>CAJGYO010000013.1:51130442-51737835 GCA_904845875.1 Miscanthus lutarioriparius
GGTTCAACATTCAAGAACAAAGCATATTGATGTCCGCCATCACTTCATAAGAGATCACCAACAAAAAGAGGACATTTGCATTGAGAGTGTGGGCACCGAAGATCAACTTGCCGATATCTTCACCACGGCACTTGATGAAAAGAGGTTTTGCAAGCTAAGGAATGAATTGATCATACTTGACTTCTCTAATATGTGTTGATGCACCCCCAATTTATATGACATGTCTCTCCTTCGAGCAATCTAAGGTAAAAGTTGATTGGCATGACATACATCCTTACTAAGGACATGATTAGCGCATCTAGACATATTTCACATTTGAATAGGCTCATTCATGAAAATCAAATGAATTTGATGCTTGTAATGACATTGTAAGGGGCAAACAAATAAGATGACATTGTAAGGGGATCAATCAAAATTGCACACAAGTAGGAGGTGCAAGCTCATAAACTTGTATGATGCATTTGAATGTGCATTTTATATATTTGCTTGCATGGTACAGGTTCTTAATTTCAATATCTGCATAGGCTAAAGTAACTAGACATATGTTCATTTTATGGAAACTAGACCCTTGTTTGTAATATTGATCTCATGGGGTATTCTAGTTTTTATGTATGTCTAGTTACTAATGGTGCTAAGGATGGTATATTGGTGCACTCCGATTGGTATCACGCTTCAAAGGTCCATCTCTTATACCTTAGCATCATATGGTAGAAATTGTCTCCTATATTTCCTATCTAAGCATATGTGCAAGCTACAATCCAAACTCTTAGCACATATGTAGTGGGGGCATTTACTACCATTTGGAGTTTATGAAACTTGTCCATATTCTTTTACACATGGTAAATATGCTTGGGCAAGCAACATGGATTCAATTAAATTACAATTCATATCTTTGTGAAAGGGTTGTCATCAATTACCAAAAAAGGGGAGATTGAAAACTCTAGTTTGGTTTTGGTTAATTGATGAAACCCTAAGTGCTAACCTAGTTTATCAAAGTGATTGTGAGATAGGTAGCACTACTTCAAGTGATGAAGCAATGGCGAAGATCATGACGATGGTGATGATCAAATACTTGAACTTGGAAAAGAAGAAAGAGAAAAACAAAAGGTTTAAGGCAAAGATATAAATAGTAGGAGCCATTTTATTTTAGTGATCGAGACACTTAACGAGTGTGATCACATTTAGGATCGATAGCCGTACTATTAAGAGGGGTGAAACTCGTATCGAAATGCGGTTATCAAAGTGCCACTAGATGCTCTAACTCATTACATATGCATTTAGGATCTAGTGGAGTGCTAACACCCTTGAAAATGTTTGTAAAAATATGCTAACACATGTGCATAAGGTGATACACTTGGTGGTTGGCATATTTGAGTAAGGGTTAGAAACTTCACTGGCGGAGTGTCCACCCGTAGAGTACGGACAGTCCGACGGTGCCACCGACGCCCTATATAGAAAAGACAGGGGTTCACAGAGTGACCGGACGCTGGTGGTGCAGTGACCGGACGCTTAGGTCTAGCGTCTGGTCAGTGACAGCAGAAAGCACACTGTCTCCGTCTTATGACCGGACGCTAGAGTGTAAACTGACCAGACGCTCATGGTCGAGTCTGGTTAGTACTGGCGTACGCTGATGTGAGGCACACAGAGGAAACGTTGAGTGACCGGACGCAGGGTGTGTCCGGTCGGTTATGAAATGTCGCGTTTGGAACCTTACTGAAAACGACCGGATGCTGAGATCCAGCGTCCGGTCACTTTCTAACTGACGAGTCCGGTCATCACTTGACCGTTGAAATTGGGCGATCGGCGTTTGAAGCCGATGACACGTGGCGCACATCGCACGACCGGACGTTGAGGTCCAGCGTCCGGTCAATATGACCGGAGCGTCCGGTCGGCCCGTATTCAGTGCAGTGAGGAGCCCAACGGCTCTATTTCGTGAGGGCCTCTATTTAAGCCCCATGGCCGGCTCAAGATCACTCTCTTGGCCATTTGCATTGACATAGCAATCTTGTGAGCTTAGCCAAAGCCCTCCCACTCATCTCCATCATTGATTCGTCATCTTTGTGAGATTGTAAGAGAATACAAGTACATTGCTTGAGTAATTGCATCTAGAGGCACTTGGTATTCGTGTTTAGCTGCGGATTTCGCTTGTTGCTCTGGGTGGTTGCCACCACCTAGAAGGCTTGGTGCAGCGGTGGAGGATTGGCACGAGTTGGTGATTGTTCGTGGCCATCTTCGGTGATTGTAAGGGGATTTGTACCTTCCCCGGCGGAGCGCCAAAAGGTAACTCTAGTGGATTGCTCGTGTCATTGAGTTACCTCACTTGTGGGTAGGTTCTTGCGGTGTCCAATCGTGTGGACGAGGTTTGTGCAACACCTCTTAGCCGTCGAACCACCAAGTGTTGGTTGACACAACGAGGACGTAGCGTGTTGGCAAGCACGTGAACATCGGGAGAAAATCGGTTGTCTCTTGCTATTTGGCATTCTCTCGGTGATTGATTTTATATTTATCTTGTGATTGGTTCATCCCTCTATACGGCGGTATAATCACGCTACTCACTATTTTATATTCTTGTAAACTAGTTGTGGCAAGCTCTTTAGTGTAATTAGAATTTAGAGCTTGATTTGTTATTTAAGTTCATCTAGTGGAGCTCTTTAGTGCAGCAAGATTGAGAGCTCTTAGTGAGTAGTATCATAGCAAGTTGTGTCTAGTAATCATTACAACTAGAATTATTAGATAGGTGGCTTGCAACCCTCGTAGAGCTAGAGCAAGTTAACATTTCGTTATTTGTCTTACTAATCAACAGCCTGGTCGGGAGGCCGTATCGTATCGTGGATTATTTACTGCTGGCTGGTTTGGTGTGAGAGAAAAACACTGTTCCCAGCTGGAAATTTACGATCGTTTACAAGCAAGCGAACAGGCTGCAAATTGTTCTAGTTGATTTGTAGAATTTTAAATAGGCTATTCCCCACCCTCTAGGCATATTAGGACCTTTTAGCTTTTGACACCACCGCTGGACTCCACTGCTGCCCTACATCGACATCATGGCCAGCTCCTCCGCCAAGCCTATCGATAGTCGGTAACGCCTCTCTACTCTCAATCTCTCTCAGTTTTAGTTCATGTTTTAGGATTTTCTATATCCTAATAACAAGTTTATACCCGCTAGATAAACTCCCAGTGATCCTAAGTTTTTAATAGGTAGCGGTCACTGCGCCGCCGGCTGCGTTGCCGTCGCCATCGTCGTCGTTGGTCGCCTTGAGCCTCGGGCTCGTCCCGGCGATGGTGGCCACCCGGGTGTACCTGTTCCTGGACCCGATGCCGGCGTTGAGACGAAGAGGGAGGAGGAGCGGAACTGCTACTCCGGGTCGTCGTTGCCGCCGTCGGTGCCTGGCCTGGGGCTCGACCTCAACCTGCCTCCGCCGGCCGAGATGGTCATGTAGCATTGGAAAATAGTGATTGTCGCAAAATGGAATTAACAAATGTACTTTGTAAATAGGAAGCACAATTGGTTTGTGTTTGTGTGGCTGCGCCTCCATTGCGTTTTTTTCCTGTGCACTAGCCGATTTGCATCTTCGCAATGCAAGAATTAATCAACGAGCAGATATTTTCTCTCGTACCAGAATTGCAGTGCCAGGGCATCTCCTAAATCCTAACTTCAGCTTGCACAAATTCAACACTCCACAAACATAATTAGGTGCTAATCACGCGGCAAAGTTCAGAATTCGTCGCGCACCTTCCAAAAATCGCAGCCTAGGTGGGTGACGAGTTTGGGGCCCAAAACCAATGTCGCGCGTGTCGTAGAAGCCACCTCCCCGCCGCCCCAGCTTTTGTATAAAATTTCGCGCGTCCGAGACTTCCCTCCCATCTCTCCTCCCAAGCTAAGAAGAAAGGCCGATCGGAGCAGCAGAGCCAAGCACACTGCACGCACGTCGTTAGATTAACCGATCCATGGCGCCAAAAAGCTTGATGTCGCCGCCCGTAAACACCACCAGCAGCGGCGGCGGCGGCGGCGAGCGTGGTGCGGGTGCGGAGCAGCCGAGGCTGCGCGGCGTGCGGAAGCGGCCGTGGGGCCGGTACGCGGCGGAGATCCGCGACCCGGCGCGGAAGGCGCGCGTGTGGCTGGGCACCTTCGACACGCCCCAGCAGGCCGCGAGGGCCTACGACGCCGCCGCGCGCCGGCTCCGCGGGCCACGCGCCACCACCAACTACCCAGCCCCGGCTCCGGTGACGAGCGCGAGTGGCAGCAGCGCCATGGAAGGGTCCTCGTCCTCGTCCTCGTCGACCGGGCGGGATGACTCATCGCTGGCGGCGACAGCGGCAGAGAGAGTGGTGGCCGCGCAGCCGCCGTGCCTGTTCCTGGACCCGAAGCCGACGGCCCCCGCCGCGCCGGTGCTGCGGCGGTTCTTGCCGCCCAAGGGCGAGGAAGAGCGGAGCTGCTGCTCCGCGCGGTGGTCGTCGTCGTCTGCGGGGCAGGTGGGCTTGGGGCTTCTTGACCTCAACCTGCCTCCGCCCGTGGAGATGGTCATGTAGCGACCGAAATGGCCATCATCAGAGGTGTCATCAGTCAGGCAGCTAGCCCTGTGTAATAACAAATGTAAATACACGCAGCTGTTACTGTTAGTGTGTTTTCGTAGCTAGCAGTCTAGGTCTCACTTTTTCTCCGATGATCATGAAAGGCAAGAAGCCAAGATCAAGCAAAATGAATCAATTTTTACTAGCCTCATCTATGCTAAACCTCTGCAGTTCGTTTTTTCCCCTTCGAAAATCAATAATCGATCTCTCATTTGTAGTTGCACACTACTCGCATGACATCCCGAGCATGCAAAGTTTCCAAGTGTCATGATAGATCCGTTCCTTGTACATAAGGTTTGTTTCGACATTCGTCGACACACCTACACATCCCAGGTTAATTTACACGGTACAGTACGTGCCATCCGTTTGTTTGGTACAGCTTATAAACTGTTTATAGTCAAAATAAGCTGAAATCAACAACCAAATGTTATGTTTTCAACAGCTTATTTTGGCCACGCTTATTTCCACGGCTCCCATCTATATAAAAAACAGAAACTTAATCAGACCAACTTATTTTAACCGTTATTTTTACTCTATTTATATAGCTTATCTACGAATCGCTTTCCACGTAAGCCAGACATCATGAGACGGCAAAGAGCATGAACGCGCGGGCGTGGCGCGGGGCCCGGTCAAGTCCGCGTCACGCAAGGTGAGCAGCCGAAGACGCGGCGCGCACGTCCGCCTGTCCTGGCAAGTACCACCGAGACTTCGAGGCAACGCACTCGTGTCGTGTCGGCAGGCAGCGCCGCGCCGGGACCCGAACCCGGCCCGGACGGCGGGAATTTTAAATAAGCGACGCGTGTGTGTGCGGTGCGGGAGGGCACCGTCCAACCCCCTGACAGCGGCGTGACGGCTGCTCCCCGCGATGCGCCTGCCGCCTGCCGCCGCCGACGCCTCCACCAACCACCGCCCCCGGATTTTAAAAAGTCCACACGACCCGGCGGCGCGGCTGTGGGCCGGCGCCGTTCCGGTCCGTGCGCGTGCGGGTGGGGCCGTCGGGGCACTCGCAGTCGCAGCCGCCGCCCTCGCCACGCTACGACGCTGCCTGCCTGGCTGCCCGCCCACCTGCACATATTCCCTCGCGCTGCTTTTCTTTTTTTTTTCTTCTCAAAACCACGACGTCGGTTTGAGTACCGGTGCCTTTCTCTTGAACCCTTGGGCAGATTTTTTTCAGCTGACCTGCCGATCTAGGCATCGGTAGATTGAGCATGCACCGTCCTTGGAAAATACTTCCTCTCTTGCAAATCATAAAATATTTTGGTTTTTCTAGAGTTTATACGCTTAGACGCACACTGTATCTAAATATATAACAAAAACAATAAATCTAAAAAAGCCAAGATGTTCTATAATTTAGAAAGATACAAAATACGAAGTGCATGCTCGGGGAAGAGCTTGCTGCATCGGCTACGGCTACAAGCAAGCAGACCTACTATTAATGTTCTTCTATCTACATAGAGCAAATAAAGACACTTTCAATATATGTGCATTAATTACCTTGTTATATATGCTTTTTATCGATGTGGCAAGAACTCTCAAAGAAGGAAATAAGGGCATGGTTGGTTGCCTGCTCCGGCCCTCAGCCAGGCCCTCCACATGCGAGAACAAGTGATTGTTTGGTTGGCGCAGGTATCGTAGTTGGCTCATGCGGTGAAGGAGTACGCCCCCTGCCTCCCGGGATACGAATTCTTACCCTACCCTCGGGCAAGCCCTCCACATGCAAGAACAGACAATTGTTTGGTAGGCACAACTGTCGTATCTGGCTCACGCGGTGCAAAAGGAGCACGCCAGCCTGCCTCTCGAGATACGGATTATTACTCCTACCCTCGGCCAAGCCCTCCACATGCGAGAATAGACGATTGTTTGGTTGGCACATGTGGCAGAACTGCCCAAAATAACACGTTTTTGGAGGCGCTCGTCTTCCCCTATACACTAAGCACCTCGAAAGTGAGCTATATTGGACAGTTCCGTCGAGCACACCCCAAGAGAGAACTCAAAACAATCCACATTTTACATCCAGAATCCAATAATGAGTACGAGCTTATAATACTTAGTCCATTTCATACGACAAGAGTTCTTGGAAATTATTTATTACAATACCAGAGTTCAGAGTTGTAACACCCTCGGTGTTACATTGTACTGCTTTTTGCTAAAATACTATATCAGCATCATACTTGTGTGAAAATGAGTGGAGTATCGAGTATAAAGTAATGTACATAACTTGAAACGTTCGTCGGCAACACGAAACAAATGCTACATTTCATGTCGCTTTATATCGTTTAGGGTTCTAAGTGAATTTTTATGGAACAAAAATGCTATAGAACGCTTATGCGAAACTTTGATAAAGTTCGTAGTATGAACTTCGTAGGCGACGATAAAATATGTGCGGTCGAGGACGGGGTTCGCTAGCTAGTGTATCAAGTAGCTTGGAAATGGAATTCGACGCGAAACCGTTTGAAGCTTAGTCAATTCTCGTAAGTCTGAAAATGGGTCGACGAAGCCATGTTCGACAATTTTTGTACAATGATCGGGTTAAGCACTGGCAAGATGTTTTGGCTTAGTTTGATAGCCCTATGTACCCTCTTGAGTATAGAATAACTGGTTTGGCTTTTGGATCATCGAATTGGTAGGCACAACTGTCGTATCTGGCTCATGTGGTGCAAAAGGAGCACGCCAGCCTGCCTCTTGAGATATGAATTATTACTCCTGCCCTCGGCCAGGCTCTCCACATGCGAGAATAGACAATTGTTTGGTTGGCACATGTGGTAGAACCGCCTAAAATAACATGCTTTCGGAGGCGCTCGTCTTCCCCTAGACACTAAGCACCTCGAAAGTGAGCTACATCGGACAGTTCCGTCGAGCACACCTCAAGACAGAACTCGAAACAATCCATGTTTTACATCCAGAATTTAATAATCAGTACGAGCTTACAATACTTAGTCCATTTCATACAACAAGAGTTCTTGGAAATTATTTATTACAATACCTGAAAGCTCTAGTTTGGTTTTGGTGAATTGATGAAACCCTAAGTGCTAACCTAGTTCATCAAGTGATCATGAGATAGGTAGCACACTTTAAGTAGAGAAGCAAATGAAGATCATAACATGACAATGGTGATAGCATGGAGATGATCAAGGGCTTACACTTGAAGAGAAGAAAGAGAAAAACAAAAGGCTCAAGGCAAAGGTATAAAATATAGGAGCCATTTTGTTTTAGTGATCAAGACACTTAGTGAGTGTGATCACATTTAGGATAGATAGCCGTACTATTAAGAGGAGTGTAACTCGTATCGAAATGCGGTTATCAAAGTGCCACTAGATGCTCTAACTCATTGCATATGCATTTAGGATCTAGTGGAGTGCTAACACCCTTGAAAATATTTGTGAAAATATGCTAACACATGTGCACAAGGTGTTTGCAAGGTTGAGATGGGTTTGGGTCCTCTCTCCTCCCGCCGAAAGCTTATGAGACAGGATTCGCGCTTTCGGGAAAATGAAATGTCTATTTTCTATTGCGCCGATGCAAAATTCTTGGTGGTTGGCACACTTGAGCAAGGGTGAAGAAGTAAGAGTTGAAATGGAGTTGATCGAAATGATGTCAAGCGTCGGTCCTGTGACCGGACGCTTTGAATCAGCTGCACGGACGCCGATCGCTGCGTCCGGTCATGGGCTGACTTCAATGTACTGATGGCTAGGGGTTGAGCACCGACGCCGCTCTGCGTCTCGGTCAAAGGTGGGACGGACGCGTCCGTCGTCGAAAAACATGCCTCGTGGAGCTTCTTCGAAACGATCAACATCGGGCTTCAGCGTCCGGCCGGTTTTTACTGGAAAGGTCTGTCACTTTCGCGACCGTTGAAATCTCGACGAACAACATTTAAAGCGGGGACACGTGGCGTGAATCACGTGACCGGACGCCGAGGGCCGTCGTCCGGCCGATCGGACCGAGCGTCCGGTCACCCAGCGTTAATGCCCAGTGAGAAGGGGTACAACGGCTCTATTTCATTGGGGCTCTATTTATAGCCCCATGGCCGCTCAAGAGAGCTCTCTTGCACATTTTCATTGACATAGCAACCTTGTGAGCCTAGCCAAAGCCCTCCCACTCATCTACATCATTGATTCATCATCATAGTGAGATTGGGAGTGAATCCAAGTGCATTGCTTGAGTGATTGCATCTAGAGGCACTTGGTGATTGTGTTTCATTTGCTGATTTCGCTTGTTACTCTTGGTGGTTGCCGCCATCTAGACGGCTTGGAGCAGCAAGGATCGTTGAGTGGAGGAGGTGATTGTCTCCGACTCCGATCGTGGTGATTGTGAGGGTTCTTGACCTTTCCGGCGGAGCGCCAAAAGGTACTCTAGTAAATTGCTTGTGGCTTGTGTGATCCTCATCTTGTGTTGGTTGTGCGGCACTCTATTGAGGGTTTGGCGAGTGATGCCAATCAAGCGTGAACCTCCAAGTGAGTGAATCGCCACAACGAGGACTAGCTTGTCGGCAAGCAAGTGAACCTCGGTAAAATCATTGTGTTCATCATTGATTCCGAGGTGATTGGTCATCATTGTTATTCATCTTCGTGATTGATTGGTTCATTCATCTACACGGCGGTATAACCCTCTTGATCACTCTCTTTACTTTACCGCAAACTAGTTGACAAGCTCTTTAGTGTAGCTAGTTGTGAGAGCTTGCATGCTTGGTTGGTGTGGCTCTTTAGTTAGCCTTTGAGAGCACACTAACATAGGGTAGTGTCATTGCTCTTGTGTGAATTGACACTATCTAAACTAGAATTGTGGTAGGTGGCTTGCATTTTTGAGTAGGCTAGCGCAACACTAGCTTCGCCTCATAATTGTCTAACCATTTGGTTAAGTGTTGTTGTAGAAATTTTTATTAGGCTATTCACCCCCCCTCTAGCCATTAGGACCTTTCAATACCAGAGTTCAGAGTGCGATCATTAAACAGCGGAATGAAAATAAACATCTAGCAGAAACGATACAAAGATCCATCTGTGCCCAGCAGAAGAATCCTCCACACAAGAGCTACTCCTCAAGCTGCACCTGCAACAAGGGTAAAATAAACCCTTAGTATACAATATACTCACAAGACTTACCCGACTAGTGGTAATAGTTTCCCGACTCTCAAGGATATTATAGGCAATATGGGTTTGTTGTTTTATTTTTGTTTGCGAAAAGCATTACTAGAAGTATGTCCTTAAGATCAAATTTAATTAGTAGTCAAGATTACTTCATTAGCTAACCATTCTACGTTAGCACATGTTCTACTTTCAAGCAAGGGTTAAGCAATCAGACCACTTCATCATCTTTCATCTTCCAGTTCTTACTACGGTGCTAGACCATAGCCAAGTCGTACTGTCTCACGAAAACGGCGATTCGTGAACCAATGTATCCCAGCTGAGTACCCCGAAATACACACCCCGTTTGTACCCCAGGCACAAACAAGACCAATCTATTCCACTCTTGTCAAGGGGTCCATGTCTCCATCCAAACTTGGACTCTAAGCCTCCACACTTGAGACCTGGTCTCACCATGCTGCTTAGACCTCCACCTTTCCCCGCCTCCAATCAGTTAGTCTAGAAAGAGCCAAAACCCACGACAAGAGCGTAACGAGCCTTCCCGCTCCCATAAACAAGTATGTGCTCAGGATAATAAGTCTATGACCTGACTACCATCCACAACAGGCGCGGTGTCAACCTGATTATAAAAAATAAGGGGTTATTCACTGGGGCTTGCCATGGGCAGGTGCGGTGCCAGCTGAGTCAGGCAGTGGCGGCTTCAAGACCTCCTCCTGCATGAGAATCTCCTCCTCGTACTTCTCGACGATCTCCTCGAACTCGTGATCGCCAGTGGTCATGATCTCCACCAACTTCTAATTTCTTATGAAAAAGAAAAACGAATTCTTCGGCGCGGCCCACGTGACACAGCGCGCGCGGGCAGCGGCCCGTAGGCGCAGCCCACGCGACGATGGCCCACGCTGGGGAAGCCCGCGCGCACTGGCGATTTAGCAAAAGAGACCTCGAACTTCTCCCAAATTACAACTAAGTGCTAATACTATTTTCCCCTCTCCCAAACCTTCTCACTTAACCCCCTGGCTTTCCTGGAATTTCCCTGCACGCACCCCCCGACGACCCAGTGCACGGCGGCGCGGCGGCCGGTGACACAGTGCGGCTGCGCCGGTCACCAGGGACCTGCGACGGACCACCTAATGGGCCGGTCACCATCTCTGACCTGAGCGGCTACGCTAAGCGGCGGTGCGGGGTCACACGACTGGCTAGGGAATGCTGCAGCGACGCATGGCCATCCGCGATGGCGACGCCACTGTTCCGGTGAACTGGGATAGCTACAAGCCTAATTGGTTAGCGTGTGATCATCAGAAGGCTACCATGGACTAGGCCGAGGTGACGGTTGAGGCAGAGGATGATGGAGGAAGGCTGGCCACATGCGGCCAAGCCGTGCGGTGGCGCACCGTGGCGGCACGGTCGCGTTAGCAATGACGGGGAGGCGGTAGCGGTTCGGCTAAGGCGCGCAGGGTGAAGAGGGAGTCAAGGCGATGCTAGTAGTGCAGGTGAATTGGTTCAGGATGGGCAGTAGGAGGGCTGCCCTCGACCATGGCCGAGCACGGCCTTAATGGCACGGCAACAGGAAAACTCCAAATTGGAACTTGGCCTTGCACGGTTCAAGGCTAGGTACGGTTGGCCAGCGAGATGACGTGATGTTGAACCTGTGGATGCACTGAATTGAATGGAGGTGATCGTTCACTGGGTAATTTGATGGTGCGGCTCGACGGCGGCAGCAGAGGGAGAAAGAGAGAGACGGGGCGGCAGGTGGGCTCGGCTTGGCCCTGCCTCGGTGGGACGCGGTCGGCGTGATCGTGGAGGCCCACGCGCAGGCGCTAGCAGACAAGTGCGCGCGTTTGCGACCGACGTAGCCCGCGCGCCGCAGTGCCATCAATGACAAGGCGACGGTGAACCCAGCCACGTGCGCGCAGCAGAGGCGGCATCGCACTGGGCCGGCAGCGGTGCAGAGATGCAGAGGGAGGCATTGACGAGGACATGACACCCATGCATATGACCATGTTTGGCGCATGGTATGGAGGGATAGGAGGCCAGCAAGGGTGTCCAAGTCAAGAAGGAGGCCCGAGGCTAATTCGGTTCGAGTCCCCAAGGTGGAGACCCAAAGCAACTCAAGTTCGAGCCCGTCTCGGAGTTCAGGAGCAGCACGTACTAAAAACGACGCCCAGGTCGCATACGGTGTCCGTTTTGGGCGTTCTTTATATGGATGGAAAGATAATTTTATGGTGCTTCCAATGGCACTAGTCCCACCTTAAAATTTGATCGGAGTCAATGGGAATTATTGAAACAAGTGGACGTCCAACAGAAACCGGAGGCCTGGTCCAACATAATTTTGAGTCTGCCTCGGTCTCCAGGACCAGTCTGCCTTAAACTGGTCACCCAGGACGCATCCGGACTCCGTTTTTGACGATCCATATATGGTTGGAAAGATAATTTGATAAGGAAGCCAATCCAAGTGGTCTCACGTCAAAAGCCTTTCAGAATCAACGGGAATCATCGAAATAATTCAGCGTCCAGAATGTGTCAGGGTGTTGCGACACCGTCTTTTGGTCCGTTGGACCGTGTATCGTGTTTAGGCCCATTAGGGGGCACGTCTAGGGTAGGCGATGACCCTAAGACCTTTATAATCATACACCACCACCGTCATTAGGTTTTGGGTTTTGCTTAGATTATTCTGTCAAGAACAGTTTCGCCGTTCATCGGTTTGTAAGACCCCAACTTCATGAGATTAATCATTCATCTGCAATTTGGTTGTGTTCTTTCTTGTTCTTGCTTGTGTTCTTCATTGCGCAGGCAAGGATTAGCCTTCTTGGCGAGGTCAACCTGGTCCGTGACTTGTTGATAACCAGAGGAGCTGTGGTGCTAAGATTGCAGGGTTCGATCTTTCGATCTGAAGCCGGATCAGTGTGTCATTCTCCGCCACAACGATAGTTACCTCTACCTGACGGAAGATTGGGATTCCCGTCCTCATTACGCATGGACATGACGAGGAGGCGATGGCACCGGCAGCAAGCAGCCTTGACGCTGGTGGGTCGGCAGTCTTGCGGCGGCCAGGGGGTGGCGGCGGCGTTGCACGTGCTGCGCAAAGCAACAGCGATGGCTCCACACAGCCAGAGCAATGACGGTCGAACCACAGCAGCGAAGATGGCGGCCACGCAGACATCTCTGCGTGGCGACGCCGAACGCCCAAGTGTGGTGACCGCATCCACGCGGCCAACCAGCCCGAAACTGCGTCGTGCACGACTTTTAAAGTGCCTATAAAAACTAAATGGTTGCTTCTGGACCTTAACCATCTTCATCATACTCAAGATGGCATATGAGACTACCAAATCGAGCTATAACACTACACCACCCCTTAACCCAATCTCTCAAAATAATTTGCAAAACATAGCAATGTCTAGCTGTTGACAAACTTGGAAATTTTCTAAGTTTTTGAGCTGAAGTTGATTTCAATTTATAATTTCTAGGCTAGTAGAAATATTAGTTAGTAATATCATTTTTCAACAGCAAGTATTTCACTGCCATCTACAGAGTTCATATTCCAATCTTTATTTAAGCGCCACATATATATTCTATAGTATTTTTGTTCAATAAAAATTAGTTTTAAACTCTACTTGATATACATGAGCTATTGAATCAATTTTCGTTTAACATTTTTATTAGTCATTTTAGGTTACAAGAAATTCATCTACACACTTTATCACATGCACTAACAAATAAACATGATGCGCATGACATATTTTAGTAAATGATTTAGGGTGTAACACTGAGGGTGTTACAGCACAGCTGTCGTATGTGGCTCAGCGGTGCAAAAGGAGCACGCCAGCAAGCCTCCCGGTATACGGATTCTTACTCCTGCCCTCGGCCAGGCCCTCCACATGAGAGAAAAGACGATTGTTTGGTTGGCACAGCTGTTGTATCTGGCTCACGTAGTGCAAAAGGAGCACACCAACCTGCCTCCTGGGATATGGATTCTTGCTCCTGCCCTCAGCCAGGCACCCCACATGTGAGAACAGGTGATCCCGCAGCTGTCATATTTGGCTCACGCGGTGCAAAAGGAGCACGCCAGCTTGCCTCTCGGGACACGGATTCTTTCTTCATTTTTCATGGGCCAGGCTCGTTGCATGCATCCGCGCACATGCGCCTACACCGACCACAAAGGAGCGGTGCGGAACAGGAGCAAACCAAACGATTTCTTTCTCGGTCCTGGCTCCATGGATACAACTAAACACAAGGCCATTGCATCTGGGCAACCTGGCAACCGTGGGCCTACATGGCAGGCATGAGACAGGCTACATTAGGAAGGAAACCAACTGTGCCATAAAGGCACGCAGCCTGTTCGATTGGCTGGTTCGTTTCGTTGCTGGTTCATGAAGAAGTACTGCTGGCTGATTTGTGTGAGAGAAAAATACTGTTCCGGCTGGAAATTTACGATCGTTTACGACAAGCAACAGCCAAACGAACAGGCTGACGGTCTTTACGCTTCACATGCACGGCCTGGTATACGTGAGAAGGCCGGAGAAAATCCCGCCGAACGCCATGTGATTTTTTTGCGTGTTGGTCATCCTCGCGTAACTGAATAAGCAGGAAAATAAACTATAGAGTCCGAAATCGTGATTTTGGCGATCGCCGTTCCAAGCAGGGCCTTAGTCGTCGGACAGCTATGGAAGAATAGAACAAAGAGCACCTCAATCATGCGTCATAGCTTAAAAGGAGTTCAATTGGACTTGTTCTTCTTCATTAATCTTTCCATCATGTTTCGTGGACAAGCATGTAAAAAATTAAGCATGTTTATACGTCCGTGGACAAGCATATTTCCATCCCTATTTAGGCTCTATTTAGTCATACTTCTTGGGGCTATATATACCTCCACGCTTCTGCATGGAAAGAGTTTGAGCCACAAATCGTGATTTCTTCGGGTCTCACGTCCATTTCACGTGGAGAGAAATAAATAGTTCCTATGAACGATGCTACTATATTTACAGGTGTATAAAACAATCGGAACCGCAACAAAATCGTGCCAACCCGACACTTGTTATCGCTATAAATCGAGTATATAGTTTGCAAAATTGCGCACGGAATGGTCTAACGCTATCAATACAACGAAGATGGAAGAAAAAGGACAGAGTTTGGTAGGAGTACACGAGAGCAACTACACTTGGAGACGAACCTGCAGCGACCTCATGCTCTATTCACACAGATCATGAAGCGCCAAACATGGATCCGACGGCTGTGCGGGCCAACCTACGCGGCCGCGACATCCAACGTGAGCCACGAGGCGGATCCGAGCGAGCCAGCGGCAGAGCGGACACGGTAGCTGACGCGCATGAGCATGACGCGCCGACGCACACGACACGGCCCCCGGGAACGCGACGGGCCGACGGCAGGAGCCGCCGAAACGCGCTAGGGGCGGCGGCCTGGGCCCCACGCACGCCCCAAGCCCGGTCCACAGTCAGATGAGACCTCACCTTCCGTGCGTCTGCTCTCCCGCGTGGGCCCCCACACTCCACCTCACCCCGTCACCGTCCCGCCGCCCCCCTCCCCTCCCGTGTGTATATAATATTCCCGCGCCTCGCCAGCGGCATTCCCATCCCTCCTCCCTAGCTCCACGGCAGTCGGCAGACAAGCAGGAGAGAAGGCAAGGCGAGAAGAAGCCTGCGAGCGGCGAGTGCGCGAGGCGACACCAGTTGGGTTACTGCTCCATCCATGGCGCCCAAGAGATCGACGTCGCCGTCCGGAAGCAGCGGCGGCGGCGTGTGCGCGGAGGCGGCGGCGGAGCAGCCGAGGCTGCGCGGCGTGCGGAAGCGGCCGTGGGGCCGGTACGCGGCGGAGATCCGGGACCCCGTGCGGAAGGCGCGCGTGTGGCTGGGCACCTTCGACACGCCCGAGCAGGCGGCGCGGGCGTACGACGCCGCCGCGCGCAGGCTCCGCGGGCCCGGCGCCACCACCAACTACCCCCAGGCCCCGGAGCCGATGGCGCTGGCGGAGGCTCCAGCGGCGAGCGCGAGCGCGAGCGCGAGCGGGAGCGCCGTGGTGTACGAGTCGTCGTTGTCGTCGTCGTCGTCCTCGTGCTCCCTGCTGCCGCCGCAGGAGTCGCTGGCGGCGGTGACGGTGGCGGTTGCGGCGCCGCCGGCCCCGTCGCTGGACCTCAGCCTCGCGCTGCCGGCTTTGGCGGCGGCCGCAAACACGTACCAGCTGTTCATGGACCCGACGGCGGCCGTGACGCCGGCGCTGCTGCAGTTGCTGCCGCCGAAGAGCGAGGAGGAGCGAAGCTGCTCTGGTTTGTCGTCGTCGTCTGTTGTGTTCGACGCGGCGCCGCCCGTGGGCCTGGGGCTGGACCTCAACCTGGCGCTGCTGCCGCCGGCCGAGATGGTCATGTGAATGTGATTGCCGCCGTCCAGGAGACTCTAATCGATCGCTTAATTAATTAGGCCATGTTCACTTATTTAGCGAACAAACAATGTTTTAGCGATGCGAACCGGGCGTTAGTCATTGTTTTCCTCTCACCCAGCGATGCGAACAGGGCGTTAGTCATTGTTACTAGTAGCTAATCGATCGAGGCAGTCGTTCAGGTGTAAATAGGATGAAGATTTGTGCATGCGCGTAGCCCTGTTTTCTTTGTTTGTACTGACAGATTTGCATCTTTGCTGCAAGTCTCGCAACAATGAAAAAAGAAGAGCATCTTTGCATCTTTGCTGCAAGTCACCCAAGCGGCTCTCATTTTTATTTCCGTCACTTTTGAACTCCCGCAGTTACACGACTTCGAGGCAACGCACTCGTTTCGTGTCGGCAGCCGCGCCGGGACCCGGCCCGGACGGCGGGATTTTTAAAAAAAAAATAGGAAAGCGACGTGTGTGTGCGGGAGGGCACCGTCCAACCCCCTGACAGCGGCGCCTGCTGCGCCGACGACGAACGTCTCCACCAACCGCCCCAAGTCCACACGACCCGGCGGCGCGGCTGTTGGCCGGCGCCGTTCCGTCCGTGCGCGTGCGGGTGGGGGCACTCGCAGTCGCAGCCGCCGCCGCCGCCCTCGCCACGCTACGACGCTACTGCCTGGCTGCCCACCTGCACATATTCCCTCGCGATGCGTTTCTTTTTTTCTTCTCAAATCACGACGTCGCTTTTTTTAAGGGAAAAAAAATCACGACGCCGCTTTGGAGTACCGGTGCCTTTCTCTTGAACCTTGGGCAGATTTTTTCCAGCTGTTTGGAAGAGCAAAACCACCTGCTGACCTGCCGATCTAGGCATTGGTAGTTGGAGCATGCACTGTCCTAAGAAAATACTCTCTGTGTTTTAAATTATAAAATGTTTTAGTTTTTCTAGATATCACGTGCTTAGATACACACTATGTCTAAATATATATAGCAAAAATAATATACCTAAAAAACCAAAATATCATATAATTTAGAACGGTGTTATATTCGGCCCGATCGCAGAAGAGCTTTTTGTGGCTACAAGCAAGCAGACCTACTATTAATGTTCTTTTATCTATATAGAGCAAATAAAGTCAGAAAAAACAGAATAATTTCTATGTGCATTAATTACCTTGTTATATAAACGTTTTTATCGATGTGGCATGAACTATAAAAGAAGGAAATAAGGGTGTGGTTGGTTGCATGCTCCTGCCCTCAGCCTGACGATTGTTTGGTTGGCGTAGCTATCGATATGAGCAAATAAAGACACTCTCAATAAAGAAAACAGGATAGTTTCTATGTGTATTAGTTACCTTGTTATATAAACGCTTTATCGGTGTGGCAAGAAATCTATTGAAGAGGAAGAAGAAAAATTAGAGCGTGGTTGATGCCTGCTCCTTGAAAGGACTTTGATAACGTCTAGAGGGGGGTGAATAGGCGCTTCTAAAAATTACCAACAAATAAAACTTACATCGGATTAGTAGAGTGCGCGGCACTGCTGCTCTAATGCTGCAGCACTGCCGCACTGTAGCAATGCCTCACTCAATATGCAGCACTGTCGCGCCCTTGCAGACAGCTCAACACAAGCTGCGCATATAACTCAAACTTGGAGATGTGCTTGAGATGTCTAGTAGCAATTCCTAACTGCACTCACAAACACGCACAACCCAGTAGATCAAGTGGAACACAAAAAATGCAAATCAACACAAGAGAGAAGATACACGATTTATCCCATGGTTCAGCTCGCCACTAAGACTTGCCTATGTCTACGTTGTTGAGGAAGCCACTAAGGCTTGGGCTTTTCAACCCTTATCCTCGTTCTTAAGTCAAGAGAGTGAACTCTTAAGATGAGATGTATCCACTAGATCAATGGAGTGATTATAGACTTTCTCGCGGCTCACCACAAGCATGGGAGCTCGCCGAGCGACGCCTAGCCGTCTAGGAGACTTCACCTCCAAGAGTAACAAATGTGCAACGAAGATCGACGATCCCCGACAAGTGCTCAAGGTTTTGCTTGCTCTAATCAACTCTCTAACATTAATCATACGCTAATCACTCTCTCACAAAGAGGGGTCAGAGAGAGCTCAAACAAAGCTTGAGAAGGGTTTGGAATGTTCAGATCATCAGAAGCCTCACCAGGAGGCGTGGGATGGGTATTTATGGACCCAATCCCAAAACTAGCCATTGTGACATGTATAGGTGCAGCACTGCCACGCCGACCCGTGGCATTGCCGTGGCGCGTCACTGCTGCGAAAATTCGCGGCACTGCCTTAGCTCTGCAAAACAGCATAGGTCACCTCACAGAAAATGCCATATTTTTTTACTCCGAACTCCGTTTTCAATGGTCATAGACTTTTCGAAAAGCTTGTTTCGAGGGCTATCCAACCTAGCAGAGAACAAGCCCCAAGATCAATAAGTGCAAGTGTTGTGCTAATGTGTTTCTCTCATGTTAGCACTTGGGTTCGGTTAGTTTGAGCACTTGAGACTTGTCTATGATTCATATTGCATCCCTCTTGATAATACAGCATACCTATACTCAAGATCAAGAGAATATGAACATTTCAACCACTTGAGTCTTCAATATCTTCATATGCCACTTCTTCTCAATGTCACTTCATAAGGGGTTGCAATCATCTTTGTCTCATCTCTTCGAGCAAACATACCTTAAGCATGTGACTTGAACCATTTCCATATATATGAGTTCACCTCATGGCTTCAAGTCACTTCTACTAATGATTTAATCCTTAACACAATATGACTCCTCATAGCTTGATTAGTTCCTCGATTTAATGCAAGTACTCTATTCTTCACCTTAGCTATGGTACCTCGGTCCTAAAGCCATCGCTTGCCTTTCACCTCCACTTAGTCCCTCGAAGCCCTTTCCTTACTATTTTCACATTATCAAGTCATACTCAAGTCACATCATACTAAGCATCCATTGAAAAATCATTTCTTCAATATTGTGATCTTTGCTTGAATATCTTTTAGATATGAAAGTTCATATCAATCAAGCTTTAGTTAGACTCACATAGAGACATATATGGATCAACATCAATATGGTCAAGCCAATTCACGATTCCTTATATCCTCTTCATTTTGGCTTGACATTCCTAACACTTACTTCAATCTTTATCTTCATACTTCTAGGTTGATCATATTAATGCAAAGTGATTTTTCAAATCTTTATCCATACCAGCAAACCAATGTCGAGAACATCTTATATCCATTATACATTGTCTCCTTTGTCATTTCACCTTTGCTTGACATTTCCTCACTTATACACTCTTGATTTATTCTTCAATCCTTGATCAAAGCTAATCCACTGTCAAACTCTTCTTATTCATGCAAAACAAGCCATTATTGAAACCAATCCAAAATCATCAACTCACGTCTCATTTACCATTTACCAAATATGCTTGCTTTCTCATGATACTATGATATCCCATAACATAGAAGTCATTTCATTGATTTCATTTGCATTGTTGTCTTTTTTTAACTATATTGTTTCCATGATCTTTCAACACAACAATACACAATTTGGCCTTGATTTGAACACTATGTGGAATATTATCCAGTTTGCCTTCTTGTTAAACCTATATACACTTCTCATTCCACAATCCACAAGTGTATGCAATAAACTCAATTTTCTGTTCAACACTTAACAAACTTGTTAGACCTTTAATGTGTTGTCATTCAATTCACCAAAACTGAAAGGTCCTAATATGGCTAGAGGGGGGGGGTGAATAGCCTATTTAAAAATCTACAAATCAACTAGAGCAATTTGATTAGTATGACAAATAGCGTAATGCAAACTTGCTCTAGCTCTACAAGGGTTGCTAGCCACCTATCCAACAATTCTAGTTGTAATGATTACTTAGGCACACAAACTTGCTATGTAATTACCCACTAAGAGCTCTCAATCTTGCTACTCTAAAGAGCTCAACTAGATGAATGTAAATAATGAAGCAAGCTCTCAATTCTAATTACACTAAAGAGCTTATATCAACTAGTTTGCAAGAATGTAAATAAGTGAGTAGGGTGATTATACCGACGTGTAGGGGATGAACCAATCACAAGAAGAATATATAGCCAATCACCGGGAGAATGCCAAAGACAAGAGACAATCGATTTTCTCCCGAGGTTCACGTGCTTGCCAACACGCTACGTTCCCGTTGTGTCGACCAACACTTGGTGGTTCGGCGGGTGTTTCACAAACCTCGTCCACACGATAGGACACCGCAAGAACCGACCCACAAGTGAGGTAACTCAATGACACAAGCAATTTACTAGAGTTACCTTTCGGCACTCCGTCGGGGAAGGTACAACTCCCCTTACAATCACCGGAGATGGCCACGAACAATCACCAACTCGTGCCAATCCTCCACCGCTGCTCCAATCGTCTAGGTGGTGGCAACCACCAAGAGAAACAAGCGAAATCCGCAGCGCAACACGAATACCAAGTGCCTCTAGATGCAATCACTCAAGCAACGCACTTGGATTCTCTCCCAATCTCACAATGATGATGGATCAATGATGGAGATGAGTGGGAGGGCTTTGGCTATGCTCACAAGGTTGCAATGTTAATGAAAGTGTACATAAGTATATGCTTGAGCCAGCCATGGGGCTATATATAGAGCCCCAAACAAATAGAGCCGTTATACCCCTTCACTGGGCAAAATGCGCTCTGACCGGACGCTCCGGTCATACAGACCGGACCCTGGACTCAGCGTCCGGTCCACTGATTTATGCCATGGGACACTAGCTTCAAACGCTATTCGTCAGATTTCAACGGCTACGTAATTGACTGGACGCTCCGGTAAAACTGACCGGACACTGAAGCCCCAGCGTCCGGTCGTTTCCAGTAAGTTCCCCGAGGCGTATTTCTTCGACCGGACGCGTCCGGTCCACCTTGACCGGACGCAGACCAGCGTCCGGTGCAATACCCTCGGTACTGTGCAGACCCGTCAGTTTGACCGGACGCATGCTGTCAGGGTCCGGTGCTTTCAGACCCAGCGTCCGGTCAGTTGACCGACGCCAGCGTCTTCGCGATCAACTCGTTTTCACTTCTAACTTCTTCACCCTTGCTCCAATGTGCCAACCACAAGAATTTACATCCGGCGCAATAGAAAATAGGCATTCCATTTTCCCGAAAGCGCCGAAATGCATAAGTGTTAGCATATTTTCACAAGTGTATCACCTCCTTTGTAAATGTGCCAACACCACCAAGTGTATCACCTTGTGCACAAGTGTTGGCATATTTTCACAAACATTTTCAAGGGTGTTAGCACTCCACTAGATCCTAAATGCATATGCAATGAGTTAGAGCATCTAGTGGCACTTTGATAACCGCATTCCGATACGAGTTTCACCCCTCTTAATAGTACGGCTATCAATCCTAAATGTGATCACACTCTCTAAGTGTCTTGATCACCAAAACAAAATAGCTCCTATGGTTTATACCTTTGCCTTGAGCTTTTTGTTTTTCTCTTTCTTCTTTCCAAGTCCAAGCACTTGATCATCATCATGGTATCATCATCATCATACTATGATCTTCATTTGCTTCATCACTTGGAGTGTGCTACCTATCTCATGATCACTTGATAAACTCGGTTAGCACTTAGGGTTTCATCAATTTACCAAAACCAAACTAGAGCTTTCAAAAACCCACTAAAGGGCTAGATGCACTTACACTCCTACCCTCAGCTAGGCCCTTCGCATGCGAGAACAGGCGATTGTTCGGTTGGCACAGCTGTCGGACCTGGCTCACATGGTGCAGAAAGGAGGGCGCTAGCCTGCCTCACGAAATTTGGATTCTTTCTTCATTTTTCATAGGCCAGGCTCGCTGCATGCATCCACGCACTTGTGCCCACAACAACTAGAGAGGAGCGGTGCGGAACGTGAGCAAACCAAATGTGCATTAATTACCTTGTTATATAAACATTTTATCGGTGTGGCAAGAAATCTATTGAAGAGGAAGAAGGAAATAAGAGCATGGTTGGTGCCTGCTCCTACCCTCAGCCAGGCCCTTCTCATGCGAGAATAGGCGATTGTTTGGTTGGCACGGCTGTCGGACCTGGCTCACACGGTGCAAAAAGGAGGGCGCCAACCTGCCTCCTGGGATACGGACTCTTTCTTCATTTTTCACATGCCAGGCTCGCTGCATCCATCCACGCACTTGTGCCTACAACAACCAGAGAGGAGAGGTGCGGAAGATGAGCAAACCAAATGTGCATTAATTACCTTGTTATATAAACATTTTATCGATGTGACAAGAAATCTATTGAAGAGAAAGAAGAAAATAAGAGCGTGGTTGGTTGTCTGCTCCTGCCCTCAGCCAGGCCCTCCACATGTGAGAACAGGCAATTGTTTAGTTATTGCAGCTTATCGTGACCGCCTCACGCAAGGATTACAAAAGGCGCGTGCCGACCGCCTCCCGAGATACGGATTCTTTCTTCGTTTTTCACGGGTCAGACTCGCTGCATGCATCCACGCACATGTACCTACACCAACCAGAGAGGAGCTGTGCGGAATAGGAGCAAACCAAATGTGCATTAATTACCTTGTTATATAAACGCTTTATCGATGTGGCAAGAAATCTACTGAAGAGAAAGAAGGAAATAAGGGCGTGGTTGGTTGCCTCCTCCTGCCCTCAGCCAGGCCCTCTGCATGCGAGAACAGGTGATTGTTTGGTTGGTGTAGCTATCGAATCTGGCTCACGTGGTGTAAAAGGAGCGTGCCAGCCTGCCTCCCGGGATACAGATTCTTTCTTCAATTTTCATGGGCCAGGCACGCTGCATGAATCCGCGCACATGTGCCTACACCAACCAGAGAGGAGCGGTGCGGAATAGGAGCAAACCAAATGTGCATTAATTACCTTGTATAAACTCTTTATCGATGTGGCAAGAAATCTACGGAAGAGAAAGAAGGAAATAAGGGCGTGGTTGGTTGATCCTCCTGCCCTCAGCCAGGCCCTCCGCATGCGAGAACAGGCAATTGTTTGGTTGACGCAGCTATCAGACCTAGCTCACGCAGTGCAAAAAGGGCATGTCAGCCTGCCTCTACGGGATACGGATTCTTTCTTCGTCATTCACAGGCTAGGCACGCTGCATGCATCCGAGCACATGTACCTACACCAACTAGAGAGGAGCGGTGCGGAACAGGAGCAAACCAAGTGTTCATTAATTACCTTGTTATATAAACGCTTTATCGATGTGGCAAGGAATCAACTAAAAAGAAAGAAGGAAATAAGGGTGTGGTTTGTTGCCTCCTCTTGCCCTCAGCCAGACCCTCTGCATGCGAGAATAGGCGATTGTTTGGTTGGCGTAGCTATCAGACCTGGCTCATGCAGTGCAAAAGGAGCATGCCAGACTGCCTCCCGGGATACGGATTCTTTCTTTGTTTTTCACGGGCCAGACATGTTACATGCATCCGCGCACATGTGCCTACACCAATCAGAAAGGAGAGGTGCAGAATAGGAGCAAACCAAATGTGCATTAATTACCTTGTTATATAAACGCTTTATCGATGTGGTAAGAAATCTATTGAAGAGAAAGAAAGAAATAAGGGTGTGGTTGGTTGCCTCCTCCTGCCCTCAGCCAGGCTCTCCACATGCGAGAACATGCGATTATTTGGTTGGCGCAGCTATCGGACTTGGCTCACGCAGTGCAAAAGGAGCGTGCCAGCCTACATCCGTGGGATACGGATTCTTTCTTCGTTTTTCATGGGCCAGGCTCAATGCATGCATCCATGCACATGTGCCTACACCAACCAGAGAGGAGCGGTGCGAAATAGGAGCAAACTAAATATGTGCATTAATTATCTTGTTATATAAACTCTTTATCGATGTGGCAAGAAATCTACTGAAAAAGAAAGAAGGAAATAAGAGTGTGGCAAGAAATCTACTAAAGCGTCAAACATCGATCCGACGACTGTGCGGGCCAACCTACGCGGCCGCGACACCCAACGTGAGCCATGAGACGGATCTGATCTGGGTGAGCCAGCGTCATAGTGGACACGGTAGCTCACGCGCATGAGCACGACGCGCCGACGCACACGAAACGGGTCCCGGGGACTATAGATGGGTAACGGCCCGGCACAGCCGGAAGGGGTTGGGCCAGCACGGCACGTTGTGCCTCCTCGGCCGTGCCTTTAGGGCCGTGGGCCTGGCCTTCGGCCCAGGCCCGACACTATGGGCTGTTTTCTGGGCCGGGGTGGCCCGAGAAGCACGCACAATCTAGTAGGCCGGGCTGGCTCGAGGCCCATGCCGTGGAGCAGGGAAGGAGGCGAGGCCGCGAGGGTCTATCGCGACGAGGCTGGCGTCAACGGCGTTGGAGACGGGGATGAGGCAGGTGTTGCCGTGTCGGCAAGGTGGCGGACTCGGTGCTTCGGCTTCGGTCAGGAGAGAAGTGAGGAGGAAGAGAAGGGCGCGCGCGGCCACTTGGGGCGTCACCCGTCGACGGAGAAGCCAGCAACGACAGTGATGTGGCGAGCGCATGTCGAGGAGACAGCGGGACCCGTGCACTGCTTTGCTTGGAGTAGGAGGCGGGTGGGGGCTCCGAGTGGGGACTGGGGAAGTGGGGAGTGGGCGGCGGCGATCGTGACTCGCGAGTGTGGCATGACGCGCGGGAAGAGAGGAGAGCCGGGCGCGAGAGAGTGCGATGCTGAGAAGGAGGGATTGAAGTTAGGGTTAAAGGCTAGGGACACAGGGTGCTTTTACCGGTCGCCACAGTGCCTGGGTGTGCTAGTCGGGCCATGTCGTGATGGCCTGGCGTGCCTAGCTGCGATCTAGGCACGGCCTGCTCCTTCACACCGTGCCAGCCTGACAGACTCGGCTGCATGCCCATATATACTAGGAACCCGATGGCAGGAGCCGCCAAAACGCGCTGGGCCCGGTGGCCTGGGCCCATGCACGCCCAAGCCCGGTCCACAGTCACATCAGACCTCACCTTCCATGCGTTTGCTTCTGCTCTCCTTCCCCATCCCCCACGTGGGCCCCCCACTCCACCTCACCCTGTCACCGTCCCGCCGCCCCCCTCCCGTGTGTATATATATTCCGGCGCCTCCCCAGCGGCATTCCCATCCATCCTCCGAAGCTCGATGGTAGCAAACAAGCAGAAGAGAAGGCAACAAGCCTACGAGTGGCCAGTGCGCGAGGCGACACCAGTTGGGTTACTGCTCCATCCATGGCGCCTAAGAGATCGACGTCGCCATCCAGAAGCAGCGGCAGCGACAGCGGCGTGTGCGCGGCGACGGCGGTGGAGCAGCCGAGACTGCACGGCGTGCGGAAGCGGCCGTGGGGCCGGTACGCGGCGGAGATCCAGGACCCCGTGCGGAAGGCGCGCGTGTGGCTGGGCACCTTCGACACGCCCGAGGAGGCGGCACGGGCTTACGACGCCACCGCGCGCAGGCTCGCAGGCCCGGTGCCACCACCTACTACCCTCAGGCCCCGGAGCCGATGCCGGAGCCGGATCCAGCTGCGAGCGTGAGCGGGAGCGGGAGTGGGAGTGCTGTGGTGTACGAGTCGTCGTCGTCCTCGTGCTCCCTACTGCAGGAGTCGGTGACTGTGGCGGTCGCGGCGTCGCCCCCGTTGCTGGACCTGAGCCTGGCGCTGTCGTCTTCGACGGCCGCGCAGCCATACCATATGTTCATGGACCCGACGGCGGCGGTCGTGACTTCGGCGCTACTGCAGTTCCTGCCGCCGAAGAGCGAGGAGCAGAGCTGCTCTGGACAGTCGTCGTCTGGTGTGTTCAACGCGGCGACGCCCGTGGGCCTAGGGCTGGACCTCAACCTGGCACTGCTGCAGGCCGAGATGGTGATGTGATTGCCGCCGTCCACGAGACTAATCGGTTGCTTATAATTATGGATTAAGTTCCCTTTTGACCCCTCAACTATTGTGTTCCTCTGATTTTAACCCCCAACTACAAAACTAGTGTTGGTACTCTAACTATTAAAACCGATTACTTTTAGCACCTGGGCACGGAAGAGGCTGTTTTGTCCGGCGTGGAACAGGTTTGACCATGCCACGCTGGCATTGACCGACACGTAGGACGCTGGCCTACATCTCAGTGACATGTGGGGCCCACGCGTCACCCACTCATTCCCTCCCCTCCTTCCTCCAGCTCTAGCAGCATTCGGACAGTGCAGTCGAGTCGTCGTCGCCGCCACCGGACAAGCAGGCTGTTGCGCCATGGCCGGCGAGCGCAGCTGCTGCATTGCTGTGAGGCGGGTGAGGGCCGTCGAATCCGCCGCCCAGCTCGTGTGTCGTCTAGCTCTGCCGAGCTCGAGCACCACCAACCGCGCCATTATAGCCGCTGCTCCCCTTGCAATCATTCGTTGCCGTCTGGCTGCCACGTCGCCGCTGAGCGAGCGTGTGCGCGGGCTGCCGTGTCGGGCTAGCTAAGCCACCGTCGGGCTCACGCGCTAGGGCCACCGGACGAGCAGGCGGCCGCGCCATGGCCGACAAGCGCGCGCGAGCGGGACGTCGTGCTGCTGCCTCCACTGGCTGCCCCCCGCGGAGGCGCCCGCGGCCTGCGGCCCCTGTCCCTGCGCAGCTTCGTTCTCAGACGGACACAACCAAGGCATCAGTTGAGGCGGAAGAAGTCCGAGCAGGGTTGGCCACGTGCGAACCGGCGGGACTGCAGTGTTCTGAGACTGGCACGACAGGACTTCAAATTCGTCGTCTATAGGTCACGGATGGCTCTCGATGTGGGCAGGGCAGCTAGGTAACTCCCATGGCCGCTTATTGGTGGAAGGAAATGGGTTGAGATGATCCGAGCTGTACGAATTTGAAGAACGAAGGAAGCTCTGTTTTCGGCGTCAATGGCTCCGGCAAGGTGACTTGACTGGGCGTGCCGCGACAGCTCGCTGCACGCGCAGGTGGACGTCCTCGTCATGCCCTACACGCTAGTCCCAGCTAGCCCCGGCCTTGCCTCGACGCCGTTCGGCTACAAAAGCCACAGATGAATGCCGGGACCGTGCCCGGCCACCATTGTTGCCGTGACCGAGTTCGCGGATGGCTGCGCCCTCTCTGCTGACTCCCTTCCTTTTTCTTGCAACGTTTTGGCTCCGTCCTTCTGCCACGCACATGCCATTTGAGCAATTTGGACTAAGGAGGCGCTGTCCGACGGAAACAGCATGCGCTGCCGCCGCCGCCATGAACCGGCGAGCTCAGTTGCGGCGCATGGAGGAGGCGTCCGCGGCGAGCTCGGCTGCGGCGCAGGGAGGCGGCGTCCGCGTCCATAGCCTGCTCGAGCGCCACCGCCCTGCTCGCCGCCGGTGACGGGAGGAAAGAGAGGGGCCAGTGTGGCACGGTCAACGCCAGCATAGCATGGTCAAACCCGTTCCACGCCGGACAAAACAGCCTCTTCAGCGCCTAGGTGTTAAAAGTGAACCGTTTTGACAGTTAGAGTATCAACACTAGACGGTTTTGTAGTTGGAGGTTAAAATCAGATGAACACAATAGTTGAGGGGCCAAAAGTAGACTTAATCCTATAATTAATTAATTAGTCAATCGATGGGGCAGTCAGATTTGTGTACGTGCAGGCGCGTTGCACTCTGTTTTCTTTGTTTGTACCGACAGATTTCCATCTTGCTGCAAGTCACGCAACAATGAAAAAAGAACGAGGATAATTATGGCCCCAGCGGCTCTCATTTTCCTTCGCTTTCTGAAACCTATCATGTCTGAACTGATGAAGCCGTAACGTGTCACACAGTATGGCATCGGCTCCGGGACTCGGCAAGAGAATAGACCGCTCGTTCGCTGGGCTGGGGCTGGCTGGCCAGCCCCCTCCCATGGCTACTGTAGCAGCAAACCAGTCAACAGTATCACTCTCTCACATAAACGAACCAGCAACAATACGAACCAGTCAACCGAACAAACCGTCTAAGTTGCCGGCACGGATGGATAGATTGCGAGCGCCGGCACCGCCCGGAACGCGTCGCCGGGCAAGTACCTCGAGGTTTCGCTGCAGGCACGCCTATAGTAGGAAGGAATAAATAAAATATGATTATGGTGGGTGTGGGCGACTGGCGAGGAGGCGTGCGCGCACGGCAGACGGCACCGCCCAGAGCTGACAACGCGCGGCGCGGCGCGTCGTGGCGATACGGCTGCCCGCTCTCATCTCTCCCGGCTGCAGCTGGGGTATGGGGATGCACGCGCGCGTCGCTTTCGGGCAACTACCCCCAGTCCCAGAGGCCAGAGCAGAGTTGGTGGCAGCGGCAGGCGACAGGGCGGCAGCTCCACCTCCAAGGGCGCCGCTGTTGGACAGCCAGTTCGGCTCGAGTCCATGTACACGTATACTGGTTGGGACGTTAACCGTGTCTCTGGTACGAGGGATATCTCGGGTTCGGTCCCGATGGGCTGCGTTTGGTCGACGAGCCGTGTGGATTTAGGCTGCGTTCGGCTGACGCCATATTGATCCGCTTCTTTTTTTTTCATCTGGAATTGTGTTTCTTTCTCACAGATTCATTCGTAAACAGTAACTTTTTCTGTTGCTACAGTGATTTTCGTGTCTGCCGAACGTAGCCTAAGGGGACGAGCTCGGCTCACATCCACGTGCGTTCTGCTCCGTCTCGCAGGGGCAACTGGTCAGCACGGGTGCTCGGGGAGGTGGCGGCGGCGCGGGCGCTCGGGGCAGTGGTGGCGGGCGCGAGCGAGCTCAAGGGCATGGGTTGGGCGTCGTCAGCCGGAGCAAGGCAGCGCAGGGCAGGCCGCGACGGCCGGATGCGCAGGGCGAGCTCCGTCCCCTGGCCATGGTGGCGCGCGACGAGATCCGGACGAGCCGTGGCGCGGGGCAAGGTGGCGGCAGCACGAGTCCAGCCTAGGGCGTGGGAGGTGGTGGCAGCGCGGGATGGGCAGCGATGCTCTATTGGAAGGTTGGTGGAAGAAGATGGAAGGTTGGCTAATAGCTGGATCTCATATCTAACAACAGCTCACGGTGTCTAGAATGACATCATTCCAACCCATCTAATCCCTCACACCAAACGCTCCATTCCCCTAGCCAAAACGCGAGATTGATTCAACCTAACACGAAAAACTGGAATGGGCCCAACTCATCCCACATAGCATCCAAACTAAACACACGATAAGATTTCTATTTTGGACCGAGTGAGTGCACGTACTTCCTCATTTCCAAAATTCCATCAGTCCTAAATAATATTAAAACCTTGTTTTCTAAGTAATTAAATGATTTTAAAATTTTAACCACATATATAATTACTAATATTTATAAGGTGTAACAAGTACTACTTATAAAATATTCTGTAATAAATCTATTTAAAGATATAAATAAATAAAAATATTATTTTTATAAATCTAGTTAAATTTGAGATTATTTAACGCATTGAGAAGTGTAATCTCTATTATTTTTTATTTACGGGTGAGGTAACACTTATATATATACACAGAGTTATGTAGGCCAAATTGAGGATTTTACCTGTGTACCATTAAAAAAGATTGCCCTTGTTTATATGTCACTAAAAAGTTCGAATGCAACTAGGTGTCGTCCACCTAAAATTTTTTTAAGCCAATCCGTCTCCATTCTGTTTGGTTTTCACGGTTTGAGAGCCCTAACATGTGGAGACGGATCAGAGAAATTGTCTAAAATACCCTTCTCTTGTAACTCTATCATCTCCCTTGTTTCTCTCTCTGCGCGATGGGACCAAGCAGTCAGCGACTCCAGCACCTTCTTCCTCCTCAAGCTGACGCCACCTCCCTTTCCGTCCACGGCGAGACGGCATCGAGCCGGCATCCCAGCCCACCGCGCGCCCTATCTCTCGAACCCGACAGAGATCAGCACGCCCCACCATGTCCGCGCCCTCACTCCGCCTCACCTTCCTTCTTCCCCCTTCATTTTTTTCTTCTTGCGAAATCTCCGGCCACCATTCCTTCAATGGCCGCCCTGGCCGAGCCCTCCCCGCAGGCGTGTGCCTCTGTAAAGACCGCGAGAGCTCTGCGTGTGCGCGATGTTGTCGCCTTGCCACTCCCCATGGCCGCCATCCCGCCCCAGCGCCCACACTCGCCGCCGCCGCCATTGTCGAGCTCGTCGATCTCCGCACACAGCTCGGCGGCGGGGTCGCCGGCTGCTGGGCTCCGCGAGATTCTCCTCGTGCGAGACGCCGGGGAGCAGGAACGGGAGAGCTCGGCGCCAAGTTCATGGCGGCCGGAGCTGGGCCAGTTCGACGGGTGGGAGAGCTCCGGGGAGGAGCAACGGGAGCGCTGGGGCTGGTGCCACCGCAGCCGCCGCGGACCCCAAGGGCGCCGCCGACGACACCGAGGTCGCCACCGGCCGCTGTATCCGCCTCTGGCCTGTCGGGACATGCGGTCGCCGCCGCCGCCGAGGTCACTGTCGACACCTCCACCAGCAGCGCCAGCACGCACAGCGGTAAACGTCTCTCTCTCAGTCACCAGCAGGATGTTGCCAATGGCCATGAGCTTGGCGTCGAGGCGGACTTCGCCTTCTGCTCCTCGGCTTCCATGGCTGTCTGCGGACCACGGCCGTCGCGGACCACGTTCAAGGACGGGGTGGCCCCGGACGCGGTCGTGCTAAACATGGCCATCGCGGCGTGCGCGCAGGCAGGGCGCTGGAGAGGATGGCACGGGAGGACGGAGTGCGGCCAGACGGCGGCAATGCTGGGGGCGCTGTCCGCGTGAGGCACGCTGGGAACGTCGTGATATGGGAGGTGGCCAGGTGGGTGCTCCGGCTGCTAGCCAACCAGATGGCGCAGAAACGAAAGGAAGGCCTCGTTTAGATTGCAAATTTTCGCAACCTCGATACTGTAGCACGTTTTATTTGTATTTGATAAATTTTGTTCGATCATGGACTAACTAGGCTCAAAAGATCCGTCTCGTGATTTACAACCAAACTGTGTAATTAGTTATTTTTTTACCTACATTTAATGCTCCATGCATGCGTCCAAAAATTGATATAATAGAAAGAGAGTGAAAAAACTTGGAATTTAGAGACAATCTAAACAAGGCCGAAGGAGAAAATAATTTATTTGCATGCTCGCAAGAATGTATCAATGTAACGAAGAAAGCTGATACTTTATGTATGTGCCGTTTATAATTGGGAAATTTGGACATTTCAATGTTATTTGGCCTGCTCAGATATTCGATTTGGCACTCCTAGATCTTTGGTTTGATGCCAAAACACTCAACCAGGCAGTGGCACAAGAGGTAAATGAAACTTACCGCTCGCTTCTCTACCCTGAAGGCATTTAGGTCTTTTCATAACTCCGTCAGCCACCGTTAGCCGTGAATATGGACGGAATGGCTCGAGATATTAAAAAATTTAGGTAAATGGCACCTAGCTATGCTTAAACCTTGTAGTGGTACGTAGATAAGGATCATCTTTTTTAAATAGTATACAGGTAAAACCTAGGCCAAGTGATTTCTACCGTTGCGGGGCACCTTTTCCATCTCAATATTAACGTGCCGTCAATGATAGCACAAATTAATTTAGAGCCAGCACTATTTTGGATTTATTTGGTACATTTTCTGTTTATCCTCTTGTATATACTCCTATGTATGATCTGATTTATGTCCAGGTCATATTTTGTAGTACGGGCTTTTTCCTTTTGTTGCTGAGCCTGGGCAAACATAATACTAACTGGTAATAGGCTCTGAATTCCTAAGATGGTGCCCATGTGTGCTTAATGATTTGCACTGTTGTTTCCTCAGTGCTGCTGGGCAGATCTTTGGACGCTCGAGGAGGAGCCCGTTACTGGGTTTTGATCGCAGATCGTGGGCCGCGGCCCGCGGCCCCGCAGGGAAGAGGATGAAAACGATTGAGGCTGATGATAGAGACATTTCGTAGTTCATACTTCATAGTAGTAGTAGAGATTCATGCACTTCTGAATTTTCTCTTTTCAAGTAACATTATTCTGAATGTAGATTGTTGACGGCAATGATAGAGTAGACTAATATAATGTTTGATTCGCCATTAAAAGTGGCTAATGATTATCTTATAACTAATAGGACTTGTCTCAAATATCTTTGGTTGTAGATTGTAATACACATACACTATTTGAGGTGGTGTATACTGTCTGTACTGTGAAAGTCACTTCTGTTATTTTCTTACACTTGAATGGCTACATGCCCATCTAATAAATCCCTAAAGATAAATGGATTTTTCAGTATCTGTTTGCCCATAACAACATAGATCTACTAGTAATAATAAAGAGGTAAAATTTTCGGCCATTTTTTTATCCGTCTCCCTCTACCTACCAATCCAGGGAGAGTTTTTTTTTGTCTGGACTTGTATATATAACCCGTGCTCATACGAGTTAGAATAGCTCGCGTCTAGACCAATATGGAGTAGGAATCCTAATCTAAATAGATTTCTCGGATCCTGAGTACTCTAAATATAATTCTTCTATATATATCTAGTAATAAAGAGATAAAATTTCTTTCTTTCTTTTTTGGTATGGCCTCCCTTAACTAACTTCATAAATTTAGAAACTATCGCGGTTCGTATCCGATATTCAGCCTGTTCGTTGGGTGGTTTCTGGGCTGGTTTGGGCTGGCTGGTGCTGGTTTGTTGTGAGAGAAAAATACTGTTGGCTGGCTGGTTTAGGCTGGCTGAAACCAACAAATGAACATGGTGATTGTATTTGTTTTGGAAACTGACAGCTGAGCAATGTCGTATCGTATCAGAACGTGACTTGCTCATGCCAACTCAAACCGTATTTCTGTCTATAAAATACTACACCGAAGCCCATAAAATTTCTAGATTGATTTCTTTTTTCTTCTTCTATACGCTCTAATAGATCGATCATATGATCATATCTATGTAGCATATACCCTGCCAACCTACAAATATGGTACGTATATATATATGCAAAAAAAAGTAAAAGAAAACGAATCTGAAAATATTAGAATAGACACTCATGCTCTCCGACTCCGACTCGGCAATAGCAAGGCCGAAGCCTTTCCAGCCCATGACCTGCAGCTTGGCTCACGCAGGACGCGGCTTGACACTCATGTTTGACGGAACCGGCCATCAGGAGCGTCCGTTCTGATCTAATCTAGGCACGAGGGCAAGGGCCTGCCGTGGCAGTGCCACGGAATTCTGATCTCCATCAATGCATCACCATCAGACCATCGCCGACATGGGGAAGGAGTCACGCACCGACGCCGTTTTCTTTTCTTTTCTGCTTGTTCTTATACAAAATATAAACAAATAATAAATATATAATATTACAGTTCTTTAAACCTTAGCTTTCATTTGCATCACTAAGCTATCGTTGGTGTTTTGGTTTTGTTAGAACCTGACGAGGCAATGGCCCAAGTAATCAAACCATCAGCAGAAAACTTAAATAACCTATTACCTAATTTAATCTAAATAAATGTGTTCCAAACCTATACACATGTATGTGTCTCGAACTTATACACATAACAGTGCAATCCGTGACAGGGTCTGGAACTCGATATTTTAACTCTACCAACATATGTATATTATGAAAATTAAAGGTATGTTATATTTACGAGTAAATATTTATGTGTCTTACAATAGAAGAAAAAAAATTATCGGAGTTAGTATTTTAATTCGATAGAGACTTAATAAGACATTGTAATTGTATACCAATATTAATTTATATTATGGATGTTATGGCCAGCATACATTTAATTACACCAGCTTTTTAATTTTATGGAAAGGATAAAACATAAATAGATATATAACATTTCAGTCCTCATCTTGATGTCTTTTGTTCTCTCGTTGCAACGCATGGACATGTTTGCTAGTTCTTTCTAGTAAAATAAAATTGTCAAAAGATACCACTGCCTCCGCATGGCTGCAGCCTGCAGGTCCGTCACCAGCGGAGAGCCCCTCCAAGCTCATGTGATGCTACGGAAACCCAGTTAGGATCTCGGCGCCGTCGCTGGTGACCAGCACGGTGTGCTCGAACTGCGCGCTGAGGCTGCCGTCCACCGCCACAGCCGTCCAGCCGTCGTCCCACACCACGCACTGCGTGCTCCCCATCGACAGGGTTTGCTCAGCATTGCTGTCCTGTTCGTTTGTCTGATAAGTCATGACTGGAAGTACCGTTGGCTCATTCGTTGTGAGAGAGAAATACTGTTTATTGACTGAAAAAATACGGCTTATAAACCCAGCGATCAGGCCATGCATTGCATGGAGTCGGTGGCCATTCGGTGATCAGTAAACAATTCCCTGAACGATGAATCGATGATAAAAGATCATGGGAGGAGAGGAGAGAGAGAGAGAGGGGTCTTGGGACGGACGCTTACCGATGGTGAATGTCTGGCCTGCGACCATCAACCCTGGCTCGTAATCGTCTGTCACAGGGATGTGTCTTCAGGCCGTGTTTAATTACTTACAGGTGTGCCATATGATGGGTTCGCAATGGAATATCCTCCCAATGCCGTGCCCAACAAAGGGGTCGATGCCATAGCCATATTTCTCTGCGCGCTCACTGAAACAACCAATGCAGAGTCTCAATCGCCGACAAGACCAGGTTCATCGCAATAAAAAGTTCAACAGTAAAATGCGGTAAATATGTTCTTAGCAATCAAAGTTCTATTCAGATGATACCCAACGGTACCAGAAAAGTGCCGTACCTAAGAAATAAGCTTTATATATATAAAAAAATCGCTTATCTGGGTGTCAAGGAAGCATCAGAAGATTCATGCTCACATATGTTCGATAAGAGAGATCAAGACCCTATTCTCTGTCCAATTTCCTTGAAACTAGCACCATGCTTGCAGGCTGATATGCCGCGCATCATGCACTCTTCAGTGACCTAGTACACACCAGAAAAGATTTATGTTAAGGAAGTAGTCAGATAGAAAGCAGAAATGCAGAATCACACCTTCCATGCTCAACAAAAGAATCACACTTTCACAAGTTGCTTAGTAGCGTCATCGACTTCTCCACACAGGTATGTTCTTGAGGTGTCCCCATGGTAGCCCTGGAGCAACAGCTCATGTCACTTTACGACGCCAACATTACTATATTGATTGATCGCATTAGAACAGAGCAACGATGAGAAAAAAATATGCGTCGGTTGCAGATGAAAAGAACAGCAGGTAGCACACATACGTTTAAATAGACAGTAACATCAATGTTGATAATGTCTCCATCCTGCAAGGTCATTGGGAGTAAGCATAACTGTAACTGTTCAGCTCAAAATTTGCCTCTATGGTTTGACAAGAAATGCTTCTGACTAACTGGAGTACAATCAAAGCAGAACTTAGAAGAAGAAAAAAAGCGCCTCAACCTGTAGCTCGCGTGAGTCGGGGATACCGTGGCAGGTGCACTCGTTCACCGACGTGCACACGCTCTTCGGGAAGCCCCCGTATCCAAGTGGGGAGGGGTAAGCGCCGGCGTCGACGATCATCTGGTGCACGGCTCTGTCGATCTCATCCGTCGTCACAGAGGGCTGCAGCATGTGCAGTTGTGCACGGGTCACAAATTTCTCGACAGAAAGCGAACCAGATCTGCAGGACACGCGCTCACTACTCTACTCAACTCACTCACTCTCTCTCAAAAAAAAAAAAAATCTACTCAACTCACTTTGACCATGGCTCCGGCATGGTGCAGGACTCGAGCGGCGAGCTCGCAGGCGTTCAGCATGCGCATGATGCTCTCGCCGTCGTGCACCTGCCGGTCCGGGCACACGTCCGGGACGGCGTCCGTGCCGACGTAGGGTGGCCGGGACCGGCACCGGGAGCCGCGCGCTGACGGCCCCGCGCCGCAGCGGCTCCCTCTCCCTCCTCTTGGCTCCTCCTCCAGAGCCCTGCACCTCTGCGGCACTTCAGTTCGACCGTGTCAGGTTGCAGGTGTATGCGACTGTCAGAAAATTTGAGCTGCGGATTTGAGCACCAGCAGAGGATCCTCGTGCTCGTCGATTTCGCACGTATGCACGGCGTTCTGGATGCTACGCGGACTGGCGCCTCAAGGGCGGCGTCACCTGCGAGAAGCAGAGCGGTGGAGACAAGGAAGGAAAAATAGCATCAAGGAATGGGGATTGGGAGTCAAATTAATTAATCAGAAAGGAGAAGCACGCACCTGGACTGCGGCAGCGCAATGCGGTGAACGGCGACGAGAGGTGCTGGTTGAGATCGGCCGCCGGTAGCCTCGCCGCCATCGCTGCTGTTGGGTATCAGGCGGCGGCGCAGGGCCCGCGGATGGCGGGAAGTGGGTGAGGAACCGAGGGTAAGGCGAGCGCAGTTGGAGGAATGGTATTCAGTATTCACTGCACCACTTGACTACAGTCTCAAGGCCCAGGGAGGCAGGAACAGAAAGATTTCGAAGAAAGTCTACGTAACAGCTCAGCTATTAAGCGCGGAATACTTCGCTTTCTAAACTATAAAATCGGATTTTCTATCCATAAACTTTCCAAAATCGGTCAAATAATCCCAAACAGTTTTAGATGGTGGTTTTGCTATTGTAACGATGGTTTTATTTTTTTATTTTTTATTTATTTCCACTGAATCTTTAAAAAATCATATTAACTCATAGAAAAAACCATAAAATATAAAATCCAATTTTATTAGACTCCATGCGAGTAGATCTACACAGTGAACATATAATATGGTATGCTTTAGTATAAAGTTTTTGCTGTAACTTTATATCTATGTTTTCTGTAATTAATTGAAATAATTCATAGCTGCAGCTTTCATGGTTCAATTATGATGAAATATTTATGATGGGATAATTATTATATGCTTAAACTGTAGTAAAAATTTTATCCTCATAGGATCATATATAACTTAGTTATAGATGTATTTAGGTTTATGCTGGTTAAATATATGTTTTATCTATAACTACCTAAATACATCTATAACTAAGTTATACATGATTCAATGAGTATAAATTTTTTACAATAGTTTAAGCATATAATAACTAGCCCACCATAAAAATTTCATTTAATCACAATTGGACTAGAGGAACTGCAGCTATGAATTATTCCATTTAATTACAGAAAAGCGTAGATCTAAAGATACATAAAAAACTTTATACTAAAGCATACCATATTATATGTTCACTGTGTAAAATTATATTTCCATTTTATGATTTTTCTGTGATTTACTATGTTTTTTCAAGGATTCAGCAAAAATAAATAAAAAAGAAAAAGACAAAACCACTGCAACTGTAGCAAAACAACCGTCCAAAACCGTTTGAGGGGGGGGTTTATTTGACTGGTTTTGGAAAGTTCAAGGGGTAGAAAATCCGGTTTTATAGTTTGGGGGTGAAGTAGTCCACCCTTAATAGCTTGGAGAATTACGTAGACTTTTTTCGAAAGATTTTTAACCCCCGAATTGCAGGGACAGGAAGTTTTAGGGCCAGCGAGGCAGAGACATAAACGTTTTCGATAATGCTATGAATCGGGCGTCTGTTCGCCCGAACGCTATGTTGCTAGGCTACGACGCCAGCCCAACAATTCACGCTCCTTAGTATCTCAAAAGAAAAAAATTGCTTATCCACTTATTTCTATTCACTCGTTTCTCTTCATATCGTTCTTATCCACTCGCCTCCGGCCTCCGAAAGCGCGCCCGCTAGCCCTCCGAGGCGCACCGCTTGGGCGTTGGCCTTGCTAAGCACGGCGCGTGGCCGCCTCCGAGTCACGGCACGAGGCTGCCGTCCCTGGCAGGCGCGGCGTGCGGCTGCCCTATCCAAGTCGCGCGACCGCAGCCTCTCCGCCGCTCGTGCAGCCGATGCCTCCCTTCCACGACGTTCAGCCACTACCGCCGGCTATAAGTGTCGCCGAGCCACTGCCTCCGGTGAACACCACAGACCGCGCGAGCCTCCATTTTGCTGAGCAGCAAGGAGATGTGGCGTTGGAAGCGCATGTTTCAAGAGTATGTTTCAATTATTTCAAATGTTTCAGAGATATGTTGCAAGTGTTTCATATGGATGTTGCAAAAATAGATCGTGATGTTGCACATGTTGCAATGGTTGTACACATATGTTGCAAGCGTCTGTTTTAAATGTTTCTTCTGTTTTTTCAAATGTATGTTGCAAGTATGCTTATTTGGACGTTACATTTGTTTCACATATGTTGCAAGAGTATATTTAAAATGTTTTAGTTGTTTTAATCTTATGTTGCAATACGTGTTTTTATGTTGCAAATTGCAAGTGTTTTATCTGGATGTTACATATGTTTTACACACATGTTGTAAGTGTATGTTCCAAATATTTTATGTGCTTCAGACTTATGTTGAATTTAAGTGTTTCATGTTACAAGTGTTTCGTATTTTAGATGTATGTTCGGAGAGTCATGGGGGCACAGCCCGAGCACGGGGGGAAGGGCGTGGCGAGCCGAGGGCCAGCGGATGGGATGCGCGGCGCGTCTGGGGTCATGCAGACGGGGTGTGCTTGTCCTCTTCTCGGCTCCTGGGTCCCGCCCGCACGGAGAGAGAGGAGGGGGTCGGGGAAAAGGAGCGGCGGGGCGAGACGGACGAGGGCAGGGTACGCGTGCGTGGCGAGACGAGGCAAAAGGGGAAGGACTACAGCGATATGGTGGGGGCGTAACACGTTTCTGCAGGGCCGGTACTGTCCGATGGAATCCTATCACATTAGAAGTCCGAGCGCCAGCAATTCTCAAATGTTCCCACCCCCCTCCCCCCTCAAAATGTAGGGATAGAAGGTTTCATGATCGCCCTGTTAGAAGAAAATAAAATAGAGCAAATTTTAGGGTCTATTTAGACGGTTACTAGTTGAGGCTAAATATTAACTTAAATTAGCTGTTGTTGGCTAAGTTGAAGATTTCGCTAAAAAAAATTAGCCCACTTATTATTCCTCTTATTTAAATTCACTAAGCTAATTTTTAGCTAGCTAGATATTAACCCTAGTAGGCCCTATAAACAGGGGCGTACACATGTATGTTCACCACGCACGCATATCTCATTTCCCCTCCTCTTTTTTCATGGAAAATCATGAATTGCTTAATAATATTTTAGTAAAATGTTTCAAAGTAGAGGAAGCATAAATTATGATGAAACTTTTGAAACAAATATACTCATTTAACTTCAAATATGCAAAACCGCCCCATAAAAGTCGATTGTAACCAAATTTTTGTATCCACCTATTACATGCAACTTAAACAACACTGTCTTTTATTAGAGGGAGAAATAAGGACTTTTTAGAAAGAATCATACTATTTTTATATGTGAGCTTGGATCATGGCCACTTGACTCACAGTTTGGAACACAGAGTGCGAGGTTCGGTTATATAGTATTAGCTCGATAGCGCGCTCTCCGCTCCACGGGCGACAGGAAGGAGCACAAACAGCACCGGGAGAACAGTTAAAAGGAGGTGAACAGTAAAAAGGATAACCAATGTTACAAACAAACATAGAAACAATGCCAAAAACTGCATTAACAGTATGTGAACAGTGTCGAATAGTGTTTGGTGGCGTAGGAGTCAGCAATTTATTCGTGGTTGAACAAGTATATGAACTGTGCTGCAAGCAAGTACTGAACAGTGTGAACAGTGCTTGGTGCCTGGGGGAGCATTTTATTCACGGTTGAGGATAACTTCTCAGGACTCGTTAGATTTCTTCAGCTTTGGCCATCAATTCTAAAATGCATATAGACCAACAAAATTTAAATTTATTGAAACCATTTTATTATATCTAAGCCCGGGCCTTTTTTTTAGCTCAATTCGTCCTGCAAAATGTTTAGGTCTAATGTGATACCATGAAATAGTCTTTCACAAGAATGTTGGTTCTACGCCATCATTAGAGCCTACCACATCTTGTCCTACCTAGCATGTGAATTTCTACTAAAGACTAGATAGTATGTCCGTGCGTTGCTACGGGACAGCAAAACTTTTGTAATAAAAAACACAGATCGCACGCTAAATAACCTTACTGTTTAATAAAGGTACTTTTGATTATCATAAAAAAAGTATTAACATGCAATATTATCTTGTCTATAGAGCTAGAACCTCTTTATAGATGATATTCATTAGGAATATTATCATTTAACAGTTTCTTCCCCTTGTTCATGTTCTTCTCAACAATTAACACTGTCAAGATCCTGATATTAGATCTTGCTATGGATATAGATAACGCTACATACAATTGGCTATGTAAAAACACTGGTAAGACAAAGAAACCTAGTCTATGCCCGTTGCAACGAAACAACATATACACAAGAGTTTGACTTGTTCTCGGTAAGGCGAGACCAGCTAGCAGCCACACAAGCACATTGCGAGTTACATACACGAGGGACACATGGCGAGTTACGTACACAAGGGGCACATGGCAAGTTACATGCCTACTAACCCATCTCCCCTCTCTAATATTGCAGCACGATCTTGTGGTTCCAATGATATTTCAAACCTTGTTTAATATTTCCAAACATCAAATATTTGCAAACCAGAGGGAGTACGACGAAAACTTATTGCAACAGAAAACTTGGATGACATAGATACAATCGGAACCTTTGTATAAAGTTAGTAAGGTTCCTAACAAAAACTATTAAGACACTCAAAATAGATATTGTCCACTACAAAGTCTTTAAACCAGACTCTCCATTTTTTGAAGTATCTGTGTCAGCACTAATTAACCGGGAATGGGAACGTGAAGCGGATCATTAAGCACTGCCACCTTATCGAGAAGATCGTGAGCCTTTGAATGCTGCCGGTGAAGAGGGACGTCATCTCCTATGCGGTTTCCTGGTCAATCTCCTCAAGGTTGCCAACATCTTGAGCGCATCCAACGCAGACCTGTTGATTCCATCATTGTCAGAACCAATTCAAATGTAATCAGACATGTTGTCAGGTTCATAAACCCAGGGTCCCTCATAGACCTGCTTCCCAGCAAAAGCTCGGCCCAGCAGACGACATTGCGAACGACACGCAACTCCTGGGCCGGCCCAAATACCTAACGACAAGCCAGAAGGGCGATCCAATCTCCGACCGGAAGGCCTGGCCAAGAGGAACGACACCCGTTTCCGACTCCAGCCCGCCTCTCTGACTGGAAGGCCTGGCCAAGAAGGAACAACGCTCGCTTCTGACTCCGGCCCGCCTCTTCGACCAAAAGGCCTGGCCGAGAAGGAACAACGCTCGCTTCCGACTCCGGCCCGCCTCTCCGACCAGAAGTCCTAGCCAAACGCCGTTTCCGACTCCGACCTGCCTCTCTGACCGGGATGCACCGAACCTCTGCTTACAGCTCTTCTCCAACTAGCGCAGTCGAAGTCAACTGGGACCAACCAACCGGGGACACCCGCTCGGTGAGGACCCAGGAAATGGACGGAGCAAGTAAGGCAGGGCGCTCAAGTCAACTGCAAATACTAAGGACCATACCCTGTACACCTGCAGTACTGATAGGACATGTCAGAAGGGTGCCCTGCAACCTTCTAGGCATGTCAGAACCCAAACAGTGTTGTGGCCGCCAACGTTTTGCCCTATAGTGTTATGGGCGCCATCAATCTCCATACCAGGCAAACACGGTAAGAACCCCCACATGCCTCTGGGCATCAACAATGTTATGGGCGCCGCCATTTGCGATACATGGTGAATGCAGTAAAAAGCTCCCACATGTGTCTGATATAAACAGTATTGTGGGCATCTACCATCACCTTATACCCGACAGCGTGGGCAATAAGACTTAGTAGCATATGTACTCTCTCTCTCGCTTGTAAGGCCATCCCCTTCATCTATAAAAGGGGATGTGCTCTCTCCCAACGAAGAGGATCAGTGGACGACTCCCCGATGATCGAAGGATTCACAGATGATTCAACCACCAGCTGATCGAACAACCTACAATCCGAATGATTCCAACAGAGCACACGCTCAAATACTTAGCGCATGTAGGAGCTCCCGTCTCTCTCCGCCCTTCGGTCCAGAGTCCGACCGGACCTCTTGCACCCCCCATCTTACTCCCTCTCGTTTGTAACCCCACAACAAACTTTGAGCACCTAGGCTTAGGAATAAAGTCGCCGACCAACTCAAACTAGATGTAGCCGTTGCCTGAACCAGTATAAACCCTGTGTCATTGAGTGCTAGGCCACATCCGATCACAACGTATGGCAAAACTATAAATATTTACATGTTGGTCACTTTCTGCACCGATAGTTGGCGCCGTTCGTGGGAAAGACGTCGTACATTCATGCTTTTTGGTCATTGGATGGCCAACCTTTCCGCCATCTTCACCATGGTGGGCTTAAGCGATATGACTCGCTTCGGCTCGCTGGAGTTTCTCGTGCTCCCACCTGTTAGGATGTGGGTTCCTCCCATCTTCGAGCCATCCTAGGCCTTCCTCTTCGGAAGCCTGGACTTCATCGTCGATTGGCTCGGCGTGCTGCACCTCCACGAGGAGGCACTTGTTTTGGCGCCTGTCGGAGGAGACGCGTCCTCCGTCAGCTCTGGGACTCCTGGTGACTTCAACGATGAGGCGCCTGCGCTTCGCTCCAAGCCCACACAGGGCTGAAACCCAACTGTGAGTAACGTACGCTTTGTTATTTACTTGCTATTTACTGTCTTCTGCCAATTCTCCAGAGGGACCCTATTGTCCTTGCTGTGACCGCCATGCGACCGGTTCCCCTATGGCCTCGTGTCCCCCGTGAACACATATGCCCGGGGGCTCCGAAGGATGCTTGCGATGCCCCCTCTCACATCTAAATTCGTGGGGATGGCGAGCTATGCTCCTGTCCCTTTTCATGACCTCATGGATGACGATGATGAGAGCGATGGCTCCAGCATCGGCGACATCGTGGCACCTAGGCACCCTCTGTCCTAGGGGTGCGCTATGGCGGACGTTCTAGGACAGCCGCCGGTGGTGGCGGAGTCTCTACAGACCCACACCCCTCCGGACCCTCACGCGGATGCCCTCGCGTGTGCTCAGGCGCACGGCGAGGAGCTACGACAAAGGCGATAGAACCAGCCGCCACCTGCGCCGGCATGCTCGGCGCACCACGATGCGCCCCGTGCACGTAACCCGGTGGGCGGCGCCCGGGGTCACGCTTGCCAGGTCCAGCGCAACATCATGGACAGGGGGAATGATCTCCCACAGTTCGCTCGGGCTGACCAGAACATCATCACCGCAGCGATGCTTCTGCGCGGCCTTCCTGAGCCGGACAACCCCTAGGAACAGGCGATCTACTGGAACCTCCGGGCACTGGTGGAGACCACCGCTGTTCAACAGGCAGAGAGCTCCATGTCGCGACACCAACTCATGGCCTCTCTCCCCACTAGGGGCAGGGACGCACCAAACATATCACTCCATCCGTTCACCACTACAGCCACCAAGCGCGGAACAGGAGGGCACAACTGCACCATAGCCTGACCCGGCGCCTGCTCCACACCGACCGCCTATGTGCGAACACCTCGGACCAAACCAAGACGCTCGCAGCATCATCAGCAACTGGTGTCGGGCCCGGCATGATGATGACGTCCGTCGGGCGGCGGTGAGAGCAGACGACACAGGCTCCGGTCAGACCATCGAGGGGACTGGTGAAGTGCACCCCAGGCGTGGTCACCAACCCAATGACCGGAGTCCTAGCCGGGACCACGGGCCTTTAGCCGACGCATCCAGAGAGCGCCATTCCCACAGCGCTTCCGACCATCGACCAGCATCGCCAAATATACCCGGGAGATGAATCCCGGTATATTTCTTGAAGACTTCCGGCTCGCTTGCCGAGACGGGGGAGTGGATGATGATCACTTCATCATTCAGTACCTCCCCATCTGTGTGGGGGAACATGTTCGAGCGTGGCTCGAATTCCTCCCGCACGACAGCATCCGCGACTGGGAGGACCTCAAGAGGGTCTTCATTGGGAACTTCTAGGGGACGTATGTCCACCCCAGGAACTCCTGGGACCTCAAGAGCTGCCAGCAAGAGCCCTATGAGTCCCTGCAGGATTACATCCGTACGTTCTTGAAGCGGTGCAACTCCCTTCCTGATGTCATCAATGCGAACGTCATCAGCGCATTCCTCTCCGGGACAACCTACGAGTCCCTCATCCACATGCTTGGCTGCTTGAAGCCCTGAACCACCCGTGACCTGCTCGACGTCGTCATGAACCACGCCTCCGGCGAGGAGGCGGTCAAAGCAGTCTTCAACGGAGGCCAGGACAAGGGCAAGGCCAAGCGCGAGGACCAAGATGATGGCCCCTCCACGTAGAGGGGCAAGAAGAACAAGAAGGATTAGCGCCGAACGACCAACTCCGCGTTAGTCGCCGTAGCTGATCGCGCAGGCAAGCAACCCCAGCAGGGCCTGTCTGACCACTTCAACAAGCTCATGGATAGCCCGTGCACCAACCACGCCTACCCCGTCAAGCACCTCTACAAGGATTGTGAGCTCCACAGGCGCTTCCTACGATAGGCCGGCGGGCCAAAGGAAGGAAAGGCCAAGGAGGCAACAGCTAAGAAAGGGGGCGTGGCGAGCAAGGATGGGGATGGCTTTCCCGATCCCGAGGAACGCATCATGATCTTTGAGGGATCTGATGCTATCTACTCCAAGCGCCAGCACACATTGCGCTACTGAGAGGCGTGCATCGCCGAAATAGCCGTCCCCTCCTTCCTTCGCTGGTCGGAATCTCCGATCACCTTTGATCAGAGGCACCATCCATCCCACGTCGCTAGACCAGGACGCTATCCACTCATCGTCGACCCCATTGTCCGCAAGAAGCGCCTCACCACGGTGCTGATGGACGAACATCCTCTATGTTGACACCCTCGATGTCATGCGCATCCCTCGGTCGGAGCTCCACCAAGCGAGCTCTTCCTTCCATGGTGTGATCCCGAGAGCGCAGGCATACCCGCTCGGGCAAATCGACCTGCCCGTCACATTTGGTGACCGAGCCAACTTCCACTCAGAGGTGCTCACCTTCGAGGTGGTGGATTTCCCGGGGTCATACCATGCCATCTTGGGGTGGCCATGCTACGCCAAGTTCATGGCGGTCCCCAACTACACCTACCTAAAGCTGAAGATGCTGGGACCGAATGGCATCATCACTATGGGTAGCACCTTCTCGCATTCCTTCACGTGCGACCGTGAGCATTACGAGCTCGCCACTACCGTCATCAACTCTTCTGAGCTCCCGCGGCTCGGGGAGTTATCGACCCCAGCAGTCTCGGACTACAACAAGCCATCCTCTTCGACTGCCTTCCACCCACTCGAGGAAACTAAGGCGGTGGGGATCGACCCTATATGGTGACCAAAGTAATCTGATCGGGCGCCTACCGACTGAAGGACGACAACGGCGATGTTCTCACCAACACTTGGAACATCGAACAGTTACGTCATTTCTTCCCTAAAAAGTTTGGTCTTACCATTTTTTCATTCAACGTTCGCTCCTACAGAGCACCCCGGCCCGAACACTTTTGGCCCGGGTCGCTCGAGGGCTCCATAGAGGTGCGGTACCACCTCTCTTTTTGTTTACTATCATATGGTAAATACCTTTCTACCCGAACAAAAGGGTAGTCCGTTCCTTTAATTACCTTATGTAACTTTGCTTTAAATATTCCGACCGATCACACCCTACCTCTACCTATGGTTATAAGTAGCTGAGCCTCGCGGGCCACGCCCGGGCTCTTAAGGTTGCAGCCTACAGGACGAACGGGCAGGTGCGAAAAAGAAAGAATAAAAAACAAAATTATGCTAAGGTAAAAATAAGGAACGGATGGGACAAGCTTCCCCGAACAAAGTGATTCATCACAAAATGAAATGGATGTATTCATGAATATGAACTGTTCGTACGGGGGCTCCCCCACAAACTTAACTTTTACATTTGCTAAACTATTTTTACTCTAATTCCTACTATGGCTGCCCGGCGACATCGGTTGATGGCGTGACCGGGGAAGGTAGGGGCTGCTCGCTCTCCGGTTGGACGACACTTGGCTCGGACAGAGGCGGGGCGACGTTCGCTTCCAACCCGGGCTCCACGCCATCCACAGTCTGGGTGACGTCTTCCTGGTTCGCGCCTTCAGCCACATTCGCACGATGGGCATTCATCACCCACTGCGCAGAGACTTGCTTGGCCACCAACTGTGCGTGTGGCAGCAAGCTTTCCCCAAGCATGTGGATGGCCTCCGGGCTCCAGCCGTCGGCGTACCCACTGCAGATGATGGCGAAGTCCAGCTCTGGGTGGTGCGTAGCCACCGATGTCAGCACCCCCAATGTTCCATAGAATATCCCATCGGAGATGAGGGCCCGAACCTCATTCGGGGCCTTCGCCAGTCGGATGGCGGGCGTGCTGGTACCTGGCGCCGACCCAAAGACCTCTGAGACGATGACCTGGGCGACGTTGCGAAGCTGGTCAAGCTCCCCCTCGAGAGCACGTCGCTCTTCAAGGGACTTGGTCAGTGCCTCCGCATTCCGGCCAATCGTCACCCTGGCTGTCTCCAGGTCATGCTCCAGTGACCCAAGCTTTCCACCCAGCTTTGGAAGAAGGATGACAAGATCAGAAGCAGGCTAAAGGAAAAAAACCAAGACATCAAAAGCAGAATAGACACATACCAAGGCAGGTGTTCTCGAGGATGGAGAGTCCCTCCTCCTACCGAGTCACCTGCTCACGCAAATGGGCGTTCAACTCCTCAGTCCTAAGCACCTGGCCCTGGAGCACGAGCACGTCCTGGTCGACCTCCGATCGGGCCTTCCGCTCTGACTCCAGGACCTTTCGCTCCATCTCTAGGATCTCCAGGGTACTTTAGAGCGCCACCTCGGTCTTCGCTAGGGACTTCTATTGCGCTGCCTCGGTCTCCGCCTGGTGGACCTTCACCGCCTCAAGCCCCCACTCAGCAACGGTCGCCCGCTCCACCATGAGCAGCTCCACCACCCGTGCCTCCGTTGCCTCTGCCGCCCAGCCTTGAGACTCACAGCGGGCAAACTCCAGCTCACGCTCGAGCTCGGTGACCCCCCGCGACACCTCGCCCTCCTAGGCATGCTCCATCCAGAGGAAACGAGACTTGTGGCTTAACATCTCCTCTAGACCCTACAAAACGAGAAGGAAGCATGCTAAGGCTACCGACGAAAGACCAAGGAATCAAGGACGAACACAAAAAACTCACCTCTGCGACCCAGGGCAGGTCAACCATGACCGCCTGCCGGACGGACTTAACCCGCTCCAGGGCCTCCTCAAGCTTCACCTAGGTTTGGGCGAGATCGGAGTCCATGGTGAGTCCTCTCCCCCCAAGCACATCCCAGAGTTGATCCTCCTGCTCATCCTAAAGGATGAACCAAACCTTCCTCGGGTCCTCAGGGGAGGGCCACACCAGGTCGGTTGCCCCCAACCCACTGGAAGGCCCAACCGACGATTGGACCACTACCAGCTCCTGCGATAGCGCTGATGGCTCCACCCCATCACTTGCTTCGACGTCGGAGGAGACCTCCACTACCTCGATTTCATGGCCCACCAGCGAATGTTTCGCCTCTGGCCTGGCCACCTCCCCTCCAACACCTCCGGCTCCGCCTGGGAGGGTGGGTCGTGCGGCCCTCCATAGGGCAAGGCACGGAGCTTGGTCTCCCTCCCCTCTTCCACCACAACCGGTGTAGGAGGGGTCGCAAGGGTCACCTCCGACACGGCCTCCGCCGTCACCACCGGGATCGCCACCTACACCGTTGCCGCCGCTACCACTGTACTGGTGACCGACCCGGGGGGCACCGCCCCTGGAAGGGAAGGTCGCACCACCACCACCCTGCTCTCCCCATCGCTTGTTGCGATGCGATGCAAGGTGGGCCTCCACTCCTCCTACACAAGAGGTGGGGCAATTCTCAACCCCGGCAGCATCTGGCCACTGTAAAAAAAGTACAGGTCAGTTGCACTCCAAAAAACTTAAACTATGAAATACCGGGATGTAAGCGGTAGGGCTCTGAGGCCTCGACCCGCTGGCAACAGGACCGCCGGGCGAGGACCGCTCACAAGCCGTGACCCATGCCCCCTCACTTCGACCGGGAGTCGACCAGTCGGCACAAGACTCGACCAGCGTCGCCCGCAACCACCGGCTCAAGGCGCACCAACTAGAGCAGCTGGTGGGGCATCCCCCCATTGTGGGTCATGCGTCGGCCCCAGCCCTGATGATGCACGGGTGCAAGCCTGCTCCTCCGACCGCCTAGCCTGCCCCACCATGCCCGGAGCAGGTGAGGATGAGGCCGACAACGCCTCCGAAGGGCGCTCTGACTGCGTCCGCTTCTCCTCCCGCTCGCCAACGATGTCTGAGCTCGCAGCACGCTTCCTCGACATGGGAACATCGCCGCGCCTCTCCACCTCCCGCTCGCCGCTGGCAGACGCTATCGCAGGCGCATGACGCTCCACTGAGGTCGCGATGACCTCCCGACCCCTCTCGTCCTCGGAGGAGATCACGTCGTCACCCATCTCCGTGGGATCCTCCGACTAGAGCTCTGACTCGACATCACCGGGCGATCTCCATCTCCTTCCCATGCTTTCGTCGAGCCTTCTCAGCTCTCTTCTTCTTCTTCTTGACCGCCGCTTCCTTCAATGCGGCTTGCCAGGCCACGCCCTCTGGCCCCTTCGAAAGATGCGGCCGAGACTTGTAAACTCCGAGTCCCTACGAAATGGATGACTTGAAGTCAAGATACAGGAGAGCAAAAGGGGAAAAGAGCACGAAGGACAGGGGAGCATACTAGATTGGACAGCTTCATGGCGTGAAGAGGTCCGGGCTTTCCATCAAGGGTCTCTTTGGCCCTCAGCTGCAGCACCCAGTCAAGACGACTCCAGACCTCGTCGTTCAGTAGCTCCTCTGATGATGCACGGTCGGGGTCCGTCGGGCTGGTGTACAACCACATCAGCCGTGTCCTTTCTGCCAGCGGGGTGACCCGATGGTGGAAGAAGGTGTGGAACACCCACACCCCATCAAGGCCTTGCCGCACTAGCTTCTAGAGCTCTACCCCAATAATCTCTAGCTTCTTGTTCTACCGGCTCATGGGGCCCCACGACTAGCTCTCCTGCCTCTCCGGCCTCCTACCAGTGAAAGGTAGGAATGGCACCTCTACCAGGTTCCTAATGTAGAACCATTCCCCGTGCCACCCCCGATTGGAATCACAGGGGGTGCACGCGGGGTACAAGCCCAACGCGCTTGGTTTCTTCTACAGCGCGAAGCCCCCCACCGGCGCGATCCTGAACGGTTTCCCCTCCGACAAAGCTCGCCTAGAGAAGATCCACCGAAAGAAGTCCACGTGCGGCTCCATCCCGAGGAAGGCCTCGCACACGGTGATGAAGCCGATGATATGCAGCACCCTAGTCGGATTGAGGTACTGCAGCTCCAGGCCCCACTCATTGAGGACCCCGCGCAAGAACTAGTGCGCGGGGTATCCTAACCCGCACTTACGGAAGGCGAGGAAGGAGACAACCTCGCCGTCCCAAGGTCGCGGGAAATCCTCCCTCGTAGGAGCCCTCCTGTGCGCCACCTCCTTTGGCTGTGGCACCCCCTTCTCGGTGAAGGCGGCCAGCACCGACTCACTCACAACGGATGACCTCTAGCTTGACATTGCACTCCGAATTCATGAATGGATCTATGAGTTTTCTCCTCTCCCTCGCTCTTCCTTTTTTTCTCCTAGGAACCGCCGCGGCACTCAAACACTCTTGGCAAGAAGGAAGAAGGAGAAGAGGAGGCAGATGAGGAATAGTCGAAGGAATGGGACAAAAGCCCTCTCCCTTCCCCTATTTAAGGAGAGGGCGCAGCAGTTGGGGAAAGGCGAGGGATTGAGGTGAAAAAACCTCTCCCTTCCCCCATTCAATACGGATGGGATACGACGAGACGCGCCCTAACCGATGGGATGCACCCTGCCCGACGAGACGGCACCTGGTCAGACGGGATGTGGCCTAGGTATGGCCCACCACTACCGCATGTCGGGTGCAAGAAACAAGGTGCAACTACACATAGGCGGCCCTCCACCTTCCTAGGCAAGACTTGGAAGGGCCCAACGACGGGATCTCTGCCTAGGAGAGACCAACGGGCTTCCTGAGTTGATCGGACGGCTCAGGCGAACGCTGAGAGACAGGTAGGGAGCAGAGGGATGCCCCATGTGGGTCATGCTGACTCCATCACGAACGATGAGCGCGGATCCTGATCGGACATATCCGATAGGAGCTCCACAAACCCCGTCACTCGAGTCATCAAGGTAACATTACCAAACCCCCACTATTTCTTTATATGATCATTCATTCATCTACTGTCATTCATACATTCATGCACACATTCACATTCATTCATCCTATACATCTGAAGCATTGCATATGCAGCTAACGCATCACAACGCTTCATGTCGCGTCATGAAACAGTAGTTGCCTCATTTAGCATGAGCAACGACCGATCGGGGTTCGAAGGCTGGCCCATGAAGGGCTCGAGGCCACCCCATGTTAAACAGAGCCAGGGGAGAAAACATAGATGAGCCCCGAGAGGCCCTCGCCCAGTCTGCTCCGAAGCAGACAGGGTCATCTCAACCTTCTCGTTCAATCCTAACCTTGAGCCATGCCCATAGAATCTACATCGAGGGAAGGCCAGCAGGCCACCCAGGTTGATCTCCAGAATGACCCAGGCATCTACTGGGACGTGGGTTAAGGAGCAGTGAAATGCCACATGAGGGCTATGCCGACCCCATCACGAACGATGGACCTGGATTTCACTCGAACATGCCCGTTAGCGAGCTCACCGAGCGTGTCACTCGAGCCATCGAGGCAAGCGACGTTAGCTCAGCCCCTCCGGTTGTGAAACCACAGATGGGGTAATGCATGAAAACTCAAACCGACCACTACCGAGCCCAATAGGGCTCGGGGCTCAGGATGCCCAAACACCTCGGTACAACCTCAGCTGTCGAGTCTCCGATTTGCCTGATCCCTCGTTGTGCCCAGTGCCTAGATCCATGACTCTGACTTTCCTGATCCCTCATTATGCCTAGCACCTGGATCCGTGACTCCGACTTGCCCAATCCCTCATTGCACCCGACGCCTGGATCCGTGACTCCGACTCGCTCGGTCCCTCGTTGCGCCCAGCGCCTAGATCCATGACTCTGACTCACCCGATCCCTCATTGCGTCCAGCGCCTAGATCCATGACTTCGACTTGTCCGATCCCTCGTTGCGCCCGACGCATGGATCTATGACTCCGACTCGCCCGATCCCTCATTGTGCCCAGCACCTGGATCCACGACTCCGACTCGCCCAATCCCTTGTTGCACCCAGCGCCTAGATCCATGACTCCGGCTCGCCCGATCCCTCGTTGCACCCGATGCCTAGATCCGCGACTCTGACTCGCCCGATCCCTCGTTGCGCCCAGCGCCTGGATCCATGACTCTTTGCCCGATCCCTTGTTGCCTCCAGCGCCTGGATCTGTGACTCTGACTTGCCTGATCCCTCGGCTGTCCCTCGGCTATGCCCGATGCCTGGGTCCACTAGTCCATCTCACCCGATCCCTCGGCTGTCCCTCGGCCCGCCCGACACCTGGGTCCATGAGTCCGTCTCGCCTGATCCCTCAGCTGTTCCTCGGCTGCGCCCAACTCCTGGGTCCGTGAGTCCGTCTCACTCGATCCCTTGGCTGTCCCTCGGCTGCACCCGATGCTTGGGTCTGTGAGTCCATCTCACCCGATCCCTCAGCTATCCCTTGGCTACGCCCGACGCCTTCGTCCATGAGTCTGTCTCGCCCGATCCCTTGGCTGCCCCTTGGCGCGCCCAACGCCCTGGTTGACGACTCCATCTCACCCAGTCCCTCGGACATGACCAAATGCCTAGGATCACGCTCCTGGAAACGATAGGTCAGAAACTGGAAAGAGGAGGCTATGCCCACCAAGGTGCACACACTCACGCCCGCTGACAAAACCCCCCAGACGATTCTGCCCGAATCGCTCGGGGGTTCGAGGGCTGACGAAACAAAAAATTCCCCGCTGGCAAACATGAAACCCCTCCAGACAATTCTACCCGAATCGCCCGGGGGCTCGGGGGCTACACCCGCGGGTGCACTTGCATGCACCCACTGTCAAGATAAAAATCCCCTAGATGATTCTACCCGAATCGCCTAGGGGCTTGGGGGCTCCTGTCGGGTTCATAAACCCGGGGTTCCTCATGGACCTACTTTCCAGCAAAAGCTCAGCTCAGCAGACGATGTTGCGAACGACACGCAACTCCTGGGCTGGCCCAAATACCAAACGACAGGCCAAAAGGGTGATCCAATCTCCAATTGGAAGGCCTGGCTAAGAGGAACGACACCCGCTTCCGACTCCGGCCCGCCTCTTTGACTGGAAGGCCCGGCCGAGAAGGAACAACGCTCAGTTCTGACTCTGGCCTACCTCTCCGACCGAAATGCCTGGCCGAGAAGGAACAACGCTCGCTTTCGACTTCGGTCCACCTCTCCGACCGGAAGTCCTAGCCAAACGCCACTTCCGACTCTGACCCGCCTCTCCGATCGGGGATGCACTGAACATCTCCTTACAGCTCTTCTCCAACTGGCGCAGTCAGAGGTGATTGGGACCAACCGACCGGGGACGCCCGCTCGATGAGGACCCAGGAAACTGACGGAGCAAGTAAGGCAGTGATGAGGACATGACACCCATGCATATGACCATGTTTGGCATATGGTATGGAGGGGAAGGAGGCCAGCAAGGGTGTCCAAGTCAAGAAGGAGGTCCGAGGCTAATTCGGTTCGAGTCCCCGAGGTGGAGGCCCAAAGCAACTCAAGTTCGAGTCTGCCTCGGCCTCCAGGACCAGTCTGCCTTAAACTAGTCACCCAGGACGCATCCGGACTCCATTTTTGACGATCCACATATGTATGGAAAGCTAATTTGATAAGGAAGCCAATCCAAGTGGTTTCACATCAAAATCTCTTCGAAATCAACGGGAATCATCAAAATAAGTCAGCGTCCAGAATCTGCCAGGGTGCTGCGACACCTTCTTTTGGTCCGTTGGACCGTGTATCGTGTTTGGGCCCATTAGGGGCGCGTCCAGGGTAGGCGACGACCCTAAGACCTTTATAATCATATGTCGCCGCCGTCATTAGGGTTTGGGTTTTGCTTAGATTATTCTGTCAAGAATAGTTTTACCGTTCATCGGTTTGTGAGACCCCAACTTTGTGAGATTAATCATTCATCAGCAAATCGGTTGCTTTCTTCCTTGTTCTTGCTTGTGTTCTTCGTTGCGCAGGCAGGGATTAGCCTTCTTGGTGAGGTCAACCTGGTCCGTGACTTGGTTGATAACCAGAGGAGCTGTGGTGCTAAGATTGCAGGGTTCGATCTTTCGATCTGAAGCCGGATCGGCGTGTCATTCTCCGCCACAATGATAGTTACCACCACCTGACGAAAGATCGGGATCCCCGTCTCCATTAAGTGGTATCAGAGCTTCAGGTATTACCATCAGGTTTATCATTACCCTAGTTTTGTTTTGTCTTTGTCCTATAAATCTAGAAAATTGCCCCATAAAAATATTTGTGTTAATCTTTGTTTTCTCCCTATCCTATCACCCGTTGTGCCGTTGCAATATTTTAATTTCAGTTTGCTTTATTGAACGGTCGTCCCTCGCGTGTCCTCGTGTTCGTTGGTTTATTTGAGTCTTGATCTAGTATCCTTGTTGTCGTGTGAATCTGATCGTCGGGTGTTTGTGCATTTATAACTCTATTAGCCTAGCTTTGAGCATATAAAGTTGTGTGTTCAAATAATTTGTATTGCAGCGTTCTTCTGAGAAACAAAAGAAAGGAAAGGAAAAGGCAAAAGGTGCACAAAAAGGAAAAAAGAGAAAAAAAAGCCGCACGAAAAAAAAGAAAGAACAAGAAAAAATAGAAAGTGGGAAAAAAGTGAAGAAAAATTCAGAAGTGTTTGTATTCTTTTGAGTCTTTGTGCTGAGTTATATTGTAGCTTGCTTGAACCAGGTCTAGGACGAGTTTAGGCCGGCGACATAGATTAGCTTGGGACTACTTTTCAATCTTGCAATTTCTGAATTAAATTATTGCTATTCCTTGCTACCATATTTTAAGCCTCCCAAGCTCCACATATATACTTCAGATCAGTACAGAAAAAGGTCCTTGCAATCTCGGTACCACTGCCTCATAGGTATCACAAACCAGCCGCGGGTTGTACCGTCCACTGCTTGTGTTGGTAAGAACTTTGTAAGAGCTTGGTAAGACGCTTCCACTTGCTATGAAAAGTGACATCACAACCTAAGTAGTTGATAGGGATAATATTTTTGTGTTGTCTTTTCCTGTCTTCTAACAATGACAGGTTGTTCGTATCCACCGACTTATGATGGTATAGGTGCTGATGAGTACATGGAGTGGGAAATTGCCATCAACAACATATTTGCTACTCGCTTTATGTGTCCAAGGAGGAAGGTAAAAAATACAGCTAGTGTTTTGCGACATTCTACTTTATCTTGGTGGGAGTCTTTAGATCCTTCTGATAAACCTCAAACTTGGAATGATATGAAACTCCTTATGCGAGAAACTTTTGTTAATCCACCTCCTGTTTTGACTTCATATGATGAGATGCACCATTTAGAGGAAGAGTCTGTTGTTATTCCTCTTGCTATGACTAACCTTCTGTAGGATAATGTCCATAAGCGAGAGGATGACATGGAAGAAAATGAGGAGCTCACAACCTCATATGCAAATTCAGAACCATCACTTCACAATGCACCTATTACTCCTGCTGAGAACACAGGTAATGCCCATGGTGCTACACTCATGGAAGGTGAGAATTGTTTTAATGTACTAAATTTTTCACAAACCATGCTATCATAGAGCAATTGTTAGTGGAACCCTCTGTTGACTTATCTCTGTCCCATGATAATTTGCTTGAAGTTCCTTGTGATAAAGATAAATTGGTTGATGATGCTTCAGTTTTACATGTTTTGGAACCAGTCACTTGTGCTAAAAATAAACATGTTATTCATATTGCTACTAAAACTGATGAGCTCAAACTGTTGTCTTCTTTACATACTTTGGGTTACATTGAATTTGATGTTTTGTGTAACCTAGATTGTTTAGAGGAGAGCCTTTTTAAATATGCTGATTTGTCTTGGTTTTCTAAACACACACATCATGTTATTGGCAAATATAACAACAAGGGACAATATATGATACATCGAGTATACATTCGTAGTAATATGAATTTTCCTTTTGTTGTACAAGATTATGATCGTTTAGAGGGCAGCCATAATAATACAAATAATTTCTCATGTTCCTCAAAGAAACAAGTTCACTTCCAAGAAGGGGAGCATTGTTGGTTGCTACCTATGTCTGCTAGACCATCTATTCCTGCATTGTCTTTGGTTAGTTCTAATCTTTTGCAGGATAGTGTTGACATACATTGTGTACATTCAGATCATGGAGTCTACATGCTTGCTGAAATTTTTATGCGAGATGACATGCTAGAAACTTGGAAACATGGTCACGTTCCTTCTCACAATTATTTCAGTTTCCTTTGTCTTCGCAACCCCGTTCTTCTTTATGTTGTGCAGGATCAGTTTCAAGCACAATCGACGCCGAGGATGGCTTTTCGTCAAGAAGGGGAGGATGATGAGGACATGACACCCATGCATATGACCATGTTTGGCATATGGTATGGAGGGGAAGGAGGCCAGCAAGGGTGTCCAAGTCAAGAAGGAGGTCCGAGGCTAATTCGGTTCGAGTCCCCGAGGTGGAGGCCCAAAGCAACTCAAGTTCGAGTCTGCCTCGGCCTCCAGGACCAGTCTGCCTTAAACTAGTCACCCAGGACGCATCCGGACTCCATTTTTGACGATCCACATATGTATGGAAAGCTAATTTGATAAGGAAGCCAATCCAAGTGGTTTCACATCAAAATCTCTTCGAAATCAACGGGAATCATCAAAATAAGTCAGCGTCCAGAATCTGCCAGGGTGCTGCGACACCTTCTTTTGGTCCGTTGGACCGTGTATCGTGTTTGGGCCCATTAGGGGCGCGTCCAGGGTAGGCGACGACCCTAAGACCTTTATAATCATATGTCGCCGCCGTCATTAGGGTTTGGGTTTTGCTTAGATTATTCTGTCAAGAATAGTTTTACCGTTCATCGGTTTGTGAGACCCCAACTTTGTGAGATTAATCATTCATCAGCAAATCGGTTGCTTTCTTCCTTGTTCTTGCTTGTGTTCTTCGTTGCGCAGGCAGGGATTAGCCTTCTTGGTGAGGTCAACCTGGTCCGTGACTTGGTTGATAACCAGAGGAGCTGTGGTGCTAAGATTGCAGGGTTCGATCTTTCGATCTGAAGCCGGATCGGCGTGTCATTCTCCGCCACAATGATAGTTACCACCACCTGACGAAAGATCGGGATCCCCGTCTCCATTAAGTGGTATCAGAGCTTCAGGTATTACCATCAGGTTTATCATTACCCTAGTTTTGTTTTGTCTTTGTCCTATAAATCTAGAAAATTGCCCCATAAAAATATTTGTGTTAATCTTTGTTTTCTCCCTATCCTATCACCCGTTGTGCCGTTGCAATATTTTAATTTCAGTTTGCTTTATTGAACGGTCGTCCCTCGCGTGTCCTCGTGTTCGTTGGTTTATTTGAGTCTTGATCTAGTATCCTTGTTGTCGTGTGAATCTGATCGTCGGGTGTTTGTGCATTTATAACTCTATTAGCCTAGCTTTGAGCATATAAAGTTGTGTGTTCAAATAATTTGTATTGCAGCGTTCTTCTGAGAAACAAAAGAAAGGAAAGGAAAAGGCAAAAGGTGCACAAAAAGGAAAAAAGAGAAAAAAAAGCCGCACGAAAAAAAAGAAAGAACAAGAAAAAATAGAAAGTGGGAAAAAAGTGAAGAAAAATTCAGAAGTGTTTGTATTCTTTTGAGTCTTTGTGCTGAGTTATATTGTAGCTTGCTTGAACCAGGTCTAGGACGAGTTTAGGCCGGCGACATAGATTAGCTTGGGACTACTTTTCAATCTTGCAATTTCTGAATTAAATTATTGCTATTCCTTGCTACCATATTTTAAGCCTCCCAAGCTCCACATATATACTTCAGATCAGTACAGAAAAAGGTCCTTGCAATCTCGGTACCACTGCCTCATAGGTATCACAAACCAGCCGCGGGTTGTACCGTCCACTGCTTGTGTTGGTAAGAACTTTGTAAGAGCTTGGTAAGACGCTTCCACTTGCTATGAAAAGTGACATCACAACCTAAGTAGTTGATAGGGATAATATTTTTGTGTTGTCTTTTCCTGTCTTCTAACAATGACAGGTTGTTCGTATCCACCGACTTATGATGGTATAGGTGCTGATGAGTACATGGAGTGGGAAATTGCCATCAACAACATATTTGCTACTCGCTTTATGTGTCCAAGGAGGAAGGTAAAAAATACAGCTAGTGTTTTGCGACATTCTACTTTATCTTGGTGGGAGTCTTTAGATCCTTCTGATAAACCTCAAACTTGGAATGATATGAAACTCCTTATGCGAGAAACTTTTGTTAATCCACCTCCTGTTTTGACTTCATATGATGAGATGCACCATTTAGAGGAAGAGTCTGTTGTTATTCCTCTTGCTATGACTAACCTTCTGTAGGATAATGTCCATAAGCGAGAGGATGACATGGAAGAAAATGAGGAGCTCACAACCTCATATGCAAATTCAGAACCATCACTTCACAATGCACCTATTACTCCTGCTGAGAACACAGGTAATGCCCATGGTGCTACACTCATGGAAGGTGAGAATTGTTTTAATGTACTAAATTTTTCACAAACCATGCTATCATAGAGCAATTGTTAGTGGAACCCTCTGTTGACTTATCTCTGTCCCATGATAATTTGCTTGAAGTTCCTTGTGATAAAGATAAATTGGTTGATGATGCTTCAGTTTTACATGTTTTGGAACCAGTCACTTGTGCTAAAAATAAACATGTTATTCATATTGCTACTAAAACTGATGAGCTCAAACTGTTGTCTTCTTTACATACTTTGGGTTACATTGAATTTGATGTTTTGTGTAACCTAGATTGTTTAGAGGAGAGCCTTTTTAAATATGCTGATTTGTCTTGGTTTTCTAAACACACACATCATGTTATTGGCAAATATAACAACAAGGGACAATATATGATACATCGAGTATACATTCGTAGTAATATGAATTTTCCTTTTGTTGTACAAGATTATGATCGTTTAGAGGGCAGCCATAATAATACAAATAATTTCTCATGTTCCTCAAAGAAACAAGTTCACTTCCAAGAAGGGGAGCATTGTTGGTTGCTACCTATGTCTGCTAGACCATCTATTCCTGCATTGTCTTTGGTTAGTTCTAATCTTTTGCAGGATAGTGTTGACATACATTGTGTACATTCAGATCATGGAGTCTACATGCTTGCTGAAATTTTTATGCGAGATGACATGCTAGAAACTTGGAAACATGGTCACGTTCCTTCTCACAATTATTTCAGTTTCCTTTGTCTTCGCAACCCCGTTCTTCTTTATGTTGTGCAGGATCAGTTTCAAGCACAATCGACGCCGAGGATGGCTTTTCGTCAAGAAGGGGAGGATGATGAGGACATGACACCCATGCATATGACCATGTTTGGCATATGGTATGGAGGGGAAGGAGGCCAGCAAGGGTGTCCAAGTCAAGAAGGAGGTCCGAGGCTAATTCGGATCGAGTCCCCGAGGTGGAGGCCCAAAGCAACTCAAGTTCGAGTCTGCCTCGTCCTCCAGGACCAGTCTGCCTTAAACTAGTCACCCAGGACGCATCCGGACTCCATTTTCGATGATCCACATATGGATGGAAAGCTAATTTGATAAGGAAGCCAATCCAAGTGGTTTCACGTCAAAAGCTCTTCAGAATAAACAGGAATCATCGAAACAAGTCAGCATCCAGAATCTATCAGGGTGCTGCGACACCTTCTTTTGGTCCGTTGGACCGTGTATCGTGTTTGGGCCCATTAGGGGGCGCGTCTAGGGTAGGCGACGACCCTAAGACCTTTATAATCATATGCCGCCGCTGTCATTAGGGTTTGGGTTTTGCTTAGATTATTCTGTCAAGAATAGTTTCGCCGTTCATCGGTTTGTGAGACCCCAACTTTATGAGATTAATCATTCGTCAGCAAATCGGTTGCTTTCTTCCTTGTTCTTGCTTGTGTTCTTCGTTGCGTAGGCAGGGATTAGCCTTCTTGGTGAGGTCAACCTGGTCTGTGACTTGGTTGATAACCAGAGGAGCTGTGGTGCTAAGATTGCAGGGTTCGATCTTTTGATCTGAACCTGGATCGGTGTGTCATTCTCCGCCACAACGATAGTTACCACCACCTGACGGAATATCGGGATCCCCATCTCCATTAGGCAGGGCGCTCAAGTCAACCATAAATACCAAGGACTATACCCTATACACCTGCAGTACCCATAGGACATGTCAGAAGGGTGCCCTACAACCTTCCAGGCATGTCAGAACCCAAACAGTGTTGTGGGCGCCGATGTTTTGCCCTACAGTGTTATGGGCGCCATTAATCCCCATACCAGGCAAACACGGTAAGACCCCCCACATGCCTCTGGGCATCAACAGTGTTATGGGTGCCGTCATTTGCCATACATGGTGAATGCAGTAAAAACCTCCCACATGCGTCTAACATAAACAATATTATGGGCACCTACCATCACCTCATACCCGACAGCGTGGGCAACAAGACTTAGTAGCATACGTACTCTCTCTCTTTCTTGTAAGGCCATCCTCTTCATCTATAAAAGGGGATGCACTCTCTCCCAACGAAGGGGATCAGTGGACGACTCTCCAACGATCGAAGGATTCACAGACGATTCAACCACCAGTGGATCGAACAACCTATGATCCGAATGATTCCAACAGAGCACATGCTCAAATACTTAGTGCATGTAGGAGCTCCCGTCTCTCTCGGCCCTTCAGTCCAGAGTCCGACCGGACCTCTTGCACCCCCCATCTTACTCCCTCTTGTTTGTAACCCCACAGCAAACGTTGAGCACCTAGGCTCCGGAATAAAGTCACCGACCGACTCAAACTAGACATAGGGCACGTTGCCTGAACCAGTATAAACTCTGTGTCATTGAGTGCTAGGCCACATCCGATCACAATGTATGATAAAACTACAAATATTTACGTGTTGGTCACTTTCTGCACCGACACATGCTACAATCAATTGTTTCATAGCACCCTTATGTCCAACCAAAGGAAAACCAATAACACTCTTCGGTCAGCTTGTGCAACTTGCAAGAAAATCTTAACCCGATGCACTGCATATTCAGACTCTTGCAGATATCGGTCTTTTTTTAGTTAGACAACATGGTGGTTTGAGTGTTTGACCATTCAATTTATCACTAGTAATACTCCTTTCTAACAGGCCACTATTTTAATTAATTAAGCTTGCAAATAGTTCAAGTACTGCTCAAGGTTACTAAACTTGCAGTTCAGTAACTAGGATACTATTTCGTTTGTGAAATCTTTTGATAGGTATAGGGATGAAAACGGATCGGATACGAACGGATATCACTCATATTATATTTGTTTTCATATTTCTATTCGGATTCGGATTCGGACACTGATAGCGTTCGGATACATATACGAATACGGATTGACTCGGTTACGGATACGAATAATGAGTATCGAATACGGTATGAATCGGATTCGGAGAAGGTCGGATACAAATATCTATTCGGATATTGAGTAAAAGCAGCATATATATATATATATCATACGTGCGCAAACCATTACACCACTCTATGAGTCCATAATCCGTCTAGATTAAGCCGAAAGACTAAAGAGTAAAGCAACAAATAAGATAAAGATACAGATACATCATACATCAAACATCATACAAGCACCAATCTTCGCGGCATGAGTAGAAATAGCCAAGCTCATGGCTTTATGGGTCTCATGGAGTCATGGTCATGGATTCAAGATCTACAATCCTTATATAGGCCATTTTTTCATTTGAGAAAGTTTGAATAAAATGTAGTTCAAATTTCACAAGTGTGTGACATAGTTTTAGAAAGTCTATATGAGATTCAAGAATTTGTGACTAGTGTTTGATAAAACTTTCTCAAATAGGAAAATGAGCTATGTAACAATTGTAGATCTTGCTGAGATGATCAAACTTGGTATTCAGAGTTTTTTCATCTGAGGTCATTTAGTGTCTCATTTGAGCAAGTTTGACCAAGTCAAATTTGGTCAAATGAAAAAATAACACTTTGACTCTAGTATTATGAACTCTAAATGACTTCAAATTGAAAAGTTTTGAATACCAAGTTTGTTCAACTCATCAAGATCTACAATTGTTGTTTTGGTCAACTTTCCATTTGAGATAGTTTGGATGGTTCAAATTTGTGATTTTTAAATTTTGACGCCTATAAACTAGTTTTCCATTTGAGAAAGTTTGGACGGTTTAAATTTTGAAGCACTAAATGATTTCAAACGAAAAATTTGTAAACAACAAAGTTTCATAACTTTTTGAGATCTACAATTTTTATTTTAATCATTTCTCCATCCAAGGTCGTTTGAATAATATCCGGATAATATCCGTTTTTAAATATCCGGATATATCCGATACTTATCCGGATTATCCGATATCCGCCGGATATCGATGATATTACATCTGTATTTGATATCCGCCTAAGATATCCATTTTAGTATCCGTATCCGAAAAAAATTACGGATATCCGAGTAACTATCCAGATAAGTGTTCATATTTGTTCGGTCGAACGGACGGTCGAATAAATATCCGTACCGTTTTCATCCATAGATAGGTACAAGGTTAATGAACCGAGATTTCTAACCTTGCAAATATTACAAGTAACAAATAAAATCAAAGTTAGCATACAAGAGCATACTAATCTGAAAAAAGAGCAGATATGTAGGGAATTAGAAATTCATGAATGAAAAAACAGATTAAGTTTGCTACCAAACTTGATCAAACAAGGCACTATTTAGACCATAATGCTAATATCAAAGCTTTCATAAACCAAATGAATTAACAAGCCCTCACTAGAAGACATCTTGGGGACAAGAGACCCATGCATTTACCTAAAACGATACATTATTCAGACGGCGCTGCACGGGCACAAGATCAACTCCTGGCAGGCGCAGGGGACATGGTTGAGTAGGAATTCAGACTATCTTTTGTACCACTTTAATTATAATAGGATTAGCTCATATTAAAAGTGTTTATGCAAACCCAATAATCCAAAGATATGACTGTTTCAAGATCTCAATTTCAGAAACATATAATAATCCAAAAGCAAAAGGAATGCACAATGTTTTCTTCCATGAAAAATTTAGAAAAAAAAATTCTGCATTGCAGGCTCAAAGAAGATAAGTTCATAATCATAGATTTGAACCTGCACAAAGCAACACAAGTTAAAAATCATATATCATTGACTCCACCTAATTAATAAAATGGTATGGATAAAACTAGAGTTAATCATCCCTGCTGATACTAATTTATCCTGTCACCACAACACTAACACAGTCCACTTCAACTCACACGGTCAATCTGCAACATTCAGTTTCAGAGACACAAAACCAATGGACAAAAGACCTGAGCACATTCACGAGCAATCCAAGAAGGGGAGAAAGAGGGATCAATCTCAGGTGGGTGGGAGGAAACCAACCTGAGAGGTGGTCCTCATGGTTTCCTCGTCCTGCCTATTCCAGACCAGGTCCTCATGTGGAATCAAAACCTGCAAATCATTCTTCAAAGTGAAAGTAATTCTTTTTATTTGATAAACATGCTGAAATTCATCCATATTTGCTGGTTAAATGGATTTATTAGTATTCGTGCAGAGTTGCATACTAAAATTATCAGTCGTATGCACGAAGAGTCATATCCACATAATCACGTACTAAATTTTTCAACTTGCAAGCCTTACAGTTTAGTAATAACAAGAATATTATGTTTTCATTATTAAGCATAGAACTTTGCATCAAAACTATCCAGAAAAGAAACACCATATAATGATGCCACCAGAGAAATCATCTCTAACACCAAACCTGCAAGCTCTTAGATAACATTAACCGAAATTACCAACTCAAGGTGATATACCTGCAATTTTCCAAGAAGGCACGACAAAGAATAATCTGAGAGCCTGCAAAGAAGACACGACAATGTTGAATGAGCAAAAGTTGTAAAAATATGTCATGCCAGTTCACATATATATCAAATATGAACAGAAAGACAACAACACATCATTGGAAATAAATCCCTACAACTACTAAGACATATGGTTGTCTTTCTTCAAATTATCAAAGTACTTTACTCATAGGTTCAGATCTAGCCTTTTTACTTTTAATTGTATATTAATAACAATCTGGTACACTGCTGTAGAAACAAAAGTTCCCTAGTATGCAATTTGACTAAATTGGTTTCAATCGTCCGTTCAGAACTTCGATGCAACAATATAGCTTCAAAACTTCTAGATCCTGTTCAACCTTTCAAAATGGTCTTGTAGTTCTAGGATAAAAAGAAAAAAATGTCATATTGAGATAAACTGTTATCTATGCATCCAACTCTCTCAACAAAGAAAATTTGTTAAAAAATATTGAACAGGCTCTCTAGCAACTTAACCGAAAATTCAAATAAATTATTTATCTTTATCTATACGAAAAAAACCATTTAATATGAAAACCTAAAACCCATGTATATTTAATTTAAGGGGAAAACAAACTACAAATGGCTAGTTTGATGATAACACACATTAGTATCATATTAATTGCCTTATTCTGCATGCAACATATAGGATAGATAAAGTTGGGTGGCTCTTTGCACATTTGGTTATTATAATTTGGAGCGTTGGGGTAGTGAGGATACACAAATACAACAGTTATGTTCTAAAAGCATATAATCTAGTGTACGGGTCATGCTTAGCGTCACAAGATTCATAGGTCACTGGCAATTGAGCTTTAACTTTTGCATCAATTGTAAGACGAGACAGAGTTACCTATATGCCTTTTCTATCCAGGGACTGAAGCATTGTATGATGATCTATGTTAGAAAATGATCAACCAGTTATTGTTCTCCTTCAATCTACAACTTTTCACTTTTGTTTTTGATCAATTTGCTCCCCTTCACTTTTCTTCTCCTCCAATCTATGAAATAGAGTTACTGTAATATATGTATTGGCCTATGCATTGCTACAAGCACAAAAAGTCCTATTTTTAACCAAAAAATCATAAGCATGGATCGAAGAACACCACTGAGTGGTCCTAAGATACCTGCAATAGTACAAATGATACAACTGGCGCATATATCTTTTTATATATTAGAGGATCACATGGTTCTATGTTATTTAAGATCTATCTTATTTTGAGTTGAATACTTTTACTCTTTTTAGATAAAAAAAGGGTAGACCCAGTGCCAGAGGCTCCCACATGAGTGGGGTCTGGGGAAGGAAAAAATCGAGGCAAGCCTTTCCCCAGCAAAATCTACAGAGAGGCTGCTTCAAACCCACGACTTGGTGACTCAGTGAGACAGCTCTCACCACTGCACCAGGCCTGCCCTCCTTTTTAGATAAGCCAAAAAAATCAGCATATTAGTTAGCACTGATTTCTCTCTTTATACTGAACAAAATCACTGTTTCAGAAAGATAAATTTATTCCGTAGTAAAATGAAGAAGTGAAATCATCGATTTTGTTTAATTTCCATGGAGCAGTTAAAAAATATTTTGGATACCACCCCAACCACCCATATGGCATCCAAAAACTGGTTATAAATGAAACACGGTCTCAATTGTCTATTGTTCACTGCTTATTAAAAAAAGAGATAGCTACACATTAATAATACTTGGAGTCACATAGCACATGAAAACACTCTATGTGGTAATAGCTTACAGGCTTTTCAACAATCTGTTATTTAAAAAAGATAACAAAGCATTAGGAAGTCTACCTTTACAAAGCATTAGGAAGACAAAGAGGATCCCATACCATGCAATATTTTACCTCCTGCAGAGTAGAAAATTGATTCACACTGTATTGTGGGCACACCAAAAAATACACATCACAATTAACACAACATTTTTTCATCATTTTTTGACCATATAGTAAGAGAAACCGACCTTGCTAAAACAACAACCTGCAATTTGAGGACACCATTTTCTAAGAATTTTTTATCTACATAACTTTGACAAAGTAGATAAGAGCATACAGTTTTGACACACTTTAGAAGCTCTACTAAGGCATGACATATTGGCATGAGCATGAGAGGAAAGCAGAAAGCATTGCGATATCCTACTTCTCATGACCACCACTCAGAAATTGTTCATATGCATCTTGCTTTTCTAATGCCTTTTCAAAAACACATGACTAATAATCTTTGAAATAGAGAGAATTCATCCATGCATCTGCAAAGTTCCCATTTAATATATATAGGTAGGATTCATCCACTAATTATGTGCAGAGAATAGCTCTTTTATCAATTGCAAGGAAAGCACGGCAACTTTGTGGTGGCAAAGCATATCAAGCAATTCATCCAAAAGATGTGACATATGAAAAAGGCCTTCTTGATTTGGAAGGGCAAGTTAAGTCCCATACTGGTTGGCTGCTAGATGGATCGGAAGATGCCCTGACCTAGGCATGTGGTGTTGTCAGATTTGCTAAAGTAACGCAAGGCTCGGGTGGATTCGTGGAGGAGGCGGCCCACGATTCTCGAACATGCCTTTCTTGGCCAACAATGAATGCTCTTGTCCTCTTTTTGCCATTCCGATCACGATCGGCGCCACTTCTAGCCGACGTGTCCATGAAACTCTCGGCAAAAATGGTTCTCGAACAACACAAACAAATCACCATCAAAACCGCAATCAACACGGATCAAAACCAAAACCAATGAGAATGGGGAAGAGACGGTCAAATCGAATCGCACCTAGAGTTGAGAGTCGCAATCTTTGGATCAATGTGGGTTGTTCCAAATCTCGGACTCGAGCAAATGACGGTGCCGACCCATCGTCCGATATGTGTGTTGAGGCCATGGCGGCACCCGCCCCTTGGCCACCGTGTCTCTCAAGCGACGGCACACCCCTAGGCCACCAGCAGGCGAGGTCGCTAGCCGGCGCGCTTAACCTCAAGGTCGAGTGGGATCGCAACTTCCCCTCCGTCTGATCCAAAGGAGGGAGGCGGCAGGCAGCCGCAGTGGAACGCCACCCACGATGGCGGAGGTCGGCGAGTCTCACGGCCTCTCGTCCTCCATGGCCACACATTGTGTTGCTGAGCTCCAACAGTGAGGCCGCAGTCTGGCGGCGGCAGCGGCGGTGTCCTCCCCCATGGGCGGAGATGCGGTCGGCAGGTAGAGCGACACATTTTTTCTGAAGAAAAGAAAATAGGGCGCGGGGCATGGGAATCGACCCCCGGCTGCCCGAGAGCGTGGTGCGGGGGCGCAGACGCGAGACCGTAGGCTTGACAGAGCGACGACCGGAAGAAACGCAGCAGGCAGGACGATGCACCCATGTTGGAATGTTGCATTAAAAAATGTCCACATTTTATTCTTTTTAGTTGTAGGAGATATGGTGAACAAATTGTCATCAACACCTTAGGAATGGCCTCCTAATCATGAGTGGCAATGTGTACCAGTGAATCACATACAAAGGGGCAGATCCAGCGCGGGGCAGGGGTACCTCACCCCCAAAGCACCTCCAACAGTGTGTGTCTATATATATATATATATATATATATATATATATATATATATATATATATATATATATATATATATATAAAGAGACCAAAAAAAAAAGAAGAGAAATAGACCCAAAAATTGAAGAAAGAGAAGTAGCGAGTCCCGTCTAATTGTGCGTCCAATGCACATACCATATATTTTTTAATTAAAAAAGAAACTTTGTATAGATCCAGTTCATAAGGGCTAGATTATATGAGTTGCCTTATGATTAAATTCACATTTTCATGGCTATAAGATGGATTATATAAGCTAAAAATGTTTATCATATGCATTTTTGTAAGGATAAAGAGAAAAGTTAAAATAAGCTTATATAATTATCATAATAAGCTGCTGGAGACTGAACAATATAAGTAGGTTTAAAACCTAGACTGTTTATTCACCATGTTGTCTTATATGTGGCTATACCCGCACATATGAACTTTGTGTTTTGCTGGCCTGCATGGTGGAAAATGAGTTGGCTGATTGTGCGCACATCATACTCTTTTTGTCCAAATGGTACTCTTTTTTGTATGAAGGGGGTAGCAGCATATGCATAGCACATTAGCACAGAAACAACGCCTCACGAAGGTTGCTAAGATAATTTTTTAGAGTTACAATAATTTGAAAACTAGATACCCCGTGTTAGTACTTTCACATCTCTTCTAGTGTGTGAAAGTAATATTCAAACAATACTCTTTTTTTTTCTACGATAATCGTCCTATTTTTTAGTACTTTTCAGCGAAGGAACAATATTTTTCTCGAGCAATAAATCAGCATCAGCAGCAGTAGCAGCCAAATTTCAGCCAGCCGAACAGGACCAATGATAGCAAGGATCTTTTGATCTAATCAGGTTTTTTTCGGCTTCACCTAATCAAGGTTGTGCTGGCTACGGCCCTGTTCGCTTGTCTGAATTTTGGAGGAATCTGGATGGTTTGGAGGAATACTGGAGGAATTTGTGAGAGAAAAACACTGTTCCGGATGAAAAATAAGCGGATCAAGTCGGGTTTAAGAACACGTGAAGGGGGCCTATGATTGTTGCACAGCGCTTGCAAGCAGCTCTTGCTGCTCTGCCGTAGGGCTACTATAATAACTACTCCATCCTATCAAATAGTGAGTCGTTGTGACTTCTATATAATTTCTGTCACACGTCTAGTCTAGATATATATATTATGTCTAGAGTAAAAAATTCCAAACGACTTAAATTATAATTTAGAATAGAGAAAGTACTATCGAACAAGCTATAATTTACATTTAGAATAATTTTCCCTTATGTTCGGCCATTGCTTTCTCTTGTAAATTCTGACTAATGAACTTTATTATATACAAGAAGTAAACAAATAAAAAGATTCTTCAAATTGCTTTCTTCAAATATGCTATCACCCAATATACGGAGAGCGTTTATTTTGACAACTAAGCAACTATTATCATTCGAGAGGACAGCACATAGATCGCGTTTAGTCTATGGCCAAACATTAGCATGTACCATAGCTTGTTGCTAAACTTATCATTGAAGTATAACAATTCATTCACTTGGTTCATTAAAGTTAAAGATATGGAAGTATTTGTGACACAAGTAGAAAGCTACAATTGTGATAGTAGTAGAGAATTAAGCCCTTGTTTAGTTCCATGAATTTGGATTTTGGGGCTACTGTAGCACGTTCATTTTTATTTGGCAAATAGTATTCAAACATGGACTAATTAGGCTCAAAACGTTCGTCTCGTAATTTCCCACCAAACTGTGCAATTAGTTTTTCTTTTTGTCTATATTTAATGCTCCATGCACGGGCCGCAAACATTCGATGTGACAAGTACTGTAGCAACTTTTTGGAATTTAGCCTCCAACTAAACACGGGCTAAAGAGCCATCTAAAATAAACTTGTCTTATGTTTGGCCATCAACAAACACGCGCTCTCATCATAATGTGAAGTTGACAGGTGGGCCCCACGGATCTAACTCCGCCCGTGCTCCCCAGTCCCCACTTCGGCACTTCTTCCAAAACCTCAACTCGTCGGCAGAGCTCAAAATTTGAATCTCGGAGCCCTTCTTCTTCTTCTACCTCCTACGTAGACCTGGTGCATACACCAAGTGACCCTGGCGTCCGTACCCATCTACTAGTGGAGTAGTGGACTGGAACGCAACCAGTTCATGGACTGGTTCTTCGCAAATAGAAGAACGAACCCTCTCTCCAAGCCCCCGTTTCCCCTTTTTCTCTGCACCGCCGCCTCGTCTGGTCTGCTCCTCCATTCCGTTCGCCTTCGAAAACTACCCACACCACAAAGAAATCGAAGTGGGGAACAGAGGAGAGAGAGGAGGGAGATGGCGGAGGCGACGGCGTACGAGGAGCAGCGGCGGAGGCAGGTGGAGGCGAACAAGCGGAAGCTGGAGGAGCTGCAGCTCCACCACCTCTCGGCCGCCGTCAGAGAGGCCGCCGCCGCCGCCAAGCCCTCGCCGGTGTGTCCCGGTTTCCCATGATGGCCGCGTTCTTTCTTGTGTCGCTCGATGCCTTCTTTTCTGTGGGTTTACTTTATCCCAATCGGATTTTCTGCAGGTCAAGAAGCGGAAGGCGCGGGTGCCGCTTGACGCCGCCGACGCCGTGATGGAGCCACTACGGCGGTCCGGCCGAGTCGCCAACCTCCCCGACAAGCCCGTGTACCGCGAGGTTGGTGTGAAAGGGTTTCTATTCTCATTGAAATCACGAAAGATTTCAACTTTTCCCCTTACTTCCTAGAACAAATCGCGGCTTTGAAAATAATATGATCCAGGATTTCGTCTTTGATGTGTGTCTGTCTGTGCAGGAGGTTCCAGCTTTCGCGAGGAAGATTAGGAGGTACGCGCTTGGATTCCTTCTCGTCAATCAGTCAGGACTCAAGACTTGTATGTAAATCATTAATTTGGGTTTGGTTTGGTTTTGTTTGTCTTCGTTCTTGAGTGGCAGGACGTACGGGAGAAAGGATCTGGCCAACCGGGTGTACGCGACCGATGAGGCGAGGAGCTACACCATCTCTAAGGCGGAGGATCTGGTGCAGGAGCTGGACTCCAGGTTCCCCATCTTCATCAAGCCCATGACCCAGTCCCATGTCACCGGAGGCTTCTGGCTGGTAAAGTAGCGGAAGCTTCAGTTCGGCACGTCCTGCTGTTTTCGATTGTTATTCAACCCCCATGAGGTAAATTCTTGTTTGATGGGCTTGCGAAATCGCAGGGCCTCCCAAATGATTTCTGCCGGAAGCACCTGCCCAAGCGTGACGAGACGATCACCCTGGTGGATGAGGATGACGATGAGTCCGACACGCTCTACCTCGCGATGAAGAAAGGCCTCAGCGCTGGATGGAGAGGGTTCGCCATCCAGCACAAGCTGGTTGATGGAGATTGCTTGGTCTTCCAGCTGATTGAGAGGACAAAGTTCAAGGTGAGTGACATCATGTTGTTTCAGTAGCATCTCTCTTTCTTAAGGTCCAATCCTATAGTATTGTAATGCTGACCAAGCAATTTCTGTTGTGGGAATGGTGCAGGTCTACATAATTAGAGCAAGTTCTTACTATGAAAGTGAGGACTGATGAAACTAGTAGCTTGTAATGTGGTGATTGGAGCACAGGTAAAATTTGACCTTCATTGTTTGAAATGGTTGAATGAGTGTTTTATGCTTTCTATTTTTTTTTGGCAAATTCTCCCATTTCCACGTTGGGTTTGGACTTTCAGCTTTTGATCAACATACTTCAACGCATAAAGTCTCACCACCATGAATTGTGAAAATACAAGGAACTATGCTGCTTTAGTGAGATTATCTTGACTCTCAAAATAAACACATTGCAAAGCCAATATATTTTTTATGGAACAACAACCAATATATTTTGCGTGGATGGATTCCTTTTGTCCAAGCTATTTGATCAATGCCTAATAGGCATGCAAACAATGCATGAACTGAGCAAGTACTAGATGGTCTGTTGACTCTTTGAACTTGTCGATTTATTTATTGTACAATCAGATTCTTCCTACCCTTTGCCCCTTTCCTTTCCAGATACATTTCATTGATATTTGAACTCTGTGATCCACCTTTTACACAATTTCATTTCTGAACTCTGTGCTCCACCTTTTACAAAATTTTATTTCTGTACTTTTTTTTTGTAAAACGTTACTTTTTCCTGTAATTTTAGCAAGATAGCTGGTTTGTTTAGTTTTTGTCAGAAGGCATATTGCCTTAGCTGTTGTTGGAAACACTAATAGCTTGGCACAACATCTGCCTATTCATAATTTGAGTAGTCCACAGCTGAACCAAAAGAGATGTTTTTTTTAAACTAACAGTACTTCCATTGTAAGTGAGTCTCCTTGTTTGACTTTTGACTGCTTTGTAGAAATTAGTGAATATTACACAATTTTCAGAATGATGAATGCCTGTCATGATGTTAATAGGTTTCCTTTTTTCCTTTACTCAGTTATGGAGGTGGGTGCGTTGGACAAGCTCGCATCTGGAAATTTCTGGGTGTCTTGAACCTTTTGGGTGGCAGAAAGTTAGTTGATGTATACAATGTTTACGTAACCCAGTATCTACCAATTGCTAATTTGTGTACTTCTTGGGCATACCACTTGCACGGTTCAGAAACCTGCACTATGTAAGGGGATGTTGGTGGCAATTGACCTCATTTTGTAAAGGATCGATGCTCATCCTTGTTTCTCCTGGATCCATTTCATTGTTCAATCTGGCAATTGACCACCATTATTGGCTTTGTGGTGCTAATGTACAGACATATGATCTTGTCAATTGGACAAGACTAGCTATTTCTCATTGTTAGGAACTTGGTTGGTTGGCAGAGAATTGTGGAGGTCATAGGGGGAAGAGGTGAGAGGGCAAGGCGTTGCTGGAGAGGCACAGGTTGGTGGTGTTGTAGGCATAGGAGGTGACGGTGGCACAGGGAGACGGAGGGTAGGTGCTGGGGAGACTAGGAGGCAAAAGGCAGGAAATTCCTTCGGTTCTTTCTTGATTAAGCCTGATTACATTACTCTCTTTATATATATAGTCCTAATTTCTTGACTCCTAAGGCAATTAGGAATAGAGTCGTTATAGGATTTGAACTCTTTCCTTTATAACTCAAAACTACTATCTATTCATTAATTAGAGGAAGTATGTCATATCTAAACTAACCTCTTATAACTCTAGGAATCCTTAAAGATAGATACTGATTGGTTTGGAAGGACCGTTGGAAAAGGAAAGCGGCCACCCCTTGGGGCGCCCCACTTGTACTTGGCTAGGGCGGTAGTTGTCCTGGCCCTTCTATCGGTTGTCCCCAGACCGGGTAAGCCGACTTGGGCCACAGTCCCTTAGCTCAAGTCCTTGACTTGACATTCATACTATTGTGTTTTTGATAAAGTGTCATGCGGTTTGGAGTAGCCTTTCTTTGCAGTTGTAATTGTACAAGCAACACTAGTAGTGTGAAAAGGACAATTAGAGATGTACTTTCCCACAGACATGTATTCGTTGTTAAGAGGTTTTGCCACCCTTACTAAAAAAGAAGGTTTTCGATTTTTTGTGCTTCACTTTGTGGGAAATAATGCTCATAAAGAAATGTATACCTAATATTTAGGAGCAATGCATAGTTTTGCTATTCTTAGTGACAACAGCAAGTTTCAGTTTGCCTTCATCTTCAACAAACTCCATAAAAAGGACGGACTCTTATTAGGTTTTCATACTTGGCAGCTATCTTCCTAGATGTGACTAGCTCTCTCATCAACCTCTGAAGATTCATATAATGAATATTCTCCCTTTATCATCATGCTTTTCCATGTATCATCTTCAACAAACAGAAACCCAGATATGATCATGCTTTTCCATGTACCTCATCACTCAGATGATGAATATTCTCCCTTTGGTACTGAAGTAACGCCATCTGCTGATCAGAAAGACGCATCATGATATCTGGAGAGAAAAAAAATACAACAGCTGGCCAATCTCTGTGGCATTATGTTAAGAGAACTGTTCAACAATACATGCTTATGGCTGTGATACTTTGGAGCCATGTCTGCTAGACATGAGTTGAAGACCATTTTCAAATAATTCTAATGGATATATGGCTATGCAGGTTCAATACTAGCATTTTTCCACTGTCAAAAATAAGCCACAAAGTGCACAAATAAAGCATTCCTTGGGTGTGCAGAGGCAAGAGTACGTTTGGCATTTGTCAAATCCTCAAATATAGAAGCTTGTCCGATAACGTGAAAATACTCAGTATATTTGCTGTGCCTAGTGCAATTATTACCTTCGATCTTCCAAAGTACTAGATGGCTGGAGTGCAGGCCACAAAATATCAGGCTGCAAAGAGTTGTATTTGTGGATGTACCCTGCAAAAGGGAACAAAGCAGACACATCAGACACAAATCAGATATATAACAGTACATACAACTGAAAAATTAAGCGGCCATGTATTCTTGAATATAAAGATAAATACTAGGAACTCAACTCACTTATGTGTAAGTCCATAAAACATCCAGCACACGTGACTTCACCTACAATGGCAATCCAGGATTATGGCAAAAGGAGGTTTTAACTGCAATGTTCTGGAGAATACACAGAATCTCATGTGACGCGCGCAAGCTAATGTAAGCATACTATCATTAGAAGGTTTTGTTGAGTAGAGCAGGGAAAAATTATAGGAGAAGCAAAATGGGAACCCTTTATCGAGCAGGGAAAAATTATAGGACAAGCAAAATGGGAACCCTTTATCTGCCTAGAAGAAGATCCCAAGCCATAAGCACTTTGCCTCCAGTTTCCTTGTACTTGTACTTCAAGGTTTATGCTACATACATATCACAGGTCTAAATATGGCTTATGTGAACAGTCACAAGCATATAAGCTTACACAGAGCTTCTTTGAAATCAACTGAAACTTCACAATAGAAACAATAAAAATAGTGGTACTAAAACATTATTTTAAGAAATCAAAAGGCATCTCTATTTCCTTCCCTGAAGAATATGTCCACTCCTATTTATAGAGCAATACATAGAAAAATTCAAACATAGTTCACTGAAGCTAGATAAGATTGCAAGGTGCACCCTAGAAGCAGCGAAACTGATAGTATTTGAACAAGAGGTTGCCAGACCATGATTAAGAGCATCTAGTTTAAGCAAGCACCTTCATCCCCATATACTTGATCTGATTTGTTTCAAATAAAAAAAGCGAAGCAGTTTGTTGATATTTGACGGTTTGAGCTCTGCTCTGGCAATCAGTCCTGCTTCCATTGTCGGAAACGAAGTAGTAGAACTGAGTTAGGCTTATTTGCACTTGCTAGGTGCGAAGCAAGCACACTGTGGATCTCCCGAAAAACAACATTTGGGATGAGAATCAGGTTCTGAAAAGGGTATCTGAAAGGTACACTGGGGTGAGTCGATATCTTCAAGTGTACACCTGAAATATTTAATAGATCTGTTAATCGGATTTAGTTGCTTGTTCTGTTTGGATGATTGATTAAACTGCATTTGTTCTCCACGATGGCCGTCCGTTTGCTAATGGTGATCTTCACATGGGCCATGCGCTCAATAAAATCCTCAAAGATTTTGTAAATCGCTACAAAGTATTAACTGCTGTTCATATGACTGTTGATGTAGGTTAGTGTTTCAGAATCACAGCTTTGCTTATGCTTTCTTGTTTCTTCTGTACGCAGCTGCTTCATCAGAATCATAAAAGTGTCCTTTGTTCCTGGTTGGGACTGCCACGGCCTTCCAATAGAACTAGTAAAAGGCAAGTTCATTTGTACCCTTGTGTAGTGATTCAGATCAATTTAATGATTCGTTCTGTTATTTAAAGCCGGCTTTACTGTAAGAAATAATGCCCTGTTTTAATGTTGATGATGAACGGATAAGAATAAATCCTGGAATAGACAACTCTCCTCGGTACCACTTTCATGGAGGGGGAAACGCCGGAGCCTGCGGCGCCGGCAACCTTCCTCCGGGGTGAGGAGGGGGCGTCCCCGGAGTCGACGCGCGCTAGGTTAGAGCGCATGATCCGGCGCGTGCAGGCGGATGTCTGCGCGGAGCTCGAGGCGGTCGAGGGCGGCACAAGCAACGGCGGCGCGCTGTTTCGGGAGGACGCTTGGACACGCCCTGGCGGCGGCGGCGGCATTAGCCGTGTCCTCCAGGGCGGCCGCGTATTCGAGAAAGCCGCGGTGAACGTCTCTGTGGTCTATGGAGTGATGCCTCCAGAGGCATACCGCGCGGCGAGACCCGAAGCCGCGGCGGCGGCGGCGGCGGCTGGAGGGGAGAAGGCCGGGCCAGTGCCCTTCTTTGCGGCTGGTATAAGCTCGGTAAGTAAGATTCCTGCTCGCAGCATTATCTCAAACCGATAGCGTGCTCAAAGTTTGCATTTTCCAGCAATTTGCTGTGTCACCCATGTAATCTTTAAAATGTTCATAAATTCAGTACAAGCACCATCCAAGTTAAGAAAATTTCTTGCTTTGGAAAAATTTGGAGAAAACAAATGTGCGATTTCTCTTTTGAAATTCAATACTAGGTTATTGTTTTGCTTGTCAGGTCATCCATCCCGTGAACCCATTTGCTCCAACAATGCATTTCAACTACCGGTATTTCGAAACAGAAGCACCTAAAGGTACTACATGTGATGACAATTGAAATCAACTAAATTGTTACATTTCCTGAACTTAGCGCAGTATCGTATACTATTGTGGATGATGCACCATTCTTTGCAGATGCTCCTGGTGCACCTAGGCAGTGGTGGTTTGGAGGTGGTACTGACCTGACGCCTTCGTATATCATTGAAGAGGATGTCAAGCACTTCCATTCTGTATGTCAATACTTTATTCTCCACTTGTTTAGAACATAAATATAGATCTAGTTATGTCTATGCTTTAATTTGGCCAAAATCAGCTTGTGCAAGGCTGTTGTGTTGGCATTTGTTAAGTTGCTGTATGTTTGGTGCATAACTTATTTGTGCTTTATTGGATCCTTTCAGGTTCAGAAACAAGTGTGTGATAACTATGATCCTAGCTTTTACCCTAGATTCAAAAAGTGGTGTGATGACTATTTTTTTATCAAGGTTAGTTTGTCCAGCTGTTTGTTTGATGCTACTGATTCTTGTGATTTTTTTTATAATTTTTCATATTTTGTAGCTCTCACTGACACATGGCAGACCTCATGGTGGACTTGATTCACTCATCTGAAAAAAATGCTATTATGCTTGGTCTTCTTATTGAATATTGGCCAATAGTTATCATGTATCGGCCTGTTCGGCAGGACTGAAAAATACTGTTCTAGCTGATTGTTGTGAGAGGAAAATACTGTTCTGGCAGGACGTGAACAGTGATTCTGTGAGGTGGCTGACCAGCCGGCAACCAGCCAGCCAGCCAGCCGAACACGCTATATGTCTGTTCGAGAACAAGTCATGAAGATGATTATTTGTCTTTGACTGCAGCATCGTGGTGAACGACGTGGGGTGGGAGGAATATTTTTTGACGATCTCAATGACTATGATCAAGAAACACTTCTTCGCTTTGCCACAGGTGTCATAACTCATACCATCTCTTGTAGTATTGTTGATTGAAGGGGATCTTGATATAAATTCATCACTTGAGTGCATGGCAATCATCACTTCTAACTGCTGATCGAAGTTGCGCCTGTTGAGTTGCCTTTCTTTCATCTCCGCAGATTGCGCAGACTCAGTTCTTCCTGCATATATACCCATCATAGAACGCCGTAAGGACACTCTATTTACTGAGGAGCACAAAGCATGGCAACAGCTACGTAGAGGACGCTATGTGGAGTTTAACCTTGTGAGTGCCTTTACATTCAGAGGATTTTATTCTTGGTGTTTTCAACTCTTCTGTGCCTCTTACACTTGCTTTTCATGAAGGTTTATGATCGAGGAACCACATTTGGGCTCAAGACTGGTGTGTGTGTGTGTGTGGGGGGGGGGGCTTGTGTTAAGAGTATCCTTGTTTCTCTTCCTCTTACCGCACGGTGGGAGTATGATCATGTAAGCTGAGAAGCTATCTTACCGCGTGGGAGAGAGGGGAAGTGGCGTGGGCGATGCGGCTATGCCGGGTGGTGAAGCTGGGCCGCGCTGAGTAGGGAGACAGAGCAGGCCGCGGCGGGAGACGACGGCAGCTGGGCCGCTGCGGAAGAGATGGGAGCGGGAACGGGCCGACTGGCCTGCGAGAGGAAAGCAGGGGCAGGCCGGCGGGCCGAATGGAGAGAGAGGGTGAGTTTTTTTTTTTACTTTTCTTTTCTTTTATTTCAAAACCAGCTTGAATCATTTTCAAAAACACTTTGAAACGTTTTGAATTTAGACCAAAACCACTCATTACAAAAATACAAATGCACCGGCATGAATGCACCACAATGTTGCTTAGCCTTGTATTTGATTTTAATTTTAACAAAGTTTTTTTTTTCTAAGTTTCAAATGCTCACAAAAATGAATAAATAAATTATTTTAAGCTATTTTAAAAACATGCAAATTTTAGGGTGTTACAGTAGACTGCGATACAATTGATGGCCGAGGAAGCCGGGGCAGATGAAAGCTGTCTCGTTTTGAGTTTCAGCCTACCCGACCGCTCTTGACCGGCGCTTGTGCCTGTCGGCTGTCGCTCGCCGACCACGTGTCACCTCGGTTGCTGTGCAAATGACACCATCGCGGGAACCGTTTCTGTTTGCAATGCCATAGAGTCCCTGCTCGCTTGTCTTATGAGTCATACTATTGCAGCAAAGGAATAGTATTTTTCTCTTATAATAAATCAGTGAACATTACTTTCAGCCATAACTTTTCAGCGAAGCAAACAGGACCTAGTTTTCGAAATTTCGTGGAAGCCGGAGTAGCCGATGGTGTTTAAATTCATGGAGTAAAGTTTAGAAATATCACATTGGGTGTTATATCGAGATGTCACATGAGAGTATTCGGATAGTAATAATAAAACAAATTACAGAAATCCTCAGTAATCCGCGAGACGAATTTATTAAGTCTAATCAATCCGTCATTAGCACATATTTACCGTAGCACCACATTATCAAATCATGAACTAATTATGCTTAACAAATTCGTCTCGCAAATTAGTCATAATCTATGCAATTAGTTATTTTTAGTCTATATTTAATACTTCATACATGTGTCTAAATATTCGATGTGATAGGAAGTGTTAGATTGTAAACGTGACACGGCCCATGGGCCTGCCGTATCCGGCTCCCCATCGTGCCTATATGTACACAACACAGGTCCCTAAGTAATACATCGCGTATTCCATAATTCCTATTACGCTTTCATGGTATCCGAGACGGTTCGCTCCCGCGGCCACTTTCGCAAACCCTAGCCGCTGCTGACTACATCGCCGGCTCCCACAACCCCTACGCCGCTGCTGACCTCACGTCGCCGGCCCTTCCATTGCCTGTTGCTGAGATCCTCGCCGGGCCACCTTCCTGCCGTTGCCTGCTGCTGATCCATCGCCAGGCATCTGTTGCTGCTACTGATGGCGCCCAGCGATGACGATGCCGCCGCTGCTGTTGCTCGTGCCACTGAGGCCAAGCGCCTCGCGGACGAGGCCCGTGCCGCTCGCGACCAGGCGCTCGCTGACAAGGAAGCCGCCAATGCTACCCTGCACACGCAGGCCATCGCCATCATCAACATCAAGATCCTCATTCCCGTGACCCTGGAGAAGCCGACCAACAACTATGGCCGCTGGCGCTCCCTCTTCCTCATCGTCCTCGGCAAGTACAATCTCAAGGATCACGTGCTCTCCGACGACTCCTACCCCGAGCGCTCCGCATGGTCGACCATGGACTGCTGCGTCCTCACTTGGGTCTACGGCACCGTGTCCAACGATCTGCAGCAATCGTTGATGATTTGGGATCCCAACGCTCGCACTGCCTGGCTCTACCTTGAGGATGAATTCCTCGGGCAGCGTGAGTCTCACGCCCTACTGCTGGAGGCTGAATTCCGCTCCTTCAAGCAGGGCGCCCTCTCCATCATGGACTACTATCGCCGCCTTGAGACGATGGCCGCCTCCCTCGCCGAGTTCGGTGATCCGATCGGTAATCGGCAACTCGTCCTTACCCTCTTCCGTGGCCTCAACGACAAATTTCGCCACATGGCGTCGAATATGAAGATGCAGCGGCCCTTCCCCACGTTCGACGGGGCAAGCACGCTGCTGCTCCTCGAGGAGATCGAACTCAATGACATCACTGCCGACGACACTCATGCCACACCGCCGGTGCCACCGGCCCTGGTCGCTGCACCAACGCCACCTCCGCAGCGCCCTCCTACACCGGCCCCCGCTGGTTCCGGCGCTCCTGCTGGATTGCACAACTAGCGCCACCGTGGACGCGGCAGCAAGTCTGGTGGCGGCTCTGGTGGACCTCGACATAGTGGTGGCGCACCATCTGGCTCAGGCACGGGTCACACCAATCCTTGGTCTGGTACTGTGCAGCTGTGGCCGCACGGTTACAGTGGTCTACCTGGCCACATGCTGTGTCCTCCGTCCACGCCGTACGACCACCCCCAGCCTGCATTCAACATGCTGCCCTACTACCCGGCGATGGCCCCAGGGTTCACACCGCCACCTCCAGGCTTCACGTACGGAGGCGTAGCTCCCACGTTCGCCCCGTCTTCGGCGTCCTCGTCGGGTACACCACCTCTACCTCTCCCATGGAACCCCATGTCTGGTGGATCTTGGGAGCAGGCGTCACTCGTCAATAACTTCAACACGATGTCCCTGACGCCGCCTACCAACCCCGCCGAGTGGTATGCTGATTCTGGTGCCGGTTCTCACACGACCGCCCACTCTGGTATTATCTCTTCTCCTCGGCCTCCCTCCTTGTCTGGTCCTTCATCCATCGTTGTCGATAATGGTGCCTTGCTGCCCGTTACTTCTATTGGTTCATTCTCTTTTCCTACACCGCGTCGTCCACTTGTTCTAAATAATGTTTTAGTTTCACCTAGCATTATTAAGAACTTAATTTCAATACGCTGGCTCACCACTGATAATAATTGTTCTATAGAGTTTGATCCTTTTGGCCTTTCTATGAAGGACCTTCAAACACGGAGTGTGATCGCCAGGTGCAATAGCACGGGTGACCTCTACCCGTTCTTCCCACCCACCAGCAGCATACCCACACTTGCAGCTCCTACCTCCACCTCAACCCTATGGCATCGTCGCCTCGGTCATATCGGCTCCGAAGCTCTGTCCCAGCTTATTACCTCTCATGCTATTCCATGTAATAAACCCAAACATGATCACATATGTCATGCTTGCCAATTAGGCCGTCATGTTCGTCTTCCTTTTGGGACATCTTCCTCTCGAGCTGTCAACAAATTTGATTTAATACATTGTGATCTTTGGACATCCCCTGTCGCTAGTGTGTCGGGTTACAAATATTATCTCGTTATTGTCGATGATTGCTCCCACTATGCTTGGACATTTCCGCTTCGTCTTAAATCCGATACTTTTGCCACCCTCTCTAACTTTTTTGCCTATGTGCGCACGCAGATTGGCACTCCTGTCAAGGCCGTCTAGTGCGACAATGGCCGTGAGTTCGATCACTCCTCGGTCCGCACGTTCTTCCTCTCATAGGGTGACGTCCTTCGCATGTCGTGCCCATACACCTCTCAGCAAAACGATAAAGCCGAGCGCGCTCTTCGTACCATTAATAATATTGTGCGCTCTCTTCTTTTTCAGTCCGGCCTTCCACCGGTCTATTGGGCTGACTCCCTACTTACTGCCACCTATCTCCTTAACCGTCATCCCACTACGACCCTCAGCGGCCTCACACCATTTTTTGCTCTCTACGGTACTCATCCTTCCTACACTCATCTTCGAGTTTTCGGATGTGCCTGTTATCCCAACTTGTCCTCCACCGCTCCACACAAACTATCACCTCGTTCCTCCTTGTGTGTGTTCCTTGGTTACTCTTCCGATCACAAGGGTTATCGATGTCTCGACCTCCATTCCAACAGGATCATCATCTCTCGTCATGTAGTTTTTGATGAGTCCATGTTCCCCTTTTCTGAGATGTCGACCTCACCCTCGGATCCCATCGCTTTGGATTTTTTGAATGACGATGATATTTCCACTGTGCCCATCGGGCCAAGTGCTGTGGTTCCAGGTACTCCTCCCGGCACTCCCGCCGCACCTCAGTCACCTGTGCCCAGTGCCCCTGCATTGGCACCTAGGGCGTCTGGTGCCCACTCGCCGGCGGCTAGCTCGCTGCCCTCTAGCTTGGGCGATACTGCTACTGCTGCGCCCAGCACGTCACCCGCCATCGAACTAGGCTCTGTCTCGGGTCCTGCTGGCGCTCCCTCGGCGTTCGGCTCTGCTGCCCCTGCGGATGTTCAGTCCCAGGCTGCTGCTAGTAGAGCTGGCCGCACTGCTGCTACACAGCCTCAGTCCATTGTGCCTGTGGTGAACGATCACAGCATGCGGACTCGAGGCAAGTCTGGTTTTATTCAGCCAGTGGATCGCCTGAACCTTCACACGACGCCCCTCTCACCCCTGCTGAAGACCTTTCGCTCCGCCTTAGCTGATCCCAACTGGCGAGCAGCGATGCAGGCCGAGTTTGATGCACTCTTGGCCAACGACACCTGAACTTTGGTTGCCCGTCCACCCGATGTTAACGTCATCACTGGTAAATGGGTTTATCGTCACAAGTTTTTGGCTGATGGCTCTCTTGATCGTTACAATGCTAGGTGGGTGCTTCGAGGTTTCACTCTGCGCCCGGGGATTGATTATGAGGAGACTTTCAGTCCAGTCGTCAAGCCAGCCATAGTCTGCGTTGTTCTTACATTGGCTATGTCTCGCTCTTGGCCGATTCACTAGTTGGACATCAAGAATGCTTTCCTCGATGGGACATTGACTGAGACCGTTTACTGTGAGCAGCCGTCTGGATTTGTTGACTCCTCCCGACCCAACTATGTGTGCAAGTTGAATAGATCACTGTATGGACTGAAGCAGGCACCTCGCGCGTGGCACAGTCGCTTTGCCCATCACATCACCTCTCTCGGGTTTGTTGAGGCCAAGGCAGACACCTCTCTGTTCATTTACTGCCGCGGTGCTGACACAACTTTTTTGCTTCTCTATGTGGACGATATTGTTCTCACTGCCTCATCACCGAGTTTCCTCCAGTAGGTTATTGCAGCTCTCCAGCGGGAATTCTCTATGACAGATATGGGTCCTCTTCATCACTTCTTGAATCTCTCTGTTGATCGTCGAGTTGATGGTTTATTCCTCTCTCAGAGACAGTATATGCTAGATATTCTGGACCGTGCTGGTATGCGTGACTGCAAGCCTTGCAGTACACCTGTCGATACTCACGCCAAGATGTCTGCTGATGGTGTCCTAGTGGCTGATCCGACACATTTTCATAGCATTGCTGGCGCGCTTCAGTACCTCACCTTCACGTGCCCTGATCTCGCCTACGTCGTTCAGCAGGTCTATCTTTATATGCATGATCCCAGAGAGCCACACCTCGCCGCTATGAAGCGCATTCTGTGCTACATTTAGGGTACCCTGGACCTCGGTTTTCACCTTCTTCGTGCCTCGACTGCTGATCTCACTATGTACACTGATGCTGATTAGGCCGGTTGTCCCGATACTCGCCGTTCCACTTCTAGCTATGGTGTATTTTTGGGTGATAATTTGATTTCCTGGTCTTCCAAGCGTCAGGCGACAGTCTCTAGATCCAGTGCAGAGGCCGTGTATCGCGCTGTCGCAAATGGAGTTATGGAGGCGTGTTGGTTGCGTCAACTCCTCCATGAGCTCCATTGCCCTCTTCGGCGAGCCACCATTGTGTACTATGACAATGTCAGTGCCGTTTATCTGTCCACCAACCCCGTTCAGCACCAGCGGACCAAGCATGTGGAGATTGATTTACACTTTGTTCGTGACCGCGTCGCCTTTGGAGAAATTCGAGTTCTTCATGTTCCCACGACATCTCAGTACGCCGACATCTTCACCAAGGGCCTTCCGACGTCCGTTTTCGTGGAGTTTAGGTCCAATCTCAATGTTCGCGGTGCTCCCAGTTCCGACTGCGGGGGAGTGTTAGATTGTAAATGTGACACGGCCCATGGGCCTGCCGTATCCGGCTCCCCATCGTGCCTATATGTACACAACACAGGTCCCTAAGTAATACATCGCGCATTCCACAATTCCTATTACGCTTTCAGGAAGTAAACTTGGGGAGTAACTAACCAAGGAACATGGGCCGGGCATCTTCCTCAGCATCTAGCGACTTGGGTGACCATGATCACGAGCACGAATGTCTTCCCTCGCCTCCTTCCTCTACGACCGACCGATGAGCATCACAGTTCACAGCACCCCCACTGCCTTTTCTTGCATTGCAATTTTACGTGTCTCGCTTTCGACTTCCGTAGAATCACAACAGTCACATCACCCCAATGGCTTAACATGAGCCACTAGCTAGCTGCCCATGTCAACACCTTTGAGTCAAGGGAAGAAATGCCATAATAAATCATTTAGGCGAGATATCAACCAAAGACCAAAGGATGAAAAACAAAGAAGGCTGCAAACTTAGACCTCTATAGGTGTGTTTGGTTCCCTGGCTTACTTCTAGCTTGGCTAGAATCTAAGCCTAGATAGTCCAAACCTGCCTCTAGCAAGTCAAGATAAACTTGTTTGGTTGCTTACACTATTTAAGCCTGAGTAGCAACTAGTTTGTTTGGTTAGGTGGTTTGTCTTGGATAGACCTAGTCACTTCTTCTCTGTGCACGTAACTTCACCACCTTTGAGGCAATTCGTCGAACACGTGGAGAGCGACACCTCTCACAACACACCGTCCATCTTTGACTAACACCGCATGCTCCCAAGATGCGCGCGTGAGCTCCACGACTCCTCCTCCCCCTCCGTAGACGGTGAGCACTTGGGGAAGTCTGACGGGGCCGTGGTCGACTCGTCGCCATAGGAGCTGTTCTTGGACCATGCCAGGGACTAGCAGATGGCAGTGAGCTTGGCGTCCATAGAGGCGTGGGGTGGGCCGGCGAGGTGTGCGTCGTCGCGGTGGAGGGACAAGAAGTTGAGGCACGCCATGTCGCCATGGAGGTGGAAGGTGGCCTTGTCGTAGGCGAGCGCCGCATCCTTGGCGATGTCGAAGGTGCCGAGCCACAGCTGTGTGCGGTTCTTGGGGAGGCGGCGCGCGTGCGAGCTCCATGCAGGGAGGAGCATCGATGGATCTCACCGAAGGGAGGTGAGGCGAATGAAAGGTCCTAATATGGCTAAAGGGGTCTGAATAGCCTATTTAAAAACTCTACAAAGCACTAGAGCAATTGATTAGTATAACAAATGGGGTAATGCAATTTGCTCTAGATCTACAAGGATTGTAAGCCACCTATCCCAACAATTCTAGTTGCTATGATCACTTGGCACACTCAAGAGCTAAGTCACTACTCACTAAGAGCTCTTAACAAGGCTACACTAAAGAGTTCCACTAGATGAAACTAAGCTACCAAGCAAGCTCTCAATTCTAGCTACACTAAAGAGCTTACTATAACTAGTTTGCAAGAAAGTAATGGAGTGAGTAGGGTGATTATACCGCCATGTAGAGGAATGAACCAATCACACTATGATGATGACCAATCATCAGGAGAAATCCAATTACAAGAATGACACATGATTTTTCTCCCGAGGTTCACGTGCTTGCCAGCACGCTAGTCCCCGTTGTATCGACCAATACTTGGTGGTTCGGCGGCTAAGAGGTGTTGCACGAACCTCGTCCAATAATTGGACACCGCAAAAATTTACCCACAAGTGAGGTAATTCAATGACACGAGCAATTTGCTAGAGCTATCTTGCGGCTCTTCGCCGGGAAAGGTGCAAGACCCCTCACAATCACCGGAGCCGGCCACGAATAATCACCAACACGTGCCGAAGCTCGTCCGCTTCTCCAAGCCATCTAGGTGGCGGCAACCACCAAGAGAAACAAGAAATCCACAGCCACAACGATCCCAAGTGCCACTAGATGCAATCACTCAAGCAAATGCACTTGGAATCACTCCCAATCTCATTATGATGATGAATCAATGATGTAGATGAGAGGGAGATGTTTACTTAGGCTCACACGGATATCAAGTATGTCAAAGTGCCAAGAGAGTGAGCCCCAAGCCGGCCAACCCCTTTAAAAAAAGCCTAAGAGCTCAAAGAGCCGTTGGCCCTCACAGGCGTGGTCGAACTCACCTGACCGGACGCACTCCCGTGTCCTGTCGCTGGCGTCTGGTCCAGCGATGCCTGCCATGCATCCTTCCTTCAAACCTTAGCTGCCAGATCCCAATGGTCAAAACTCAGAGCTGACACTGTTAAGTGATGACAGGACACGACCCTCGAACTGACCAGACTTGGGCCGCACGGTGTCCGATCAACAACAGAGAGGTTCTAGAACAAAAAGACAATGACCGAACACATCAGGTCCAAGGTGACCTGACGCGCCCCAACATTCGGTCCACTCAGCTCTCTTCTCCGCACGCCTATGAGCTGACGCCAGCGTATGTCAGCACTTGACCTGACATGTGCCCTGCGCGTCTAGTCGCTCGTTGGCTCCTGCGTTCGATCGCCAGCCTAGCACCACCTCCTCAGAAAACACTGACCGAACGCATCGCACACGTCCGAGGCCAGCGTCCGGTCTCTCTTCTTTGCTCTCGGCCAGCAATGCCTCCACGGCTATAATTGACCGGACTCAGCTAGGCAGCGTCCAGTTAGGACAGAGCCAGCGTCCGGTCCTCTATCTTCGCCCCCTTTTCTTTTTCTAAGTCCACAACCACTTCGTCCTTGCTTCCAACTTACTAACCACAAAATATAGAACTTGTGTGCACGTGTGTTAGCATTTTACAAAGCATTTTACAAGGGTCAACGTTAGCACACTAGCTTCCTAAATGCATATGCAAGAATCATGTCACCTAGTGGCACTCGATAAACCGTTTAGCCAAAGATTTTCTCTCTTTATTGTATGGCTTTCGATCCTAAATGTGATCACACTCTCTATAGTGTCTTGATCACCAAAACCAAAACCCTAATCAATACCTTTGTCATGATCTCCATAGGGTTTTGTTTGTCTCTTTCTTCTTTTTGAAGTTAAGCACTTGATCATCTTTTGGTCATCGCCATCCCCCATGATCATCCTCTTGCTCCACCGCTTGGAATGGACTATCCTCTCTTGTATACACACTTAACACTTAGGATTAGTCCATAGGTTTCATCAATTATCCAAAATTAAACTAGGGTTTTTAGCGACTCAGTGCGAGGCTGGCCAGAGCTTGGCTCTGTGTTTTTCTAGAGCCAGGATAAGATCCCCGGGGTGGCTTGCTGGGACCTGACTAGGAGGCTTGTTCAGCCAACCAAATAGACTCAAGTTGGCTCCAAGTAACCTGCTTAGGGGATAGCCATGGAACCAAACAGGTCCTATCCTCCAAGATCAGGCCAATTGGCCCAGTAATACCCCATCTTGGGTGTGGGCCACATATCAACCATAGGCCTCAGCAAGTATTGGTGAAAATGGATCAGGGTTAGGTAGATATAAATGGTCCGAGTATTGATGGATATTGCAGATATCATAATAATGCATTTCATATTTACATGAAGTCAATAGTTGGACACAGATATTCCCCCTGGTTTACTAAAAGATGTTATTTTGGACAGCGACACGGTCACAAAAAATAACTTTAACCGCTACTTTTTAGCTATAAAATATTTATAAAATATAGTCAATATATACTTTTATAAAACTACATTTCGAGATGAATCTACTTATATCACTTTCATATTTTCAAACTTAACCCAAAAGAATTTATTTGTAGTTAAAGTTTAAAATGTTTGACTTAAGACAACCTCAAAACGACATTCTCTAGGAAATCAGACGGAGTACTTTATTTCATCTTAACGGAATCACAATTGAACATTGATAGTGTTAGATGTAGACAAGAAGCTAAAAGGTCCTAAATGGCTAGAGGGGGTGAATAGCCTATAAAAATCTCTATAAATACACTAGAGCAAAGGTTAGTAACCTAAATGGTGAAATGCAATTTTGCTCTAGCACTACAAGGGTTGCAAGCCACCTATACCAATAATTCTAGTTGCTATGATCTCTAGGTGCACTCAAGAGCTATGTCACTAATTTACACTAGCTGTGCTAGCTAACAAATATCAAGAAGCTAAGCTAGCTACTCAACTAACTAGCAAGAGAGCTACTCTACTCAAACTACAACTACTACTACACAAGTGAGTATGAATGTAATACAAGTGATAGAGTGTTACCAATGCCAGCAAGAGATAATCAATTACAATATGAATACCAAGAGATGACACCAAGATTTATCCCAAGGTTCACTTGCTTGCCGGCAAGCTATGTCCCCGTTGTGTCACCCAACACTTGGTGGTTTGACGCCTAATAGGTATCACACACCTATCCCACCACTTGGGCACCGCAAGAACCTACCCACAAGTGAGGTAGCTCAATGACATGAGCAATTCACTAGAGTTACCTTTCAGCTCTCCGCCGAGGAAGGTATTTGACCCCTCAATCACTGGGAAATGGCCACGAACAATCACCAACTCATGCCAATGCTCCTCCGCTGCTCCAAGCCATCTAGGCGTCGGTAAACACCAAGAGTAACAAGAAATCCGTAGCCACAATGATCCCCAAGTGCCACTAGATGCAATCACTCAAGCAAATGCACCAGAAATCACTCCCAATCTGACTTTGATGATGAGTCAATAGTAGAGATGAGTGGGAGGTGTTTGCTTAGGCTCACAAGGATGTATCATAGATGAAAATGTACAAGAGAGTGAGCCCAAGAAGCCCCAAGTCTATTTATAGAGCCCCCAAGGCTCAAAGAGCCGTAGGGAGCTCATAGACACGACCGAACTCACTAACTGGACGCACCCTAGTGTCCAGGTGGGTGCATCCAATCAGCCAATGGTCGTCGCGTGGCACCGCATTTAACCTCGCCCGTTCATCTCCAATAGTCAGCAGACTTCGCGCACGTTGATTAAGTGATGACCGAACGCATCGCTCTAGGAACTGACGTGCTAGGCCAGAGTCCGGTCAGCACTCACACCAGATGCGACACACAAGTGACCGGATGCTCCATCAAGTGGAATTCGGTCATTCCTAGTAAGGGTCCAGAGAGGAATTTTTTTGACTGGACGTGTCTGGTCAGAGACGACCTGACGTGCCCAGTGTCCGATCCTCACTTGCTCTTAGTTCACTACGCCACATCACACTGATCGAACGTGGGAACAGTGTTTCTCTGGCGTCCGGTCGTGCCACCTCTTCAGCATCTGGTCATTGACCGAGACCTACGCCTCTTCTGCGTTGAGTGACCGGACGCGGTCAGGGAGGGTCTGGTCCCTCCTAGCTAGAGTCCGGTCATGTACCTTCACCTACTTTTCTTTTTCTATCTCCCCAAACACTTCACCCTTACTTCCAAGTTGCTAACCACAATGTGTACAACTCATGTGCCCGTGTGTTAGCATATTTCAAAGCATATTTGAAGGGTCAATTGTTAGCACACTAGGTCCCTAAATGCATATGCATGAATCACTTCACCTAGTGGCACTCGATAACCGCTTAGCCAAAGATTTCCCCTCTTTATAGTACAGCTATTGATCCTAAATACACTCACACCCTCTATGGTGTCTTGAGTGCCAAAACAAAAATCTATTTGAAACCTTTACCTTGATCAACACTTGGTTTTTGTTTTTCTCTTTCTTCTTTTCCAAGTTGGAGCACTTGATCATATCTTTTGGTCATCACCATTACTATGACCATCATCTAGCTCCACCACTTGGCTTTGCACCATCCTCTCTTGTCTACACAATTAGCTCAAGGATTAGTCCATAGGTTTCATCAATTATCCAAAACCAAACTAGGGCTTTCAATCTCTCACTTTTTGGTAATTGATGACAACCTTTTCACAAAGATATTAAATAAAATCTTTTTGGATTCATGTTGCTTGCCCAAGCATTTTACCATTTGTAAAGAATATGGACAAGTTTCATAAACCTGAATTGGTAGCATTAGCTCCCCCTACATATGTGCTAAGAGTTTGGATTTGAAAGCTTGCACATATGCATAGATAAGAAGTGTGGGTGAGTAATGACTACCAAATGATGCTAAGGTGTGAAGAATGGACCTTTGAAGCGTGATACCAATCGGAGTTGCCATTTGAACACCATCCTTAGCACCATGGTTAACTAGATACTACTTGGAAAACACAAACACTAGATACCTCATGAGATCAACATTATAAGCAAGGCTCTAGTACCACTTGATAAAGCATGTGAATATCTAGCTATCATCCTTTGCATACTAGTTGTTCATTTCATCAATCATTTTCTATACTCTAGCATACACCACACAAGCATGGATATGGAATTTTAAAACTTGTGCCATGCAAGCAAACATATGTAATGCACATTCAAATGCAACATACAAGTTTATGAGCTTGCTCCCTCTACTTGTGTGCTTCAAATTTTAATTGATCCCCTTCCTTTGTCAATCCCCTATCTATCTTTGTAATTCTCTCCCCTTTTAATATCTTTGGGAATTTCTCTCCCCCTTGTCATTAAATAACATAAAAGGTGAGCTCAAATTTTAGATAGGTCAGAGTGAGACCATGTTAAGTGAGGATCATTTTCCCATATTTGGTTCAATCAAGATCATGAACCAAAGATATTTAACTCAGTTTGATCCAATGGCAACCTTCTTCACACCTCATTTCAAGGGTTATGTTGACAATGTTGAGTTAAACACTTATAGCTCATTTTCTAGATTAAACACTAGGTTCACAAACCCACAAACATGTCATATGCTACCACTAGATCATGTTAAGCATAAAAGCAATAGTGGTACCATACAAGCATCAAATTTATTTGATTTTCATGAATGAGCCTAAGACATGTGAGGAATGACTAGATGCACTAAACAAGTCCCTAGCAAAGGATGAATGACATGTCAATCAATTTTACCTTGCTTTACTCGAAGGAGGCATGTAATATATGTGGGGGTGCATCAGCACATATTTGAGAAGTCAAGTATGTTCAATTCATTCCTTAGCTTGCAAAACCTCTTCTTATCAAGTGGCTTGGTGAAAATATCGGCAAGTTGATCATCGGTGCCTACACTCTCAATGCAAATGTCCCCTTTTTGTTGATGATCTCTTATGAAATGATGGCGGACATCTATGTGCTTTGTTCTTGAATGTTGAACCGGGTTATTGGTGAGCTTCACTGCACTCTCATTTTCATATAGCAATGGCACTTGTTTGAACTTGATTTCAAAGTTACTCAAAGTAGCCTTCATCCAAAGTAATTGAGTACAACAACTACCGGCCAAAATGTACTCTGTTTCGGCGGTTGAAAGTGCTACACTATTTTACTTCTTTGATGACCAAGATACAAGTGATCTTCCCAATAGTTGACATGTGCCCGATGTGCCATTTCTCTCAACTTTGCATCCCGCATATTTGGAGATCGAATATCCAATCAACTCAAATCTAGCTCCTTTAGGATATCACAATCCAACATTTTGTGTATGCTTCAAATACCTCAATATTCTTTTTGTTGCTTTCAAATGACTCTCTCTTGGTGAGGCTTGAAATCTAGCACACATACATACACTAAACATCACATCCAGCCTTGATGTGGTCACATAGAGTAGGCTTCCAATCATAGACTGAAACATCTTTTGATCCACCATGCTGTCATTTGTCCCCATAGGTGTACTAATTGCCTTTGCATCATCCATTTCAAACTTGTTGAGCATGTCATTGATGTACTTGCCTTGACTCATAAATGTGCCATTATTCATTTGCTTGATTTGAAGACCAAGGAAGTAACGAATCTCTCCAATCATAGACATTTCAAACTTATTTGCCATCATCTTTCCAAACTTCTCATAAAAATCTTGATTGGTTGATCCTATATGATATCATCCGCATATATTTGCAACACAAACAAGTCATTACCTATCTTCTTGGTGAAGAGAGTGGTGTCAACCTTGTCCATCTTGAATCCCTTAGAGAGTAGGAAATTCCTCAACCTTTCATGCCATGCTCTTGGTGCTTGCTTCAATCCATACAAATTCTTCTTCAACTTGTAAACATGGTTGAGCTTCTTCTCATCAAAACTGGGCTGTTGCTCAACATACACACGCTCATTGATGTAGCCATTGAAAATTGCACTTTTCACATCTATTTGGTATAACTTGATGTTGTGGGCACAAGCATAGGCTAACAAGATCCTAATTGCTTCCAATTTTGAAACCGAATCATATGTTTCACCAACGTCAAGTGCTTCAACTTGTATATAGTCTTGTGCTACCAATCTTGCTTTGTTTCTTACAACTATCCCATCTCGATCTTGCTTGTTCCAAAAGACCCACTTAGTTCCAATCACATTATGATCCTTAGGCCTCTCAACTAACTCCCATACTTGATTTCTTATGAAATTGTTTAGCTCTTCATGCATAGCATTGACCCAATCAACATCCTTCAAAGCTTCATCTATCTTCTTTAGTTCAATGGATGACACAAATGAGAAATGCTCACAAGATGATGCCAATCTTGACCTTGTTTGCACACCTCTTGAGATATCACCAATTATAGAGTCCAATGGATGATCTCTTGCAACATTTGTCGGTTGGAGCACTTGAACTTCATTGCTTGCACTTAGTTGATCATTTGGTTAAGATGATGAACTAGCCACTTGTTGTTGATCTTGCACTTGAGCACCACTTGTACTGGCTTGATTTTGATCATGAGAACCACTACCTTGAACATGAGTTTGAGGGCACTTGATTCTTGTCATCTTCAACATCAATCACCTCTTTATGCCTTATATCATCAATGTCCATGTTCTTCATTGCATTGACAAAATGAGTGCCTCTCACATCATCTAATTCTCATCTTCAATATCATGAACCTCCTCAAGAGTACCACTTGCCAAATTCCAAACTCTATAGGCCTTGCTAATAGTGGAGTATCCAAGTAAGAACCCTTCATCATATTTCTTTTCAAATTTGCGCAATCTAGTGCCTTTCTTCAAAATGTAGCATTTGCAACCAAAGACTCTAAAATATGCAATGTTGGGCTTTCTTCTATTCAATAGCTCATATGGTGTCTTTTCCATCATGGGGTGACAATAGAGGCGGTTGCTATAGTAGCAAGCCGTGTTGATTGCTTTGGCCCAAAAGAAATGACTCATATTGTACTCACTAAGCATAGACCTTGCCATATCAATGAGTGTTCCATTCTTCCTCTCAATAAGGCCATTTGATTGTAGAGTGTACTTGGCCGAGAAATGATGTCTAATTCCAAATTCATCAAATAACTCATCAATTCTAGTGTTCTTGAATTTACTACCATTGTCACTTCTTACTTTCTTGATGGTTGTCTCAAACTCATTGTGTATTCTCTTGATGAAGTTTTGAATATAGCAAACCTATCACTCTTATCAACAAGAAAGAAGACCCATGTGTATCTTGTGAAATCATCCACTATCACAAATTTATATTTGTTTTCACCAATACTAGTGTATGTTGTTGGCCCAAATAAATCTATGTGCAATAACTCAAATGCCTTAGATGTGCTCATCATGCTCTTCTTAGGGTGTGTGTTACCAACTTATTTTCTGGCTTGACATGCACTACATAGCTTATCCTTCTTAAGTGTGACATCTTTCAAGCCCCTTACTAGATCATGCTTAATCAATTAATTAAATTGTTTCATTCCAACATGACTAAGCCTTCTATACCATAACCAACCCATGCTAGACTTAGTGAGCAAACATGTTGACAATTGAGCTTCGCTAGCATTAAAATCAACTAAGTATAGATTCTCATATCTAAATTCTTTGAATATCAAGTTAGAGCCATCTACACTTATGATCTCTATATCATCCACACCAAATATGCACTTGAAACCAAGATCACAAAGTTGTGCTACCGACAATAAGTTAAAGTTCAAGCTCTCTACTAGCAACACATTGGATATGCTCAAGTCATTGGATATTACAATCTTACCAAGCCTTTTGACCTTGCCTTTACCATTATCACCAAATATTATACCATCAACCCCATTGCTATCATTTGTATTGATTGAATTAAACATTCTTGAATCACCGGTCATGTGTTGTGTGCACCCACTATCAAGCACCCAATGCCTTCCTAGGCTTTGTAATTGACCTTCAAAAGAAGATCAATTCTTTTTAGGTACCCAAACTTGTTTGAGTCCTTGAAGGTTAGTCACTAAGCTCTTTGGTACCTAAATAGCTTTCTTCTTTGAGTCCACAATAGGTGCACCAATGAACTTAGCCTTCACACCATTGTCACCCTTGGTAAGAAAATAACAAGAATCAAACTTAATTGATGATACATTAGCGTCTTTGTTCTTGTTTTTGCAATATTTCTTTACATGCCCAACTTGCTTGCATCTATTGCAAAAACCGACCATTGCTCTTCACAAAGCAAGCTCTAGGAGTAGCAAAGGCCGCCTTACCTTTCTTGGGGTATAACCTAAGCCTTCTTTGTTGAGAGAAAACTTTTGGCTACCCAAGCACTTTAGCAAGCGGGTATCTCCACCATAGGCATTGCCTAAGGCACGAGTGAGCTCATTCACCTCCTTCTTAAGGGTTTCATTTTCCACAATTAGTGAGGCATCACAAGTGAAATCATCACTCAATGGTGAAGCAGAAGTGGAAGTGCTACAAGAGGGGTTAGTGGAGGTAACAATGAGAGGCTTAAAGAAAGATTCATTAATTAGATCACAAGTAGAGCCCACATCACAAGTCACAATGACCTCCTTCTTGGCTTGCTCAAAGAGAGAGGAGTGAGCCTTTTCAATCTTAGAGTGAACTTTGCCAATCTTCTCCTGGGCTTCTATTAGCCTCTCATGAGTGGTATTGAGCTCAACAAAGGATTGCTCAAGATATTTAACCCTCTTGTGCAATTCTTTGCACTCATTTCTCTTCATCTCAAAGCAAGTATGAACTTGCTCCAACATGTCCATAAGCTCCTCCATTGAGTACTCCTCATCATCATCATCACTCACTACAATCATCACTTTCACAATCATTATTATCACTCATATCATATTTTACCTTGGTGGGCTTTTCCATGAGACAAGTCAATGGAGTGTCGAAGAGAGAAGGCTTGTTATTGATAGCAATGCTTGCAAGTGCCTTGTTCTTGGATTTCTTTTCATCATCACTAGAATCACTATTCTCCGATGATGCATCACTATCCCATGTCACCACATAGCCACCACCTTTCTTCTTCTTTTGGAGGGTCATCTTCTTCTCCTTTTTTTGTTATTTTCCTTCTTCTCCTTCTTCTCATCCTCATCATTGTCACTATTATAGGGACAATCTACTACAACATGATCCTTGCTCTTGCACTTGTAGCATCTTCTCACATAGTCTTTGCTCTTGTTGTTGTCTCTTCTCTTTCTTGCAGCATAGCCCTTCTTCTTCATGAACTTGCCAAACTTGAGCACAAAGAGAGCCATGGCTTCATCATCAATGTCACTAGCATCTTCATTATAACTTGATTCTTCTTTCTTTGCTTTGCCCTTGCTCTTGAATGATGTGCTAGCCTTGAATGCTACACTTTTCTTCTTCTTGTCTTCATCCTTCTTCTCATCTTGGTTAACCCCCTCTCTTTCCACACGGTATGTCTCTTGTGTTATGACATCACCTAGTACTTGGTTAGGGGTTATGTCCTTCAATCCTCCTCTAATGATGATCAATCTCAATGTCTCAAACCTTGGAGGTAGGCCCAACAAAGAACCGGTAGGAGACATCATCATCATTTATTTTCTCACCCAATGTCTTCAAATCATTCATAATAACTTGGAGCCTATGGAACATCTCTAGAATATTCTCATCATCCTTCATCTTGAAGCTTGTCAACTTGTCCTTGAGAATATACAGCTTGGCACTCTTGACCGCCGGTATCCCCTCATAGGTTTCCTCCAATCTCTTTCATGCTTTACTTGCCCTCTCACAATCCTTGATTTGCTCAAACACCTTTGAATCAATTGCATTGTAGATGATGTTGAGAGCCATTGTGTTGCATTGCTTGTTTGCTTTGTCAACATTGGTGATATTGGTGGGATCAAGAATCACATAATCACTCTTGATCACATCCCACACTTGATCATTGATTGAACCCAAATACATCTTCATCTTTCTCTTCCAACAATCATAGCACGTGCCATCAAAGTGCAGTGGTTTGCCCCCAACATGGTTGAACCCAACTTGAGCCATTTTTGACACCGAAGTTTGTTAAGCCTTAATCAAACGGTGACCACGGTTTTGATACCACTTGAAAGGTCCTAAATAGATAGGGGGGTGAATAGCCTATAAAAATCTCTATAAATACACTAGAGCAAAGGGTTAGTAACCTAAATGGTGAAATGCAATTTTGCTCTAGCACTACAAGAGTTGCAATCCACCTATACCAACAATTCTAGTTGCTATGATCTCTAGGTGCACTCAAGAGCTATGTCACTAATTTACACTAGCTGTGCTAGCTAACAAATATCAAGAAGCTAAGCTGGCTACTCAACTAACTAGCAAGAGAGCTACTCTACTCAAACTACAACTACCACTACACAAGTGAGTATGAATGTAATACAAGTGATAGAGTGTTACCAATGCCGGCAAGAGACAATCAATTACAATATGAATACCAAGAGATGACACCAAGATTTATCCCGAGGTTCACTTGCTTGCCGACAAGCTATGTCCCCGTTGTGTCGATCAACACTTGGTGGTTCGGTGGCTAATAGGTATCACACACCTAGCCCACCACTTGGGCACCGCAAGAACCTACCCACAAGTGAGGTAGATCTATGACACGAGCAATCCACTAGAGTTACCTTTTGACTCTCCGCCGGGGAAGGTACAAGACCCCTCACAATCACCGGGAGATGGCCACGAACAATCACCAATTCATGCCAATGCTCCTCCGCTGCTCCAAGCCATCTAGGAGTCGACAAATGCTAAGAGTAACAAGAAATCTGCAGCCACAACTATCCCCAAGTGCCACTAGATGGAATCACTCAAGCAAATACACTAGGAATCACTCTCAATCTCACTTTGACAATGAATCAATGGTGGAGATGAGTGGGAGGTGTTTGCTTAGGCTCACAAGGATGTATCACAGATGAAAATATACAAGAGAGTGAGCCCAAGACACCCAAGTCTATTTATAGAGCACCCAAGGCTCAAACAGCCGTAGGGAGCTCACAGACACGACTAGACTCACTGACCGAACGCACCCCAGTGTTCAGTCGGGTGCGTTCCTGTCAGCCAATGGTCGCCGTGTGGCACCGCGTTTAACCTCGCTCGTTCATCTCCAATGGTCAGTAGACTTCGCGCACGTTGATTAAGTGATGACCGGACGCATCGTTCTAGGAATGGACACGCTAGGCCAGATTCCGGTCAGCACTCCCGCGCACCAGTAGCACTCGCACCGGACGCGACACACAAGTGACTGGACGCTCCATCAAGTGGAGTATGATCGTTCCTAGTAAGGGTCTAGAGAGGGATTTTCTTGACTGGACATGTTCGGTCAGAGACGACCTAACGCACCCAGCGTCCGATCCTCACTTGCTGTCAGTTCACTTCGCCACGTCACACTGATCGGATGCAGGAACAGTGTTTTCCTGGTGTCCGGTCGTGCCACCTCTTCAGCGTCCGGTCATTGACCGAGACCTGCGCCTCTTCTGCTCTGAGTGATCGAACGTGGTCAGGGAGGGTCCGGTCCCTCCTAGCTATAGTCCGGTCGTGTACCTTCGCCTCCTTTTCTTTTTTCTATCTCCTCAAACATTTCACCCTTGCTTCCAAGTTGCTAACCACAATATGTACAACTCATGTGACTATGTGTTAGCATTTTTCAAGGGTCAATTGTTAGCACACTAGGTCCCTAAATGCCTAAATGCATATGCATGAATCACTTCACCTAGTGGCACTCGATAACGCTTAGCTAAAGATTTCCCCTTTTTATAGTATGGCTATAGATTCTAAATACACTCACACCGTCTATGATGTCTTGAGTGCCAAAACAAAAACCTATTTAATACATTTGTCTTATTTAATACATTTGCCTTGATCAACACTCGGTTTTTGTTTTTCTCTTTTTTCTTTTCTAAGTTGGAGCACTTGATCATCTCTTTTGATCATCACCATTACCATGACCATCATCTAGCTCCACCACTTAGATTTGGACCATCATCTCTTGTCTATATGCTTAGCTCAAGAATTAGTCCATAGGTTTCATCAATTATCCAAAACCAAACAATGGCTTTCAGAAGCCATGCAAATACAAGGGAGTAATAGGCCTCCACAAGTATTGGTGAAAATGGATGAGTTAGATGGATACTAAGTGGATCGAGTATTGATGGATATTGCAGATTTCATAATGTTAGATGGATACTAAGTTGATCTGAGTATTGATGGATATTGCAGATTTCATAAAGTATTCCATATTTATATGAAGTCAATAGTCGGATAGGGATACTTTATTTCATCTTTACGGAATCATAGTCGAACATCGATAGTGTAACATATAAGATATAGGTAAGACACCGTACAAATATGTACAATGGAGTAATAGGCCTTGGCAAGTATCGGTGAAAATGGGTCAGATTTATATGGATATTAAATGGATCGAGTATTGATGGACATTATTGTAGATGTCATAATGCATTTCATATTTATGTGAAATCAATAGTCGAACATGGATACTTTATTTCATCTTCATGAAAGCATTTGGAAGGGAGCTGCTTTGTGTGTGCCGAGCTCCTACTCCGTTCGTGTGTGCCGAGCTCCAGCGGCTCACGCTGTCTCCAACAGGAAGACCCATCGTGGAACCCAAACCTAAAATAGATGTCAACATAATATCTATAGCCTCCAACCGAGTATCTATATGGAAGACTCATTTTAGATGTCGGGAGAGGTATAACCTAAATCTGAGTATCCTCTCTCCTGAAGATCCATTTGTAGAAATGGTTATTTTTGGGGTCTTGTTGTTAGAGAAGACCAAAAATAGATATTGAATCATTTGCTTGTAGCGCTACCAAAGAACGAATAAATCTTATATTTTAGATCATAGTTGTTGGAGACAGTCTCAAGGTCCTATTTATAGGTCTTCAGGGTCGTCCTGTGTGAGTGGATCAGCTCGGTAGACTCAAGGAGCCTCTACTTCTAGGAAGCAATCGGATAAGATCGTCCAGTTAAATAAATTTTCCTCTAAATGGGAAAGCTATCTAGCTCTACCTGGCGCTGGCAGCCGCTTGGGCAACGCACGACTTGCATTGTTTGATCCTATCAACTCCTTTACGTAATGAACTAATAATAGAATATATCTAACCAATGAGGCTCTATGATAGCTGGGGCCCAATGACCATTTTAGCCAATCATCGATGCTATGGAGCCATGTGTTCGTGCATGCCAGCTATTTGCAGCTATTCACTCATACATACATTTTATCTATATCTTTCATAAAAGCATAAAAGGGAACCCGCTATCTTTTCGATCTCTACGTGCAAGCTATCCACGTATCATACCCCCTAAGTGCCACATCATCCTCCAATAAATGCTACAACATCTCCCACTATATATGCAATTACTATTTTCAGTATACCAATATACAAGGCTTTCAGATTATACCATTCGTTTGGCCTTCATGTTCTCACATAATTCGATGTGGGCCCGTTTGGATTCTTAGAATTGAATTTATTTTAATAATTATAATTTAGGCATAAATTAACTAAGCTAATATGGTTCTATATAGAATATATTTGTATATTATTGTTAGCCATACGAGGGAGATACTTATATGCTGCATTTCTACTATAGGGAAACGAGTTGAATAGTAGAAACATAGCATGGTGATGTATAGAATTAATTTCAATCTCCAACCCTATGAATTTGAGATGGCTTATATGTGAACTTGGAAAGTTGTGGAATGCTAAATTCCAAGCCAAATAACCTAATCCATTAAGTAGATTTCAATTCCTCCAAAATTAAATGATCCAAAAGGCCCCTAAGAATTTTATTTGAATCTTCCATTGGCTTACCTAGCTTTGGTAGCATATCTTTTACATGTAACTATAAGACAATTTTATTCCTAGGAAAATCCCGCAGCAACACTATTTTAATCTGTCATCAAGCACTCTACGACTTCACCTGTACACACGGAAACTAAGAAACACATGTACGTATACGATTCTACTTATTTATTCACTAATAAGTGGACGTCGATATGCATATGCAAGCTAATTTAATTTTCTTTTGTCGGATCCAACCTAGGAGGAATTAGATGGTTTTTTATTAATTAAGAAGAGAAATAGGCACCTAAATTCAGTCTAAGACGAGACTGAACCTGAGTGGTTGGGTGCATTGCCACACCTCTCACCCAACCAGTTCAGCTAGGCTCACTTCCTCTCTTTTTTTTGTCTAACAAAACAACACAAATTAGATTTAACCAAAAATATTTATTTAACAATATCATTAGTTCATTTAATTAATAGCCCATAAGACACGGGGTATTATTACAGCCCCGGTGGTGGTTTGATCATCTACACCTGCGTTTATCTTCTTGTACCTACGTAGCTTGTGTAGTTGTTTCTTGCTTAGTTGTAGTTCTTGTAGCCGAGTAGTTTAGCTCTAGTGTAGTTGCTTTACCTTTGCTAGCTCGGTTATTTTTTTAGTGTGCTTTTGGTAGCATGGTCGTGTGCCCTAGAGTTGTTTACTTTCCTTGCTAGTAGACTTCTGCAGTAGGCTTGCTCGTGGTGAGTAGGCTAGGCAATAGTGGTTATTATGTTGTCATTTCATACTAATCACTTTGCCCTAATCACCTCCTCTAGCCATCTAGATCCTTTCAGTTACACAATCAGAGATATTAACTACACATAGTATCTCATGCAACGCAAGAACCAGTAGTGTGTGTGCTCTACTTAGTTTGTAGTAACAAGACTATCATGTGTAAGAATTATGTTTGTATGAACTTTATGACGCTTGGTTTGTATTGACTTCATCTCTACCTATTATGTATGGTTTTATGATTATGATGTATTCATTATCGAGTCATGTGAGATATATGATTGCAGTGAGATATATGTGATGTTAATAATATCCAATGTGAAATATTACACAGTACCATCTATTTAACTTAATAATAAAAAATATTAAGAATTAGAAATTAAAGTCACTACCGGTTGAAGCCACCGACCCTGCAGTGAGTATCATACTATCAATGCTAGGTAGAGGCTTGACCTCAAAGTGACCACTGTCATGTTAACCTTGTACTGGTTGTGATGACAAGACCATCACTGTTGTTTACCCGTTGCTAGGTCCGATTCCAACAGTGATGCCGTGTTTGGAACCGAAGTGATCCATGACCCTGGAGTAGTTATATTTGTTTCTTACAATCTTATGCCAAATGCCAGCTGCATTTTCCAATCTCCACTACCAATCGCAAAGCATACCATTATCCATCTTTGTCATGAATACCAGCCCTCATATTTTTTGTTCTTTGGTCTTATCAATTACACCATATCACCAGATGATACTACCCTCTTCATTTTACCTCCTCGCCAAAAAAAGTTCACTTTTCTGGTTTTGTCAAGCCTTTTGATGATGGTTTTTACTACAATAAGTAAATAAAGATTGCATACGTAGCCATAAGGGTAAGTTCGGAATCAATATATACTCTTATGAAAGAAGACCCCACTAACATGCAGTTATTTGATAGTTAGCTCTTCACAGAAGCTATCTGCGTCATCAATTGTCTGTATGAAATTATGATAGCTACCTACGTCAACACTTACTAACATGCAGCGGACATCCTTCTAGAACATCCTTCTAGTAGTTTATGAGAAGGACTGGTCCAGCTCTCTTTCCACCCATCTGTTTTTTTTTTCTCGAATACGCAAAAGACTTGCGCTTGTTTGTAATTAAGGTAGAAGAGTTTGATACAAACCCATCTAAGGCTTTTAATCTAGTGATATGAAAGCAATCAAGATATCAAAGTTGGGATCGGAGTTACCAACAGGGATGCCAAGGTACTCTCTCCGTTCCCCTAAAAAATAGAACTCTTGCATTTCAGAAAGTTAAACAATCTCAAGTTTGATTAGGTTTATAGGAAATAGTATAGATATTCATATCTTGAAATTAGTTTACTATGAAAATATATTCCATAATTAATCTAGTGATACTTATTAAGTCAAACTTAATATTGTTTGACTCCTCGAAAAGCTGCCATTTTTATTAATTTTTAGACCAAGGGAGTATTTATTTGGGACAACAATAAAAATAAAACTTGACCCACGGGGGTAAGACACTCCCCGGGCATTGTGGCCATGGAGAAGACCGATGATACATATGCATGCTGCTGCTTACTGACGATGATATCTTGTGCCGGCGACGTACGGTACTAGCTACTGCTTTGCAACTGTGTCTTGTGTGACGTATGTAACTGGTGGTTGAACAATAAGGACGAGCTAGCCATCGTGTTGTTATATGTGTATCGATCTGGCTAGCCAGCATGCATATGCGTCTGCCTTTGTGTGTGTGTGAGCTTTGCTACCTCTCTGCTTGGTGTCAGTCTTGTGCTGTGCTCACGTATGTGGTGTGTGTATACATGTTGGTCCGATCGTAGCATCGGTCCAAACCTTGCATACATCTCTATATGTGTGTCTCTGTAACGATTGGTCTAGGATGACTATATAATAATATATAAAACTCGTCGGCTTTGTGTAGTATATGTGTTTTTATGTGTAATTGAATGTAACGAGCACTTTGCACCATGTTTTGGATGTACAATAGCAAATTGTCAGTGAAGAGAATAGAAATGATCAACGCAATTTGTATTGATTTTTGAACTGTGTCATCATTTATACAAGTTACGAGGGGCTGCAAACCGGGACACATTCTACAACAGTTACTTAGGCCATGCACTTACAGACGATCACGCACGCACGCCGTGGTGATCATGTTTTGTTGAACCTGTTTATAGGAGAACATTACATAGATAATATCGTCAGGTCGTGAAGGGATAATTACGAGAAAATTGGCTGTTTGCTAATTGAAAGAGTGGGCGTCACAACTTTGCTATTCCAAACAATAACTTTGCGTTGCCAGATCTTCCTTGCTCTTGCTGGGAGTCACTGCATAAATCGTGAGGCTACCGTCAAACAAGCAGTATCTTCCTTGCTCCAGAATGCTTTTGTCAACCGCCTTTCTCCCCAAGCGATATCTGAGCTTCAGTCTGTCAGACAAATTATAGAAGCCACCAATCTTGGCGAGGGGGACGACAAGCGCTTGTCTCCTTTCTGCTTGGGAAATGGAAAGTTTGACACTGCTGGAATATATAAACTTCTAAAATCACGGACAAGTGATCGGGACCCATGCTCAAATTTCATCTAGAAGAGTGCTGCGCCGCCGAAGGCAAAATTCTTTCTCTGGCTGTTGGTGCATGGTAGAATTCAGTGCCGGACCAATCTTCTCCGCAAGCACATTGTCGGCTCAACAACCTGTGAAATCTGCGAGGATGCTGATGAATCCACAGAGCACGTCATCCAGGGGTGCCCTTTTGCGGTCTCTTTTTGGGAAGCAATTGGGGTAAGCATGCCATCCCGAAGGCCTCTCAGAGAGCTTCATACAACAGAAAGACCTGATCATATCCCGCATGAACAATTTGGGATGTTTGTTAATCTGTGTTGTTGGCAATTGTGGAAGCGACGCAATGGTATAATCTTCCGACACGAAGCATTAACCAAACGACAAGTACTGCTGGCTTGCAAGCAAGAAGCCGAAGTTTGGAGATTCAAACTGCCGCCAGGCAAACGTCAGCTAATGGATCAGTGGTGTCATATTTTTGATTCGGCAATGTAAACCTTGCGCAAAAATTCAAAATTCCCTCCAATGACGATCAATCTGTAATCGTCTGATCATTGTAACCTGTACTGGGTTGAGCCTGTCTCAAGGCCATAAATGAATACAATTCAGGTGGGGGAGTAATCCCCCGGTGAACAGTAAAAACAATAACTTTGCAAAATTGCCATATGTACCTTAATTTCTTTGCCATAATCCCTATTTAGTTCCTTTTTATGTCTTCTCCTAATGACAGCCATGCAAAAGGACGAATTTGCCCTTCTACAAAATCAACTATCTGGAATACGAATCGATTCGCATCTGACGCATCCTGGCGTGCCCCTGCCGTTCGTTGCAGTGCCGCCGCCCGGAGCGCTCTGGGCGCAGTGTGGTGGTCAACCTCCTTCAGTCTTCATTTTGATTCTATTATACATTTTTTTTGAGTTAAATGCACTAACAGCCCTTAAACTTGTGGCTCCGTGCCACTTAGGTCCACGAACTCTTAAACTCGAAATACAGCTCCTTAAATTTGTTAAATCGTGCACCACAGGTCCATACTTCTTTATGTAACTGCTAACTAGATAAAATTTTATAAAAAAACACCCTATCATTGTCATCTCGTATCTTCAGCTGAGATGGGCACGCATGAGCACGATGAGCTCATAGCCAACGTCGAGAACGGCACCTACGCCAAGCTCATCCGCATGCAGGAGCAGGCGCACGAGGCGGCGCTCGTCAACACCCGCCGCAGCAGCGCCAGGCCCTCCAGCGCCCACAACTCCGTCATCCTGCTGCTGGACGAGGTCACCAGCGCGCTTGACTCCGACTCGGAGACGCTCAGGCAGGAGGCGCTGGACCGCTTCATGATCGGGTGCACCACCCTGGTGATCGCGCACAGGCTTGTGGTCCTTCAGCCCCAGGTAGTTGCTGGCAAATGCCTTGAACGCCTCGAAGTCGCAGAGTGTGAAATGGATGTGAACGTCCAGCTAGCCCGGGCGCAGCACCGCGGTGTCGATGGCGTCCTTGCCCCCGTGCATGGTGAACACCCATGACGCACTCCTCGCCGCAGCACGACACGTCGACGAGGACGAGCGAGCACGGGGTGGTGTGCAGGAGCAGCGTGCGGAGTTCCTCGTCGGCGCGTGATAGGTGGATGTCGTAGCCCAGGAACCTCGTCATGGCCGCCGCGAACGTGGACTTGCTGGTGCCCGGCGGGCCATGGAGTTGGTAGCTCCCACGCCAGATGCGACCGAGGCGGTGGTAGTAGGCGTGACCCTTGAGGAAGCCGACGCCTAGCGCGTCGCGCCCGTGGCCGCATCCACGTCGGCGTTGGCGAACTGCCGCAGCTCGCAGCTGTGCTGCTCCATCTCGTCGCCCATGGACTCCACATGCTGCAGGTAAGGCCGCAGCACGCGGGGCGGTCGTGGCGGCGCACGTGCGGCACTAGGCGCTCGCCGCACCCTCCACTGGCACCGCCGCCGTCCGCGCTGGTCCGTGTGACTGCACGAGGCGAGTGCCGAGGATGTTGCTCCCTCTGTCGCACTCGCTCGCGGCGTCACTCGTGGAGCGCCTCGGCCGAGCTACTCCGGCGCATCTCTGGGGGCCTAAGCACCTCCAAGTTGAGCTGCTGGTGCTTCTGCTTGCACGCTGAGGAGTGGTGGAGCCAACCACCGGAGCAGTGGTGGAGCCCGACGACGTGAACGTGGCGCCGGTGCTGGAGCGTCCCAGGTTCACGCGCTGCGCCCCCAGCAGCGCTGTGTTCGCGTCCAGGATGTGCGCCCCCGCCACGGGGATGTACTTGCCCACGTAGCTCCACGCGAAGGGGTTGCGCGAGAGGGAGACGCCATCAGGGTTCAGGGCCGAGCTTGAAGAAGTTGCCCAGGAGACCAGAGCAGCTGGGCCCGCCCTGCAGCCAGAGGAGCAGCGGCCTGGAGGCCGACGGCGTGACCAGGTCTGTGGCCTCGTAGAAGGAGAAGAAGAGGGAGGTGTTTTTTATAAAATTTATCCTAGTCAGCAGCTATATGAAGGGGCATGGACATGTGATGCGAGTTAACAAGTTCAGGGAGCTGGATTTCGAGTTTGAGAGTTTGTGTACCTAAGTGGCACAGAGCTACAAGTTTAAGGGCCGCCAGTGTATTTAACTCTTTTTTTTATGGAAATATGGCCCTGCAGCCAGGCAATTAGCAGCCGGCCAATGGGACGGAGTCCAGCAGAGGACGTGGGGTCTTCATTTTGCCTGAAGGGCAAGTACGTCCTTTCCATGGTTGAGATTAGAAGACATAAAAAAAGAGCTAAACAGGGATTTATGGCAAAGAAATCAAGGTACATATCTTCTGCATGACAATTTTGGGAAGTCATTTTTTAAATGACAAAGTTGCGAAGCAGAATGGCAAATAGCCAATTTTCTTGATAGCTACGCATGTTTAGATAGTGAGGGTTAATTGTTGAGACTTTTCTCTGTGTGCCATTATAAAAGATCGTAATCTCTGTGTATTCTTAGAAAAATTCAGCGGTCTTCAGCGTCACTACTTTAATATTTTCATGTCCTCCATGCCACTTCCGTCAGTTTGGGCTCGAACGCCGTCAAACTGCAGGTGTGAAAAGACGAAAATACCCTTAAGTCTAAATATGTTATTAATTTTTTTAGCATCTTAACGACTTTAAATGAAAAAACTCAAAACTAGAAAGTTGTAGATCTCGTCGAGATCTATAATTTTCATATAAAACATATTTTCATTTAATTCCGTAAATAAATATGATTTGATATGATTAATATATCTTAGAAAAATCATCATTTTTTTGCGGAATTAAATGAAAATAAATTTTATATGAAAATTATAGATCTCGACGAGATCTACAACTTTCTAGTTTTGAGTTTTTTCATTTGAAGTCGTTAAGATGCTCAAAAAAATTAATAACATATTTAGACTTAAGGGTATTTTCGTCTTTTCACAACTGCAGTTTGACGGCGTTGGAGCCCAAACTGACGAAAGTGGCATGGAGGACACGAAAAAGTTGGAGTAGTGGTGCTGAAGACCGCTGAATTTTTCCAGGGGCACATAGGGGATTGCGATCTTTTATAGTGGTACACAGGGAAAAGTCTCTTAATTGTTAGCTAGCTACAAATCAGTTCTAGTTCATCTAAACAGGAGGCCTAATTTAAGCTTTCAACTTGTTGTTAGTCAATTCCACTTAATTTGTGTACCTGATCCAAACAGGCCTTTTGAAGACCGAATACTCGTGTAGTTGGGCTTCGCGGTGGGCTTGATATGCTGGCCTCAGCCGTTTGTGGATCATTGTATCCTGGTGGCATATAAAACGGCATTGCCGGTGTTAGGCAGGACAAGAAGATTGTAAATTAATATCCAGAATCTTAATCTTAGCCTCGTCTGTTCCATCTTGCCTCCTTAGTTCTTTTCCACCATGTTTTCACAGCTAACAATCTGGTTCGTCGTCGTCATGGAGGACGGGCCCTCCCACGAGAATTTCACTCATGCTCAGGGAAGGTTATTGGGCACGAGGGATCCAAACACGAAGAAGAAATCATCATCAAGAAGTTGGCCGAGCAGGGCCTCAAATGCACACGAGTTTGAAGTGGCAAAGGAGACACACCTGGAGGCGCTTGACAAGGCCGCGGCCATCTTCAGCTCGTGGTAGCCCAAGTATTTTTTTTTCTCTCAAATACACACAAGATATGCGCATCATTGTAATTAAGGTAGAAGATTTAACATACAAACTACATGCTGCTGACGAGCGGTCTAGGAGGTCTACAGGATTACAGACGTAAACTGCACCGTCCGAGCTTACACATTCAAATTTCGATATTACACAAATGGTAGACAACAGAGATTTGGACAGGTGCAACCTAAGAAGTTGTCTTGTGTCTCCATTATTGCCAGCGCGATTCAGTTCCGATGGCCGAAAAGAGCGCTTCCAGTGCTTCGACGTTGGAAGCGATCAACCCAGCATCAAAGAGCCCCTCGTAGGCCTTCCGTCAGGGGCGGATTTGGGCCTAGGGCCACGGCCCTAGGCGTGGGCCAAATCTCCCTTTATAGCCTCTTAATTTTCCCATGGCCCAGGTTGCTATTCTCATGAAATGCCTTAGTCTTGGCCCATCAACACATCAGCGAAGGCCTGCGTTTGAAGCTCAGCAGCTGCCTGCCGGCCTGTTTGCGGCTTGCGGCCCACTGGCACAACCAAGAAGGAATCGCATAGTGGCCCACTGGCCCTAGGCGTGCAAATTGGCCAGCTCCGCCACTGCCTTCCGTCCCAACACACTTGGTGTTGACAGACCCGTGACCAAGCCCATACGCAGCGGAAAGCGCCGGCTTAGCAGGTGATGACTGCTTGGGAGGCTGACGAATTAGCGTGGAGTCGACCTTCTTGAGCACTCACTTGGTGAAGATCTTGAGGCGGAGTGCGGCAGAGTTGTCGTTGTCGTCGGCCGGATGGCCATCCCTTAGTAGCGTACTGAACAGGTCAGTGGCCGCCGTGGGCTCAGTTGGACCAAAGCCTGGTGGATAGCCTGCCTCATCCTCCGAAGATGCGTCAGCTCTCGAGGGGGCGGTCTGCGCCGCCCACGATGGCGTGACCTGAGGTTAGCCTTGTTGGGGCGATAGTGGAGGTGAGTCCGTTGCCACCCGAGCGGGGAACGAGAAGGAGCGGCCCACATCGTCGGAGAAGTGCCAGGGGGTCATCACACACCTGCAGTCTTGCTGAAAGGCTACAGGTGCACACGGAAGTCGGCTTGAATGGAGGGCCGTCTACCGTAGAGGCTACCCTTGGAACTATAGACAAGCACCCTAGCGCAGTCCGAGTAACAGCGAGGGACGTTGTAAACTCCACCAGCATTGGGTCCTCCATGACATCGCGAGTAGCATGTGTGGCATACGAGTATGGTGCTAGTGTCAACGGATCGAGCTTAGAGATGCACAATACATGACATTTTACGATGGATAGCTCGCCGTGACCGTCCCGGGCAGCGGCGGCACCCAGCGCCATCGTGATGTCAACACTACCTGGGCGTCCCCGACGTCTCCTACGTCGGCATCGACGTCCTTCGCTGACGCGCCTAGTGGCACCTAGCACAGCTCCACCCAAGTCCGGCAGACCGCCGTGGGTCGGTGGCTGAGCACAGGAGGGGTGGTCGCGACAGCCCTGAGCAGATCGTTAAGGAAGATCGCCAATGTCACTAGGGTACGCCGGATCTGCCACTACATGGACAATGAATTTTGGTTTCATTCTTGGTCATTGCATGCTTCTCACATCTTTCCATGCGAAATTGTTCTTACAGTCACTACATGGACAGTGAATTTTGGTTTCATTCTTGGTCATTTGGTCATTGCATGCTTCACTGCGACTTCAATTAATCCATTCACTTCATCAAGGAAAAGTGGCTTCCTCCTTAGTGAACCGTACGCCCATGAGTTCTTGTCTATCTTTTAAGACATCAAATCAATAAAAAGGGAATTATTTGATGTAAGTAACAAGAACTAGTATGGAAAAGAACATCTAATTAGGCAATTAATTAATATTTACTTTACAATTATAATAAAAAAATTAAATAAATTAGATGAAAACTATTAATATTGAATACATTATCAATGCAAACTTAATCTCTATTTAAAAACTAACTAATAGACCTAAAATCCATCAACTATACATTATTGTTGCCATTGTCCAAAAAAAAACTACATCAAGACGTGGACACCAAAAAACAATTAATTAATTGTTTCACCAACTAATATTCAACCCATTGTTGATGTACTAAATCATCTTTTGAAAACAAAAAAAATATCGATGTTGAGCAAAAAAAAATCTATGTCACGACCGGAAATCATGCCAACTAAAAACCCTAAATTTGTCAAACTCAAGATTCTCTTTCGTAAGTCTTGAGCGTGCTACCCTTAACCTTGTGAAGACCCCTGGAGCTTTGCATGGGATGACAACCCCAATCTCATCCTCCAACTCCCCAAGTTTCTCGGTGCAACCAAAGTCAACTCAAAGGTTAACCTCGGTCAAAATGGAAATTGAGTGCCAAAGAGAACTGAGCTTAAGGATTTTCGAACAAGCTCAATGGCATTGCATTGCATAAGAATTTACTTCTTTATTGGATATTAAGGTTTGGCCCCAATGCCGAATGACTTAGCCAAGTCCCTGGATCAAGCCGACCAAGTCAGAGGACTGATGGATCGTCCGTCAATTCCAACAGACCATCCGCCAGGCAGTAATGCGGAACCAGTGAAGTGGGAAATGAGCTGTCCTTCACCCACCCTTTCTTGGACCCACTTGTCAGCACGAAATGGGAGACTACATCAACAGGAGAGCCTCAGCTTCACTCATCCTCTCTCCCATTTGCAACTCCCCCTCTCTCTCTCTCTACACTCAAGAGCAAGGATGAACCCTAGAACTAGAGAGAAAGAAAAGGACGAGAGATTGAAGAAGAGAAGAAGGAGAAGAGAAGCACCAGCACCATCTTAAGGATCACCTCAACATCTCCATCCCAATCCATGGTTAGCTCAAGAGAAATCCCTCTAATTTCTTGGATTTGATCTCAAATACCTAATTTGTGGTTTTTGGTGCTAGTTTGGTGATCTTTTGCTGGTGGTGGTTCTATCATATGTAGAGTAAGTTCAAGAATATTTCTCAAGCTCAATCACTCCTTGCATCTCTTGGATTTTTGATGCATTTTTATGGATTTTTGCAAAAGAGGAGCTAATGCATGATCAATCCATCTCTTGGAAGTTGCAATCAAGGATTCAAAGGCTTTATCTCCAAGATAGATGGCATGGTAGACCTCAAAATCTCAGAGTTAAGTTGCCATGCTCAAGATCAAGATTTAATATCTTTTTCTCAAGTTTTTGGTTAACTCCCAAATCCATAGTTGCACATGGTAAACATAGCTCAAACTTAGCCATCTTGAGCTAGCCTAGCAAGCTACCCAAGATACCCTAGAAATCCCTTGCACATGCATGGAGTACAACTACCTACATCTAGAGTTGAATCACCAAGAACCCAAGTGAGAAACCATGAGCATGGGTTCTGTCGCCCACCCGACGGAGTGTCCGTCTCGACCGACGGTGGGTCTGTCAAATACCCGAGACAGCCAAAACCCAAATCTGAGCACTTACACGTCCCATGGATGAGATGACAGAGAGTCCGCCATTCCTAGTGGAGCGTCTGTCGATTTATAAAGTTTGTTTTTCAGAGAAACCTGAGAGTACCTAATTCCTACCGGAACATCCGTGATTCGTCGCGGAGTGTCCGTCGATTTATAGAGAGCAAAAACCAGAAACCCAAGAGCAGCCAGTTGCTACCGGGATGTCCATTAGTTGTCACGGAGTATCCGTCAGGACACCCAGAACCAAAAATTGCCTAAGACCTAACCTCACGGAATGTTCTCTGGAACAATCCGCGGATCCACGGACCATCCGCCATTTCCAGTGGAGTGTCCGATAGTCACCTGTAGATGTTCAAAGAGTGAGAACCTTACCCAAGAGGTCAACAAACCTTGACCAAACCTAAACATCAAATAGTGCAATAGTAGAGCCTTGATAAATATCTCTTCCCAAGTTCCAAATCATGAGCTCTCGATCTCAATCTCTCTTTATCTTCCCAATCGTCGATGTCTTACCTTCAAGAATAATATTGACTTACCTTCAAGAGTCTTTTCCTCCAAAAGAATAAAAAGCAAAACCTTCACTCCTTAGATTTGTAACTTTTGAAAAACTGCTCAGGCCCCTCCTCGCTTCCTTCTTTCACTACCACAACTGGAAACTCGAATTATTCTGTGGGTGAAAAAATTTTCTGTGTGTTTTTTTTGGCACGCACAGAAAAATTACGATTTTTCTATCGGTTTCAAAATATCTCGACAGAAAAATACGAAAACCCACAGAATAATTGTATGATTTTTCTGTACGTGACAATACACACACGGAAAAAATCAACACTCACAGAAAAACGCAATTTATTCTGTCAGTGCTTTAAAAACGCATAGAAAAAATATATGAATGCACAGAAAAATATATGCACGCGATAAATAAAAAAACAAGTCCTAACCCTAACCCGGCACATCACTTTGCCGCACAGCTCTCCACGCCTGCTCGGCCCTCCTCTCCCCTGCCCCGCTCCCTCTCTACTACCTCCCCCGGCGGCCGCCCCCTCCCTCCTCCCTCCTCTCCTCCTCCGGCCCCCTCCCTCCTCCTCCTCCCCTCCCTCCTCCTCCCTCCCGCGGCCCCCCCCCCCCTCCCTCCTTGCCCTGCCACCCGCCCCCCTCCCTCCTTGCCCCACGCCACCCCGGATCCGCCGCCCCGCCCCCAAAAGCCCAAAACGCGCTCCTCTCGAGAAGCACCGCAGCGGAGAGAAGCCGCCGGCCGTTGAGGACCCCATCGCGTGCCTTTCTTCCTCTACGAGCCATCTTGAACGTAATATTTGAGTACCGGGGTTAAGATCGACGACGCCGAGATCTTTCCTTCATTTCTTTTATTCTCCGATCGCTACTTGCTTTAGTGGATATTAGGGTCCATCGCCTGTTTATATTGTGTCTCTGCTCTCTGTCGTACGCTAGTTTGTGCTTTGCTAATCGGGATGCTTTGGATCCAATGTAGAAAGAGTGAGAGGTTCGATCAACCTGTTCATCCCCTAGGGTTCGTGGAGATGACCTTTAATGCGATTTTTATGTTACTTTGTTTGTCTCGGTCTGTTGCTTGGGGAAAGGTTTTGGTTGTTTCCTGGGGGAGGCTGGTTGGTTCAAGTTAAGACGACGACTTGTTTGCCACTGTTTTTCAGTAGTATGTATTGCTGCTTCCTTCTGTAAATTTCGTTGATTGGTGTAATTCAGTCTCGTAATTCCATGAATTTAGGGATGGGTGATTTTTAGCTTATGTGGCCATTGCAGCAGTGGCACATGGTAAATCAGAATGCTCAGTGACTGACAAGGTCGAGGGAGACAAGTTTAGTTTGTAAAGTTTTCAGCTTTTCATGAACTGTAGAAGGTTTCCTATCAAATCAGATAAACATGATGCTGTGATAGTGTGATTACATTGTGCTTGTGTAGGCTTAACATTACATTTACTCCAATGCACCTAGTCAACAACTTTGGTTACATTCTCCTCATGATATTGTATTCTTTGACGATATAAATGCAATTGATGTTATAGTTGGATGTTAGCACTGCCAATGGCCTTGTTCCCTTAGAAGAAATCTCCTATGTGAATTCCAATTCATGTCTTGACTCTTGGACAGTTGCTGGATTGTCACACTACCCCCAATTTAGATCCTTTTATTATGTCTAAATATTCACACTTTATTTTTTGGCATACTGACATGTTGCCTATGCGTTAATGCAACATTTTGTTTTTATGAGTTAAGATTGCATTTCTTCTCTCTGCATTATGACTGCACACATATACATGTTTAGCACATTTATCCACTATCCTCATTGTATATGTCACAGAATCCGCTAAATTAGATAATATGAATCATGACTGAGATATCATTTCCTCCATGTTTCAGTTTTTTCTCTCATTTGTCTAGATTGTTTTATTGTGATACCGGTATAAAGAATTGAGTGAGCAGCCAAAGTATAAGTCATTTCCCAATCAGTGGAATTGTCCGGCACCTTAGCATGCACTTCCTATGAATTATCTTGATCTGCTGGCTTTGCAGCAGCTCCAACTCCACTACCCCAGCCTCCCCAATCACCAGAATCATTCGCAGCACTAGCATTTTGTTCCCAACTTGAGTTCATTGTTGTGCCATTTTCCCATGAGCTGCCTTTCTGAATATTTTGCTCTCCAACTTAAGTATTATACAACACTTGTTTATGTTATCTCTGAATTGCAGGTTCAGGTTCCAGTTACCTTTATGCCCTTCTTGATCATGAATGGAAAGAGGGAATGAGCCAGGAAGAGGTAGAGGTATGTCGCCAAATTCCTTCTTACTTAGATCCTGGAATTGAGATACTCTCTAGTGTAGTAGTATGACTGAAGGTTATTATAATTGTGTAAAGCGAATAGAGTACAACTAGCCTCAATGTTCCTAATATATTTCTATTGTTCATATATACTGAAATTTGTGGTGAAGGTAGTTTCCCTTGCTATGGCCCGTGATGGTGCTAGTGGAGGGGTCATGGATTGTCTTATGTAGCAATCACCTGAACTAGTTGGGTGTCATGGATTGTCTTATGTTGGTTTTGGCACTTATATCTAGCATGATGCTTTTGATAGCTTTCGGAGTGAAACTCAATCAGCTGTAACTGAAAATCGTAACTTTTGATCATTTAACTTCTTAGTGTGGTGCTGTACATTCTTCTGTCAATTAATAAAATGGATTGTAGTTTCAAAAAAAATGATTGTGTTCTCTTGGCTTAAACCTTTTTTAGTTCAAAATAAACTCAATTTGGTTGCACTGCAGATAAATGCCGATGGCGTGAAGAGGAACTTTTGTCCTGGACAAGCTACCCCTGTGGCATGACGAGCTGGAGCCCTGTAACTCTTTGCTTGATATTCTTGCTGCTGGGAACCCTGATCCCATGGTGCAGTGAATTTGCCCTCCACTTCCTTTGTGAACGTTTCACTGGTTGAACAAGAAAAAATAGTTTGGTTTCTTTTTCGATATCCATATTTGTGAATTCATTGTAGTATTCATGTTGAACATGTAGATGACCAGATATCATATCTGTATATATGATATAGATCAGACTGATTTTATTTTTGACATAAGTGTTGACTCTATTCATGATGAACTACTGATTTGTGTATTATTTGAATGAAACATTGTTGTTATGCACAGAAATTATTGTATGGAAAATATATATTTTAATATGCTGTTGCTACTGTTTTAAAATAATTTTTTGTGTGTTTAACTCTTTTTTCCTGTGAGGCTGGCTACACAGAAATATTTTTTTTAATCTGGGCGAAATGAATTTTTCTGTGAGTTCACCTAGACCGACAGAAAAAACATGTATTTTTCTGTGCGTTTATTTCTTTTTTCTATGTGGATTAACACACAGAAAAATTAGTTTTAATCTGGGCGAACACAATTTTTGTGTGCGTGTGAGACCCACAGAAAAATTGTTTCTGACGGTGAACCCACAGAAAAATTCATTATATTTCTGTGGGTATTTTTCTGAAGGTACAATATCAGAAAAATATTTTTTTGACGGTATTCGTATTTTTCTGTGTGTTTTCGCACACACAGAAAAAAGCGAGATTCCAGTAATGTACAGTCGTATCTGTCGCGGGGAGGAAGGAGGTCTATAAACTATATTGTAGCAATTAATAGAGGTATCTCTAGTTATATTAAAGCTGCCTCTACAAATGCCATTTTAGAGGTGTCTAGAAAACACAGCCGCTTCTGAAAAATGACCCCCTCTAAATTGACCCCAATTTATAGAGGCAGCTCCATAAATTGCCAATTTAAGAGGCGACTAGATTTTGGGGAGCTGATGAAGGCTTTTATACATGCAGCTAGAAATTAAGCTGTCTCTAAAAAAGATAAGGCCATTGCTAAACATTATTTTTATAGTAGCAATAAAAATATAAAACGTACTAATGTTTATGTCTCATAATAAGATTCTTGCACGTGGGAAATCACATGCTGATGGACTTGTTTCTCCAACTGATGGCGTGATCTTGACAGATCATATACATACAAGTTGACTTGACGCGCTACCCTGAGAAATGAAAAGATCACCCATATGAACGAATCATGCCCACACGCTCGTTCTAGAAGCGCGAATATAAAAGCGAATCAAATCAAATCGGATTTGGACACAAGAATCTAGCGCCAGTAAAGATAAGCACCAGAGTTTTGTCATCATCGACGTGACGAGACAAATATCACATCCGTGCATAATTTCTATATTGGATTTGGACATGGAGGTGAAAAGTGGCGGGTAACCGGTGAATTTGACTGACTTTTCGCTGCCTGCAATGGCGGTCAAGATAAGATTAAGCAATGAAACCAAAGTGTGTGGACGTGAGGTGCTATTGAACTCTTTTAAATCCCTGGTGTCCCCAGTCCTGAACCAGCTGGGCACCCCCGAACACAAAGTTCACGGTTCATGCGCTTCAAAAGGCGACCTGGCAAAGCCAAGAAGACAAGCAAGGCTGCTGCAACGTTGCGCCCTCTTCATACGATCATCAGAGACAGAGGTTCTTATTCTCCCTCCTAATAACTAGTACGTGCATTTTTTTTGGATTGTCTCCTACCGTTAGGCCTGCCATGTTTATTGTCGTACGTGACTGCGAAATTTTTTAATTACGAGCGGTTGATACATATGTAAATTATTTTTCCAGGCGAATTCACGGTATCTTGTCCTAGTTAGTTGACACGGAAAGTAGTTCCCCTTAAATTACTCATCACAAGGCACTATATCATGTCATTTTGTTCAAAGCTATCATGTCATACAAATATATAAATTAAACATTGATGCAGCAGTGCACCCAATACATGCATGGTATCCTATATTACACTGTGTTTTAGGAGATTAAGTCAAGTAATTCTTGCAAATATTTTATCTATGACAGTGGACCCAAATTTAAGCATGTCAATATTTTTTAGTCTTGGATATCTAGCACAAACATATCCCTTTATATGATGATATTGTTTTCCTTACCTCGTTCTTATTAGTTTTGTGCCAAGCCAGAAAAAAAAATATGATGTGACAGTTATTTAACTTTATTTTAACACTATGAACTAGGAATAGTTTTATGAATACAAAGACATAATGACAGAATGTTAATATATCATATTTCGCAGGTAAAAAGGGCATTATTTTTGGCTACCAACCAGTAAAACTCGCCATGCTTATGCTAGCGGCCTTTTTGCTGCTAATGTCTTACGGGGTTGGCAGCATCCGCTGCTTAACTATACTGTACAACAACACCACGGACATGCTAATGTTATCTGATTTCAGGGGAGCCATCACCAGTGATCCACAAGGAACACTGAGCTCCTGGAACAGCACCACCCCCTACTGTCAATGGAAGGGTGTCACATGCAGCCTCAGGCACCCAGGCCGTGTCACCGTGTTGAACCTAGGTGACCAAGGCTTGTCGGGCTCAATTTCACCCAGTCTTGGGAACTTGACGTTCCTTATGGTACTCAACCTGTCCCAAAACAGCTTCTCGGGCGAGTTGCCTGACTTCGTTCGTCTTCAGAGACTTGAAATGCTTGATCTGGGCACAAACATGTTAACGGGCACAATCCCCCCCAAAATAGGTTTCCTTCCTAAATTAGCTTTTCTTTCCCTTGTCAAAAATGGTCTTACTGGGACCATCCCACCAAGCCTCATCAACGCCACCCAGCTACGGGGGGTTCTCCTCCAAACGAATCAGCTCCAAGGGGTCATTCCCGACCAGCTTTGGCAATTACCCAATCTCAGACAGCTGTTCCTTGGTGAAAATATGCTATCTGGTTCCATCTCTCCTGACATTTCCAATCGGTCTTCCCTTCGTGCTCTAGACTTAGGTTCAAATATGCTGGGTAATGCACTGCCAGCCAATATTGGCAACATATTCCCTGATCTTTTAACACTAAACCTACGAGATAACATGCTGGAAGGTCAAATTCCGGCTTCATTAGGGAATGCTTCAGGGCTGGTATATATAGATCTTTCAAATAACCATTTCGCTGGTCAAATTCCAATTTCTTTTGGTAAACTTTCGGGGCTCCATTTTATAGGACTTCAGCAAAACAAATTGGAAGCAAAAGACACCAAAAGCTGGGAATTCTTAGACGCACTGAGCAATTGTACTCTACTAAATGCGCTCCAGCTAAGTCAAAATCAACTGCAAGGAGCTATACCAAATTCTATAGGTAAGTTATCTCCCAATCTTCAATGGCTAGCTTTAGACACAAACAATCTATTGGGGACTGTTCCTATGAGCATATCGTACCTATCTGGTCTAACAACACTTCAACTACAAAACAACAGCCTCACTGGTCCCATTGGAGAGTGGGTTGGAAACATGACAAACCTACAGGGTTTAGTTCTTAATGAAAACAACTTCATTGGACCAATCCCGTTCTCCATTGGTAATCTTACTCGTTTGGAATATCTCTCGTTAGCCAACAATGATTTAGAAGCTCCCATACCTCCTAGCTTACTAAACCTTTCACAGCTCTCTGAGTTGGACCTTAGTTATAATAACCTACAGGGCAACATGTTTACTCAATTATCATCTACAGTAACTATATATAAGATATCCTACAACAGTTTAGATGGTCCAATACCCACAGATATTGGCAATCTGAACCAACTTGTTGAGCTTCATCTTTCATCAAACAAACTTTCTGGGGAAATTCCTGATTCTTTGGGGGAATGTCAAAAATTGCAGATCCTTCAAATTGACCATAATTTTCTCAGTGGAAACATTTCAATGTCTTTGATCAGACTGAAGAACTTAGCCTTGCTTAATCTCTCACACAACAATTTGTCTGGCTCAATACCTGTAGCACTGGGTGATCTAAAATTTCTCGCCCTGTTAGATCTCTCTTACAATCATCTGTATGGAGAAATACCAAGCAGTGGGGTATTTGAGAATGCTGCATCTGTCTCACTCAGTGACAACTCCGGGCTTTGTGGTGGAGCTGTAGATCTAAAGATGCAGCCATGCCCTCATGTGTCCAGGAGAAGATTAACACAATACTACATGATTAGAATACTCATTCCCATATTTGGATTCATGTCACTCATCTTGTTGATCTATTTTCTTCTTACTGGGATGAGGAAAGCAAGAGAATCATCGCCGTTGCAAGATTTTACCGGTGAACAATTCCCCAAAGTATCCTACAATGATTTAGCTGAAGCCACACGAAACTTCTCTGAATCTAATCTGCTTGGCAGAGGAAGCTATGGTTCAGTATACAGAGGACACATCTTGAAAAATAAAATTGAAGTGGCTGTTAAGGTGCTTGATCTTGATATGAGAGGTGCAGAGAAAAGTTTTTTCTCAGAATGTGAAGCGCTGAGAAGAATTCAACATCGTAATCTTGTGCCGATCATAACTGCATGCTCTACTGTAGATAGAGACGGCAATGTTTTCAAAGCTCTAGTTTATGAATTCATGCGTAACGGCAATCTGGACACATGGTTACATAACAACCTGGAAGTGAAATCTCCAAAACATCTGAACTTAACTCAAAGACTAAGCATAGCTGTTAACATAGCTGATGCATTGGATTATTTACACCATGACAGTGGAAAGCCTATTGTTCATTGTGATGTCAAGCCCAGTAACATACTACTAGACGATGACATGACTGCTCATTTGGGTGACTTTGGCATTGCAAGCTTCTATGTTAATTCTCAGTTGATGACATCAACAGATTCAACTACTTCAGCCGGGATCAAGGGAACTATTGGGTACATTGCTCCAGGTATTGTCCCTGCTTCCCATGTGTTTGATATGCATTACTAATTAAGATTATTCTTTTCGTTTAGACTGCGATGATGGATACATTGCATTGCAATACTAACGTTCTTTTGTTTAGAATATGCTGGAGGTGCTCGTGTATCGACTAGCGGGGATGTTTACAGTTTCGGAATTGTGCTTTTAGAAATGTTGACGGGGAAAAGACCTACTGACCCAATGTTTGAGAATGGAGCCAACCTTGTTGATTTCGTAGATAAGAGCTTCCCAGATCAGATATCGGATATTATTGATGCCCCCATCCAAGAAATGTGCAAAGTAACCACTCAAGGAAGAATGGACGACATAGACACTGCTGTTCATCGATGTGTTCTATCTATGCTACAGGTTGCACTTTCTTGTACGTGCCAATTACCAAAAGACCGGATGGACATGAGAGAAGTAGCAAGCAAGATGCATGCTATAAATATGTCCAGCATCAAAGGAAAATAATAATTTACAGGTCATCTGTCATGGTCGGCAGGACATATACTAGAAGGAGACCACCGAATAGGGCAACGGGCTAGTTATTTAGTGAGGGGCATTAAGCCCAGCTGTTATAGATCTAATCATGATGGATGGTTAGGCTCTTGGGCCAAGCCTATTAGCAATTGTAACCCCCCTTATATAGACGAGGGAGACAATCAATGAGAAGGCAAGCAAGTTTATGGTTAATCCCTTTATCTCTCCTCCCTCTCTTCTCTTTCTCTACCGCCGCCGCTTCTCCTCCTCTTCTCCACGCCCGTGGCCCCTCCAAGGCCGCAGCCTCCCACTGCTGCTGCTTCCTGCCGCCCAGCCGGCCGCCCCAGCTAGCCTGGCCGCCGTCCACCGGCCGCCGCCTGCACCAGCCGGCCACTAGGCCGCTAATACAGCCTGTCGCCGCCCAGATCGGCCCTCAGAAGGTCACTACTTGCCCTTGGGAGATTAGGCGCCTGACAACTTGTATCCGGAGCCACGTTGTGATCATCTCCACGGAGGATATTCGCGACATCATCGATCACTGGGCAATGAGGTTCAATTTTTTTTTTGAGGAATGCGCCAGGTCATCATCCAACACAACCAAATCCGGAGGAGGGACAGAGATATGTGCCCCCCGACCCCGAAGCGACCTCTATTACCAACTCCTTCCCCAGCTGAGACGTCCATCAAACACTCACAAATTGTCATTCCCTGAGTACAACGGGAATGAGGAAACGTCTGCCTTTCATTCCTTGTTTTGAGGCTGCCAGGGCAGAGCAGCACTACCGCTCGCAGAGGAACAATGCCACGCCTTAAAATCTGACCGTTGGAGGAAGGGATATTTCCTTCACCCCCCTTTCTCTCCCAATGGTCATCTTGACCATTCCCTTCTCCAGTGCTCCGACAATAGCTCTCTCCCTCTCTCTAACTCCATTAGAGCCCCTCAAGCTTCTACTTTGCTTCCCTTGCAAATCCATGAGAGTTTGACCCTCTAAACTGCATTAGAGAGCTCACCAATTGTTCTTCAACTCCTAGAGCACTTGCGTTCAAGCTGGTGATTGTGTTTGTTACTCTTGTAGCAAGGCTCCTAGATGGCTAGGCATCGCCCGAAAGCTTCCAACTCTTGTGGCAGCTCCAGGATGTTTGTTATCACCCTCTACATCTAGTAAGAACCCCTCATCTCAAGAGATTTGCTCTCTTGACATGAGAATGAGGATAAGGTTGAAAGAGACCAAAGCCTTTGTGGCTTCCTCAACAACGTGGACATAGGCAAGCCTTGGTAGCGAGCTGAACCACGGGATAAACAACTTGTCTCTCTTTGTGTTCTTGCTTTGTATTGTGCTATACTTGTTTATTGGTGATTTTAGGGTTTGGCCTCGATCTACTTGTGCATAAGTTTCTGACTTCAAACAAGTGGTGGAATACGCTCAACACTACCTCAGGAAGCTCAGTAATTTGCTTGATCTAAATTTCCTTGGGTAGATTTGGAACTGTGATCTCGAACTTGTCAGGTGGAGAAGCGGTGCTGCTCGTAGAGCAGTAGTGCCGTGCAGGAAAATAATGTTTGTTCGAGTTGATTTTTAACAGGCCTATTTAGCCCCCTCTAAGCGACATCAAGGTCCTTTTAGCTACACCTCCCATGCACCCATGGAACCTAGCGAGGCGGATATGCGCCGCGACCATGTCCCGTAGCGGCGAGGTCGCTGGCATCCTCCAGCTGGTGGACCAGCCGACGGAACGTGAACCAGTGGCGCTGCATTGCGTCGCATCGATGGCGGCGAGGAGCACACCTCCGCTTCTGCCGCCCTTGCCCCTGAGTGAGCGCATCCTGGCCTCGCACGGCCTCAAGGGCTGCCAGATTGGGCCTACGCAAGAGCACCACAGGTCCACACCGATGGTTGAAACAACCATTTCAGCCCATTAGCAAACTAAAAAGTGTAGATCGAAACCAAACTGGACTGATCCACTCCAACACGTAACCCAAACCAAATCAGCCCACTAGTCTCTCAGACCGTTAGCCTCCAAACCACATCAGCCCAATAGAAGAACTAGACCATGGAAACCGGTTTTAGCCCGAACCATTACCAGGTTTAGTTAGGGTTTGGATGTTGGTCCTCAGCTCTCTCTCTCTCTCTCCTCTCTTAGATCTTCACTCTTGTCTCTCAATGGCGGGGGCACGCGTGGGGCACCACCGATGGCAGCCGATCCGGGCACGACATCGGCAGCAGGCACACGAGCGGGGACCCTCCCGACGGCGGAGGGCACACGAGCGGGGTAGCTAGAATGACGAGAGCCCTCTCGGCGGTGGCTACAGCGGTGGCAGATCCACAGCGAGCATGCGGGGGTGCTCTCTCGGCGGTGGCGGTGGATCCACGGCGAGCATGTGCGGGGGCCCTCCCAACAGCTGTGGATTACTACTCTAGTCCAGTACCTAGACTAGAGCACTCGGTCGAGCGGTGTTCCCGTAAGTAAAGTAAAGTAAGACTTGAATTTAATCAAATAGAAAGCTTGAAAATACCAAAACAAGAATCTGGATATTACTCAAGATCGAGTCAGCTCCATAGAGGTACAAAGTCGAGGAGGATCCAACAGACTCGGCTCCTCCTGAGCTCTCTTCCTCTCCTCTCTTCCTATTTTCTCTATTACAATTAGGTAGGAGCACCTAGAGGGACACTACTACAAATGTGGATGAAGATTGAAGCTCAAGGAGTGTGTGTAGTGTGGAGGCCTCCCCCATCTATTTATAGCATTTTGTTGGTCGGTTTGGAGGAATATTCTTAGGGGATCCACATGCAACCGATGTTGGGAGATCACCAGGAGACGACACGTGGAAGCTGGAGGCGGTCGGTGTGGCTAGGGGTGCGGCCGCCCCCTGGTGGAGCCTCCCCATGACTACCTTCCACAGGGCGGTTTCTTGTTGGTCCTAGGCCACGTCTTCATGCGCTTTGGGCCCAGATTGCCAGGTAAGTGGGCCTTTCTTCTATTTGTTGTTTGAATCTGCTTTACGCTTTCTCCGGTTGCGCACTTTGATCATATTTTCCATGTTTTTCATCTATTTCTCCCTGCACATGATAAATCACCAAAACTTGTGAAATCTGTTAGTTTATAAACCCTATCACTAAGTTTGGTGTTCTTTTTAGGGGAATTTTGGTGGTTAAAAGTAGGAGTTAAAGACTGCCAACTAGCTTCCCCACACTTAGTCCTTTGCTCGTCCCGAGCAAAGTTTAAGATAAAGTAAACATAAACATAGCTACTCAAGATATGGGCAAGCATAAGGATCATTCCAAAACTTTACTTCATACCTGTGAGATATGTGGGGTAGCTAACATATTTTCTTGAGCGGTTGAGAAGTGGAACGGCTCTGAAGCAAAGTCATCTCATCCCATTTACACATCTTAGTAACTTGAAGCAAACATAGCTATTTTCCTATGCTGCGTAGGAAAATAATGTTTGTTCGAGTTGAATTTTAATAGGACTATTCACTCCCCTCTAGGCGACATCAATGTCCTTTCAGCTGCAAGAGAAATCCATCTCATTTCTTGGATTTGATCTCAAATACCTAATTTGTGGTTTTTGGTGCTAGTTTGGTGATCTTTTACTGGTGGTGGTTCTATCATATGTAGAGTAAGTTCAAGAAGATTTCTCAAGCTCAATCACTCCTTGCATCTCTTGGATTTTTTGATGCATTTTTATGGATTTTTGCAAAAGAGGAGCTAATGCATGATCAATCCATCTCTTGGAAGTTGCAATCAAGGATTCAAAGGCTTTATCTCCAAGATAGATGGCATGGTAGACCTCAAAATCTTAGAGTTAAGTTGCCATGCTCGAGATCAAGATTTAATATCTTTTTCTCAAGTTTTTGGTTAACTCCCAAATCCATAGTTGCACATGGTAAACCTAGCTCAAACTTAGCCATCTTGAGCTAGTCTAGCAAGCTACCCAAGCTACCCTAGAAATCCCTTGCACATGCATGGAGCACAACTGCCTACATCTAGAGTTGAATCACCAAGAACCTGTCACACCCCAAAATTTCTGATTTTGGGTTGTGCAAGAAAACACTAAATAAAATGAATTATTTTAATATTTGGATAAAATTTACCAAGTTTAGTTTGAGCTAGCGCAAATTTAGTTATAGAAAAAATATGAATTTTCAAAGTTTTCTAATTTTGATGGGCGTTTGGATGATGTGATGTTTGCTTGTTGCTTCTTTGTGTGTTGAGAGTGAGCAAAGTCTTTAAAATACGTTAGTAGGTCGATTTTCCTTCTCTGGCACTCCTTTATCTTTTTCTATAATTTAATTCTTTGTTTCTCGGCTCAAGTTTTTATTGGGAGCTTCCTAAAATCTTTTCTTTGTAACATAAATCACTCCTTTTAGTTTCTTGTCCGTCAATCAATCTCTACAAACTTCTCGAGAATTTTTTTAGCTTTCTCTAGAACTTGTTCCTACTTGTTTGTAAGCATAATTTAAGTTTTAGATGCTCCAAATTATCTTATCATAGGTTTCAAATACTTTATTTGGGTTCCTCATGTTCCATAATGTCTCTGGGAATTTTTCCCGAATTTTCAGAGCTTTCGGAGTATTTTTCGCGGCTTAAATAATAATTCTGGACTTTTTTGGAATTATTTTTTCCACAAAATTAATTAATTCTAAAAATAATAAATCTCTCATTTTTTCCAACGCTGAAAGCCCATGTGCAATAATTCTAATAAATCCTAAAGGTCCATGCATTTATTTACTAATGGCGTTAATGGTTATTTAGGTCCATTAGTAAACGTGGAGGGTGCAACATCAATTAGTACCATATTGCTAGTTAATGAAGATGTGGGGAGTTTTTCTCACAATAAATATGTACCAACCCCTTGGGTAAAACACACCAAAAATACCGTAAGTGGAGCCCCTAATTTGGGAAATCCCTCGTGTAGTAAATTAGATTTTTCTCCTCCTTCTCTTGTCGTCGCCATCGCCGCCGTGCTGCCCAACCCGGCCATCCTCTCCTTCGTGCAACAAGTCGAGCCCACCCCTGCGCAGCTGCTGTTGCCATGGCCGCGTGGTGGCTGTACGGGAGGCCAAAGGATGAAGACGAGGTAATTACAAAATTACCACCGGTTCGTAATATCATCGTCGTATATTCGTTTTGAGCCTGTTTTGAGTCGTTCCAATTACGTTAGATTCGTATCGATGTGATCTACATGCCAGTGTTGTTGTTTTTCATGTCAAGTGACTTTTATATATATGCTTAAATATTAATTTGATTAATGTGCATGCAACTAGTTTTTATAAATAAAAGCAACATAATTATATACAATGCTCTTTTGCAAATAATTTTTAGCATGACTAGTTGCTAACATAAATATGTTTCTAAATTATAATATGCTCATTCTAAACACACATATCAAATTTGATTAGATGTTCTCACATGTTAGTTTGTATTTGCAAGTTAAAGTTGAATTGGCATAATTAATATCAGAATATTTATAAATAAAATATGATTAGCTTCAACTCAGTTTTTAAGTATAAATATGATTTATTTAATCTAAATTAATGCTACTCACATAGTTTTTCCTAATTAATATAAATCAAGCTTATAGTCTTCTCTTTTCTTTTATAATATAAAACCCTATACTCGTTTCTTTACAATCGTAGTTCTGATTAGCGTGCTTTTCGTGTCTGTGTGTTCGTAGCGACATCTAGAACATCTTTAAAACCTTTTTACTTGCTGTTTATTATGTTTGGTGTACTGTTCTGATTTAGTTCTATTGTTTGCTTTGTGTATGATTGCATGGATGCTTGTGTGGTACTTTATGATCATGTCCAGTCGGTGAGCTTTACGTGTTGATCAAGGAGTTCCATTGAAGGTTTGGACTAGAAGAAGGATCTAAGTTTAAGACAAGTATAGCATGGGATTTTCCTTGTTGTCCTATACACCATTAATCACTTATCATACTGCATGTGTCTACCTTGATTACCACTAAGGATTCCCTAGTACTTTGTACCTTGTGCCTTGATACCTATGGGGTATTGCGTTTGGTAGTATGATGCTAGTGCTCAACTACAACCATAATCTTGTAACTTGATTAATGGTATATGCAATAAACATTAAAAGATATTTTTTAGCAACATGAAACATGGGGGCTAGAGCATTTGGCTATTTTTATGATGCTCTAGATTCCTCTCCCTAAGGGCTTATCTGTAAGTGATCATCCGGGACTTACACTACAACCATGAGGACTATATGGCTCTGGTCTTAGTCTAGTACCTTGCTCTTTCTAGTTTGTAGCAGTTTACCGAAAGGGCAAGAGGGGCATACTAGGTTGGGTATGGGCCTCATCCCCAGGGTGTGTACCATGCTACGTGTATAAGTGCCACTTCTGGAGATGACTCCATAACACTTGAGAGATGGAATCCTTAGCGGCTGCTCCTTATTAGAATGACTGGGAAAAAGCTTTATAGTGTACGCTGCCTACTCACCTTGGAAGTGTTTTGGGAGTTGCAAACCTAGGCATATGGGTATTATGACTCATGGTGAAAGTGTACAACCTCTGCAGAGTGTAAAACTGGTATATCAGCCGTGCTCACGGTCACGAGCGGCCTTGGAACCCTTACGGAATAGATGATGAACACTAATTATATGGATGATGAAGATGCTCACTAATGGTTAATTGTTTATGCTATTCATTATTCATGTTTACCTAATCATGTGTATATGGGCTTGTGATAAACTTGTTGCCACCCAATTGCTAAAAGATGACTCATTAAAAGCTAATCGCAGTTAAACCAGTGTCAGCCTTTTGAGGCTCATGAACCCCATTTTATATTTGTTGAGTACACGATGTACTTACGCTTGCTTTACTTTTTAAATCTTTGGAAAAATCCAGATGGGTACCAGATTGCTAGAGTGAAAGGATCAAGATGCCCAAGAGGGGGGGGATGAATTGGGCTAATTCTCAAATTCTTTGCAATAATTAAACCCTACACTTAGCCCACTTCACCCCTTGTGCCTAGAATGTGTTCCTATTGATCTACCGCACAAAAGTTTTGCACCCTAGGTTCTAATCCTACTATAGCATGTCAATTCTAAGAATGTAAAGATAAGAATTGAATTGCTCAAATGTAAATGCTTAAAGTAAAGAGAGGAGAAGAAACGCGGTGATGTTTTGCCGAGGTATCGGAGAGTCGCCACTCTCCACTAGTCCTCGTTGGAGCACCCGCGCAAGGGTGTAGCTCCCCCTTGATCCGTGCAAGGATCAAGTGCTCTCTACGGGCTGATTCTTCGATACTCCGTCGCGGTGAATCGCCCACAACCGCTCACAACTAGAGTTGGGTCGTCCACAAGCTCTGTCGGATGATCAGCAAACTACCAATCACCACCAAGGCATCTAGGTGATGGCGATCACCAAGAGTAACAAGCACGAACACTCACTTGACCACAACAAGCCTAATGAGAAGGGTGGATGCACACTTGCTACTCTCCTTACACTAATGAGGCCTTAATCTTGGATTCTCAAATCTCAATCACCTCACTAGGCTCTTGCTCTCCTAAGCACTCTCAAGGGTGTTTCTCAGCTGATCAAATGGGCAAGAGACCTCCCTTGGATGAATAGAGGAAGTATTTATACCCCCTCATTCAAAACGAACAATTAGGAGGTTACGTCAACACTTTGTGGGGTGACCGGATGCTCTGGTCAATGTGACCGGATGCTCCGGTCAGTTCTCCCTGCCACAGAGCCGTTAAGTTGTGACCGGACTCTGACTTGTGTCCGGTCAGCACTGACCAGACACGTCCGGTCACGAAAACTGCTCTCTGGAACCTTACTGATGTTGACCGGACGCTGGTGCCCAGAGTTCGGTCACTTTGCTGTTTAGCATATGGTCAGTAATCAGATCCTCACTAGCGTCCGGTCAATAACCGGATCCTGACCAGCGTCCGGTTAGCACTGACCGGACACGTATGATCAGGAAATTCCCTCTCTGTAACCTCTCTAGAGTTGACCGAACTCTGGCACCCAGCATCCGATCAGTTTTCACTCAGGGTCTGGTCGCAACCAGATGGCTCCAGTTGATCAAATGAACTGACCGGACTCATGCTTTAGCGTCCGGTCACAACAAGACCAGCGTCCGGTCAGTCATTTGACCCTCCATTCACTTCCAACTCGAAATCATATGTGAATGAAGTTTGCTCCAATTGATCTTAGGGCTACTCTTGAGCTACCTAGTGCTAGATTTGACAAGTGTGCACCACACCTAACCCACTAGACTCACCTAGGTCAAGCTACTAGTCCATACCCCCCTTAATAGTACGGCCAAAGGAAAAACAAAGTCCTAAACTACTCTAAGTGTCTCTTCAACACCAAACGACATTTAGAACTAGTCCATCCTTAACCTTGTCGTCCATGCTTTGAAAACCAAAATGATTTCCATCGTAGGGGCATGACAACCATGATTGCCCAATCAATTGCCATTACCATGACCTAACTTAATTGCCTCTGCAAAATACACGTTAGTCATAGTAATCTCATTTTGTCATTAATCATCGAAACCCAACTAGGGGCCTAGATGCTTTCAATCTCTCCCTTTTTGGTGATTGATAGCAATACAACCTCGAGTATGTAAAAGAGATGAGGTTTTCAACATGCTTGGTTCATATAAGCTTTTGACAATAAGAACAAAAGAGTTAGGCATGCTTATATGACCCAAGCCAACATGATGTACTCAATAGATATGAAATAAGCATGAGTACAAGAAATAAAGCTCATTTGAATAGGATTAAAACACGGAAGCAAACCAAATGAGCATAATGAAGTGACATGACATATATAAAGATCAAAGTAGAGAGCACACATGTCACATATCACATAAATATCACACATATCACATAAATATCACAATCACACGTATGTAGTTCAATGCATGAAAGTAAATATGAATGCATAGTAATGTATCACACATAAAAAACCAAAAGTAATAAATCATAAGCTCCCCCTAGATATATTGCTCCCCCTAGATCTAACATACTCGATCCCTCTCCCCCTTTGGCGTCAAGCACCAAAACCTAAGGGTCGATTGGTGGGGCAGGAGCAGATGAGTCGGGCGCTAAGGTGCGGTGAGCGATCTAAAACTGTGTAGCATTATCCTCTGATCTGGAGCTCTGAGCTATCTGACCCTCTGTCCCTGGAAGCGAAGCTGAAGTGGTCTGGGTCTGCTGTGGGACTGGTGCGGCCTATGACTCTGCAGGTACCACTGTAGCAGCTAGCTCTAATGATGCAACAGATGAAGGGAACGTCTTTGTAGTCCCAGTAACTAGAGCAACTGTGGTAGGAGCAAGGACTTGTAGGTTCTTGGAAACTAGGGTGTCAGTCACAAGCACTAAGGAACTCTGAGCCGATGTGAAGCCTATGATAATCGGTGTGAAGGAAGGACCCTGGGCTAGCACTGGAGAAGCAAACCATTAGGACACATGCTCTGTTAGTGAAGCAAATAGTGTAGCTGGCTGTCCTTGACTCTAAAGCCCACTGGGCTATATAGTTGGAGTCACTAAAGTGGTGGCAGGCTGACCAAGCTGAGGTGTAGACGGTGGTGGAGCAACTCTAATAGCAGTGACAACATGCTGCATAAATCCAAGTAACTGCTGCTGCATCAGGAGCTGTTGTTGCTGTTGTATGGTCTGTTGCTGTCGCTGGAACTCATCCTATCTGGCCTGAACCTGTGCTAGTGCAGCTGCGGTCTCCTAGGCCTTACATGCCTAATCCTGCCTCATCCGCTCAAGAATAGCAAGAAGAGCGGGGTCTGTCTATGGTGGCTGTGGTGGAGCTGAGCTGGAGCCACCGGCCTCACTGTCGTGTCGTCGAGGAGGCATCTGAGGAATAGCCTGATAGTCATCATCTGAACTATCACTGGGATCGCTCTCGACCATACCCTCCTGTTGTGCATCTAGCTGCTCCTCCTCTATTACTGCAACGCCCCTGATGATCTCATCCTGCTAGGCTACAGTCTCTAGCACCTCTGGGCGATGGCGTGGCTGGCTTGGAGTCCTCGCTCTACTGTGATGGAGCATCTGGGTCATGTTATAAGGAGGGAACTCTGTAGTGGCACCAATATACTCTGCCATCGTCTCTGGGGACTTCACTGTAACTACCTTGTGAATCAAGAATGTGATCTAGTGAGCATAGCACAACTGTCGATGGCCTCTGAAGCCCTCTGCAAGAGTGTCCTCCATCTCTAATAGAATAACATCCCAAATATCAAACACTGTCTGCTGAATCAGAGAGTTCACCAACCATAATTGAATGCGAGTCAATCTCGCGCAGTAACCCATCCTTGGGAGCAAAGTCCTCCTCATGATAGCATCAAGCAGTCTAGCTATAGGAGTAAGGTCTCTAGGTGTCCTGCTTGACCCCTCACCGAATGGCTCTATGAAGCAAGGTCGGACAAGATCTGTGGGAGGCACAAGACCATCGTGAGACCGTCTAGGAGGCTCTGTCTGACCGTAGCAAACCTCGTGAAGGCGGATGGGTGACTCTAGAATCCTAAGTATCTCTCTGACCCTGAAGCTCATCAGCCTATAGTCACGACCTCTGAATGCAAAGTGTATGAACCTGTGGCCTGGGTCAATCCAAAGTGAAGAGTAGAACTCATGGACCCATGATGGAACACACCGGCCAGTCCGTCCAAGTAGGTTTGTCAACCCTGGCAAGTAAGAGAGGTGAGGGTGGGTCTACTCTCCTGCTGCTGCTACAAGTGCCTCAATAGAACAAACTCTCTATGATCTAAAAGCCACACCACTGTTCAGATAAGCATTGTAGAAGTCCTCCTACAGTGGTGTATAGAATCCCTCTGAAGCACGCTCATCTCGCCTCGGCGTAAACCAGTTCTCCAACTGCATAAACCTAAGCTACTGCACCTGCTTGGCTGTGGCTGCCCTCAGATCAAGGTGAGTCACTGGAGGCAGACCCTGTAATCTGGGAGGTGGATGAGAACCCCTCCGCTATGTCTCTAGCCTTGGTGTCACCTAAGCACGAGTACGATCAGAGCGTTGTAACTATGGCTGAGGTGCCTGCTCTGTCTCCTCGGTCTGCTCTGCCTCCTAAGTCTGCTCAGTCTACTGGGTGCCCTCTGACTGCTCTGCTGGTTGTGTCTACTACTGTGGCTCCCCCTAAGGCTGACTCTCATCTAAAGTGACCCGCCGTCCTTCAAGCATGATAGTCCTAGCTGGACTACCATTATGATGCTCAACCCTCTTGACGGCGGCCCTCTGAGCTGGTGAAAGCTGGTCTACAATGCGGACACCACTCTGAGCTCCTCCTCTCTCTGCACGCTCTGCGGCGGCTACAACTGCTGCTGCTCTCTCAGTATCAGCATCTGCAAACTTATGCTTCTTCGTCATAAGCTTCTTCGCCTTGACTTTCACCTCAGCAGACAGGCAAGGTGGAGGCCTCGGATCCTCATCACCTAGACCACCTCCAGTGTTCTTGACATGTGCCAATGCTGGAGCTGAAAAGAACTATGCCACTGACAAGAACCGACTGCCAACTGACACTTCCGAGGCTTGGCCTCGATTTGTACTCGTGGGCTTGGCCCTGAGTTCACTGACCACTACCAAAGGAACCTCACAAACACTGACTCGCTGCACGATAGAATAGATTGGATATATGAATAATTACGATATACATCTAGAGATATGAAACCCTAAGAAGCAAGCAATAGATACTAAATTAGAGGTGATGTCTTGCTACCTGACGAACTCAGACGACCCAGCGACGAATCAGCAGAGGAATGGATCATGCGGCACCACCGAGAAAACACCTAGGGTTAGGGTTCCAGCGCGAAGAGGTTCGACGACCGAGAAGATGCAGGGCAGTGATGGACTAGGGCACCGACGTGGAGCAATGCGGCATGGACGTGTGGTTGTGGTGCTGGCACGGTGGCTCTAGGGCACGGGCGTGTGGCGCTGCTGTGAGAGTGGCGGTGCTAGGGCATGGTTGTGCGGGAGTGGCGCGGGGGTGGCTGTGCGGGAGCAGTGGCGCGCGGGCTAGGGCATGGTTGTGCGACGCGGGATAGCGGTGCTATAGGTGGCGGCTAGGGCACTGGTGCGCGGCGCGGATGAGGAAAGCTACGACAGTGAAGTTGGCATGGGTGCGGACGATGCAGGGACAAAAACGGCGTACGGTATATATGGTGGCCCACCCATGATGGACAAGGAAAGGAAACAGAACAGAGTATTAGATCCGCACAACTTCTACTGACTGGACGCTCTGGTGGCAACGACCGGACGCTGCCACCCAGAGTTCGGTCGACTACAAAGAGGTCCAAATCCCCTCAAGTCACAATCGGACACGTCCAGTTGTCCTTGACCGGACGCAGCCACAGTTCGGTCGATCCTGTATTCATCTGGTTCGCTTGACCGGACGCAGGATCACCATCTGACTAGACGTAGGAAGAACACTGTTTCAGCGTTCGGTCACTCCTTTGTGCTTCTATTCACCTCCTGTGAACTGACCGGACGCTGGAATCTAGAGTCCGGTGCAGCGTCCGGTCACCCTTTTTCAGTAAATCTTCAATGTTCTTTTGCGCTGCCTGTTCCCAATCAAGCCCCAACTTCAATAAGACCCAAATAAACACTAATTGGGACTGATGTGAGTGACCTCTCTCAAACCCTCAATTTTTTCAAAATATTTTGCCTTAGGATATACTTCTTTTTAAGAAAATAGGTAATAAAAGGGTAATCTAAAGGAAACGACAAAACAACACTCATGCATATGCAATGCAATACTTGAAATTAATTCTAGTTGCTTGTCAAGTTTGATCCAAGGTTAAGCTTCTTCAATCGCTTTTCGGCGGTTATCTTAACCATGTTAGACAAGCCCTAAATGCATTTCCAAAAATTAAACATGTTGTATATTACAATGCAATGCAAGGGACAACACAAGCTCATTTTCTAGTGAAGTTACTAAAATCAAGCACATTGAGCTCATTCCTCAACCGACAAAATGTTGTCTCATCTAGCGGTTTAGTGAAGATATCCACCAATTGATCCTCGGTCCTTACACCTTCTAGTAAAATATCATTTTTAGCCACATGATCTCTAAGAAAGTGATGGCGGATATCTATGTGCTTGGTGCGAGAGTGTTGAACCAGATTATTAGCAAGCTTTACCGCACTCTCATTGTTACACAAAAGAGGTACTTTTTCTAAAACTACACCATTGTCTAGCAAAGTTTGCTTTATGTAAATTATTTGTGCACAACAAGCACCCACGGTAATGTATTCCGCATCGGCGGTGGACAAAGCCACACTATTTTGCTTCTTGGAGGACCAAGACACAAGTGATCTACCAAGCAAATGGCATACTCCAGATGTGCTTTTCCTATCAACTTTGCAACCGGCATAATCTAAATCGGAATAGCCAACTAATTGAAATCTAGCTCCTTTGGGATACCAAAGGGCAATGCTTGGTGTGTGCTTAAGGTACCTAAGGATTCTTTTAACGGCTACTAAATGAGCTTCCTTAGGATTAGCTTGAAATCTAGCACACATACACACACTAAACATGATGTCGGGCCTAGATGCGGTTAAATATAACAAGCTACCAATCATAGAGCGGTAGAGAGTTTGATTAACTGTTTTACCTCCCTCATCTAGGTCGAGATGTCCATTAGATGGCATTGGTGTCTTGATTGGCTTACATTCATCTATATTGAGCCTCTTGAGAAGATCCTTGGTATACTTTTCTTGAGAGATGAAAATCCCTTCTCTCATTTGCTTGACTTGAAAACCAAGAAAGAATGTAAGCTCTCCAATCATAGACATCTCGAACTCTTTCGACATCAATTCACCAAACTCTTTGCAATAATCTTCATTTGATGATCCAAAGATGATACATCAACATATACTTGACAAATGAAGATTTCTCCATCAAGCTTCTTGGTAAATAGTGTGGTGTCGACCTTCCTAATGGTGAAGCCCTTCTCAATAAGGAAATCCCAAAGGCGTTCATACCAAGCTCTTGGGGCTTGCTTAAGCCCATATAGCACCTTGTACAACCTATAAACATGATTAGGATATCTAGGGTCTTCAAACCCGGGAGGTTGATCAACATAGACTAGTTCTTTTATGAAGCCATTTAAAAATGCACTTTTAACATCCATTTGATATAATTTCATTTTATGATGCGATGCATATGCAAGAAGGATACGAATGGCTTCAAGTCTTGCAACCGGTGCAAAGGTCTCTCCAAAATCCAATCCTTCAACTTATGAGAACCCCTTTGCAATTAGTATTGCCTTGTTCCTCACTACAACGCCTTGATCATCTTGCTTGTTGTGGAACACCCACTTTGTTCCAATGACTCTTGCACCTTGTGGTCGCTCTTCATGAGTCCAAACTTCATTGCGAGTGAAGTTGTTCAACTCTTCATGCATGGCATTTATCCAATCTGAATCTTGAAGAGCTTCTTCTACATTCTTAGGTTCAACACAAGAGACAAAAGAGTGATGTTCAATAAATGAAGCAAGTTTTTGAGATCGAGTCATTACACCCTTTGAAGGACTCCCTATGATGAGATCTTATGGATGAACTTGTAGTAGAGGTGAATTTCTTCTATCAACCACTTGAGGGGGAGGTTGTGGAGCATCAACATCTTGAGCTTGTGCCACCATTTGATCATGAGAGACATGAGTATCTTTATTTTCTACTCTCTCATCTTTATCACCATCTTATGGCACATTTGATGAAGAAGGTGGATCAATCACTTGTACATCATCTTCATCATCTTTAGGCTTGATGTCTCCAACCAGAATGTTCTTCATAGCCTCCCTCAATGGTTCATCACCTACATCATCAAGATTCTCATGTGCTCCTTGGGAGTCGTTAGATTCATCAAATTCCACATCATATATTTCTTCAACCAAGCCGGTGGCATGATTAAATACTCTATATGCTTTGGACTTTGATGAGTAACCAACAAGAAAGTTAATATCACAACGTCTTTGAAACTTCCCTAGGTGTTGCCGCTTCTTGTAGATGTAGCATTTGCAACCAAACACCCGGAAGAAAGAGACATCCGGCTTCTTCCCATTGAGCAACTCATAAGGTGTCTTGCCAAAAAACTTTTGAAGGAATAGGCGGTTGGATGCATAACATGCGGTGTTGATAGCTTCCGCCCATAGAGCTTCGGGTGTGTTGTACTCATCAAGCATTGTTCTTGCAAGTGTGATAAGTGTCTGGTTCTTTCTCTCAACTACACCATTTTGTTGAGGAGTATATATTGCGAAGACCTCATGCTTGATCCCAACTTCATCACAATAAGCTTCAATGTTTGTGTTGTCAAACTCTTTTCCATTATCACTTCTTATCTTCTTGAGCTTCACTTCAAACTCATTTTGTGCTCTCTTGGCAAACTTCTTGAAACATGATGCAACTTCGGTCTTGTCATGAAGGAAGAACACCCATGTATATCTAGAGTTGTCATCAACAATCACAAGACAATAAAGATTTCCTCCCAAACTCTTGTAAGTTGTTGGTCCAAATAAGTCCATGTGAAGGAGCTCTAGCACTCTTGTTGTTGACATGAAAGCTTTTGTAGGATGAGTGTTTGCAACTTGTTTGCTGGCTTGACATACACTACAAAGCTTGTCCTCAAATTTCACATCCTTCAACCCTCTCACCAATTCATTCTTCATAAGCTTCTTGAGTGAACTCATCCCAACATGATAAAGCCTTCTATGCCATAGCCACCCAAGTAATGTTTTGGTGAATAGACATGTCTTCAAGTTAGCATATTCGGAGGTGAAATCCACTAGATATAGGTTGTTGTATCTAAATCCCTTGAATATAACTTGATCATCATCTTTCTTAGATACAACCACTTTCTTCTCGGTAAACAAGCATTGAAAGCCAAGATCACACAATTGTCCAACGGATAGCAAGTTGAAACTCAATGAAGCAACGTATAGGACATTTGAGATTGAATGATCATTTGATATTACCACTTTGCCCAATTCTTTGACTTTGCCCTTTGAATTGTCACCAAATGTAATTCTTTCTTGACCATCAACTTCTTCATCTAGTGAGGTGAACATACGAGGATCACCGGCCATATATTGAGTGCAACCACTATCAATTACCCAATGACTTCCACTGGTTTTATAGTTCACCTACATACAGGAGATCAAGCTTGTTTAGGGACCCAAACTTGTTGAGGACCCTTGACTTTCTTAACAAGTGACTTGGAACCCAAATTTTCTTAGGCCTATTCTTGTTGGGAGGTCCTAAGAACATGACTTTCATTTTTCCACTAGAGTCCTTTCTAAGCATGTAATGAGCATTGAAAGCAAAAATGTCTAGCATGCTTGGGCAAGGGTTGTGGTGGAGGAGTTTGACACTCATGGGCAAAGTGACCTTCTTGTCCACACTCAAAACACCTCTTTGGCTTAGGCTTTGACTTGTGTTGTTGTTGGTGTTGAGCTTGAGCTTTCTTCTCTTGATGTGCCAAGTATCTAATTCTACTTCTATCCATCTTCACGACGGTGTTCATGAGTAGCTCACTTTGAAGATGTTGACCTCTTGTGAATTTGCTCAACCCGGTCTTGAGATGTTCTTTTTCTAGCTTGAGCTTCTTGTTCTCTTCTTTGAGCTCATCATGATTTTTCTCCTTCTTGAGTCTCTTGTTCTCTTCTTTGAGCTTCTCATTCTCAATAATTAGATCATTATCATGGTCAAGGTTCTCTATCACAATAGTGTTTGTGGTTGATAGCTTTTCAAAATCTTTCTTAAGCTTCTCATTCTCATTCTTGATCTTGACATACTCATCATAGTTGTTGGACTTAACCACTTGCTTGCCTTTGCTACTAGAACCTTGCTCAATGCTCTCAATGATCAAATCATCACATGATGTAGCTATATCAATCTTAACAACATGGTTAGTAGCATCATATGGCTCATTGGATAATAGCTCATTAGAGACAACAAGATTATCATGATTGATCTTGAGATTTGTATATTCTTCTTTTAGCATATTGTAGCTAGTGATGAGGTCATTATGTATCCCCTCAAGTTTATCATGTTTTTCTTTAAGCTCTTTCTTAGAAGATTTGAGCTCCTTGAGTTTGGATGACATAGCTTCATTTGCTTCTCTAAGCTCAACACTAGCCTTTTCCGCTATGTCACATTTAGCTAAAAGTGAGTCATTCTTAAGTTCTAGCTTTTAATTTTTAGCTCTTGTCTTTCTAATGATCTTATTATATTGATTAAGCAACTTGATAAGACCATCATAAGAAGGTGATTCAAATTCATCATCACTATCACTATCATCATTGCTAGCATGATCATCACCACTACTATCATCATCATTTGATACCTTTCGTTCACCCTTAGCCATAAGGCATAGGTGTGTAGAGGATGGTGGTGGTGGTGTTGGTGAAGATGATGAAGTGTCAATCACAATAGTGGCCACCTTCTCATTCTCACTATCATCATCGGATGAGCAACTTGATGAATCAATATCCGTGAGCCAATCACCGACGATATATGCCTTGCCATTTTTCTTCTTATGGAAATCCTTCTTCTTGCCATCCTTCTACTTGTATGGCTTGTTTTTCTTCTTCTCATCTTCATCTTCATCACTTGAGTCATCTTTCTTGCCCTTGTTCTTCTTCTTGTATTTGTCTTTCTTTGGCTTGGGGCATTGATGTGCTAGATGACCAAGTTCTCCACAATTATAGCAATCCATCTTAGAGATTGGCTTTCTTCTATTGCTAGTGAAGAACTTCTTTTTGCCATCAAATTTGACACCGTTCTTGTTGAGCTTCTTAAGCATCTTGGTGGTTCTTCTCTCCATGAGAGCAAGACTTGCATCATCAATTTCATCATCACTTGAGCTCTCATATTCAACTCTTGCTTTGCCCTTCTCTTGGTTAGCCTTGAATGCCAAGTCTTTCTTCTTGGTGGAAGAAGAGCCATCTTGCGGTATGATGTGCATATACATCTCATGTGCGTTAATCTTTCCCAAGATTTGAGTTGGTGTAGCGGTGGAAAGATCACCTTGATGAAGCACGGTCACAATGTGCCCATATTTGTCAATGGGGAGGACACTCAAGATCTTTCTTACAACATCGGATGGTTGCATTTGTGTAAGTCTGAGCCCATTGACTTCCTCTACAAGAACATTTAAGCATGAGTATATCTCATTAGCACTTTCTTTAGGAAGCATCTCAAAAGAATTAAGCTTTTTCATAACAAGATGATAGCGTTCCTCACGCTCACTCTTTGTTCCCTCATGGAGCGCACAAATGTCCGACCATAGTGCATGGGCGTCCTTGTGGTTCCGCACACGATTAAACACATCTTTGCAAAGGCCTCTAAAGATGGTGTTTCTAGCCTTTGCATTCTATTTTTCGTAATTCACTTCATCGCCTTGAAGGTTGGTGTGATCCTTAGGTTTTGGAAAGCCTTCTAAGGCGGCTCTAAGTATTCCAACATCTAAGGCTTCTAAATAAGCCTCCATGCAGATTTTCCAACAAGGAAAATCATCTCCCTCAAAGATAGGAGGAGGTCCATCCCCATGGGACACCTTTGTCTAGGCGGTTAAGCCTAAATTCGTGAGCACGAGGCTCCAATACCAATTGAAAGGATCAAGATGCCCAAGAGGAGGGGTTGAATTGGGCTAATTCTAAAATTCTTTGCAATAATTAAACCCTACACTTAGCCCACTTTACCCCTTGTGCCTAGAATGTGTTCCTATTGATCTACCACACAAAAGTTTTGCACCCTAGGTTCCAATCCTACTCTAGCATGGCAATTCTAAGAATGTAAAGATAAGAATTGAATTGCTCAAATGTAAATGCTGAAAGTAAAGAGAGAAGGAATGCGGCGATGTTTTGCCAAGGTATCGGAGAGTCGCCACTCCCCACTAGTCCTCGTTGGAGCACCCACGCAAGGGTGTAGCTCCCCCTTGATCCGCGCAAGGATCAAGTGCTCTCTACGAGCTAATTCTTTGACACTCTGTCACGGTGAATCACCCACAACCGCTCACAACTTGAGTTGGGTCATCCACAAGCTCCGCCAGATGATCACCAAACTCCCGATCACCACCAAGCCGTCTAGGTGATGGCGATCACCAAGAGTAACAAGCACGAACTCTCACTTGACCACAATAAGCCTAATAAGAAGGGTGGATGCACACTTGCTACTCTTCTTGCACTAATGAGGCCTTAATCTTGGATTCTTAAATCTCAATCACCTCACTAGGCTCTTGCTCTCCTAAGCACTCTCAAGGGTGTTTCTCAGCTGATCAAATGGGCAAGAGATCTCCCTTGGATGAATAGAGGAAGTATTTATACCCCCTCATTCAAAATTAACCGTTAGGAGGGTGCGTCAGCACTCTGCGGGGTGACCGGACGCTCCGGTCAAGGTGACCGAACGCTCCGGTCAGTTCTCCCCACCATAGAGCCGTTAAGTTGTGATCGGACTCTGACCTACGTCCGGTCAGCACTGACCGGACGCGTCCGATCATGAAAACTGCTCTTTGGAACCTTAGTGATGTTGACCGGACGCTAGCGCCCAGAGTCCAGTCACTTTACTGTTCAGTGTCTGGTTAGTAACCGGATCCTGACTAGCGTCCGGTTAGCACTGACCGGACGCGTCCGATCAGAAAATTCCCTCTCTGGAACCTCTCTAGAGTTGACCGGACTCTGGCACCCAGCGTCCGGTCACTTTTCACTTAGCGTCCGGTCTCAACCAAACGGATCCAGTTGATCAAATGAACTAATCGGACTCACCCTTCAGCGTCCGGTCACAACCAGATCAGCGTCGGTTAGTCATTTGACCTCCATTCACTTCCAACTCGAAATCATATGTGAATGAAGTTTGCTCCAATTGATCTTAGGGCTACTCTTGAGCTACCTAGTGCTAAATTTGACAAGTGTGCACCACACCTAACCCACTAGACTCACCTAGGTCAAGCTACTAGTCCATACCCCCCTTAATAGTATGGCCAAAGGAAAAACAAAGTCCTAAACTACTCTAAGTGTCTCTTTAACACCAAACAACACTTGGAACTAGTCCATCCCCCTTGTCATCCATCCTTTGAAAACCGAAATGATTTCCATCATAGGGGCATGACAACCATGATTGCCCAATCAATTGCCATTACCATGACCTAACTTAATTGCCTCTGCAAAACACACGTTAGTCATAGTAATCTCATATTGTCATTAATTACCGAAATCCAACTAGGGGCCTAGATGCTTTCATAGAGTTTGGAGGAATTAGGCTTGTGATCAACCAGTTAGTTGTCCCTGTGGAAGTGGAGTCTTCACCCAAAGATCGAAGTTGTCTTTCCGTTGTTTGTTGTCTAAGGTTATATCCTTTATACTAAGTATGTTATATATTAAGCATTGTCTATTGATATTACCATTATTTGTAGCTATAAGTGAGATTTGACTTCCTGGGCTCAGATATGGTGTGTATCTGGTTTTGTTCTTAAACCCGAGTGCTACAGAGTGGTATCAGAGCAATGCTGACTGTAGGACGCAAGCCTAGTAGAAACTAGTCATTCTAAGGTTTAGAATTTGCTACAAAACTACTTTTTCATCTCCTTGACTAGTTGAATTGATTATTTCTTATCCTTGTCCTATTTTCTTCTCTCCTTGATAACTTCCTTTGAGCTATTGCTTCTTATCTTCTTGATTTTTATTTATTTGGTTTCCTAAGTTTTTTGTTCTCACCCTATTCAAATTTGCGATGGCCTTTCATCATAATCCACTCCTTAGGATGCCCTCCATTGCTATAGAAGCACGTGTAGTTTTGATGTTGTGATGCATGCTTGTCTTGTTTGGTGTGTTGCTTGTTTGTCATCCCTATCTTTGTGACCCAAAGGAAGGACCTGAAGACTACACCAACATGAGGATCTTCATATGGAATATTCAGAGTTTAGCAAAACTCTTGTTAAGTGGGGTAGCATCCTCTACAAAGCATCGTTGACCTTTATCTTCCTTGTTATCCTGTGCAACTCTCAAATCCACTTTATCATGCAAGTTCATTCCTTCATCTCATGAATCCCGAATCAAGGAAGTGTGGAGGCGTGAAGATCTTCTTTATCTTTCTCCCTAGTCTCTCCGAATCTCAGGACGAGATTCGTGTTAAGTGAGGTAGTTTGTCACACCCCAAAATTTCTAATTTTGGGTTGTGCAAAGAAAACACTTAATAAAATGAATTATTTTAATATTTGGATAAGATTTACCAAGTTTAGTTTGAGCTAGCGCAAATTTAGTTATAGGAAAAATATGAATTTTCAAAGTTTTCTAATTTTGACGGGTGTTTGGATGATGTGATATTTGCTTGTTGCTTCTTTGTGTGTTGAGAGTGAGCAAGGTCTTTAAAATGCGTTAGTAGGTCGATTTTCCTTCTCCGGCACGCCTTTATCTTTTTCTACAATTAAATTCTTTGTTTCTCGGCTCAAGTTTTCATTAGGAGCTTTCTAAAATCTTTTCTTTGTAACACAAATCACTCCTTTTAGTTCCTCGTCCATCAATCAATTTCTACAAACTTCTCGAGAATTTTTTTAGCTTTTTTTAGAACTTGTTCCTATTTGTCTATAAGCATAATTTAAGTTTTAGATGCTCCAAATTATCTTATCATGGGTTCCAAATACTTTATTTGGGTTCCCCATGTTCCATAATGTCTCTGGAAATTTTCCCCGAATTTTCAGAGCTTTCGGAGTATTTTTCGCGGCTTAAATAATAATTCTGGACTTTTCTGGAATTATTTTATCCACAAAATTAATTAATTCCGAAAATAATAAATCCCTCATTTTTTTTCAATGCTCAAAGCCCATGTGCAATAATCCTAATAAATCCTAAAGGCCCATGCATTTATTTACTAATGGCGTTAATGGTTATTTAGGCCCATTAGTAAGGACCTGTTTGGCAGGGCTCCTCTTCGGCTCTGGCTCCGGCTCCTCCAGAGGAGCCCTGCCAAACGTTTTCTTGGAAGAGCCGTTTTTCAGTAAAAAATAGAGGAGCCACAATTCCAAAACGACTCTGGCTTCTCCGGAGGAGCCCCTCAGGAGAAGTCGTACCAAACAGGTCCTAAATGTGGAGGGTGCAACATCAATTAATACTATATTGCTAGTTGATGTAGATATGGGGAGTTTTTTTCTCAATAAATATGTACCAACCCCTTGAGCAAATCACACAAAAAATACCGTAAGTGGAGCCCATAATTTGGGAAATCCCTCGTGTAGTAAATTAGATTTTTCTCCTCCTCTCGTCGTCGCCGTCGCCACCGTGCTGCCCAACCCGACCATCCTCTCCTTCGTACAACAAGTCGAGCCCACCCCTACTTAGCTGTTGTTGCCATGGCCGCGTGGTGGCTGTATGGGAGGCCAAAGGATGAAGACGAGGTAATTACGAAATTACCACCAGTTCGTAATATCATCGTCATATATTCGTTTTAAGTCCATTTCGAGTCGTTCCAACTGCGTTAGATTCATATCGATGTGATCTACATGCCAATGTCGTCGTTTTTCATGTGAAGTGACTTTTATATATATGCTTAAATATTAATTTGATTAATATACATGCAAGTAGTTTTTATAAATAAAAGCAACATAATTATATACAATGCTCTTTTGTAAATAATTTTTAACATGACTAGTTGCTAACATAAATGTGTTTCTAAATTATAATATGTTTATTCTAAATACACATCAAATTTGATTAGATGTTCTCACATGTCAGTTTGTATTTGCAAGTTAAAGTTGAATTGACATAATTGATATCAAAATATTTATAAATAAAATATGATTAGCTTCAACTCAGTTTTTTAGTATAAATATGATTTGTTTAATCTAAATTAATGCTACTCACATAGTTTTTCTTAATTAACATAAATCAAGCTTATAGTCTTTTCTTTTCTTTTATAATATAAAACCCTGTAGTCGTTTCTTTACAACCGTAGTTCTGATTACCGTGCTTTTCGTGTCTGTGTGTTCGTAGCGACATCTAGAACATCTTTAAAACCTTTTTACTTGGTGTTTATTATGTTTGGTGTACTGTTCTGATTTAGTTCTATTGTTTGCTTCGTGTATGATTACATGGATGCTTGTGTGGTACTTTATGATCATGTCTAGTCGGTGAGCTTTACGCGTTGATCAAGGAGTTCCATTGAAGGTTTGGACTAGAAGAAGGATCTAAGTTTAAGGCAAGTATAGCATGGGATTTTCCTTGTTGTCATATACACCATTAATCACTTATCATACTGCATGTGTCTACCTTGATTACCACTAAGGATTCCCTAGTACTTTGTACCTTGTGCCTTGATACCTATGGGGTATTGCGTTGGGTAGTATGATGCTAGTGCTCAACTACAACCATAATCTTGTAACTTGATTAATGGTATATGCAATAAACATTAAAAGATATTTTTAGCAATATGAAACATGGGGGCTAGAGCATTTGGCTATTTTTATGATGCTCTAGATTCCTCTCCCTATGGACTTATCTGTAAGTGATCATCCGGGACTTACACTACAACCATGAGGACTACATGGCTCTGGTCTTAGTCTAGTACCTTGCTCTTTCTAGTTTGTAGCAGTTTACCGAAAGGGCAAGAGGGGCATACTAGGTTGGGTATGGGCCTCATCCCCAGGGTGTGTACCATGCTACGTGTATAAGTGCCACTTCTAGAGATGACTCCATAACACTTGAGAGATAGAATCCTTAGCGGCTTCTCCTTATTAGAATGACTGGGAAAAAGCTTTATAGTGTACGCTGCCTGCTCACTTTGAAAGTGTTTTGGGAGTTGCAAACTTGGGCATATGGGTATCATGACTCATGGTGAAAGTGTACAACCTCTGCAGAGTGTAAAACTGGTATATCAGCCGTGCTCACGGTCACGAGCGGCCTTGGAACCCTTACGGAATAGATGATGAACACTAATTATATGGATGATGAAGATGCTCACTAATGGTTAATTGTTTATGCTATTCATTATTCATGTTTACCTGATCATGTGTATATGGGCTTGTGATAAACTTGTTGCCACCCAATTGCTAAAAGATGACTCATTAAAAGCTAATCGCAGTTAAACCAGTGTCAGCCTTTTGAGGCTCATGAACCCCATATTATATTTGTTGAGTACACGATGTACTTACGCTTGCTTTACTTTTTAAATCTTTGGAAAAATCCAGATGGGTACCAGATTGCTACAGTTTGGAGGAATTAGGCTTGTGATCAACTAGTCAGTTGTCCCTGTAGAAGTGGAGTCTTCACCCGAAGATCGGAGTTGTCTTTCCGTTGTTTGTTGTCTAAGGTTATATCCTTTATACTAAGTATGCTATATATTAAGCATTGTCTATTGATATTACCTTTATTTGTAGCTACATGTGAGATTTGACTTCCTAGGCTCACATATGGTGTGTATCTGGTTTTGTTGTTCAAACCAGGTGCTACAGAACCCAAGTGAGAAACCATGAGCATGGGTTCTGTCGCCCACCCGACGGAGGGTCCGTCTCGACCAACGGAGGGTCCGTCAAAACCCCGAGATAGCCAAAACCCAAATCTGAGCACTTACACGTCCCATGAATGAGATGATAGAGATTCCGCCATTCCCAGTGGAGCGTCCTTCTATTTATAAAGTTTGTTTTTCAGAGAAACCTGAGAGTACCAATTCCTACCGGAACGTCCGTGATTCTTCATGGAGTGTCCGTCGATTTTTAGAGAGCAAAAACCAGAAACCCGAGAGCAGCTAGTTGCTACCGGAGTGTCCGTTAGTTGTCACGGAGTATCCGTCAAGACACCCAGAACCAAAAATTGCCTAAGACCTAACCCCACGGAATGTTCTCTGGAACAATCCGCAGATCCACAGACCGTCCGCCATTTCCAGTGGAGTGTCCGATAGTCACCTATAGATGTTCAAAGAGTGAGAACCTTACCCAAGAGGTCAACAAACCTGGACCAAACCTAAACATCAAATAGTGCAATAGTAGAGCCTTGATAAATATCTCTTCCCAAGTTCCAAATCATGAGCTCTCTATCTCGATCTCTCTTTATCTTCCCAATCGTCGATGTCTCTCTTCAAGTATGTTCTTTCTCTCTTTTCAGGACTTGAATAGCAAGTGAGGAAATGTGTGTAGGTCGTCCTCGTCTTCCTCAGTTTTTGGATCAACAACACCAGGCAGGCACCCCACTATTATGAACCCTATTGTGGATACACATATATGGTTTCATTATGAGTTTGCATTTCATCTAAACTTGAATAAGTAAATTAATCTTGCTTTATTAATTTAGAACTACTCACTAAGTAATTAGAGCCTTTCACTTAATCAACTGGGATGGGAACGTTTAATTGCTTATTGCTTAGTCTCCGTTAGAAGTCGAGTGTGAGAAGGGAACTCACTCTCGTGCGTGTAGGAGCTACATGGGGTTAAGTAATCACTTAAAATCTATGAGGGTGACAACTTGACCAACAATTCCCAATGTGGACTCAACATAACTTGATATGTTACAATGATGTATAATCCCGATGAATCTTACTCATGCGAGGGGTAAGGTCATTGTGAGTGTTGGATCTCAAGTGACGTAGCTCGTGGAGTGTTTATGGACCGTTCATTGGGATAGTGAGTCTAAGTAACCCTCGTACAGACCACATACCGGGGATGGGGCCGGTAAGCTAATTACTCAATGATGACTCGCTTATCGGGCGATGTCAGCGCAGGATGTTGCGGGGTGTAGATAGGGACGACATTACACCGGGACCTGGTCAAACCGGTTGTCGACATGAGAGCCACATTGAGAAAAGTTTGGAAGACGTGAGGCAACCCTTACCTGAGCGCACGGGTATGGAGGTTAGTCCCGTTCTTCCGTGTGGGCACAATTGTACACCTCTGCAGAGTTTACTTGAAAGCCTGAAGTCCTTCGGGATGAAACTTTGGTTGTTCTTACTTCTAGACCCATGGTAGCCTAATGGTGAACTCGAAGAAGAAAAGAATAATGATCTTGGTTATTACAATTATGTTACTTATTAATGCCTGTTCATATGTATAAATGCTGGATAATGTAATTATGAATCATGAGCATGTCATTACATAACAAACGCCATGCTTTTTCTGCAAATGTACAAATGCCTGATAATCTCCCTTGCTTCCACCAAATGTGTATGTGTTGGAATTAAGTCCTGCGAGTACAAAATATACTCACGGTGTTTTGTTGCCGTTAAGTTGTTTTGCTGGTCTTTAAATTGGAAAGCACTCGAGCGGTGCCTATTCAGTGAAAGCATAGTAGACCTTGGAATGGGCGATTCCAAGATGAGCTGCATGTTAACTCTGATGTTGTTTATGTGTCTCTACCGAAGAGAAGAAACTTAGAATGGATTAAATTAAAGATTTGTAATCAACGTGTTTTATTTTTAAAAGTAAATGTAACATGATTTCTTAGAATTCTCATTTGTAAGGGCATAATGGTGGAGTTATGTGATTGTTTGATGAGTGGATGGTTTCGTGTCACTCGACCGTTAAAAAGATCCTGAAGAGGAGGTGTAGATGGCATTCTCCTGAGGGGCCCGTGTCGGTCATGTCTTACACTGGTGGTCAAAAGGATGACACCTGTGTCAGTTTGGCGGATATGGGAACACTCCCTCGACACTCTAATTGTAGATCTTGATCTAATCCCTATTTAAAAACTAACTAATAGATTATAAAAGTTAGGACATGGCCACCAAATAAGGGTAGAATCTTGTTCCTCTAATAACTTTGACCTAGGACCTTCAAAGATTTAGTCTAATTTATTTCATAAATGACTCAACCACAATGCAAGAGAGAGAAAGTAAAAAAAATCTAATTAAGCATGTAATCTACCACTAAACCTTTAAAATGGTGTTAGGAATAATATTGACTTACCTTCAAGAGTCTTTTCCTCCAAAAGAATAAAAAGCAAAACCTTCACTCCTTAGATTTGTAACTTTTGAAAAATTGCTCAAGCCCCTCCTTGCTTCCTTCTTTCACTACAGTCGTATCTGTCGCCGGGAGGAAGGAGGTCTATAAAATATACTGTAGCACTTAATAGAGGTATCTCCAGTTATATTAAAGCCACCTCTACAAAATGCCATTTTAGAGGTGTCTAGGAAACACAGCCGCTTCTGAAAAATGACCCGTCTAAATTGACCCCAATTTATAGAGGCAGCTCCATAAATTGCCAATTTAAGAGGTGACTGGATTTTGGGGAGCTGATGAGGGCTTTTATACATGCAACTAGAAATTGAGCTGTCTCTAAAAAAGATAAGGCCATTGCTAAACATTATTTTTATAGTAGCAATAAAAATATAAAACGTACTAATGTTTATGTCTCATAATAAGATTCTTGCACTTGGGAAATCACATGCTGATGGACTTGTTTCTCCAACTGATGGCGTGATCTTGACAGATCATATACATACAAGTTGACTTGACGCGCTACCCTGAGAAATGAAAAGATCACCCATATGAACGAATCATGCCCACACGCTCGTTCTAGAAGCGCGAATATCACAGCGAATCAAATCAAATCGGATTTGGACACAAGAATCTAGCGCCAGTAAAGATAAGCACCAGAGTTTTGTCATCATCGACGTGACGAGACAAATATCACATCCGTGCAGAATTTCTATATTGGATTTGGACATGGAGGTGAAAAGTGGCGGGTAACCGGTGAATTTGACTGACTTTTCGCTGCCTGCAATGGCGGTCAAGATAAGATTAAGCAATGAAACCAAAGTGTGTGGACGTGAGGTGCTATTGAACTCTTTTAAATCCCTGGTGTCCCCAGTCCTGAACCAGCTGGGCACCCCCAAACACAAAGTTCACGGTTCATGCACTTCAAAAGGCGACCTGGCAAAGCTACCCCTGTGGCATGACGAGCTGGAGCCCTGTAACTCTTTGCTTGATATTCTTGCTGCTGGGAACCCTGATCCCATGGTGCAGTGAATTTGCCCTCCACTTCCTTTGTGAACGTTTCACTGGTTGAACAAGAAAAAATAGTTTGGTTTCTTTTTCGATATCCATATTTGTGAATTCATTGTAGTATTCATGTTGAACATGTAGATGACCAGATATCATATCTGTATATATGATATAGATCAGACTGATTTTATTTTTGACATAAGTGTTGACTCTATTCATGATGAACTACTGATTTGTGTATTATTTGAATGAAACATTGTTGTTATGCACAGAAATTATTGTATGGAAAATATATATTTTAATATGCTGTTGCTACTGTTTTAAAATAATTTTTTGTGTGTTTAACTCTTTTTTCCTGTGAGGCTGGCTACACAGAAATATTTTTTTTAATCTGGGCGAAATGAATTTTTCTGTGAGTTCACCTAGACCGACAGAAAAAACATGTATTTTTCTGTGCGTTTATTTCTTTTTTCTATGTGGATTAACACACAGAAAAATTAGTTTTAATCTGGGCGAACACAATTTTTGTGTGCGTGTGAGACCCACAGAAAAATTGTTTCTGACGGTGAACCCACAGAAAAATTCATTATATTTCTGTGGGTATTTTTCTGAAGGTACAATATCAGAAAAATATTTTTTTGACGGTATTCGTATTTTTCTGTGTGTTTTCGCACACACAGAAAAAAGCGAGATTCCAGTAATGTACAGTCGTATCTGTCGCGGGGAGGAAGGAGGTCTATAAACTATATTGTAGCAATTAATAGAGGTATCTCTAGTTATATTAAAGCTGCCTCTACAAATGCCATTTTAGAGGTGTCTAGAAAACACAGCCGCTTCTGAAAAATGACCCCTCTAAATTGACCCCAATTTATAGAGGCAGCTCCATAAATTGCCAATTTAAGAGGCGACTAGATTTTGGGGAGCTGATGAAGGCTTTTATACATGCAGCTAGAAATTAAGCTGTCTCTAAAAAAGATAAGGCCATTGCTAAACATTATTTTTATAGTAGCAATAAAAATATAAAACGTACTAATGTTTATGTCTCATAATAAGATTCTTGCACGTGGGAAATCACATGCTGATGGACTTGTTTCTCCAACTGATGGCGTGATCTTGACAGATCATATACATACAAGTTGACTTGACGCGCTACCCTGAGAAATGAAAAGATCACCCATATGAACGAATCATGCCCACACGCTCGTTCTAGAAGCGCGAATATAAAAGCGAATCAAATCAAATCGGATTTGGACACAAGAATCTAGCGCCAGTAAAGATAAGCACCAGAGTTTTGTCATCATCGACGTGACGAGACAAATATCACATCCGTGCATAATTTCTATATTGGATTTGGACATGGAGGTGAAAAGTGGCGGGTAACCGGTGAATTTGACTGACTTTTCGCTGCCTGCAATGGCGGTCAAGATAAGATTAAGCAATGAAACCAAAGTGTGTGGACGTGAGGTGCTATTGAACTCTTTTAAATCCCTGGTGTCCCCAGTCCTGAACCAGCTGGGCACCCCGAACACAAAGTTCACGGTTCATGCGCTTCAAAAGGCGACCTGGCAAAGCCAAGAAGACAAGCAAGGCTGCTGCAACGTTGCGCCCTCTTCATACGATCATCAGAGACAGAGGTTCTTATTCTCCTCCTAATAACTAGTACGTGCATTTTTTGGATTGTCTCCTACCGTTAGGCCTGCCATGTTTATTGTCGTACGTGACTGCGAAAATTTTTAATTACGAGCGGTTGATACATATGTAAATTATTTTTCCAGGCGAATTCACGGTATCTTGTCCTAGTTAGTTGACACGGAAAGTAGTTCCCCTTAAATTACTCATCACAAGGCACTATATCATGTCATTTTGTTCAAAGCTATCATGTCATACAAATATATAAATTAAACATTGATGCAGCAGTGCACCCAATACATGCATGGTATCCTATATTACACTGTGTTTTAGGAGATTAAGTCAAGTAATTCTTGCAAATATTTTATCTATGACAGTGGACCCAAATTTAAGCATGTCAATATTTTTTAGTCTTGGATATCTAGCACAAACATATCCCTTTATATGATGATATTGTTTTCCTTACCTCGTTCTTATTAGTTTTGTGCCAAGCCAGAAAAAAAAATATGATGTGACAGTTATTTAACTTTATTTTAACACTATGAACTAGGAATAGTTTTATGAATACAAAGACATAATGACACAATGTTAATATATCATATTTCGCAGGTAAAAAGGGCATTATGTTTGGCTACCAACCAGTAAAACTCGCCATGCTTATGCTAGCGGCCTTTTTGCTGCTAATGTCTTACGGGGTTGGCAGCATCCGCTGCTTAACTATACTGAACAACAACACCACGGACATGCTAATGTTATCTGATTTCAGGGGAGCCATCACCAGTGATCCACAAGGAACACTGAGCTCCTGGAACAGCACCACCCCCTACTGTCAATGGAAGGGTGTCACATGCAGCCTCAGGCACCCAGGCCGTGTCACCGTGTTGAACCTAGGTGACCAAGGCTTGTCGGGCTCAATTTCACCCAGTCTTGGGAACTTGACGTTCCTTATGGTACTCAACCTGTCCCAAAACAGCTTCTCGGGCGAGTTGCCTGACTTCGTTCGTCTTCAGAGACTTGAAATGCTTGATCTGGGCACAAACATGTTAACGGGCACAATCCCCCCCAAAATAGGTTTCCTTCCTAAATTAGCTTTTCTTTCCCTTGTTGAAAATAGTCTTACTGGGACCATCCCACCAAGCCTCATCAACGCCACCCAGCTATGGGGGGTTCGCCTCCATGCGAATCAGCTCCAAGGGGTCATTCCCGACCAGCTTTGGCAATTACCCAATCTCAGACAGCTGTTCCTTGGTGAAAATATGCTATCTGGTTCCATCTCTCCTGACATTTCCAATCGGTCTTCCCTTCGTGCTCTAGACTTAGGTTCAAATATGCTGGGTAATGCACTGCCAGCCAATATTGGCAACATATTCCCTGATCTTTTAACACTAAACCTACGAGATAACATGCTGGAAGGTCAAATTCCGGCTTCATTAGGGAATGCTTCAGGGCTGGTATATATAGATCTTTCAAATAACCATTTCGCTGGTCAAATTCCAATTTCTTTTGGTAAACTTTCGGGGCTCCATTTTATAGGACTTCAGCAAAACAAATTGGAAGCAAAAGACACCAAAAGCTGGGAATTCTTAGACGCACTGAGCAATTGTACTCTACTAAATGCGCTCCAGCTAAGTCAAAATCAACTGCAAGGAGCTATACCAAATTCTATAGGTAAGTTATCTCCCAATCTTCAATGGCTAGCTTTAGACACAAACAATCTATTGGGGACTGTTCCTATGAGCATATCGTACCTATCTGGTCTAACAACACTTCAACTACAAAACAACAGCCTCACTGGTCCCATTGGAGAGTGGGTTGGAAACATGACAAACCTACAGGGTTTAGTTCTTAATGAAAACAACTTCATTGGACCAATCCCGTTCTCCATTGGTAATCTTACTCGTTTGGAATATCTCTTGTTAGCCAACAATGATTTAGAAGCTCCCATACCTCCTAGCTTACTAAACCTTTCACAGCTCTCTGAGTTGGACCTTAGTTATAATAACCTACAGGGCAACATGTTTACTCAATTATCATCTACAGTAACTATATATAAGATATCCTACAACAGTTTAGATGGTCCAATACCCACAGATATTGGCAATCTGAACCAACTTGTTGAGCTTCATCTTTCATCAAACAAACTTTCTGGGGAAATTCCTGATTCTTTGGGGGAATGTCAAAAATTGCAGATCCTTCAAATTGACCATAATTTTCTCAGTGGAAACATTTCAATGTCTTTGATCAGACTGAAGAACTTAGCCTTGCTTAATCTCTCACACAACAATTTGTCTGGCTCAATACCTGTAGCACTGGGTGATCTAAAATTTCTCGCCCTGTTAGATCTCTCTTACAATCATCTGTATGGAGAAATACCAAGCAGTGGGGTATTTGAGAATGCTGCATCTGTCTCACTCAGTGACAACTCCGGGCTTTGTGGTGGAGCTGTAGATCTAAAGATGCAGCCATGCCCTCATGTGTCCAGGAGAAGATTAACACAATACTACATGATTAGAATACTCATTCCCATATTTGGATTCATGTCACTCATCTTGTTGATCTATTTTCTTCTTACTGGGATGAGGAAAGCAAGAGAATCATCGCCGTTGCAAGATTTTACCGGTGAACAATTCCCCAAAGTATCCTACAATGATTTAGCTGAAGCCACACGAAACTTCTCTGAATCTAATCTGCTTGGCAGAGGAAGCTATGGTTCAGTATACAGAGGACACATCTTGAAAAATAAAATTGAAGTGGCTGTTAAGGTGCTTGATCTTGATATGAGAGGTGCAGAGAAAAGTTTTTTCTCAGAATGTGAAGCGCTGAGAAGAATTCAACATCGTAATCTTGTGCCGATCATAACTGCATGCTCTACTGTAGATAGAGACGGCAATGTTTTCAAAGCTCTAGTTTATGAATTCATGCGTAACGGCAATCTGGACACATGGTTACATAACAACCTGGAAGTGAAATCTCCAAAACATCTGAACTTAACTCAAAGACTAAGCATAGCTGTTAACATAGCTGATGCATTGGATTATTTACACCATGACAGTGGAAAGCCTATTGTTCATTGTGATGTCAAGCCCAGTAACATACTACTAGACGATGACATGACTGCTCATTTGGGTGACTTTGGCATTGCAAGCTTCTATGTTAATTCTCAGTTGATGACATCAACAGATTCAACTACTTCAGCCGGGATCAAGGGAACTATTGGGTACATTGCTCCAGGTATTGTCCCTGCTTCCCATGTGTTTGATATGCATTACTAATTAAGATTATTCTTTTCGTTTAGACTGCGATGATGGATACATTGCATTGCAATACTAACGTTCTTTTGTTTAGAATATGCTGGAGGTGCTCGTGTATCGACTAGCGGGGATGTTTACAGTTTCGGAATTGTGCTTTTAGAAATGTTGACGGGGAAAAGACCTACTGACCCAATGTTTGAGAATGGAGCCAACCTTGTTGATTTCGTAGATAAGAGCTTCCCAGATCAGATATCGGATATTATTGATGCCCCCATCCAAGAAATGTGCAAAGTAACCACTCAAGGAAGAATGGACGACATAGACACTGCTGTTCATCGATGTGTTCTATCTATGCTACAGGTTGCACTTTCTTGTACGTGCCAATTACCAAAAGACCGGATGGACATGAGAGAAGTAGCAAGCAAGATGCACGCTATAAATATGTCCAGCATCAAAGGAAAATAATAATTTACAGATCATCTGTTGTGGTCGGCAGGACATATACTAGAAGGAGACCACCGAATAGGGCAACGGGCTAGTTATTTAGTGAGGGGCATTAAGCCCAGCTGTTATAGATCTAATCATGATGGATGGTTAAGCTCTTGGGCCAAGCCTATTAGCAATTGTAACCCCCCTTATATATACGCGAGGGAGGCAATCAATGAGAAAGCAAGCAAGTTTAGGCTTAATCCCTTTATCTCTCCTCCCTCTCTTCTCTTTCTCTGCCGCCGCGGCATCTCCTCCTCTTCTCCATGCCCGTGCCCCCTCCAAGGCCGCAGCCCCCCACTGTTGCTGCTTCCCGCCGCCCAGCCGGCTGCCCCAGCTAGCCTGGCCGCCGTCCACCGGCCACCGCTGCTGCTTCCCGCCGCCCAGCCGGCCGCCCCAGCTAGCCTGGCCGCCGTCCACCGGCCACAGCCGGTCGCCGCCTGCACCAGCCGGCCACCAGGCCGCTAATACAGCCTGTCGCCGCCCAGATCGACCCTCAGAAGGTCACTACTTGCCCCTGGGAGATTAGGCGCCTAACAACTTGTTGGGTTCATAAACCCAGGGTCCGTCTTGGATCGGCTTCCCAACAAAGGTTCGGCCTAGCAAACAACATTGCGAACGACACACAACCCCTGGGCCGGCCCAAATACCTAAATGATAGGCCGGAGGGCGATCCAATCTCCGACCGGAAGGCCTCGCTAAGGAGGAACAACGCTCGCTTCCGACTACGGCCCGCCTCTCTGCCCGAAAGGCCTTGCCAAAGAGGAATAGCGCCCGCTTCCGGCTCCGGCCCACCTCTCCGACCGGAAGGCTTGGCCAACGAGGAACAACGCTCGCTTCCGGCTCCGGCCCGCCTCTCCGACTAGGGATACACCGAACCTCTGCATACAGCTCTTCTCCGACTAGCACAGTCGGAGCCGACTGGGACCAACCGACCCAGGATGCCCGCTCGGTGAGGACCTGGAAACGGGCGGAGCAAGTAAAGCAGGACACTCAAAGTCAACAACAATACCGAGGGACGTACCTGCACACCTGTAGGACAGTAACCGACATGACATGTCAGAAGGGTGCCCTGCAACCTTCCAAGCATGGCAGAACCCAAGCAGTGTTGTGGGCACCGACATTTGCCCTACAGTGTTGTGGGCGCCCGTAAACTCCCATACTGGACGAGCACGGTAAAACCCCTTGCATGCCTCTGGGCACCAACATTATGGCAGACACCGACGTCTGCCATACCAGAAGAAGACGATGCAACCTCCCACATGTATTTGACATTAATAGTGTTATGGGCGCCTACAATCATCTTGTACCCGACGGCGTGGGTAACAAGACTTAGCATACGTACACACTCTCTCTCTAGCTTATAAGGCCATCCCATTCATCTATAAAAGGGGATGCACTCTCTCCCAACAGGGGGATCAGTCCACAACAACTTGAACAACACACGATCCGAATGATCAAGGATCCCAACGAACAACAAACATTCGAACACTTAGCACATAGCGGAGCTCCCATCACTCTTGGCCCTTCGGACCATAGTCCGACCGGACCTCTTGTACCCCGCATCTTTCTCCCTTCTGTTTGTAACCCCACAACAAACTTCGAGCACCTAGGCTCAGGAATAAAGTCACCAACCGACTCCGTAGGGCACGTTGCCTGAACTAGTATAAACCCTATGTCATTGAGTGCTAGGCCACCTCCAATCACAACGTACAGCAAAACTACAAATATTTACGTGTTGGTCACTTTTTGCACCGATAGTTGGCACTGTTGCTGGGGAAGACGTTGTACGTTCACACTTTTTTGGTCATCGGATGACCCACTTTTCTGCCATCTTCGCCATGGCAGGCTCAAACGACACGACTTGCTTCGGCTCGCTGGAGTTTCCCGCACTCCCACCTGTTGGGATGTGGGTTCCACCCGTCTTTGAGCCATCCCAGGCCTTTCTCTTCAGAAGCTTGGACTTCATCGTCGACTAACTCGGCATACTACACCTCCGCGAGGAGGCACTTGTTCCGGCGCCCATCGGAGGGGCACCCTCCATCGGCTCCGGGACACATGACGACTTCAACAACGAGGTGCCTGCGCTTCATTCCGAGCAAACACTCTGCTCAAACACCGCTGTGAGTAATGTACATACTGTTATTTACTCGCTGTTTACTATCTTCCGCCGATTATTCGGAGGGACCGTGTTGTCCGCACCGCAACCACCATATGACCGGTTCGCTTACGTCCTTGTGTCCCCCGCAGACGCGTACGCCCGGGGCTCTAAAAAATGCTGACGCCGCCTCCTGTCACATCTGAATTCGTGGGGATGGCGAGCTATGCTCCCACCTGTTTCTATGAACTCATAGATGACAAGGTTGAGAGTGACAGCTCTAGCATCGACGATGTGGCACCTAGCCACCGTCCGTCCTAGGAGTGTGCTATGGCGGACGCTCTGGGATAACCGCTGGTGGTAGCGGAGTCCTTGCAGACTCACACCCCTCCGGACCCTCATGCGGGGGCCCTCACGCTTGCACAAGAGCACTGTGAGGAGCTACGACAACGACGGCAGAACCAACTGCCACCTGTGCCGATGCGCTCAGTGCACCACGCTGCGCCCCGTGCGTGTAACCCGGTGAGCGACGCCCGGAGTCGTGCCCGCCAGGTCCAGCACGACATCATGGATGAGCAGAATGATCCCCCATAGTTCGCTTTGGCTAGCCAGAACATCGCCGCTACGGCAATGCTTCTGCACGGCGTTCCTGAGCCCATCGACCCCAGGAGCGAGCGGTCCACCGGAACCTTCGGGTGCTGGTGGAAGCCGCTGCCGTTCAACAGGTGGAAAGCTCCGCATCGTGACTCCAACTCGTGGCCTCTCTCCCCACTAGGGGAGTGGGGACGCACTAGACGGATCGCTCTGTCCGCTCACCACTACAGCCGCCAAGCGCGGCACAGGAGGCCGCAGCTACACCATGGTCCGACCTAGCGCCTGCTCCACACCGACTGCCGGTACGTGAACGGCTCAGTCCGAACCAAGACGCTCGCAGCGTCATCAATAACCGGCATCAGGCCCGGCGTGATGATGACGTCCATCAGGCGGTGGCGAGGGCAGGCGACACGAGCCCCGGCTAGACCATTGAGGGGAGCAATGAAACGCGCCCCAGGCATGATCGTCGGCCAGACGACCGGAGTCCCAACCCAGATGGAGCGGGACCACGGGCCTTTGGCCAACGCATCCAGAGAGCGCTTCCGACCGCCCACCAATGTCGCTAAGTACACTAGGGAGATGAACCCTAGTATATAGCTCGAAGATTTCTGGCTAGCCTACCGAGCGGAGGGGTGGATGATGACCATTTCATCATTCAATACCTCCCCATCTACGTCGGGGAACATGTTCGGGCATGGCTTGAATTCCTCCTGCACGATAGCATCCGCAACTGGGCGGACCTCAAGAGGGTCTTCATCGGGAACTTCTAGGGGACGTATGTCCACCTTAGGAACTCCTAGGACCTCAAGAGCTGCCAGCAGGAGCCCAGCGAGTCCCTGCGGGATTACATTCGCAGGTTCTCCCAACGATGCAACTCCCTCCCTGATGTCGTTGACGCAGACATCATCAGCGCATTCCTCTCCGGAACAACCTGTGAGTTCCTGATCCACAAGCTTGGCTACCTGAAGCCCTGTACCACCCGCGACCTGCTCGACGTCACCATGAACCATGCCTCCAACAAGGAGGCGATCAGAGCAGTCTTTAATAGGGGCCGGGACAAAGGCAAGGCCAAGCACAAGGACCAAGATGGGGGCCCCTCCACGCAAAGGGCAAGAAGAACAAAAAGGATCGGCGCCGACTGACCAACACCGCGTTGGTCACCGTAGCCGATCGCATGGGCAAGCAGCCCTAGCAGGGCCTGCCCGGCCACTTCTACAAGCTCATGGATATCCCGTATACCAACCATGCCTACCCCGTCAAACACCTCTACAAGGATTGCCAGCTCCTCAAACGTTTCCTGCGACAGGCCGATGGACCAAAAGAAGGAGACGGCAAAGAGGCAGTAGCCAAGAAAGGAGGCACGGTGGGCAAGGATGGGATAGCTTCCCTGACCAAGAGGAATGCATCATGATCTTTGGGGGATCCAATGCCATCTGCTCCAAGCGCTAGCTCAAGGTACGCTACAGAGAGGCATGCGCTGCCGAGACGACCGTCCTCTCCTTCCTTAGCTAGTCGGAATCTCCGATCACCTTCGATCAGAGGGACCATCCCTCCCACGTCGCTAGACCGGGACACTACCCGCTCGTCGTTGACCCCATCGTCCACAAGAAGCACCTCACTAAGGTGCTGATGGATGGAGGCAGCGGCCTCAACATCCTCTATGTCGACACCCTCGATGCCTTGCGCATCCCCTGGTCGGAGCTCTGCCCACCGGGCTCTCCCTTTCACGGCGTGATCCCGAGAGCGCAGGCGTACCCGCTCGGGCAGATCGACCTACCCGTCACGTTTGGCAACCGAGCCAACTTCTACTCGGAGGTCCTCACCTTCGAAGTGGTGGACTTCCCAGGGTCCTACCACTCCATCTTAGGGTGGCCATGCTACGCCAAATTCATGGCGATCCCCAACTATAGCTACCTCAAGCTAAAGATGTCAGGACTGAATGACGTCATCGCCATGGGCAGCGCCTTCTTGCACGCCTTCACGTGTGACTACGAGCATTTTGAGCTCACCACCGCGGTCATCAACTCGTCCGAGCTCCCGCATCTCGGGGAGTCGTCGACCCCAGCAGTCCCGGACTGCAACAAACCAACCTGCTCAACGGCCTTCCGCCCACTCGAGGAAACCAAGGCGGTGGGGATCGACCCCACTGACCCAACCAAGATGGTGCAGATCGGGACCTAGCTCCCAGCCAAATCAGAATACGAGCTCGTTGACTTCCTGTGCGCCAATCGTGATGTCTTCGCATGGAAGCCTTCTGACATGCCGGGCATACCGCGGGAGGTCACCGAGCACGCGCTGCGCCTCATCCTAGGCTCAAAGCCCACCAAGCAGCTCCTGCGTTGCTTCGACGATGAGAGGCATAGGGCCATAGGCGAAGAGACCGCCAAACTCCTGGCAGCCGGATTCATTAGAGAGGTATTCCACTCCAACTGGCTTGCCAATCCTGTTCTTGTTAAAAAGAAGACCGGGAAATGGAGAATGTGTGTTGATTATACTGGCCTCACCAAAGCGTGTCTAAAGGATCATTTTCCTTTGCCACGCATAGACCAGATAGTCGACTCCACCTTGGGATGCTAGATCCTCTCCTTTCTGGATGCCTACTCAGGCTATCACTAGATTGCAATGAAAGAGTCTGATCAACTCACAACCTCGTTCATCACCCTGTATGGTTCATACTATTATGTAAACATGCCTTTTGGTCTGAAGAACGCTAGCGCCACTTACCAAAGGTGCATGAAGCAATGCTTCGCCAATCAAATCGACCCGCTCGATCAGCCTAATCAAGCCGAGCGGCTAAAACCAACAATCGTCGTCTATGTTGATGACATAGTGGTCAAAACGGCTCAAGCTTATGACCTAATCGCAAACTTGGCCACAATGTTCACAAACCTCTGAAGGTTCAACATCAGATTGAATCCCGAGAAATGTGTTTTCGGGGTTCCGAAAGGGAAGCTGCTCGGATACATTGTGTCCGAGCGCGGCATCGAGGTCAACCCCAAAAAGATCAAGGCCATCTCCAACATGGGCCCTATACGCAATGTCAAGGGAGTACAAAGGCTCACCGGCTGTCTAGCCGCCCTGAGCCGATTCATCTCTTGGCTCGGCGAACGGGGGATGCCACTCTACATGCTCCTCAAAAAGACGGACGCCTTCGTTTGGACTGAGGAAGCTCAGCACGCTCTAGAGAGCCTCAAAGCGTCAATGATGTCGGCCCCAATCCTCATCGCCCCCGAATGGGAAGAACCCCTCCTCCTCTATGTCGTAGTGAGCAACCATGTGGTGAGTGCCGCCCTGGTCGTCGAAAGGGAGGAGCCGGAACACCACCTTAAGGTCGAGCGCCCCATATACTTCATTGGGGAGGTACTCACTGATCCCACGGTCTGGTACCCCTAGGTGCAGAAACTCCTATACGCCGTGCTGATGGCGACCCGGAAGCTCCTGCACTACTTCACCGACCACGAATTCACGGTCGTCACTTCATACCCGCTCGAAGACATCGTCCGCAACCGCGATGCCGTGGGACGGATCTCCAAGTAGGCACTTGAACTCATGGGCCATGACATCATGTATATCCCCCGTACCGCTATTAAGTCTCAAGCTCTAGCGGACTTTGTCGCCGAATGGAGGGAGGTCGATGTACCGACCCCAGACGTCACCCAAGAGTACTCAACAATGTACTTCGACGGGTCCGTAATGGCACCTGGCTTGGGGGCTGGAGTGGTTCTGATCTCCCCGGATGGAAGTACGCTCCGCTATGCCATCCACCTCCATTTCTTGGCCTCAAACAACACCGCGGAAAATGAGGCCCTCATCAACGGGCTGCGCATCGCCATCGAGCTCGGCGCTACAAGACTCTACGTCCGTGGTGACTTGGAGTTGGTCATTGACCAAGTCATGAAGGAGTCCTCCTGCTAAAACCCCCTTATGGCAGCATACTGCCAGGAGGTGCACAAGCTTGAGGACAAATTCTAGGGGATCGAGCTGCATCACATCCCCCGAAAGGACAACGATGCCGCCGATTTTCTCTTAAAATTGGTCGCCAGGCGGGATCCATCTCCAAGCGGGATCTTCATCAACGATCTCCATGAGCCATCCGCCCACATCCTAGAAGGTCTAAGCCAGACACACCCCAATGCCAACCCAGCGTCCGAGGGCTCCAACCTCGATGCCAAGCCGGCGCTCGGAGGCTCCGACCCCAGTGCCTCCATGACGACGTCGCCCGCCGATGTCCCCGTGTTGGCACTCGATCAAACTAACTAGCGGGCGCCGCTACTCGCCTACCTCCTTGAGGAGGTTGTCCCACCTGAAAGGACTGAAGCCCGATGGATCGCTCGATGCGCCAAGACCTTCATCGTGCTCGGTGATGAACTCTACAAACGGAGTCCATCGGGGGTGCTCATGAAGTGCATCCCTACCAACCAGGGGAAGCAGCTCCTCCTCGAGGTCCATGTTAGGATCTGCGGACATCACACGGCCCTGAGGTCGCTGGTCGGAAAAGCCTTTCACCAAGGTTTTTACTGGCCCACCGCACTACGAGATGTAGAGGAGGTCGTCCGCAAGTGTGAGGGATGCCAATTCTACGCTCGGCAAACTCATTTGTCGGCATAGGAGCTTCAAACCATCCCCATCACCTGGCCATTTGTGGTCTGGGGCCTCGACATGGTAGGAACCCTCAAAAAGGGCCTGGGCGGCTTCACTCACCTGCTCGTAGCGGTCGACAAGTTCACCAAGTGGATAGAGGCCAAGCTCATCACCAACATCCGCTCAGAAAAGGTGGTCAAATTCTTCCTCGACATCATCTACCGGTTCGGCGTTCCTAACTATATCATCACTGACCATAGAACTAACTTCACCGGGAAGAAGTTCCTAGACTTCAGTGATGGATACAGCATCAGGATCGACTAGGCCTCGGTCGGACATCCACGTACTAACGGTTAGGTCGAGCGTGCCAATGGCATGGTCCTCCAAGGACTTAAGCCATGCATCTTTAACTGACTCAACAAGTATGCGGGGCGATGGGTTGCAGAGGTCCCAACGATCCTCAAGAGCCTGAGAACGACACTGAACCGATCCACAGGGTTCACACCCTTCTTCCTGGCCTACGGAGCTGAAGCAGTGCTGCCCTCCGACCTCGACCTCGGTGCCCCAAGAGTGAAGGCTTTCGACCGCGATCGGGCCATGGAGGCTCAGCAAGATGCTATCGACTTGCTCGAGGAGGCCCGTGAGATGACCGTCATCCACTCCGCTCGCTACCAGCAAACTCTCCGCAGGTACCACGAAAGGAAGATCAGGGGAGGATCCTCAAAGTCGGTGATCTCGTACTTCGGAGGACCCAATCAACGAAGGAGAAACACAAACTTTCTCCACCATGGGAAGGTCCCTATACGGTGACCGATGTGATCTAACCGGGCGCCTACCGACTGAAGGGCGACAACGGCAACGTTCTCACCAACACTTGGAACATTGAACAACTATGTCGTTTTTCCCCTAAATTCGGTCTTACCGCTTTTTATTCAACACTTGCTCCTATAAAAAGCACCCTAGCCTAAACACTTTTAGCCCGGGTCGCTCGGGGGCTCCATGAGGGTACAATACTACCTCCAGTCTCTTTTTTACTATCACATGGTAAAAACTTTTTGCCCGAATGAAAGGGCATTCCATTCCTTTGATTACCCTACATGACTTTGTTTTTTACTCCCAACCGAGCGCACCCCGCCATGACCTACGGTTATGGGTAGCCAAGCATCGTGGGCCACGCCCAGGTTCTTAAAGTTGCAGCCTACGGAACGAACGGGCAGGTGCGAAAAAGAAAGGATAAAAACAAAGCTATGCTATGATAAAAAAACAAGGAACGGATAGTGATTCTATCACAAAGCAGAACTGATGTATTAATTGATACAAAAACTGTTCACATGGGACTACCATCTAGAGTGCGCATGTTTATAGAACAGGGTCCGGCCTGAGTTGAGGTACTCGGCTTCGTGGTCGGAATGAGTTATTCGGCCAGCTAAGTGAGAGGCATGCGTCCAATCTTGTCAGAAGTGCCAACAATGGTACGGTCCTTAACCGGCACAGACGGAATCACATGAGTCAACCTACACATAGACTCCACCTGGACTCCATTTATATTACCCCATGGTTCTTTTTCACGATAGCAAATATAGCCAACCGTGCTTCGGTATCCACCTATATCTCATAGGTGACAGGAAATCACCTGACTTCTACCGATCTAAGCATGGCTAAGCATATATTCGATCCTGGACCTACATAGGGTTAGAGGTATATGTAACTAAACAAGGTAGTTCTATGCATCAAGTGTTTTCAATCAACTCTTATAACCTAATGCATCAAACATAAATGACTCAAGTGATATTTTATAAAACATGGGAGACTTAGAATGCTCTAAGGCATGCCTTTGAGGAAAGAGGTTGGTCGGTGATCCAGGCACTCAGGGAGATCTTTGAGAGTTTGCTCCTCTTCTCCTGGAGCTGAGGCCTAAGGTGTCTCCTACTGATCCTCCTCCTCTTCTTCGTTGAACTCTAGGAGAGTTATCTCTTCGGACGATCCTATATGCATGAGCATGACATAAGATATCACAAATGCATATATGATGATATGTATAATGTGATGAATGCATCCTCATAAGTGTTTTCAACAGCATGGTATTAGGATGATAACAAGATACATTTTCTTTTACTTAGTAGGTGCACATCTCTTCCCTAGTACTTAAGCAAACACTTATATAAATCATTTTCTGGACCACAAGACAACAGCCACTTATTTTTACCATAACAGGAGTTATACACATCAAAATAATATGGTTGTGGACATTATGGAAATCTTATGAAATTGCCTACAACTTTCTTTTAATCATCCTAATATGATTCAGTAGTTATCTAGGTCAAACAAATCAATCTTTCAGATCTATCCAGAGAGCAAGCATTTCTGACAGCATAATTCTAACAGCTATAATTCTTCAACCATGTGGCCTATGACTATAAAAATTTAACACGAGGTAGATAAGTAAGTTATCTACAACTTTGTTATTAACAAGTTTTACAGAAAAGACCATTATCATCATGAAATCATCACCAAAATAGAAACTATACATGCAGCCATCTAGTTGAATTATAAAGCAATAATTAACTAGTTGCATACAACCAATTACTTTTAAGCCTAACTAATAACATCAACATATCATATTCATCACAAGAACAATAGAAAACATCATGGTCAAACATAACTAAATTTTTATACCCATTTATTAATTTCCTTATATAATAAGGTGATTTAAAGGATCAATATTTCCAGTGCTTAATAAATTCTGAGGAAATTATAGTAGTGTACAAATGACCTTAGTAGTCTACTGTACAATTTTCATACCATTTGGATAAGTATAGCTACCTTTACAAAAATGACAATCTACGTAGGATTATTTTAGTAAAAATAGTTTAGCATAGCGAAAAGTGTCAGGAAATAGATTTAATATTTTTCTTACATTCCTCCAAGCATAAGAATACTGTGCAAAAATTTTCATTATCATATGTTATGTATTTTTGTCCCAATTAATTTCACTAAAAACTAGCAATTAATTAGGATTAAATAGGAAGACCATATTCAAAGTATGCTTACTGTAGGTTTAATATTTTTTCTAGCTAGGGCATGTCAACACAAGACCAGCAAAATTGGAATCACAATTTTATCACCTTTCTAGCTCAAGTTAAGCATTTTACAAGATAGAAACCATTTAAAAATTATTTAACTAGCTACATTTTATTCTCCTAGAAAAATACCAGAAAAAGGGCATCTCATATTTTTATCAAATACCGAACTTCATTAGGAATCAAACAAAATTTGGTTCACCAAAATTGAACACTCCTAGCGTGAGATATGAATTTTTGAAACATGCATTCAAATCTATGAAATAAATCAGAAAATCAAACATCATACAGACTGACAGCCGGGGCCCGGGGTCAATGGGGACCCACTCGTCAGCGAGACCAAAACAGGGGACGGCGCTGACTTGCGAGAACTCACCGACGACGAGGTCTCCAGCGGTAGCGTCTTCACCACTACACTCATCTCACCCCGCGCATCGACTGGTAGGTTTAGTTGGCTTGGTGGCTCGCTCGAGCAAGCTCGACGGCGGCCATGGCGAACGGCGGAGGTCGGCGGTGGTATGCCAGCCATTTCCGGCTATGGTACACTCAGGCAAGGATGGCTACTCCATCCTGGTAACCTAGCGAAGCTACACGGTATAGGTGAGGGCTCAGGATGGCGTCGGTGAGCTTGGCCACGTGCATGGACATGTGGCGGCGCACGGAGCACGGTAGTGCTCACTCTGTTCCGGCTAGACGACGACAAAAGGTGGGTCTCCATCATGCTACTAGTGAGGTCTAGGGTTACTCGACCTAAGGCATGAGAGAGAGGAGGGAGATGGTGAACCAACTCAACAATGGTGAGCTCGAGTGCCACGGTGGCCATGACAGACATGGGCGGAGCGGCGATTCATTTCGGCACCATCAAGCGGTGTCGTCATCCCTAGATCTGGCCTAAGCATCTAGACTCTAGCATAGTGCTAGACCAGAGAAGATGGAGGCATGCGGTGTGGTGGAACGGTCGAGCCATGGTGAGCTGCGAGCGTGGTGGCGCTCCGATGATGACGATTGCTATGGCGAGGAAAAATGCCGCTCTACCTGGGGTCGATAGGTGGTGCTAGTGGCTTGAGGATGTGGAGGTGATGGCGGAGCTACTATTGTAATAGAACCATCCAATTTATAAGAGCACAAGTACAATAGCAACCACCAAGGCAGTCAAACCATCACACTTGAGCCCATATAAATCCAGTAGTCCATCGAGTATCACAAAGGGTCTCGAATCAACCAACAAACAAGCCAAGATCATACGTGATTCAACATACAAGCCACATGTTACAACAAGTTCACAAATAGTTTGTCGTACATCGGAGTTCCAACATAGTTATTACAACATCAGTTTAATAGTAGCGAAAGCAATATAGTTCTGAACGACATCAACAGTAGTTTAGATACATAGCTAGTTTTCACAGTCATCTCAAACAAAAGCACAAGGGTGAGATGATATATAGAATGACCATGCCCATGGTCCTATACCTCATCCACTATAGGAGCAAAGCAGTGCTTACAGTAGCCGTGGTACATCACGTTATCTGCAACAATAGGGAAATAAACCCTGAGTATGAGAAGGTACTCAGCTAGACTTACCCGTCATAAAAAAAAATTAAGAGACACAAAGGATCATGCAAGACTTATAAGTGGAGCTGGTTGACATCCTTTGACTACAAGCTAATATTTATCTAGTATCTTTTAACTTTGAATAACAAGTTTATTATTCCTATTCCATTCTAGATTAGCATCTATCCTATGCCAAACATGTGGTGTACCATTAAATCATCACAATAGTAACCATATCAAGTTGAGCATTTCCATAATTCACATAACCAATACTTTCATCAATTACTACGATGAAGGGGGCTCATGTCAAGTGCTCACTATCCGGGAGAGATGGCGATTAGAATCAATTCCTACCCAACTAGGGAATTATTCCTAACACACACCCATACTCCCCCCATCAGGGTCGCATCGGGTCACCTTTGGTACAACTTAGGTCCAAATCACGGGTAAGACCAGCGCCACACCCTCAAAGATACTACCAATCTGCCAGGAGGCTCGGGACTCGAACCCACCCTTAGACTCATGCCATTGGCTCTCTACACATCCTTACTACCTCTAGGGTGTGCACTTTAACTGCTCGTGTCCCCAGCCTGAGTTGAGCTACTTGGCTTCGCGGTCGATACGACTTATCCGACCAACTATGTGAGAGGTTTGCGTTCAACATGACAAGAGGGCCTCCAATGGCCGATCCTTAAACGACACAGACAGATTCACTATAAGTCACCACACCTAACATATAAGATTCCACCCGGTCTCCAATTGTTCAACATCACCAGGTTGTTTTCAACGATAGCACAATATAGCCAACCGTGATCAAGTCACCACTTATAGCTCGCAGGTGACAGGAAATCACCTGACTTCTACCAGTCTAAGCATGGCTAAGCATAAAGGTCGATCCTGGACCTACATAGGATTCAAGATAGATATTTCTGGACAAGGAAAGTATATGCAACAAGTGGTTCCAATCAACTCTTATAACCTAATGCATCAAACATAAAGGACCCAAGTAATATCTTGTAAAACATGGGAGACTTAGAATGCTCCGGGGCTTGCCTTTCACAAACGTGGTTGGCTGGTGGTCAGGGCACTCTAGGAGATGATCAACTCTAGGCTCGCCTTTGCTTGGAGCTTCTTGGTGCTGAGCTTCCTAGTTCTCCTCTTGTGGATCGGCTTCGAGTTCCACCAACGTGATTTCTTCCGCTGCACCTATTGCATGCATATGCATAAAGTGAGTATCATGAATGCATACGAAGAATTATGAATGATATGACATGAGAATGTGCATGATTCTATGGTTATAATTATATCAAGTTACTTAGATTATAACCAAGTTGAATTCATATTTACTGAGTAGGTGCATATCTATTCTCTAGAAATTTCTGGAATCCACACTAAGTCCATTTCTGGACCACAACACAGCAGCTACAAGTTTAGATCATAACTAGAGTTTTAATCAATTAATTGCTATGATCTAGGACTTTATGGAAATCTCATAAAATTGCCTACAACTTCCATTTAGTCATCACAAGATGTTTTAATAGCTATCTAGGTTAAACAATTCAATCATCCAGATCTGTCCCGAAGACAAGCAAATTCTGACAGCAGACTTCTAACAGATATAACTCCCAAACCATTTAGCCTATTACCATCAAAATTTGACACAAGTAAGATCAGTAAGTTATCTACAACTTTGTTAATAACAAGTTTCACAAGAAATGTAATTATCATTATAAATTTATCAATACAATAGAAACTACTCCTGCAGCCATCTAGTTGAATTATAAAGCAATAATTAAGTAGCTGCTTATAACCAATCAACTTCAAGCACAACTACCATTATCAGCAGATCATATGCATCACAAGGACTATAGAAAATAGTATGTTTTTGCCAAACTAATGTATTTAGATACCTTTATTAATTTGTTTATATAATAAGGTGATTTATGAGATAAATATTTCTATTGTTCCATAAATTCATAGAAAATTATGGTAGCATTCATATGACCCCAAAAGTCTATTGTACAAATTTCATACTAATTGGATAAGTATAGCCCTCTATACAAAAATGACAAGTTGCTTAGGTGTATTTTAGCAAAAATAGTTTAGCCTATTGAAAAATGTCAAGCAATAGATTTCATTTTTTTCTTAGGTTCCCTAAGACCCATTAGCACTGTACAAAAATTTGCATGGCAATATGTTACTTATTTTTATCCTTATGAATTTCCTCAGAAAACACCATTTATTAAAAGATAAATAGAAAGACCCCAGTCCAATCAAGTTTACTGAAAGTTTAGTATTTTTCCTAGCTAGATCATGTCAACACAAGATCAACAAAATTAGAATCACAATTTTATCACTTCCCTAGCTCAAGTTATGTATTTTACAAGATTGCAAACAAGTTAAAAGCACTTATTTAGCTCTATTTAATTCTCCCAGAAAGAATACTAGAAACAGTGCATTTCATATTTTTATCAAATACAACACTTCATGATGAATCCAACAAAATTTGGTTTATCCCATTTGGACACTCCTAGCTCTAGATATGAATTTTTGAAACATGCATTCAAATTTGTGAAAACAAATCAGAAAATCAAATAATACACAGCCTGACAGATGGGGCCCGCTGGTCAGTAGGACCCACACGTCAGTGACTCCAAAGTAGAGGAGGTGCTCCAGCCAGCCCTATCTCACTGGCGGCAAGATAATCGGCGATGACTGTGACACCAACGTGTTCCTCTCATCAAGCCGCATCGATAGGTGGTGACTACGTGACCTAGGGTTCACCGGAGATGGCTCGCTGGCGACAATGGTGGACGATGGGGGTAGCGTGGCGGTACACCGGTGGTCTCTGGCCATCATGTGCTCCGGTGAGGTGTGCTACGGCTACGCAGAATCCAAACAAAGCTATCGATGATGGTTAGGGCTCTGGTGAGGCGGCGGTGAGCTCCAACCACGTGCATGCCGCGGCGGTGGCGCACGGAGCACGGTGGTGCTCCCACCGTTCTGGCTAGACGGAGATGAATGGCATGTCTTCGTCATGCCATATGAAAGGTCTAGGGTCACTCAACCTATGACGTGCGAGAGAGGAGGGAGATGATGGACCAGCTTAGCAACGGTGAGCTCGAGTGCCACGGTGGCCATGGTAGCCGCGCGCAGAACGGCGACGCATTCTGATGTAACCAAGCGGTAACGTCAAACTAGACAATGGATTAAGATGCTAGGACCTACGACAAAGACCAGACAAGGGAGAGAGAGAGTGAAGGTGCCCAGATTGTGGCTAGCCCAGCGAGCATGGAGCTCGGCGGCGCTTCGGCGAGAACACCGGTGGCGGAAACGGCAAAATGCGCCCCTACCTAGACTCGAAGTGCTTGGCAAAGGGGTGGAGGTTGAAGCGCGGAACAAGGCGGAGCTATTGGCCCGATTGATTGGAAAATGGTGCAGTGATGGCAGCGAGCGAGCACGGCCGAGCGACGGCGATGGCGCGGCGGCGCGGTGCTCTGTTTTGGTCTGGCGTGGGCGAGAGAGAGCGAGGTGCGAGGGTGAAATGGAGCGAGCAATAGAGGCGCACGCCTTTACTACCCATGCTAGCCTAACTGGCTAGGCCGGCACCGATGTACGGCTGCCACGTAGCCCTCCTACCCTGCCCCTAGTCGGCCACTGACACCGGTGTGGACGCGGCCATCAGAGCCAATGACAGCGCCTGATGAAGCAACTTAGCGATCATCAAACTCCAAATCCGTTCATTCTTAGAGAAAACTCTATTAACAAAAGTTGTAGAGCTACATATGATCTACAATATTGCTAAAAGGACTTTGGCCTAAATCTTAATGGTTCGCGAGGTATATCATCCCAAAGTGCAACACTTGAAACTGTGATGCGATCCCAGACTTAGAAAAATTTTCAAAGTCAAAAACAGTAATTCTATTGCTACTTGTGGACTATTTTTGAGCATGCTATGCACTGAATTAGGTCTTGACCCAAAAATAAAAGTTGTTGCTCAAGTCAAGTAGTACAACTTTGCTTAAGGGTGCACTACCATGCAAACATTCTATGATATAGTTCAACTTAGGTCAATCATACAACTTGAAAATGAAAGCCTACACTATAACCATGACTTAGAGGCCAAATGGGTCCAAGTCATGAATACCAAAGTTGTTACATGTGCATTCTAAACATGTTTAAGTTACTCCCAAGGTCCCACAAACATTTTATACATTGGTCACATGTAAATCCTAGCATATGTAAAGCATTTAGTAACAAACACATGTGATATGAGCAATCATAGAGATAAATTTTGAGATGCTCGTGCTCATGAGTGATCAATGATGCTTGTGCTCATGCAATGCCAATGCCAAATGCATGCTTAACACCTTGGGTGTTACAACCCTTCCCCCTTAAAGAAATCTCGTCCCGAGATTTGCATGACTAACCATCTCTTGTAGAAAACTGGATAGACCTCACGAAGATAATCCTCTCGCTCCCACGTAGCATCTTGCTCACTATGGTTATTCCATACCACCTTGTAGAATTTAATGAATTTGCCACGGGTCACTCTTTCCATTGTCTCAAGCACTCGAATAGGTCTTTCTTCATAGGTTAAATCCGACTGGATCTTAACACTAGCAGGTTCAATAGCTTCTTTGGGCACACAAAGACATTTCTTGAGTTGGGAGACATGTAAAACATTGAATATAGCTCTGATTTCTGAAGGTAACTGGAGTTTGTAGGCTACTGGTCCCCTTCATCCAATGATCTTGTATGGGCCTACATATCTAGGTGCAAGCTTTCACTTCACACCAAACCTTTGCACTTTCTTCATGGAAGACACCTTCAGATATACAAAATCCCCAACTTCAAATGCAATGGGACTTCTCCTTTTATCTGCATAACTCTTCTGTCTCGATTGAGCAGCTTCAATATGTTGTTGAATAATTCAAACTTGTTCGTCAGCTTCTTTGACAAAGTCAATCCCATAATACCTTCTTTCACCAGGCTCAATCCAATTTAGAGGAGTCCTACACTTTCGACCATACAAAGCTTCAAAAGGAGCCATCTTGATGCTTTCTTGATAGCTATTGTTGTAGGAGAATTCGGCCAAAGGTAGCCATTTCTCCCATGAACCCATAGAAGAAATCACACAAGCTCTCAACATATCCTCTAGAATCCGATTCACTCGCTCAGTCTGACCAGCTGTCTGAGGGTGGTAAGCAGAGCTATGGATCAATTGGGTACCCAGCTGCTTATGCAGATGTTCCCAAAAATGATTAACAAACTATGGCCCTTGATCTAACACAATGCTTTTAGGCACACCATGAAATTGTATGATTTGGACAATGTACAACTCTGCGTATTGATGGGGTCGATATCTTTCCTTAAGAGGGATGAAATGTGTAGATTTAGTCATGCGGTCAACAATTACCCATATGGAATCATGACCCATTTCAGTGGTTGGAAGCCCAACTATAAAATCCATACTTATGTCATCCCATTTCCAACTTGGGATAGACAGTGGCTGAAGTAGTCCAGATGGCTTCAAATGGATGGCCTTGACCTGACAGCAATTATCGCATCTAGCAACAAATGCTGCAATTTCTTTCTTCATTTTTGTCCACCAGAAGCGTGTTTTCAGATCTTGGTACATTTTACTGCTACCTGGGTGAATGGACAAATTGGAAGAGTGTGCTTCCTCTAGAATTTGGTTTCTCAATTCTCTATCTTTTGGCACTACAAGTCGATCCTTAAACCACAGTACACCCCTCACATCTAGCCAAAAATGCTTGGTTTCTTCCTCTTTCATCTTGCTTTTGATATGGAATATACCCACATCGGTCTTTTGGAGCTTAATGATCTTAGACTCAATAGAGCAACTAACAGTGATATTGTGTAAGACTGCCGGATAAAATAAGTTGAAACCATCTTCCAACAAGGGATTGCACTGATACTTCTGGCTTAAGGCGTCTGCAACCACATTGGCTTTTCCCGTATGAAAATGTACTTCTAGGTTGTAATCCTTGATCAATTCCAACCATCTTCTCTACCTAATGTTCAATTCAGGTTGGGTGAAAATATACTTGAGGCTCTTGTGATCGATGTAGATATGGCAAACATTACCAAGCAGGTAATGTCTCGAAATTTTAAGAGCATGGACAACTACTACTAATTCTAAATCATGGGTTGGATAATTGACTTCATGCTTTCTCAGTTGCCACGAGGCATAAGCAATGACTCGGCCTTCCTGCATTAGAACACACCCCAAACCGGTACCCGATGCCTCACAAAACACATCAAACAGTTTCTCAATGTCAGGCTGTGCTAAAACAGAAGCAGTAGTTAGCATCATTCATAAAGTGTGAAAAGCTGCCTCACACTTCGGTGTCCATACAAATTTCTCATCCTTCTGAAGCAACCTAGTCATGGGCATGGCAATTTTGGAGAAATCCAAAATAAACCGAAGGTAATATCCTGCTAAGCCAAGAAAACTCTGAACCTCATGAACGGAGGTTGGGGCTTTCCAATCAAGAACCTCCTGCACCTTGGATGGGTCCACCGAGATTCCATCTTCAGATAAAACATGGCTTAGGAAAGGTACTTTCCTCAACCAAAATTCACATTTAATAAATTTATCATATAACTTATGCTCTCTCAGCCTAGACAACACCACTCTTAAGTGCTCTGCGTGATCTTCTGCATTCTCGGAATAGATCAAGATATCATCGATAAACACGACCACAAACTTATCAAGTTCGGGCATGAATACCGAGTTCATTAAATACATGAAATAGGTAGGAGCATTGGTCAACCCAAAGGACATGACTAAATACTCATAAATGCCATACCTAGTGGAAAAAGCTGTCTTAGGTATGTCCTCAGGCCTGATCTTGATTTGGTGATAACCGGACCTCAAATCAATCTTAGAGAATACTTTTGCTTTTGCCAATTGATCAAGTAAGATATCAATGTGAGGCAAAGGATATTTGTTCTTGATAGTAACAACATTGAGTGGTCGATAGTCCACACACATCCGCAAGGACTTGTCCTTCTTTTTCACAAATATGGCCGGATAACCCCATGGTGACGAACTAGGGGGAATGAGACCCTTTTATAAGAGGTCTTGCAATTGGATCTTCAATTCTGCTAACTCATTTGGAGGCATTCTATAAGGTCTTCAGGAGATGGGTGCTGTACCTGGTATTAACTCAATCTTGAACTCTATATCCCTATTGGGTGTTAACCCAGGCAATTCATCTAGAAAGACAACCAGAAACTCACATACTACAGGAATATCAGCAAGGGCCATAGGCTGGATAGCATTGGCCACATTTTGGAGATCAAACACCCTAGGAAGGGGTACTTGAAAAGCATCATTATTCCTGGGGTCTCTCAACATAATGGTTCTAGTCGATGTATCGATAAGGACACCATGGTTCTTCATTCAATTCATACCCAAGATCATATCTATACCCAATCCCGGTAATATCACTAAATTTGTAGTATACTCTCATTCACTTATTTGGATAAGTACATCTTTAACTATCTGATTGGTAGAAATGTTACTCCCGGCTGCACTTACACAATAACCACCTTTGTCTACTACAAATATTTTTTGATCATACTTGGATGCAAATGTTGGACTCATGAATGAATGTGAAGCCCTAGAATCAAACAGAATAACTGTAGGGTTATGGTTCACAAGAAACATACCAGCTGTGACAACCTCGCCAGTGGGAATCTCTTTCGTGGTGGTGTAATGCACATACCCCTGGCATGCATTTGCAGCTGTTGGCTTCTGATTATTCTTCTTGGGGTAAGGGCACTCCCTCGCCCAATGACCAGTCTTGTTGCAATTGAAACATGGTTGATTGTTAGGCAATCCCTTCGAGTTACCTTGTCCTACACCACCCTTAGGCGGTAGAGCAATAGAGTATGCCTGGCGATACCCTTTAGTTGCTTGGCTTGGCAAGGCCTTCTTCTGAGGTGGTTGGTATTTTGGAGCAGGTGGGCGGTATTGGGTTCTTGCCACCACTGGAGCTCTCTACTGAGATGCACCGACTTCAAAGGCCCTCTTGTGGTTCTTGGACGCAGCATAAATATTATTATGATTCTCTTGTGTGAGCGCATCACTCACAAATCCATTGTAGGTCTCACTCTTGTCATTTGCTAGAGTCTTCATCAACTTTGGACCTAGTCCTCTCTTGAAGCTTGCAATCTTCTTAGCATCGGTATTCACAAACTCAGGCGCATACCTAGAGAGGTTATTGAAGGCATGCAAGTACTCAGTGAGACTTTGGGTGCCCTGAGTAAGCCTCATAAACTTTGTATGTTTCATGCTCATACGACCTGGGGGAATATGAAGCCCCCTGAAAGCAGTCTTAAACTCATTCCATGTAACCTGAGCATTAGCAGGGAGGGTAGATAGGTAATGAGTCCACCAAATGCCTGCTGGACCACACAACTGATGTGAGGCATATTCAGCCATCATATGCTCTGTAACTCTCAAGAGACGAAACTTCTGCTCAATGGTATTGAGCCATTCATCGGCTTGCAATGGCACCTCTGCCTCCTTAAATATAGGAGGTTTAGTGTCCAAAAAGTACTTGAATTCACTATACTAATTTAGTTTGGGTCCCTGGTGTTGGTCTCGTCCCGTCCATGACCGGTGTTCTATGCAAGCCCACACAGTACTTCCCCCATAGACCGTTGGGTCTCTAGGATCTGGGCCATCATTTTCGCTGGCGTGGGGTATGGTGGTGGTAGGAGATCATCATCACCCTCACAACTAGTACCGGCCCCTCCACGAGTGTGAGTCATCTGCAAAATTGCAACAATAAGTGATTATTGGATGATGTGAAGAGATTGTAGAAGAATTGTATAATCATGCCATACTGTAATTACTTGAGAGAATCTCAAATTCATACAATAACACAGAGGCACAATAATTCATTTCCACAACATAACATCACCAATAGGACCACTTATGGTACTCGCAACGCATTCCATACATGCTAAATTTTTCTTGCGAAAAACAACTAGGAATTCATTAAAAAGTGCAATTACCACACGTATTACATGCATGGTTCCAATAACATCAAAGGGGTACATCATGAAATCGAAACCTACATTATGAGTTCATTACATAAGGATCGAAGATAGAGAGCTATCGCATCTAGCTAGATATTATAGCTAAGCTACTCATGGTGGTCGCTGTCGATGTCAGACACACTATCACCTTTGTCGTCCTCAAAAGGCTCAATCTCCTCCTCTTTAGGCTCATCCTCGGCATTCACCTCCATACCATCGTCCTCAGCAATCAACACATTGGGATCTTCTTCCACTGCTGGAGCTGGAGGAAGAATTGGGTTTACCAAGTTATTGAGACGATGAACATCTAGCTGAAGCTCCTCAATCTGGCATATGAGTTCCTGCTCTCTACGATCAAACTCTGTTGCCTGCCTAGCAGCCTAGAACACAGTCTAGATCCTAGCTGCCTCCCTAGTCTCAGCAAGGCAAATGACCTCGTCCCTCTCAGCATGGACGTCCCGTAACTCAACCCTCGCTGCATCTCTTTCAACAATAGCATGGACAAATTGCCCCCGACGAGTTTCCAAGGCTATCATATAATTACCTATCTCATTTTGAGCTGCTCTAACTGCCCTTCGGTGCCTGCGCACACGTCCTCGCATCCTACGTTGTACAGCCTATGCTCTTTGGAGCTCTTGCATGCAACTGATGTAACTATCCTGGCGAGAGTAAAACATCTTCATAACTGCATACATGGCACTCATGGCAGCATTACTACTTCCTGCTCTTTCATTCCAGTCTCTTACCAAAGCATTACCGCTTGGCTAGGTCCAAGCGGTCTATGATGCATCCACTCGAGGGAAAGATCCAATGGGCCCATTGACAAGCTCATCACCGAAATTCTAATAGATTTTGCTGAGAACTTCAAAAGCAGCCACTTGGGCACCCTCCCAAGGGGTCTGTCCATCTGACTCGATACTCCATCCTTGCCACTGAGGGTTGTCCACACGGGCGGCGATAGTGACCCGCACATCGCACAACCGTTGTCCCTCGGTTACCACTTCGCTCCAAAAATAGCGAAGTGGTTTAGCATACCCGATAGAGTGCAGTACCCTCCACAGTAACGTGGGAGTCCCAAACAGTGCCAAAAAGGTGTCGCTTGCAATAGGGGCTCCTAGGGCTGCCATCTATAGCAAATGTTACAATTTAGTGAGACACACAATTATAGAAAATAGTTACTTAACAATAAGATCTTACAAGAGGGAGGAACAATGCAATGACATGAATGATTGATGTATCATGATGTATGCTCGTTCCGTACGTTCTCACAAACTTAGAGAAATAAATCCTAACGACATACGTGGTGGCATACATACGTTCTCTCAATATAATCATAACTAAACGAGCTACATGTTTCGTTGTTAGTGTACCTGCAGAAGATTCATTTTAGCCCAACCCAACAATTATATGTACAGAAAGGTAAATCTAGGCTCTAAGTTGAATACCAAGGATAGCAAAATATATATGAAAGTAGTAAACTAAATACTTCCATATATATATATCCCATATATATACTTCTGTATCAAAGCTACCTGATGATCAATTACACTACCCAAAATTAAATACGTACCATACACACATGCAAGCATGCATATACAACTGTATCACAGCTAGCTCTCCCCGACCGCACGCTCACTTCTTGCGGTCATGCCACTCATCAACTTACCTTCTTACCTGGCATAGAGGCATTTGATCCATACATTACCACTCAAGTGAGTGGCACCCATACAACAGCATGCCGTATGGACGATGAAAGTAAAAACCCCCCGTGTTAGTACTTAAATAGCCACCTAATAGTCCTTAACTAGGCATAAAGGAGATGACCACTGGCACACTATAGTTTTAAGTTCAATCTTCAACACTCTAAACTTATTACTACAGTTGTAGAAATTAAGTTTATAAAACAAAAACCTTTGTTTTAATTACACATGTGACAAGTTTTAGTGTTGAATCCTACTCTGATGCCAGCTGTAACAGAACCATCCAATTTATAAGAGCACAAGTACAATAGCAACCACCGAGGTAGTTAAACCATCACACTTGAGCCCATATAAAATCTGGTAGTCCATCGAGTATCACGAAGGATCTCGAATCAACCAACAAACAAGCCAAGATCGTACATGAGTCAACATACAAGCCACACGTTACAACAAGTTCACAAATAGTTTGTCGTACATCGGAGTTCCAACATAGTTATTACAACATTAGTTTAACAGTAGCGGAAGCAACATAGTTCTAAACGACATCAACAATAGTTTTGATACATAGCCAGTTTTCACAGTCATCTCCAACAAAAGCACAAGGGTGAGATGATATATAGAATGCCCATGCCCATGGTCCTATTCCTCATCCACTGCAGGAGCAAAGCAGTGCTTACAGTAGCCGTGGTACATCACGTTATCAGCAACAATAGGGAAATAAACCCTGAGTTTGAGAAGGTACTCAGCTAGACTTACCCATCATAAACCAAAAATAAGAGACACAAAGGATCATGCAAGGCTTATAAGTGGAGCTGGTTGACATCCTTTGCCTACAAGCCAATATTTATCTAGTATCTTTAACTTTGAATAACAAGTTTATTATTCCTGTTCCATTCTAGATTAGCATCTATCCTATGCCAAACATTGGTGTACCATTAAATCATCACAATAGTAACCATATCAAGTTGAGCATTTCCCTAATTCACAAAAACAATACTTTCATCAATTACTACGATGAAGGGGGCTCATGTCAAGTTCTCACTATCTGGGAGAGACAGTGATTCTAATCGATTCCTACCCAGCTGGGGAATTATTGCTAACACACAACCATACTACCCCCATCAGGGTCGCATCGGGTCACCTTTGGTACAACTCAGGTCCAAATTGTGGGTAAGACCAGCGCCGCACCCTCAAAGATACTACCAATCTGCCATGAGGCTCAGGACTCGAACCTGGCCTTGGACTCATGCCATTGGCTCTCCGCACATCCATACTGCCTCTAGGGTGCGCACTTTAACTACTCGTGCCCTTGGCCTGAGTTGAGCTACTTGGCTTTGCGGTTCGAATGACTTATTCAGCCAACTATGTGAGAGGCATGCGTTCAACATGACAAGAGCACGTCCAACGGCCGGTCCTTAAACGACACAGAAGGAATCACTATAAGTCACCACACCTAACATATAACATTCCACCCGGTCTCCAATTGTTCAACATCACCAGGTTATGTTCCACGATAGCACAATATAGCCAACCGTGATCAAGTCACCACCTATAGCTCATAGGTGACAGGAAATCACCCGACTTCTACCAGTCTAAGAATGGCTAAGCATAAAGGTCGATCCTGGACCTACATAGGATTCAATATAGATATTTCTAGACAAGGAAAGTATAGGCAACAAGTGGTTCCAATCAACTCTTATAACCTAATGCATCAAAAATAAAGGACCCAAGTAATATCTTGTAAAACATGGGAGACTTAGAATGCTCCAGGGCTTGCCTTTCACAAACATGGCCTTCTGGTGGTCAGGGCACTCTAGGAGATGATTGACTTCAGGCTCGCCTTCGCCTGGAACTTCTTGGTGCTGAGCTTCCTGGTTCTCGTGTTGTGGATCAACTTTGAGTTCCACCAGTGTGATTTCTTCCGCTGCACCTATTGCATTCATATTCATAAACTAAGTATCATGAATGCATAAGAAGAATTGTGAATGATATGACATGAGAATGTGCATGATTCTATGTTGATGATTATATCAAGTTACTTAGATGATAACCAAGTTGAATTCGTATTTACTGAGTAGATGCATATCTCTTCTCTAGAAATTTTAGGAATCCACACTAAGTCCATTTCTGGACCACAACACAGCAGCTACAAGTTTAGATTATAACTAGAGTTTACTCAACCAATTGCTGTGATCTAGGACTTTCTGGAAATCTCATGAAATTTCCTACAACTTTCATTTAGTCATCTATGGGGGGTACGACCCCAGATACCCATGGCAGACTACATGGGCTATGCTCCCATGGGCGGTCCAACCCACAAGATGAAGACCTACGATGCACGACACTGCTCGGTGTGCACCGCAAGACATCAAGGGCGATATACTAAAGATACTATGAGATCTGTTAGGATATGTTTGATCCCATGATTCATGTAATATGTTATTACTTTTCGGTTATTCCTAGATCTAACCGACTTGTAACCCTGCCCCCTAGACTATATAAGGCGGGCAGGAACCCGCCTCAAAACAAATGCAATATCATACAATTGACAATACAATCCAACAGACCATAGGAGTAGGGTATTACATTGCGCTGAAGGCCCGGACCTATCTACTCTTGTGTCTGTTGCCTTCTTGTTCTTGATCACCCGCATCTCTGCCGATCAATCTACCTTCGTGGGATACCACTTGGAGGACTACCGATGATATTCTATCGACAATTGGCGCGCTTGGTAGGGGTGTGCGTGCTATTTCCGTCATGAACAAGATGGTACATTTTGCAGGCTCTTCGTCCTTCCCACAGCCCGGCCAGATCTTTACGGTCGGATCGATCTCTTGGGTCATCAACGCTAATGGAGACGGAGAGATCATCGAGCCGGTGCTGATCAATTCTGTGCCGACCACCCCAACACCTGCAACTGCAGATCCGATCTCAGAAGCACCTCCGAGGTTGTCTTGATCAACAATTTGCCGCCCGCTCCCTGGCTACCCAAGGAAGCAGATCAACAACGACAATCTGATTGCATCCATCGATCAGATTGGTCAGAAGCTCGCCGAATGCCTCTCCATCGCGGAATCGGCTCTGACCACTCTAGATCAGCGCCGACCACCCTCCAATTCTGATCTATCGGAGGTCGATCATGAAACTCCTAGGGTTATGGTCGCCATTCATTAGGATGCCCTAAGGGGTAGATTCGGCGACCAGGTGAGAGACATCTATCCTCTCACCGACCCGATCGCCGACCAACTATCGCCGACTGTCAACATGCTGCACATTGACCAATGCCCTGAAGCATCCCTCCACACCATCCTAGAGGAGAATCTAGACTCTAAGTCCCAAGGCTCTATAGAGACTGTCGCCGAAACCACCGCCATACAACCTCCTTTCCCACCCTTCCGAGGAGGCAGAATTTTTAATGTCAGCGTCGATAGCCCTCCATGGGATGGAGAAACCGACGAGGACCGCGCCGCTTGTGTCAACAGGAATGCCAACCATGTGCAGTGCCGAGTGAATGAGGCCACCATTGTTCTAGCTGAGGCTGCTCGGAACGAGCAATTCAACTCGCAAGGGAGGCCACGCCCACTCCAACGCAACCTCGACGATGAATTTGTTCGTGTCGATGGCCACGACATCTACAAGACCCCAAGCACCAACTTGGCCATGGCCACCAATGTGCTCACCCGGTTCGAGCAAACGCCTGAAGTCACCAAGGTCACCGCAATGCTCAAAGCTGCACACTGCCAGGTCAATGAGATCCGCCAGGATCAGAGACCTTCCTACTTGATGAGCTCGATTCACCGATCTGCCTCGCCGATCAACAACGTGATGATGGACAACCCCTATAGGGGGAGCTAGGGGGAACCGCATCGACTACCCTCGCCAACACGACCAAGAAGTTGACCAAGATGTCCGAGCGCACATCAACAACCTCCAAGATGCACGACGTCATATCAACGGGCGCTGTCTCTCGCCATGAAGAGGAAGTACGCCGGTGTCAGGAGTACGAGCAAGAGTTCAGCAATCCGAAAACAGCCCTCCAGCCACTTAGCGCCGGCAATGCTGCAGATCACGGCAGTGATGATCCCGAAGGGCCCCAAAAATTCATTAGGGCACTCCGAACACTCCAGTGGTCCCATGGTTTCAAAATAACCGGGGTCCAGCCCTACGAGGGGCAGATGAACCCCACACAGTGGCTACAAGCTTACGCCACCACCGTGCGCGTTGCCATGGGAGATACCAGTGTCATGGCAAACTATCTTCCTGTCATGCTCATGCCAATTGCAATGAACTGGCTGACGAGCCTTGCCTCAGATTCCATCGGATCCTAGGAACAACTAAAGAAGGTCTTCACCGACAACTACATGGCTACGTGTACTCAGCCGGGCACCAAGCACGATCTGAATCGCATCTACCAGAAACCATCCGAGCTCCTCCGTAGCTACATCAGACGCTTTTCCAAGATGAGGAATTCTATTCCCAACATCACGGAAGCAGAAGTCATCACCGCCTTCGTCTGAGGACTCCACCACTGTGACCTCCGCTCCAAATTCAATTGTAAGCCACCGAAGGGCATTGGCGAGTTGATTACGACCGCCGATCAAAATGCCGACACTAAAGACACCGAAGTTCGCTTCAACAAGGATACGATCACTCATCGCCCAACTCGCCGCAGCGATGAGCGCCCCAACGAACGACGCCACAGTGACCGCCACCATGACGACTGCGGCCACCATCAGGACAGTGGCTGTGATCAGCCGGAAGGGTCCAGAGCTAGTCAATATCGCCGCTGCCGACTAGACCACATCGTCACCGCCATTGATGAACCTCATGCCAAGCGCAACTATGACGAGCAGTACAAGAAAATCCTCAAAGGCTAGTGCCCTCTCCACAAGAACAGCAAGCACAAGATGAAGGACTGCCTCAGCTTGGCTAAGGAGTTCTAGGCCAAAAAGCCAGACGACGACAACAACGATAGAGCTAGAGGTCACCGACCACCTAGGGACAACAACAATGCCTTCTAGGATCACAACAAAGTGGTCACCACTATCTTTGGGGGCCTCGCCGCTGCTGAGAGCAGAAGAGATCAGAAGCTCACCGCCCGCTGGGTGCTCGCCGTCAACATAGAAGACGCCATCACCAACCCCAGCTACCGCCCCTGGTCTAAGGTTCTCATCACCTTCTGCAGGGCTGACCAGTAGGCGGACATCCCTTACACAGAGCGTTTCCCCTCATTCTTGATGCAACCATCAAGAAAGTGCTCTTCAGAAAAGTACTCGTCGACGGTGGGAGTGCTCTGAACCTCCTCTTCACCAGAGCCCTAAAGGAGTTGGGCCTTGGAATAGAATACCTCACTCCCTCCGACTCCTCCTTCTGGGGCATGGTACTTGGCAAGGCATCCAAACCGCTTGGAGAGATCACCCTCCTGGTACAATTTGGCACGACTAGCAACTTCCGCGTCGAGCACATCAACTTCTATGTCGCCGACTTCAACACTGCCTACCATGCCATACTTGGTCAGCCAGCTCTGGCCAAGTTCATGGCCATACCGCACTATGCCTATCTGGTGTTGAAGATGCCTTCGCTTGCAGCAGTTCTGGCCCTTTGGGCCAACCTCTCCATCGTCTACGCCTATGAGACAGATAGTCTCACCCTCGCTGAAGCCACCAAGCTCTCCATCCAGATGGCTAGCGTGGTCACAAATGCCAAGACGGTGCCCACCGATGACCTAGAGATCCTAGTGCTAGAGCCTCCTCATGCCTCCGCCAAGTCCAAGGAAATGAAGCAGGTCGGCCTCGGCCTCGATGACCCCACCAAGATCGTCAAGAATGGGGTTCACCTTGACCCTAAGTAGAAAGCGCACTCATCTCCTTCCTACATGCCAACGCCAACGTATTTGCTTGGAAACCTATAGACATACCGTAGGAGAAGATCGAGCACTCCTTGAATGTCTCACCGACCGCCAAACGATCAAGCAGAAACTTTGATGATTCACGCCAAACAAGAAGGAGGCTATTAGGGTAGAAATAAAAAGGCTCCTAGCTGCCAGATTTATTAAAGAAGTGTATCATCCTGAGTGGTTAGCAAACCCTATTCTTGTTCAAAAAAAGAATAAAGAATGGAGAATGTGCATTGATTACACCGATGTCAACAAACACTGCCCTAAAGACCCCTTCGGTCTACCTCAGATAGACGAGGTTGTAGACTCCACTAGCTGTGAACCCCTCTCCTTCCTCGACTGTTACTCTGGCTATTACCAGATATCCCTCAAAGAGGATGACCAGATCAAGACATCGTTCATCACGCCCTTCGGTGCGTATTGCAATACCACCATATCCTTTGGACTCAAGAACGCCGGGGTGACCTACCAAAGGGCCATCTAGATGTGCCTTGACCAACAGATAGGCTACAATGTTGAAGCTTACATCGATGATGGGGTTGTCAAATCCAAAACCGCCGATAATCTTATCGCTGACCTCGAAGAAATGTTCGCCAACCTAAAAAGATACAGATGGAAGTTGAACCCTTCAAAGTGCATCTTTGGAGTTCCATCCGACATACTCCTAGGCTACATCGTCAGCGCCCGTGGTATCGAACCCAATCCCGACAAGGTCTCCGCCATCACCAACTTGAAATGGCCAACCTACGTAAAGGATATATAGAAGCACACAGGGCGCATGGCTGCTCTCAGCTGCTTTATATCGTGCCTCGGTGAAAAGGGACTACCATTCTTCAAACTACTCAATGCCTCCGAGCGCTTCTCCTGGTTGGAGGAGGCTAACATAGTTTTTGAGTAGCTCAAGTTGTTTCTAATGAAGCCTTCGATCATGACGGTGCCTCAACCAGACAAAACCCTACTGATCTACATCGCCGCCACTTCTTGCGCAGTTAGCACGGCTATCATCATCGAGCATGAGGAAGTTGGACATGCCTATAAGGTACAATGTCCGGTCTACTTCAACAGTGAGGTCCTTAATGAATCCAAAACTCATTACCCTCAAGTTCAAAAGCTGCTATACACCATCCTGGTCACGTCGCGCAAGCTTCACCATTACTTCGAGTACTACAAGATCGTTGTGGTCATTGAGTTTCCACTACGGGACATCCTCCACAACAAAGAGGCCAATGGCCGCATCATCAAGTGGGCTGTCGTGCTCGGCACTTACTCCATAGAATTCAGAAGCAGGCCTACCATTAAGTCGCAGGCGCTAGCTGACTTCGTCGCTGTGTGGACCGAGATCCAAGAGCCCATCCCCGCTGCTTGCCCCAAGCACTGGGTGATGTACTTCGACGGTGCCCGCAACATCAACAGTGCTGGTGTTGGCATTTTATTCATTACTCCAACTAAGGACAAGCTCCGATACGTCCTCTGAATTCATTTTCCAGCCTCCAACAATGCCACGGAATATAAAGCATGTCTCCATGGACTCCGTATAGCCGTCGAGCTTGGCGTCAAATGCCTCGTGGTATATGGAGACTCCACGCTGGTCATCAACCAAGTCAACAAAGATTGGTCCTATTCTAGTGAGAAGATGGACGCGTACTGCACCGAGATCAGGAAACTTGAAGGGAAGTTCTACGGTATCGAGTACCACCCCGTGGTATGAGACCAAAATCAGCTCACCGATCACCTATCTAACATAGGCTCTTCTCGCGCCACAATTTCGCCTAGGGTCTTCATTCAAGACCTCTTTACGTCATCTATTAAGGAAGAGAAGGAAGTTCAAGAAATCCCCCCGCCGAGCAGCTGGTACTTGCGGTGCCTTTGCCGGCTATAGATTGGAGGGAACAGTTCATCATGTACCTCACCAGCGCCGACGTACCCGCCAATAAGACTGAAACTAAACGCCTCATTCACCACAGCTAGCATTACATGCTAGTGGATGGGTACTTGATGCGGAAAAGTGCCAAGGAAGGGATACTGCAGAAATGCATCTCCCAAGAAGAGGGAGTGAAACTACTTCCTGAAATTCACTCTGGTTCTTGTGGCAATCACGTGGCCTCGAGAAACCTGGTCGGCAAAGCTTTATGAGCTGGTTTTTATTGGCCCACGGCCATCGCCGACGTAGAAGACCTCGTTCGATGTTGTGAAGGATGTCAATTTTTTGCCAAACAAATACACGTGTTGGCGCAGGAATTACAGACCATCCTAGCTTGGCCTTTTGCATGCTAGGGTTTGGACATGATTGGGCCTTTCAAGCCTATGCCAGGCAGTTTTCGGTACGTATACATCGCCATCAACAAGTTCTCCAAGTGGATCGAATACAAGCCGCTTGTTTCGGCCACTGCAAAGAAGGTAGTCGAGCTCTACGAAGATATCATCCATAGATTCGGTCTCCCGAATAGCATTATCACCGAACTCGGAACTACATTCACTGGGCACCATTTTTAGGACTTCTGCGAAGACCGATGCATCTCCGTCAAGTATGTCTCTGTTGCCCATCCTAGAGCCAACGGCTAGGTCGATCGGGCGAACGACATGATCCTCGATGCCCTCAAAAAGAGGCTATACCAAAAAGAGAAAAAGCATTCGGGCAGATGGCTCAAAGAGCTCCCAGCTGTGGTCTGGGGACTACGCACTCAAGCTAGTCACAACATCGGTGTGTCTCCATATTTTTTGGTCTATGGCTCAAAAGCCATACTTTCAGTGGACATTGCCTTCTGAGCACCTAGGGTGGAACATTATAATGAAGAGCAAGCCGTAGCTGTTCGGATAGAGGACGTCGACAGAGCCGAAGAAGAACGCCTGATCACCAGCATCCGCATAGCCAATACCTAGAAGGCTTACGAAGATACTACAATCACAATATCAAAGGTCGTTCATTTGTGGTTGGTGACCTCGTTCTCCATAGAAAGCAGAAAACTGAAGGGATGCACAAGCTCTCCTCCCCCTGGGAGGGGCCTTACATGGTTAAAGAGGTTACTTGACCAGGGTCTTACCGGTTATGTGACTTGGATGGAATTGATATCCCCAATTCATGGCACATCGAGCACCTTATACATTTCTATCCTTGAAATGCTCCAGATATGTACTCTTCACTCCATGATGAATAAAGTTTTTGTCACCATAATTTGTCTCCATTATTTCTCCACTCTGATTTAATCTCCATTTGCGGTCGCTAGCTCTATGCTACTCCTTAACAAACTCCAGCAATTTTATGTAATCTCCATAAATGCTCCACCCTGTTTCTCCATACTAAAATATCTCTAAGATACTTCGCCAACCATCGAGTAGCACATGCTCCGCTCTGTGTTCTTTGGAGAAAACCCAGTCTCCGATCTCTCCCTACACGTGCTACGGGCTCTACGCTCTGCGTTATGGGTGGTCGGCTATGGTTCCTTGGTCACGTCTGTTCCTCCTACACGTGCACGGGCTCTAGCGCTTGACGTTATGGAATACAGGCTAGCCAAGGCCAAGAGCCCAATAACGAACTAACTGTTCAGACACTACTTATACCATGTATAAATGTGTTAGGGTTAACAACAAGTTTCTTTTTCACCGAAAGTGCTAGCAAGATGCATAAACATGCACATGTCACTTTACAACATTTATACACATACATAAATGTTTGCTTATGCCCTCACACATCTAACTCTCCTCTCTAGATGTTCCATATAGGTTCCTCTCCGCTTAGGTCATTGCGTTTGATCCTCACCGTCCACCTCACCGAACAGATCGACATCGCTGGCCAGCTTCTTCGCCGCGTCCTCCACCTCGTCCTTCGGCTGCTCCTACCTCGTCGCACCCATCCCTCTGGCAAATCTGGCCCCTATCGCTTGAAGGTTGATCGCAGGGTAGTGGGACTGAACCACCACCAGGGCATGTGTGATGATGGAGATAGCGATGTCTCGGTTGAACCCTTTGAAGTTCTCCTACGCTACCTTGCACCAATCAATGATGGATCCGGACGGGCGGCCTGTCGTCGGGCTGAGGAGCCACCTCCATGTCGATATAATCGAGCACAGGCTTGACTCTGGCCACCATGGCGTCAAGTTTCTCCCTCTAGGTTCTGGCCTCTAGCTTTAGCACATCGAACTATGCCTTGGTCCTTCAACGGTATTCTGCAGGCACCAAAAGGTTCCGTCAAATGAAGAAATCACATCAGCAACAACTCCGACCATGAACTACTCACCTTTCAGCTCCTTGGCTAGTTTCTTCGCTCGCCCAGACACCTTCTCCTTCTCCTCTTGGAGTTGACTGATGACCTGATGCAACAGGCCGAGCTCTGCTTCTTGCTCTACAAAAGTGACAATCATCAGCAACATCTAGTTTTTTTGGCAATACTGAACAAGTTCACAGATCCGCAATACCATTCTTCTGCTCGGAGATGCTTCTCAGCTACTCAAAGTTGTGCTCTAGCTGCTCGGAGTTGTGCCTTAGCTGCTCAGAGATGGTCATTAGCCGCTCGGATAAGGCCCCCTTTTGGTACTCCAGGTCCCTCGCATTTGATTATGCAAGATTCCTTTTGCGCTGGGCCCTCTAGACGTTTTTCTCCATTAGCTTCACCGCCTCCTTTAGCTTCTCATTCTCCTTGGCGAGGGGCTCCATCTGGTTGATCAGCTACTATCGTTGTGCGGCAGTTTGCGCTATGCCCTGTAACAGCACCAAGATTATAAAGAACCCTATTCTCCAACGCCAAAAATGGACATCGCCGATGCAATGCTGACCTCGCTCTGCTTCATAGCTGTGGAAAGAGTGGAACATAGCCTCTTCACCTCCCTAGTGGTGTCCTCCTCTTCCACGACCACCACTTCACCCCCTGCTTGCAGAGGATCTGGACGGCTTGAGGTCATGATTCTTCATGCTCAATCTCCTCGACCTCGTCCTCTTCCTCCATAGTCGGTGGCGCTCCCTGGGGGCTCGGTGGCCGCACACTGAGACTAACCATGCCCTGTGACATCTTAGGGCGCGCCGCTTGCTCCTTTGACACTACTGGCCTCTGTGCCTTAGGCTCTGGCACGACGCTGGTAGCTCCTGCTCCCGCCTTCAAAGATTTGGCGGCTCTCGCCGTTGCTCCTGGCATCTCCATCGCATCGACCAACGTCATCACCAACCGTTCTCCACTGCCAACTCCATCAGCAGTGGTCGACCCCTCCGCAAACCATCGAGTGTCTAGGGACTCTAGGATGGAGTTCGCCGGAATGGTCTTCGCGCCAGGAACAGGCTCCGGTTGCTCGCCAGTCTGGCCAAAAGGATTTAGATCCTCTGCGCGCCCCATTCTAAATCAGATCAGCTCATCAATCACCGCAACTATAAAGATCGGATAGCAAATGATTCCAAGGCAAGGATACTTACACGTCGGCTTCCTGATAGGCGGTTTTGAACCGGCGCTGCCTCCCGAGCACCTAGGCATGGCTCTGGGTTCAACCCACATGTCCTGGGCTAGAGGTCTTGTGGCCCCCGCTGTCAGTCTCTCCTCCACCTGCTGCTCAGGGACTCCCTACCCTCCCTTCGACTGCACCTCTGTGCGCATGTTGCGCGGTGGCACCTCAGTGCTCGGAGGAGGAGCTACTGTAGCCCCGTTGTCGTTCGACCACTCGAACATTGCCACACTCTGTGTCTGAGTGGTCCAGTGTTCGCCTAAATGGATTAAACGGCCGTTTAAACGGCCAATAAACGGTAAACAGTGGTAAACTGTTTTGTTTAGGGGGTAAACAGAAATTAAACGGTTGACCGTTTAAACGGTCAAAAAATGGTCTAAACGGCCTAAACGGAACGAAGATAAACAGCATTAAATGGGCTAAACAGCGTTTAAACGGCTGTTTAGATGAACACGAGGTAAATCTAGTTCAGTTTTGTATGGATAAATTTCTATATTTAGGTTTATTATATTTATCAATGTGTACACTTGATATGTTAGATGCATAAATATCTATATTTGGTTCTTTTCACATGCATAAATATATATACATACCAAAATAATTGATTTTTACTCGGATAAATATGTATAAATGCTAGAATACTTGATTTTTTATATGCACATATATAATTATATGTATTTTTTCTTAAAAAGTACAAAACCGTTTAGACCGTTTAACTTCGTTTAAACACCGTGTAAACAGCCTAAACACTAAACAAAGGGCGACCATGTAAAGACCGTTTACCGTTTAGAAAAACATTGGAGTGGTCTGATCGTCGCCAAGCAAGATGCCGCCTGGTTTGCGGGGAGCTACACCCGTCGTTTTCCTCTTCTTTTGGTCCGACTCATCTCTCACCGCCCTTTTCCCCTGGACTTTCTCTGATACCGAGGGGGACTCTCCTTTCGACCAGCACCTTCATCTTAGGATTCAGATGAAGTGCTGATGGCACCTTCCTCTGGCTGAGTGGTCGACCTGGTGTCTACTGCCTTTGGCCAATCGCTCCTTGGCATGCCCGAGAAGTACGCCACCCGTTCCTACAAAAGGATCTTTCCACAAGCCAATCTGTTCACTGCTCGGCACGACGCAGGATAAAAAAACACCAGGACCAACAGTCGAGATTCTTACCTACGGAGGTGGGTTCGTGCAGTTGAAGGTTTTCGGCTGCCCTGGCACGCTGTACGGCACATTTCGAGCGAATAGCTCAGCAGCCCAGTGTAGCACAGCCTCCTTCGTTAGCCTCTCCATCCTCTGTCGGGTGCCGTTAGTGTCTCCCTTGAAGTCAAAGCCCGCGTGGGCCCTCTCTTTGCAGGGCTAGACGCGGCGCATTATGAAGTTCACCGCGACCACCACTCCGTTCATCTTCATGCCGCTCATTAGTTTGAGGAGCTCCTTCACCTGATCCATATCAGCACTGGTCGGCTTCTCCAACTAGCTCCTCTGGTTCTCCGGAACCTGGTCAACGTTGCATCTGATGGTAGGATGGCTTTGCTTCATGTAGAACCACCTGGCATTCCACCCCTTCAGCGAGGTGTTCAGCGGCATAGTAATGTACTTGGCCACCATCCCGTCATGGAGATATAGATACACACCACCGACCACTCTAGAACCGCCCCTGCCCTTCTTCTTCAGCCAGAACAGGTGTCAGAAGAGGTTGAAGTGGGGCAGAATGCCAAGATACGCCTCGCAGAAGTGGATAAAGACCGCAATATGCAAGATAGTATTCGGATGCAGATTGCATAGGCTTACTCCCCAATAATCCAACAGATCATGCAAGAAAGGATGAACAAGAAGTCCAAATCTGCGCTAGAAATAATCTTTGAAAACTACGACTTCATCAGTGTGCGGCATCGGGTAGGGCTCACCATCGGCTGGACGCCATCCGACGGTGACACGGTCAGGAAGAATGCCCGCCTCCACCATCCCATTCAGCTCCATCTCTCCCATGAGCGACGGCACCCATTCCTTGTCATGGCTTGCCCCGGCGGCCGCCTTCTTCGTGTTGCCACTTCCTCTCTTCTGCGCCATTCCTCAGATCTAGATTGGGACAGGTGGCGGAAGCATGTGTGAATGCGAATGGGGGAGCACGAGGCTGAGGAGGAAGACGAAGTGGCGAAGTGAAAAAGGTGGGAGCGCGGAGTGCGGTGGTGCAGTTATAAAGAAACCATACCCACTTTTTGCATTTAAGTGTTTTTGGGAAACCGCACCATGATTTGCGCCTTTCCGAATTCCCCGAAGTGGTGTGGTGGGCCGTTATCTGGGCTTCCATGCAACTACAGCCCATATCACCCATTTTTCATGGTAACTTGGAACTGCACACTGAATATTCACCAACTTCTCTACAGTACCATCAAGGCTCAATAACTTTTCCTGTATAGCCATTACTCTGACTTTTTGTCCATGATTTGATTTATCCGAGGTTTCCACATGTGGCTCGGGGACTACGTCATCATTATGACTTGGTTTCTCAGCACATTAGGGACTTTCTTTTGGTTACTGTTGTTTCTGACCCTGGCACCACATGACCACGTCACCTACTGTCAGGCTCAGGGACTAAGTAGGCACACTTCACCTTGCGGTGAATGTGCGCTTTTCATTTTAGGGCTTTGCCCGTGGACTGGTTGCCTGCTTGGCCGATCTTCTGCATTTCTTCTACTTTCTGGACCTTGGCACTATGTGACCACGTCACCTACTGTTAGGCTCGAGGACTAAGTGGGCACACTTCACCTTACGATGAGTGTGTTTGCTTCCTAAAGTTGAAGACAATTATCTCCCTTTCTCGTGGTCGGACTTTAAGTGGGCACACTTGGTCCACTACGAGGAAATTTTTGATTTTAAACTTGAGCTCCTTACATCCTTCTGGCAAGCCTCACTTGGGTAAGCTCATGCTCGGCCAAACAGTTAAGCTGGTTAGCTACGGTCCACAATTGCTCAGCGACTCATTACGGTGGTTGGACCATGAGTTTTACTGCTCGGCTTTGTTTACACCTACTCAGACAAGCTCAAGACGGCGTTGCACAACAGATACAAGGCGCTCGGGGACTAGCTGTGGGGGGTATGACCCCGGATACCCACAGTAGACTACGGCGGATATAAGGCACTCGGGGACTAGCCCACAAGACAAAGACCTATGATGCACGACACTGCTCGGTGTGCACCGCAAGACATCTAGGGCGATATCCTGAAGATACTACGAGATCTGTTAGGATACGTTCGATCCTATAATTCATGTAATCTGTTATTACTTTCCGGTTATCTCCTAGATCTAACTGACTTGTAACCCTGCCCCTAGACTATATAAGGCAGGCAGGGACCCCCTCAAAACACACGCAATATCATACAATAGCCAATACAATCCAACAGACCACAGGAGTAGGGTATTACGTCGCGCTGACGGCCTGAACCTATCTAACTCTTATGTATCTGTTGCCTTCTTGTTCTTGTTCACCCGCATCTCTGCCGATCAATCTACCTTCATAGGATACCCCTCGGAGGACTACCAATGATATTCTGTCGACATCATCACAAGATGATTTAATAGCTATCTAGGTTAAACAATTCAGTCATCCATATCTGTCCAGTAGACAAGCAAATTCTAACAGCAGACTTCTAACAGCTATAACTCCAAAACCATTTAGCCTATTACCATGAAAATTTGACACAAGTAAGATCAGTAAGTTATCTACAACTTTGTTAATAACAGGTTTCACAAGAAATGTAATTATCATCATGAATTTATCAATACAACAGAAACTACTCTTGAAGCCATCTAGCGGAATTAAAAAGCAATAAATAAGTAGCTACTTATAACCAATTAACTTCAAGGACAACTACCATTATCAGCAGATCATATGCATCACAAGGACTACATAAAACATTATGTTTATGCCAAACTAATGTATTTAGATACCTTTATTAATTTCTTTATATAATAATGTGATTTATGAGATAAATATTTCCAGTGCTCCATAAATTCAGAGAAAATTACAATAGCATGCATATGACCCCAAAAGTCTACTATGCAAATTTCATGCTATTTGGATAAGTATAGCCCTCTATACAAAAATGACAAGTTAAAAGCACTTATTTAGCTCCATTTAATTCTCCCAGAAAAAATACTAGAAACCGTGAATTTCATATTTTTTATCAAATACTACACTTCATGATGAATCCAACAAAATTTAGTTCAGCCCATTTGGACACTCTGAGCTCTAGATATGAATTTTTGAAACATGCATTCAAATCTATGAAAACAAATCAGAAAATCAAATAATACACAGACTAACAGATGGGGCCTGCTAGTCAGTAGGACCCACATGTCAGCGACTCCCGAGAAGAGGAGGTGCTTCGGGCAGCCCTATCTCGCTGGCGGTGAGATCATCGGCGACGACTGTGACACCAACGTGTTCCTCTCATCAAGCCGCATCGATAGGTGGTGACTACACGACCTAGGGTTCACCGGAGATGGCTCACCGGCGACAATGGCGGACGATGGAGGTAGCATAGTGGTACACCGGCGTTCTCCGACCAACGCGTGCTCCAGTGAGGTGTGCTACGACTATGTAGAATCCTAACAAAGCTATCGATGGTGGCTAGGGCTCCAGTGAGGCGGCGGTGAGCTCCGACCGCGTGCATGTCGTGGCGGCGGCGCATGGAGCACGGTGGTGCTCCCACCGTTCTGGCTAGATGGCGACGAAAGGCAGGTCTCCATCATTCCGTATGCAAGGTCTGGGGTCACTCAACCTAAGACGCGCGAGAGAGGAGGGAGATGATGGACCAGCTCGGCAACAGTGAGCTTGAGTGCCACGGCGGCCATGGCGGCCACGCGCAGAACAGCGACGCGTTCTGACGCAACCAAGCGGTAACGTCAAACTGGATAATGGATTAAGATGCTAGGACCTATGATGAAGCCCAGATGAGGGAGAGAGAGAGCGAAGGTGCCTGGATTGTGGCTGGCCACGGTGAGCATGGAGCTCGGCGGCGCTCTGGCGAGAATACCGGTGGCGGAAACAGCAAAATGCGCCCCTACCAAGTCTCGATGTGCTTGGCAAAGGGGTGGAGATTGAAGCGCGGAACAAGGCAGAGCCATTGGAATGATTGATTGGAAAATGGTGCGGCGATGGCATCGAGCGAGCACGGTGGAGCGATGGCGATGGTACGGCGGCATGGTGCTTCATTTTGCCTTGGCGTGGGCGAGAGAGAGGGAGGTACGGGGGTGAAATGGAGCGAGCAGCAGAGGCGCACACCTTTATTCCCCACGCTAGCCTCACCGGCCGGGCCGGTGCCGGCGTATGGCCGCCACACGGTGCGCTTGGCTTGCCCCCGGTCGGCCACTGACACCGGCGTGGACGCGGCGATCAGAGCCGATGACAGCGCATGACGAAGCAACTTAGCGATCATCAAACTCCAAATCCGTTCGTTCTTAGAAAAAACTCTATTAACAAAAGTTATAGAGCTACATATGATCTACAATATTGCTAAAAGGAATTTGGCCTAAATCCTAATGTTTCGTGAGTTATACATCCCAAAGTGCAGCACATGAAACTGTAATGCGATCCTAGACTTAGAAAAATTTTCAAAGTCAAAAACAGTAATTCTATTGCTACTTGTGGACTATTTTTGAGCATGCTATGCACCAAATTAGGTCTTGACCCAAAAATAAAAGTTGTTACTCAAGTCAAGTACTACAACTTTGCTTAAGGGTGCACTACCATGCAAACAATCTATGATATAGTTCAACTTAGGTCAATCATACAACTTGAAAATGAAAGCCTACACTGTAACCATGACTTAGAGGCCAAATGGGTCCAAGTCATGAATACCAAAGTTGTTCCATGTGACATTATAAACATGTTTAAGGTACTCCTAAGGTTCCACAAACATTTTATACATTGGTCACATGTAAATCCTAGCATATCTAAAGCATTTAGTAACAAACACATGTGATATGAGCAATCATAGAGATAAAATTTTAGATGCTCGTGCGAATGATCAATGATGTTTGTGCTCATGCAATGCCAATGCCTAATGCTTGATTAACACCTAGGGTGTTATAGCCATGGCCAAGACAGGCCAGTAGAGCTATGTTGGAAGCGAGCGGCTACGGTGGAGCCGCGGCGAGCTCGACGCGGCGTTTGGAGAGGCAGACAAGTGGGATGGAGTGAGAGCGGGCGAGTGGAGCGAGCGATGAGGGCGCAACATTTATGCGCCCGTGCTGGCCTGACCGACTGGGCCAACACCGGTGTGTGGATGCCATGCGGCGGCCATAGCCTGTGGCCGGTCGGCCACGACACCACGCGCGTCCACGTGATTCAGATGCCGCCCTCGACTACTGACAGCGCCATTAATGATCCTATAACTCCTAATCCGTTTGGCCATTGCAAAAACTCCATTAATGAAAGTCATAGAGCTACATGCCATCTACAATTTTTCTTTAAGAACCATCATCTAATTCTCACTGGTTAACAAACTACATTGCTCCAAATTGAGGTACATTGAAACTAAAAACAACATCATGACTTAGAAAATTTTGCAATTTCCAAAACTGTATTTTGTTGATACTTGTGAGCTATTTTTGAGCATGCTATGAACTAAATTAGACCTTGACCCAAAAATAAAAGTTGTTACCCTAGCCAAGTACTACAACTTTTATTTAGGTCACACAGCCATGCAAATAATCTAAGCTATTGTTCAACTTTAGTCAATCTAGCATCATGAAAATGGCATTTCAAATGAAACCAACACTTGGAAGCAAAATTGGCCTAGGTCATGAATACAAACATTGTTCCATTTATCATTCTAGATGTGTCTAAGGTGTTTTCATGACCTCACAACCATCTCATACATTGGTCATACATGATTGCAAGCATAAACATATATATAAAATCAACATTTCATGTGATAATGTATAAGAATGAGATGAAATTTCAGATGCTCATGTTCATGAATGCTTGGATGATGCTTGTGCTCATGAAATGCAGATACCAAATGCAAAGCTTAACACAGGGGTGTTACACCGGCCCGTCCTAGACCGGCCCAACCTGGCCCATATTCGGCCCAACCGGCCCGCCAGGCCCAGTCGATCAACGACCATTGATCATTGACCGACCCCGCCTGTCAGTCTCTGTGAGTCGCTGGCCCCACCTATCAGTCTCTACTGAGTCGCCGACCAACCAGAACATGCCATATGTCAAGCTAGAATAAATCTTCTCTTTTTCTTTTTTAGAAAATAGAATAAACTTAGAAAATTCATAATCAATTCATACGACCTCAGAAAAATATGAAACTAGTCCCAAAATTTTTCTAAAAATGAGCTCTACGTCATAGGACTATGTTTGAGTGCATTTGAATCTTTTGAATTTATGTCGCTTCTTTGTGTATATCTATAGGAGTCACTTATCGCGGCATTATGTCCCATTTGGTAGCCCTAGAGGATCAGCTGACTAAGGAGGACGACTACGAGTACATTGAGGAGCTTGGAGATGCCCAGTCTGTAGGTGCCATGTCCCACCCAACCTCATAGAATCCTACTAGACATGCAATAATATAGCTGCTAGTGCTTTACTTCAATGCAAATGATCTATGATAGGTTGCATGGTAGAATTGCTTGAAGCCATTACATTGTCACAACCTTGCCCCTACACACCCACTATTAGGATAGACGCTCGCTTACTTGCTTCTACTTTGCATTATATCTGTGATGTGATGCTGAGTGGATGGTTATTTGTGAGTGTCTAAGGCACTTGGTGTCGATCATATTATAACAACTAGGGAGATCTTGGCGTGTGTCTTGGGTGTGTGGTGAGGGCTGTGTTGACTAGATAGGATTCTATGATGAGTCTTGGGGACGAGTCTTGCTGGGGGAGTGTGACCTGAGCACTTCCCGTGTGAGGTGCCTATGGCGGGTACATGAGAGATAGTAGATCATGGGGAGGAGTGTCTTCGTGGGATGAATCCCTAGGAAGGAGGTGATGTTGAAGCACATGGTGTTGGTTATCCCGGTGTTTACACCAAAATTTGGGTAGAAGAACGCAGGAACTCGAAGCTTCCAAGATTGTGTCAATCAAGGAATCGGTTGCATAAGCATTGATATCAGCTGATTCAGATGCGACACTAGAATCGGCTCTCTTCAAATGACATCAGCAGATAACAACAATGAGCTACGGTTTACGTCAGGAAATACATGTCAAACTCTACAAAAAGGGAAAGATTAGGGTCCAAGTTATCTTAAGTTAGGAATGTTTTCTTTTGTACCAAAGATTGTAATGAGTTGTACTTGAGTAGGATTCATGTTTAGGCTCTGGATATAAATATTGGACCCCGGCTATTGTAAAGGGACATCATCCAATCAATCAATACAAGTTACTTTTTTTGGCTCCGTGCCAACCCTTAGGAGTAGGAGTAGAATAGATCTCGATGAGTTCTTCAACAAGTAGGGTTGCATCGGTTTGGCCGACCTCCGGCTTGTTTGTAACTACCATCATGGCTTATACTTCTATTTGTATGGCTGCATCGGTTAAGTTTGACCTCCACAGTGAACTCTAGTATAAGCTAGTTATAGACTCTTATCTAGTTCAAGCACGGCTGCATCGGTTATGTTCGACCTCCACTGCTCGAATTAGATTAAAGTCAAGTTATCGGCTCTACCTAAGGGTGGCGTCCTTCGGGTAGATTCATAAAGTTACCGATCTTGCTGATGTTCTCATTGCTATTAGTTTGCAGCAACATCAATCTGCCCGGTCGAGATCGATCTAGATCGGCCTCATATTCTTTTAGTCCATCATTTGCTTTGTTACCACACAATATTTATTACTTTGAGCGATAGGTTATGTTTCATCGGCTGTTCTACCTCGATCTTGATCGTGCATAGTACACAGTTAAGGCACATATGGTCTTGAAGAGGTATGCTGGCTAGTTAAATCTGGTCTACGGTTCGCTATTATGGCTGTAATAATCCGGTCGATCTCCACTGATGGCACTTTAGATTGGAGGATGCTAGTTAGTAGATTTGTTCTCGATTAGGCATGACCTTAACTATTTGCTATGCCTACATTGGCTAAATAGCCGATCGCCTATGCTCTAACGCCTACAGTGTGTCTCCATGATTCTGTTAAATATGAATAGATCTGTTTGCTTTGAAGGTTTGATTTGTTGTCTTTATCACGGCTGCCATCGATCCAGTCGAACTCCACTATTAGAGATAACAGGTTAAGTTTAATGAGTTCATAGGTTTGTCCATGTTAAATAGTCGATTGTTCACATGCTATAGTCCCTTTTCACCCGAATCAGCTATTTCAGCCGATTCGCTTGAGCTTTCACACATATAGCGTGTCTTTTAGAAAGCCTGTCGATGTATAGATGGTTTCATGGATTCTAAGGTTTTAATTTATTATTATCATCATAGCTACCATTGATTCGGTCGAACCTCACTGTTGATGGTAACAGGTTAGATTCATAGTGTTAGTAGATCCATTCATACTAGACAGTCGATTCGTTCGCATGTTATATCCTTTGTCGTTAGATTCATTGGCTCAATGATTCACACTGGTAATATCCACCTAGCTGATGATTTCACTTACATCTATGGGCATTGTACTTATCAATATAAAATCAATCATGATCCATAAGCTTTACAGTCCGTAACAACCAATTTCTTCACGTATCAGCTATTTAGTTGATTTTCCCGTCTGGCTGCTTTCGAAGCGACACACTTGGAACTGTCTGGGCAAGACTGGCATGTTCCACCTTAAATTACTGATAAACTTTCTCTCCTTGTCAATTGTAGGTCAAATTGACTAACACGCTTTGGGAGGAATTCATAGAATCGGTTAACCTTGCGTTGAAGCCAAGCGGATCTCCAGGCTCATCCTAAGCAGATCCTTCAGGCTTGCTGTGTGCCCGGTGCATTGACATGTTTTTTTTGCCCCGACACACATTGTGGCACGCCCGGTGGGACACCACAATCGTCATGGCGAATTACAACAACAATGACATCCTTATGGTACCTTATGATGACCTACCTGATGAAGATAAAGATATCATCAGCAAAGCTATAGAAGAGTTTCAGAACAAGTGTTTGTTGTCCTACACCAAGACATGTGACAATAAAATTGTTCAGAAATATCCACTACCAAGAGTTCTATTGCATGGGTAGACAGATGTAGATGAAGCTAAAGATAGGCGTTTCTTCATGGAGGCTATAAACAAATCTGTTCATGATGCCATATTGAACCATAATGCAGTTTTCTTGAACACATTCCACAACACTATGAAGGAGGTGTTTCATGGATATCCAATTGATTAGGTTGGCCTAGCTTATTACAACATTCCACATCCATCGACTCAAGGGACTAATCAAGCTAGTACTAGCCATCAAGAAGTAGCACCGGCTGGTAATGATAATGTCCAGGTAGTTCAGAGCTCATCTGAGCAAGTTCAAGGTGCTACTAATAATTAGATATAGTATAATCCTGGGTCGTCAATGCAGCATGTGCAAGAGCCGATGGGGCAAGGTCAGAACCAGATGGTTAATTTTGGCACATCAAGCCAAATACCATTGTCGGCTCAAAAATAGCGCCATCAGTTCAAAGGATTCATAGAGAATAGATCCTAATATCTATAACCAGAGACTTCAAGCAGCAAACCAGCAAAGGACCCAGCAGATAGAGATTCCACAAGGATATCATTATGGCACAGATTACAACACCCTTTACATGATTCCAAATCTAGGGTATCAAGGTACCTAAAATTTTAATCCACAAATGGGTCAGCAATTGCAGAGAAATCCAAATTCAAATGCTAATGAGTTGTTGCTTAGAGTGACCGAAATGATGAAGAATCAGTTTAGTTTGAAGCCAAAAGGGTAGACCTTTTCGTACAAACGCCCATATCCAGAGTGATATGATTTGGTCGCTCTTCCTGCAAATTACAGGCTCCTGGAGTTTGCTAAGTTCACTGGCCAAGATAGCACAAGCACAATAGAACATTTCAGTCGGTATCTTACATAGTTGGGCAAAGCATCCAGTGAAGAGGCCGACCGAGTTCGTTTCTTCTCCGTGTCTCTATCGGGGCCAGCCTTCACTTGGTTTTCATCACTGCCAGTTAACTCTATTGTCAATTGGGCAGACCTAGAGAAGAAGTTTCATACATATTTTTACACTGGGATAGGGGAAAAGAAAATTACCAATTTGACAACTATAAGGCAGAGAACTAATGAATCGGGCACCGAGATTCTTCAGAGATTCCGAGAGACCAGAAATTTGTGCTTCTCACTGAACTTAACTGATGATCAGCTGGCTGCTTTGGCTGTTCAAAGAATATTGCCAACATGGAGAGAGAAGCTGCTGGGACAAGAGTTTGACGATTTAGGTCAGTTGGCTCAATAAGTGGTAGTGCTCAATAGCCAATTTCAGAACATGCGTAGAGATACCCGATTCCAGAAGAATGTCGCAATTGCCGAAACCTATAATCCATATTCGGTTGATGACAGCTATGAAGATGATGAAGAAGAGGTTGCCATGGCTGAACGGAATTGGGGTAAGAAGACAATAATGGTGCCAAATCCTTGGGTAAGAGGAGTCAAAGAGAGCTATGATTTCGACGTCACTAAATCAGACAAGCTCTTTGATTTTTTGCTCGAGAAGGGACAGATCAAGTTGCCCGACAATCATGTTATGTTGCCTCCCGATCAGTTGAAGAATAAGAAGTTCTGCAAATTTCACAATGCCACTTCTCATTCTACTAATGAGTGCAGAGTTTTTTGGCAACATATACTGAGGGCTATTCAGCAAGGAAGGCTCAAATTTGATACGCCTCGAAAGATGAAAGTTGATGATAATCCTTTCCCAAGAGATCAGAACATGGTTGATGCTAGGCTGCTCAAATGGAAGACTAAAGTCCTAACATCAGTTAGATCAAAAGAAACTAGAACAGTCGATCCCAAGATGCAAATATCAGCTGATGAATATAGAGAGGTTAGAAGGCGTCGTGACCAACAAAAGAGCAGATATGGGCAGGGAGAGACATCGAAGGATGGGGCGACAAGGCCGCGTGTTACATCTCGAATTTTGTTGAATAAATGGCAGCGACAGAAAGAAAAGGATTATTAGCGTTGGTTAGAAGAGAAAGAATACCAGCGTCAACAGGAAAAATAGAGGTATGAAAGAAAGCAAGTTGAATCACACTAGAATTGTCCTTTCTTCAGACATTGCTGGAATGAAGGTTTGAAATTGCCTACTAAAAATAATTGCCCAGAGTGTAGCAAGCAATATTGGAAGTTTAGGCAATCTCAAGCCAACCGCCGGTCTATCCATGCTCGAGATGAGTATCATCATAATAATATGGATCAGTGCTTAAAAATAGAAGTGTTCATGATCGGCTTGGGAAGCGAGTTGTTGATCAGAACTGGGCTAATTATGAAGAAGAGAGTAATAAGGAAGAATATGTTTGGTAGGAAGGCCAATGGTGTCCAAGAGGTTTGACAAGAAGCCAAAAAAGAAGAGTGCAACACCTAAGGAATAGAGAGCTAGAATAGGCTCAAGCATCTGGTAGACCTTAGGTGTGGCATGCTAAACAAACAGCCGATAGGGGGCAACCATCGGCGAATATTCAAATAGCTTTTCTGTTGCCATCAAAATTTAGGGCTCCAGCAGATCAAGAGGTCTATTTAGATTTTGATGAATCAGAGTATGAGGAAATAGTTGCCAAGTTGATAGTTATATAGCAGGCTATATTCGATAAGCTAGTCAAGCATCAGCACTTAAAGGCTTTATATGGAAAATGTTTTGTTGATGGGAAGCCGATGAGCAAGATGTTGGTGGATGGAGGTGCTTCTGTCAATCTTATGCCTCACACCACTTTTCATAAACTTGGCAAGGGACCAGGAGATTTGATTGAGACCGACATGATGCTTAAGGATTTTGGGGGTAATGCATCTAAGACCAGGGGGAAAATGAAAGTCGAATTGACAATCGGAAGTAAGACTTTGCTCACCACATTCTTCGTCATTGATGGAAGAGGGTCATATAGTTTACTCCTTGGTCGTGACTGGATTCATGCAAACTGTTGTGTACCATCAACCATGCATCAATGTTTGATTCAATGGCATGGAGATGATGTTGAGCTAGTTCACGCTGATGAATCTGTGAGTATCGCAATAGCCGATCCAATATATTGGGAGCTAGAAGACTTCGAGTGTTTTTCTAGCAAGCTATGGGAAGGAGGCTTCATTAAGATCAGTAATGAAAGCCAATAGCCGATCCAAGCAATCAGCTCTGAGAGTTTGTTTTAATGGATGATGCACCAATGATATCTAGTTGAATTGGCTCTAAACTTTCAGCATTGGTATCTACAAACATCAAGGAAGATCTTTAGCTTAGATCTGATGCAGAAAGATAAACCAAGCATATAACTTTCTTACCATCAATTGTCCATTGAACTGGGGATTCAACAGTCTAGATGACAGCACCAACAAGATCACTGTCAATAGGTGGACTATCGGACTCCTGCTCTTGCATGAATGTTTCCCCAGGAAGTGTCTAACATGGTAGATGATCAGGAAAGAGTGAAAACTAAATAAAAATCAAGAATTTTAAGAAAAAATGCCTTGGCACCATCAGGGGGTGAAATGGAAGGACTTACATCTTCTGCTGCCTTGGAAGCATCGGTTGTTTCAACCAAAATCGACTCCTTTTGAGGATCGGCCGATGAAGGGTCTGTTGATGCTGACTTGAATGCCTAGGACAGTAGTTCCGCACCCAGTGCAGGTTGAGACACAATGGTTGATAACTGTGAAGAAAGGAACAGGATTAGAAGTTGAATATCACTTTGAGATGAGGGGTAATTGTTTTACCTGAGGAGCTAATGGTCTCATTCTGCGAAGTCTTTTCCTAGTAACAGTTTTCTGGGTTGTCCCTTGGGCTGTCTTACATTTTGAGGATTGATATGTTACGATTGTAGGGACAGCTTGAGTTTTCATCAGTTTCTTTAGCGTAGGTGCAGTTGATCCTATCCTTGAGATTTGACATGGTGTTTGATAATCTATAGAATGCCCTTCCTGTCCAAGCTTGGCGGTTCAAATTCAGCATCCTAAAAAGGTCTGTTAGAACAGTTGGTAGGAGAACTCAATCGAATAATTTTTTTAAAAGAGAATGGTAAGTTACCTCACTGTCAAAAGCAAATTCTCCATCCAGAGCTATGCATCTAGGATGGACCAGCCCATAGAAGAGATGGAAGTGCCATTCTTGCCACCAAGAGTCAAAAAGGTTGGAAGAGAAGTTGATTCTTGTCCAGTCATGCAAATAAAGAGAAGGAAGATCTGATCCTAGTTGGAAAACTCTGGAGGCTTCCATTACTTCACTAATATCCTCTCTTGGCCTCAGTATAGCCTTGAAGAACAGTTGAGGAGGCAGTTGACCAAGAACAAACCGACGAGCTACAAAAGAAGGGTTGTAGAACTCGTAGGTTGGAAAGTTGCCTGGAAGGGAGGAACCTGCATACATTTTGCCACGGCCATGACAAAATTCAGCTGGAAGAACACAGGGCTTGATGAAGGAATTGAAGATTGCAGCCGCCATTTCGTCTGAAGAGTCTGATTCAAATCAAAATTTGAATGGAAAGATCAGCTCATTGTTCTCATCCTCATCATAGGGTAGCCAAGTCAGGATATCTGCATCAAGCCCTCTAGAAAACTTTTTGATGAGATGGCCAACATCGGTAGCAATTGTTATGGCCGATGCGGCTTCACCATAACTCATGCACTGATGGGTTCTTCCTTCTTCACCTCTATATTCCTCATCAAAGTTGGAGGAAGGAAAGCTCAGGTTTTTGAGATTATGGCTTACAATCTTGTGCATATACAGGTTAAGCCATAACTATATCAACCACTAAGGGCCACTAATAGTATGCACTGGTTCATTCTTCACGAACTAGGCAGCTACCTGGTGCATCAGATGATAAGCAGCTCCTAATAGATACTTTCCAAGAGGAATATCCTTGCCTACTACCAGATGCTCTGCCATAAGTTTGTGATTGTAAGTAGGACCACAAGATGACCCATAGAAGATAAATCTCTCTAATCACATGTTCAGAAAGGCCACATATTCTCTTTCACTAACAGTCGATTCGTCTCCAATATGGTTTAGGATGTAGCTTGCCCATCCTGTGTAGTCTGATATTTTGGCTAATTTCTTAGATCCAGCACTTAAGAAGTCATAAGGCCGGTCAACATATAAACATTGGCCAAAGTGATCGTCATTGAGCCATGACAAAAAATGAAAGCATTTAGGGTGTTGGACCAGAAATAAGATGTAGAGATCAGGAGTGAATCATTCCTCTCCATTCCAGACAATGAAAGTGTCAAGCATTGACTTAGATCTCCAGCCTTTTTCTTGAACACCCTATGAAACCAGTCTCTCCATCCCATAGGCATTTTGGGCCAATTTCTGAAGGGAGTTTTGGTGTTCTAAGAAGATGAATCCACTATAGATTGTTTGAAGGGGATTTGGTTGGTTTCTTGATAGATAAAATTAGATGGATCAGGGTCACCCATAGGCCCAAGAAAATAGACATTGGGAGCAATAGTCGATGGAATCAAGATTTTGTTTCTCATTTCCTAGAAATCAGATAAAATAAAATTGAGAAAAAGAGAAATGCCGGGTAGCAGCCGATACCTAGAGGATGGGAAACTTGAAAGCATACCTTAGGGACGTGGTCGCTGGTTGCCATTGCAGCCAAAATAGATTTGAATCTGAGGAAGATCGCTTAAATGAAAGCTTGATAGGGCAGAGGATTTGCTAGGGTTGAGGCTTTGGCGATGGCGGCGTCGGCTGTTAAGATTTGCTCGAGAGAGAAGGGGAAAGCAAATGGGCTGAGTGAGTTGGAAAAGATACTATTGGGATATTATATAAGACTCAGACCAGGAAGTCAGGAGTCACACATATATCTCGAAATAAAACGGTTGCGATGTGGTCAACAGATAAATAGGAATTTTGGAATAAAATCATTTTTATCCCAAAATTGGGGGGCATGTGTTTACACCAAAATTTGGGAAGAAGAACGTGGGAACTCGAAGCTTCTAAGATTGTGTCAATCAAGGAATTGGTTGCATAAGGATTGATATCAGCTGATTCAGATGCGACACTAGAATTGGCTCTCTTCGAATGACGTTAGCAGATAACAACATTGAGCTACAGTTGGCTTCGGGAAATACATGTCGGACTCTACAAAATGGGAAAGATTAGGGTCCAAGTTATCTTAAGTTAGGAATGTTTTCTTTTGTACCAAAGATTGTAATGAGTCGTACTTGTGTAGGATTCATGTTTAGGCTCCGGGTATAAATATTGGACCCCGACTATTGTAAAGGGACATCATCCAATCAATCAATACGGTTAGTTTTTTTTACACCGTGCCAACCCTTAGGAGTAGGAGTAGAGTAGATATCGGTGAGTTCTTCAACAAGCAGGGCTGCATCGGTTCAACCGACCTTCGGCTTGTCTATAAGTACCATCTTGGCTTATACTTCTGTTTGTACGGCTACATCGGTTAAGTTTGACCTCCACTGCGAACTCTAGTATAAGCTAGTTATCGACTCTTATCTAGTTCAAGCACGGCTGCATCGGTTATGTTCGACCTCCACTGCTTGAATTAGATTAAGGTCAAGTTATCGGCTCTACCTAAGGGTGGTGTCCTTCGGGTAGATTCATTAAGTTACCGATCTTGCTGATGTTCTCATTGCTATTAGTTTGCAGCAACATCAATTTACCCAGTCGAGATAGATCTAGGTCGGCCTCATATTCTTTTAGTCCATCGTTTGCTTTGTTACCACACAATATTTCTTACTTTGAGCGACGGGTTATGTTTCATTGGCTGTTCTACCTCGATCTTGATCGTGCATAGTACGCGGTTAGGGCACGTATGTTCTTGAAGAGGTCTGCTGGCTAGTTAAATCTGGTCTACGGTTCGCTATTATGGCTGTAACAATCCGATCGATCCCCACTAATGGCACTTTAGATTGGAGGATGCTAGTTGGTAGATTTGTTCTTGATCAGGCGTGACCTTAACTGTTTGCTATGCCTGCATCGGCTAAATAGCCGATCGCCTATGCTTTAATGCTACAGTGCGTCTCCATGATTCTGTTAAATATGAATAGATCTATTTGCTTTGAAGGTTTGATTTGTTGTCTTTATCATGGCTACCATCGATTCGGTCGAACCCCAGTATTAGAGATAACAGGTTAAGTCTGATGAGTTCATATGTTTGTCCATGTTAAATAGTCGATTGTTCACATGCTGTAGTCCCTTTTCACCTGAATTGGCTATTTCAGCCGATTCGCTTGAGCTTTCACACATATAGCGTGTCTTTTGGAAAGCCTATCGATGTATACATGGTTTTACGGATTCTAAAGTTTTAATTTGTTATTATCATCATAGCTGCCATCGATCCTGTCGAACCTCACTATTGATGGTAATAGATTAGATTCAGAGCGTTTGTAGATCCATTCGTACTAGACAGTCAATTCGTTCGCTTGGTATATCCTTTCTCGTTAGATTCATCGGCTCAATGATTCAAACTGGTAATATCCACCTAGCTGATGATTTTACTTACATCTGTGGGCATTGTACTTATCAACATAAAATCAATCGTGATCCATAAGCATTACAGTCCATAACAACCGATTTCTTCGTGTATCGGCTATTTAGTCGATTTTCCCGTCTGGCTGCTTCCAAAGCGGCACACTTGGAACTGTTTGGGCAAGATCGTCATGTTCCACCTGAAATTACTGATAAACTTTCTCTTCTTGTCAATTGCAGGTCAAATTGACTAGCACGCTTTGGGAGGAATTCGTAGGATTGGTTAACCCTATGTTGAAACCAAGCGGATCTCTGGGCTCATCCTAAGCAGATCCTTCTAGCTTGCTGTGTGCCCAACGCATTGACACATTTTTTTGCGCCGACACCCCAATGAGAAGATATCTTGTCTGGTCCCCCCTAAGGACTGGTATGCCAAGAGAACTGGCTCATAGGACCCTTTGTGCACACCACTCATTCCTGTATGGGCAGGAGATGGATGTTGACCAACTAGGGCGATCCCACTACTGCTTGGTTGTTAGTAGATAGTGTATGGAGGTATGGGCATAAATCGAACACCCTCCTAAGACAGCGTGGTGACCTTGGAGGATCGGTACTATGTCTCACAGTCTCAGCGTGCTGGTGGACTCTGGGGTGACTCAGGGCTGAGTGGCAGAGTGGTAGCGTATCGATCAGAAGACAGCCCAGTATCAGCCTAGGTGGGCACCATCGATGTCAGGTTCATAAACCTGGGGTCCCTCGGGGACCGGTTTCCCCGCAAAGGCCCGGCCCAAGCAGACAGCACGCAACTCGTGGCCCAGCCCAAATACCTGAGCGACAGGCCGGGGGAGTGATCCAATCTCCGACTGAAAGACCAGGCCGAGGAGGAACAACGCCCGTTTTCTGACTTCGGCCACCTCTCCAACCGGAGCGCTCGGTTCAGTCTCTAGCCCGCCTCCGGACGGCCTCTCCGACTGAAAGGCCTGGCCAAAAGCACCACTTCTGACTTCGACCTTGCACTCTCCGATCGGGGACACCTGCTTGGAAGGGACCATGGAATGAATAGAGAAAGCAAGGCAGGGCGCGCAAGTCAAACCATGATATCGGGACCATACCCTGTACACCTGCAGAAACCGTACTCTATAGCTTCCCTGACACAAACAGTGTTGTAGGCACCGATATTTCCCCTACAGTATTGTGGGCGCCATTAACTCCCATGTGGTAAGGCACCCCCCACATGCCTCTGAGCATCAACAGTGTTGTAGGCTCTGGGATTTGCCGTACCGAGTGAACGTGGTGCTACTCCTCACATGCCTTTAGGCATCAACAGTATATGCAGGTACCGACGTCTGACATACCTGAAGAAATCAACGCAACCTCCCACATGCATCTAACATTCTACAGTGACATCAACAGTGTTGTGGGCGCCTACCATTATCTTGTACCCGCAGGCATGGGCAACAAAGTTCAGTAGCATATGTACCCTCACCCTCTCACTTGTAAAGCCATCCCCTTTATCTATAAAAGGAGATGCGCTCCCTCCAACATAACTCAGTCCCTTTAGATTCATTATATCAACCAAGTTCACTAGTCCACAACAATAGAACCGCCAGGTTCGAACCTCAAGCACACGCTTGAACACTTAGCTCATAGCGGAGCTCCTATCGCTCTCGGCCCTTCCGACCGAAGTTCGACCGGACCTCTCGTACACCCCATCTTTCTCCCTCTTGTTTGTAACCCCACTGCTAACTTCGAGCACCTGGGCTCAGGAATAAAGTCACCGACCGACTCAAACTGGACGTAGGGCACATTGCCTGAACCAGTATAAACCCTGTGTCATTGAGTGCTATGTCACAGAACCGACCAATTTATAAGAGCACAAGTACAAAAACAATCATCGAAACGATCAAATTCTCGCACTTAAGCCCATATAAACCCGGTAGTCAACTGAAACCACGAAGGATTTCAAACCAACTTGCATACAACCAAGATCACAGTAATTCAACATAACATCTCATACGTTACAACATTTCAGGTTCAGTTTGCAGATAGATTACAACACATCAGAGTCATTGTTATTACAAACCAAGTCTTGTAAAGTAGCGGAAGCAAATAGTTTAACTCACACACCCGAGTTCAAATACAAGTACCAGCTTGCCGATCACATCCAACAAAAGCATTCAGATGAGATAACAAGAGACCATGCCCATGATCTAGTCTTCGTCACCTGCCGGGTGGAGACAATACTTACAGAACCCCTGATATAGAAGGTCATCTGCAACAAGAGGGAATAAACCCTAAGTACGGGAATATACTCAGCTAGACTTACCCGTCATAAACCAAAAATAAATGACACCAAGGAGTATGCAAGGCTTTATCAGTGGATCTTGCTGGACAACCTTTTTGCATAAAAGCTTGAGTAACCATTAGCATTATTCACCTGTACTAGCATTGACTTTTAGCCATTACCTACCATCTATATTAGCACTTGTACTAATCAACCATTTGATTTAGTTGCAAACAATAATAACCATATCAGGTATTTCATGGCTCATCATCATTATCATCATCATTTAACCATATCTTTATAATTAGTGAATCTACATTGCCGCTGCTCAAGTCAAGTTCTCACTATCCGGGAGAGACGGCGATTTGAATCGATTCCTATCCAGCTGGAGGGGTATTCCTAACACAAACCCTGCTTCCCCCGTCAGGGTCGCAAACAAGTCACCTTTGGTACAACTCAGGAGAAAAATAAAAGAAAAGACGCGGGTCCGGGCCACCTGGCATTCTTAGAGAACCACTCTGCCAAGGGTGATCAGGCCTTTAACCCGCCTTTGGGCTTACGCCAATGGCTCTCCGCACATCCTTACTACCTCCAGAATGCCCCAACCCCCATGGTTTCTGGCCTGAGTTGAGCTACTCGGCTTCGCGGTCGGAATGACTTATCCGGCCAGCTAAGTGTTAGGCTGCGTTCAACATGACCTGAGGACGTACAGCGAATCGGTCCTTAAATGACACAGACGGGGATAGATTCACACCCAAGACCTCCATGCCTTGTTGCTGCACTACCGTCATCCCGTCTGGTCTCCATTCATTATTAACACATGGTTCTTTTCCCACGATAGCAAATATAGCCAACCATGACCAGAGCTCATCCTAAATCTCGCAGGTGATAGGAAATCACTCAACTTCTACCGGTCTATGCATAGCTAAGCATCATTCGATCCTACACTTAATTAGGATTCACAGGATTTTATCTGGACAAGGTAGGGATATAATGCAACAATTGGTTCCAACCAATTCTTATACTTAATGCATCATCAACAATAAGAGATACTCAATATATTTGTAAAAATATGGGAGGCTTATAATACTCCGGGGCTTGCCTTTCAGGAAAGAGGATGGGCGATGGTCAGGGCACTCGGGAAACTCCTCCTCGACGGCTGCTTCATCGATTGCCTGAACCTCGGGCTCCTCCTCCAGGCTTGCTCCCTCGAACTCCAGAAGCGTCACTCCCTCTGGCACACCTATTGCATGTATGCGCAAGATAAATATCATGGATGCACATGAACGAAGTTAGGGATGCTCGGGGAATGCACATGCTTACTGCAGTCCGCATATTCTAACTTAATCTCTCTTCAAATCACTTTAACTTACCAAGTTTATACAACCTAATGTACAATTGCTCATCTTCAGTTAAGGACCTAGCACCTGCACCTAAGCATGTTCTCAAGTTAGGCTAGCACCTAAACAATCAACAAGAACATTCAACAAAGCATACACACCAGCATTTGTATTTCAGCAAAATGAAGACTATGTAGTGGTACAGTAAACTAGCCATAACTGGAGATTTATAAATCCAATTGACATGCAACAAGACAATCTGCAAATCTTATGAAATTGTCTACAATTAATTTTTAGACCTCAAAGCATGATTCAAACCTTTACCCGGTCGAATTCATAAATCAACAGAACTATGTCCCCACAAGACAGAGAGTAGGTAAAACTGGAACCTAACTTTAAATAGCTGTAGTTTCTAAACTACTGGGCCAAACGCCCTCAAATTTTGACAGGAGCTAGATACATAAATTGTCCACAACTTTTGTATTCATCACACTCACAGAAAACCAAAATATCATGGGGAACTTTCTAAAGTCCCCAGATCTGTCTAGAGAGACATAATGCAAACGAAATAATTATTAACTTATGATGTAAACAATTAATTGGACAAAACTAACTCTACTCACTTATTACACATATCACAAGAACACCAGAAAGTAGGGTGTTCATCACCCAAACATTTCTTTGCATACCTTTCTTACTTTATTTAATTAATTAGAGGAATTTGTAAACATATATGAAAACTACACCATTAAATCAACAAAAATTACAAAAGATACTACATGCTCTAAGAAGACTACCATAAAAATGTCACACCATTTGAGCAAGTATAACAGCCTACACAAAAATGATAAGGCATAATGGCTTAAAATGGCATAATTAAGAAACCTTAGTGAAAAGTGTCAAGCAACAGATTTCATATTTTTCCTAACATCCTTAAGGTACTAAGATACTACCCACCAAGTTTCATGGTCATAGGATTCCTAGATAATTTACAAAAATTCACCCAAGCATCAATCAGTGATAAAAGGAAAATCTATAAATAAAAAACCATACATGCAATGACTCTCAAATTTTAACCAGAGCTTCTACTAAGCAAGACTAGCTTACCCACAAAAATTCATAATTTTTGGATCACAGAAACTCAAGATATGATTTAAACAAGTTTGCATGCATTCAAAAACACATTTCAAGTTCCTATTTAATTCATCCAAAATTTCTACAATAAGTGCTAATATTATATTTTTCCTAAGTACTACACTTCACCAAGATCCTAACAAAATTCAAACCACCACATTTGGATCTACCAAACTCTAGATATGGATTTTACAAAACAGCCTCAAAACTGGAATAAATGAGCTACCTTCTTATAACATAGTGACTGACAGGCGGGACCCAACGGTCAGCCAGGCCCGCATGACAGCGAGACGAAACAGAGCACGGTGGCTTGGGACGGCGCGGAACCGGCGGAGCTCGCCGACGGCGGCGTCTCCGGCGATGGCACCGGTAGTAGCGTGTTCCCCAAGGTCTTCCTTGTCGATAGACCCCCTAACCCTAGACGCTACCAGCCCCTAGGCACGTCGGCCATGGCACATGGCGGCTCGGCCATGGCGCACGGTGGCGCTCGGCCATGTCCCGGCGCGGCTGGACCGGCATTGGTGGTAGCATCTACATCCGAGGATCTACACGTGATGGAGAAGACTAGGCGAGAGCTAAGAAAGGAGGAGGGGAGCGGTGCTGTGCTGGCCACGGTGAGGTCACCGGCGCGGCCATGGCGCGGCGGTGCGTGGAGTCGGCAATACCGCTAACCTAGGGTCTGTACGGCTTAGAGAAGACGTCGACGAGATTCGTGGGATGCTAGCGGAGCTCTGAGCGAGATGGAGCGAGGCGAGTCATGGTGGCGAGCGTGCGCGAGCTCGGCGGAGCAACTGGCGACGGCGGTGGTTCGTTGCGGCCGCTGCGGAAGGCGAAGGCGAAGGCAGGAAGCAAGGAAACGAAATGTGGCGCTGGGAGGCTCATGGGCGCACGCTGCGGCTTGTGCTGGCATGCTCTGGCCCGATGTGGCCTGAGCAGGCAGGACGCCGGCGACGCGCGGCGCCACACGGTGCTGAAAATCTGAAGCCGGTCGGCTACTGTAGCGCCGATTCAGAATTTCAAAACCAAGCCTGACAGCGAACCTTCAACGCGTTGCAACTCCACAACCGTGATGATCCAGGCTCCGGTGTAATTGACAAAGTTGAAGATCTAAGTGAGGTCTACATTTTTGCCAATTGGAGCTTGAGCTGATTCATCTTGGTTAGGGAGCTACAAGGCTGACAAGTCAAGTACATGAAACTAAAAATCGGTTCACAGACTTAGAAAATTTCTAAGTCTCCAATTAGACCTCAAAACTGACTTGTGGACCCTTTTTGAGCATGTTCTGCACATTTTCATGGAATGGTCATAAAATAACTTTTGTTCCTTATAAAATTTTCGACAACTTTGTTTTAGGTTGCTTAGACATGCAAACACTCTAAGTTGTACTTTTTAAACAGTCAAACCAGAGAGCTCTAGGGGTCAACACTAGTCAAATTATTACTTGAAAGCCTAATTAGACAATATGGTCAGCATGAACATTGTTCCTAATGACATTCTAAGTGTAGCTAAGTTGTTTAACAGGATAATTAGCCACACCACACATTGGTCACACCAAAATCAAGCATCACAGGCATTGAAACAAGGAAGAACAAGTGAAGTGTTACTTTTGTTTCAAAGCCATGTTTCATGAGTGTGTTGCATAGTACTACTAACCATGTTTCACTAAAGTGATTTGCACATGTTGCACTTGGGTGTTGCACACTATTCATTTCATAAAAACAACACACATAAAATATAACGATACGTTGCAATGTTTTGAAAACATGTTTCAGACAATACAAGCTCATGAATGGATGAATGATGCTCATGTTTATGAAATGCAAGTGCAAATGTGGAAGCCAAACACCTGGGGTGTTATAGCCCTCCCCCCTTATAAAAATCTCATCCCGAGATTTGATAAGCGTACCATTGTTGATAGAATTCCTTATAACCTTCCCTCAAATACTCTTCTCTTTCCCAAGTTGCATCGCGTTCACTACCTTGATTACTCCACATGACCTTGTAAAACTTCACCACCCGACTCCGAGTCACTCGCTCACGAGTGCCAATTACTCGGACCGGCTTTTCTTCAAAAGATAAATCAGATTCCAACTCGATATCCCCCAGTGGAACTCTCTCTTCAGGGACGCGAAGGCACTTCTTCAATTGGGATACATGAAAGACATTGAAGATAGCACTCATCTCAGGAGGTAATTGGATCTTGTATGCCACCTTACCACTTTGTCCAATGATTTCAAACGGACCAACATATCTCGGCGCAAGCTTTCGCTTTACACCAAAGCGCTGGACACTCTTCATAGGTGAGACTTTCAGATAAACGAAGTCTCCAACTTCGAACTCAATAGGTTTTCTACGTCGATCAGCATAACTTTTCTGCCTAGCTTGAGCTGCGGCCATATGGGTTTGGATAGTACGGACTTGTTCTTCGGCTTCTTAAACAAAATCAATTCCATAATATCTCCTTTCACCGGCTTCTACCCAGTTCAACGGGGTTCTACACTTCTGGCCATACAAAGCTTCAAACGGTGCCATCTTGATACTCTCTTGATAACTGTTATTGTACGAGAATTCAGCTAGGGGCAACCACTTTTCCCATGAACCCTTAGCCGAGATGACACATGCTATCAACATATCTTCTAAGATTTGATTCACTCGTTCAGTTTGCCCATTGGTTTGCGGATGATAAGCAGAACTTCTTACTAGCTTAGTTCCTAACAATCCGTGTAAGTGTTCCCAAAAGCGAGCAGTGAACTGTGGTCCTCTATCCGAGACAATAGTACGAGGGATCCCATGAAGTCGGACTATCTGATTGAAGTACAACTCCGCGTAGTCGGTTGGACGGAAATCTATGCGGACAGGAAAGAAGTGTGCAGACATGGTCAGTCGGTCTATAATCACCCAATTGGAGTTAAAATTCCTCTGAGTGGTAGGGAGTCCAACTATAAAATCCATACTGATCTCCTCCCATTTCCAACCTGGGATAGAGAGTGGCTGAAGTAACCCGTCCTTCATGTGTACAGCTTTAACTCCACAGCAAGTGTCACACCTAGCCACATAAGCGGCTATCTCCTTCTTCATCTTAGTCCACCAAAATCGAGGTTTCAAGTCTTGATACACTTTCCTATTTCTCGGGTGGATAGATAACTTAGATGAGTGAGCTTCCTCTAAATTTTGGTTTCTAAGCTCTTTCATCTTGCGCTTGATATGGAACACATCGGGATCTATCTTCTGTAGCTTAATAATTCGACTCTATAGAGTACAACTAACAATGATGTTATGAAGGACTGCAGGATGTAGGAGATGTGACAAATGGAAGTCACTTTTACTCCATGAGTGGCAATGAGATTTCCTGCCTAAGGCATCCACGACGAAGTTTGCCTTGCCTGGATGAAACAACTAGCAGATGCTCGACATGTTCTTCTACTCTCTCAGAATAAATCAAGATATCATCGATGAACACAACCACAAACTTTTCAAGTTCGGGCATGAACACCGAGTTCATCAAGTACATGAAGTAGGCAGGAGCATCGGTCAATCGAAAGGGACATGACTAACTACTCTCAAAGGCCATACCTAGTGGAAAAGGCTGTCTTAGGTATGCCTCCTGGCCAAATCTTGATTTGATGGTAACCAGCCCTCAAACCAATCTTGGATAACACATTTGCTTTAGACAGCAGATCAAACAAAATGTCAATGCGGGGCAATGGGTACTTGTTCTTGATTGTCATGGCATTGAGTGGACGATAATCCACAAACATGCACAGCGACATGTCCTTCCTTTTCACAAATATGGCTGGACAACCCCACAATGATGAACTTGGGCGAATGAGGCCCTTCTCTAAAAGTTCATATGCACCAGGTGACCCATCGTAGGACATAATATCCTGGTCCATTTACTGTCCGAGTGATAACTTGTCTAACTTTTAAATATTGTGTAGCCTTCTGATCCCACGGGGACGACATAAGTTGCTCACTAGGTGATCGATGTCATTACAGGGATAGTCACGTAGAGTCACTTATCTACCACCTCTTGTAGTCTGTTAAGTTCATGTTAGTGACCTGTTCTTCAAAGGTTATCCTCTTTGCAATCTCAGAAGGAAACTCTACTACGTTAGGTCAGATATAAGTATCCTTAGAGTAGAGATGGAGAGATAATCAAGGAAAAGTTCATGTGAAGATAACACATCGGTGTAGTTTGGTAAGGGATCATAACTAGAAACCTCGATACCAGCGCGTGCCGAGCAGCACAACCTTGTGTCGCGCGCCACAAGAGGCTCTCGGTTTCGTCGCGGCACCGTAGTTGCTACTCATAACACCATTACTGATCACACACCCAAAGTGAAATTTCAAGTGCAAAGATTGGGTCGTAAGAACAAGCACTATGCAAAGGAGGAATAGCAAGTAAAGGTAGTCACAAGGTTAGGAGTCATAAGTAGACGATCTGAAGATCAAAACACAATGCAAGAGAATATAGACTAATTGCCGAAGACAACTAGGCAGTGTACTCTTGCTTAATTTCCATACACACCTTGTGTCCACCAATGTGATTACTAGGTAAATATTAACATGATTTGGCCTTGCCAAGAGCAACATGGAATTAAGATTGATAAACACCCAGAGACTTGAAAGAGTTGGAGACAAAATACATGAGATTCGAGGAATAGGGCCAAAGCACTCACTAGGGATTAACGACCTGATCTGTGAGGAAAAAGGTTCCAAAGCCAGAGTGGATAGCGACTAGCATTGCACCAGGCTACTAGCTTCATTGGGATATCACCACTGGCAGTCCTAATACAATAACCCTCACCCTCGATAGTGTACGTTTTCTGCTTAAACTTGGATGCAAATGCAGGACTCATAAAAGAATGTGAAGCACCCGAATCAAATAGTACAACTGCAGGGTTTTGATCAACCCAAAACTTACCAGCAGTGACTACTTTGCCTGAAGGAATATCAGCAATATTAGTGTAGTTCACCTTCCCCTGACGGCCACCTTGGTTGTTATTCTTCTTAGGGTAAGGACAATCCCTTTGCCAGTGACCCGGCCGGTTGCAGTTCCAGCAGGGCATGTTGCTTGGAGGAACTTTGGAGCTGTCTTGACTAGTAGTGCCCTTTCGAAGAGCAACTGTAAAAGCCTTGAGAAACCCAGTCTTGTCTGGATTCTTCTTCAATAGTGGGCGGAACTTAGCAGCTAATGCCGAAGGACGGAATGAACCCTAGAATGGAGCCTTATATTTGACTAGAGCTTTGGACTATGAGGCACCCGCCTCGTAGGCTCTCTTATGATTCTTTGAAACAACATAAATTGCATTGTTGTTAGCCATGATCCATCCCTGACGTCTAATCTTAGCTGCCTCACGAGCATCATCATGCTCATGAGTCAACTGCACTATCTGTGCCTGAAGCGCCTCCTTCTTGCGAGCCAGCTGTATCATCTGCTCATGCTTATGTTCCCCCTCATGAACAGCCCGCACGAACTGTTGCCTGAGAGTGTTCAAAGCCTCCGTCAACTGACCCACTTCATGCCGAGCTTCTTCCAACTCCTTGCCATTCTTGCGAGCACGTTTCTTGGCCTTGCGTTGAGCATCTGAAGCCTCTCTAAGTGCGGCCATGATAGTAGAGTTGCTCCCATCTCTCGACTGGTAAATCTTTAGAACAACCATCATTGCACTCATGGCTGCACTAGAGCTTTCAGCATGCTCCCCATGGCCCCCAACCAAAACACTTCCCTGAGCCTGACTCCATTGAGCTTCCTCGGGTTGGACATGAGGGAATACAGCAACAGGTCCACCTGCCAACTCATCTCCATGCTTCAGACAAATGTCAATCGGCGCGGTAAGAGCAGCACACTGTGCACCTTCGCATGGGCTTTGCCCATCGGACTCAATCACCCAACCACACCATACTGTCCTTCCTTCATGCCTGGGTATCTCCATGTCCACATAGTACCACTGCACGGTACCTGCGGGCTCAACTTCCTGCCAGTAGTAGCGAGCTGGCTCCGTGTACCCCACTGAATTCAACACCCTCCACAGGATAGTGGGAGTGCCAAAGTGGTTCAGAAAGTCGCTGCTGCCAGCAGGGAATGCAGGTTTGGCCATCTGTATCACAATTTGATGATTGACAAGAGGGATTATCTTTCAAGGTAAGCATAAATAACCGGATAAGCAATTTATAAGGGAGGGAGTAATGCAATATGAATGATATGAGTGAATATGATGCATGCTCGTTCCGTACGTTAACTCACCCTAGTAGAATTTGAGAATTCTAACGGCTAGACGGTGGCACACATACGTTCTCTCATATACGTATCTAGTCGAGCTACATGTTGCGTTGTTAGTGTACCGGCAAACAAATTCATTGCAGCCCATCCCAATCAAAAGAGAATTAAGCACACAATGAAAGCAGTAAACTAAGGTACTCTCCATATATACATCCCCAGATATATATACTTCGGTACCCACAACTACCCGACAGATAGACCCACAATTAAGTACCTTCATATGTACATGTATACAACATGTAAATATTCCAGTAACCACAACTAACTCTCCCCTAGACCGATAGTTGGACGGTCATGCTCTCACAACTCACACTTACCTGGGCGTAGAGACAATTGATCCATACATTACCATTCAAGCGAATGGCACCCATGCAATAGCACACCGCATGGACGACGAAAATAGAAACAATCATTTCCCCCAAGTTAGTAATTATATATAAGCCACCTCGAAGTCCTTAAGTTGGCTATAAAGGATGTGATCACCAGTATACCATAAAAATTTTCATTTTTGAACACTTATATATAACTATAAGTTGGAAAACCGTTTTTACAGCAAAAGCTTTTGTTTTAAATAGCCGTAAGACATGTTTAATGTTGAATCTAGCTCTGATGCCAGCTGTCACAGAACCGACCAATTTATAAGAGCACAAGTACAAAAACAATCATCAAAACGATCAAATTCTCGCACTTGAGCCCATATATAACCCGGTAGTCAACTGAAACCACGAAGGATTTCAAACCAACTTGCATACAACCAAGATCACAGTAATTCAACATAACATCTCATATGTTACAACATTTCAGGTTCAGTTTGTAGATAGATTACAACACATCAGAGTCATAGTTATTACAAACCAAGTCTTGTAAAGTAGCGGAAGCAAATAGTTTAACTCACACACCTGAGTTCAAATACAAGTACCAGCTTGCCGATCACATCCAACAAAAGCATTCAGATGAGATAACAAGAGATCATGCCCATGATCTAGTCTTCGTCACCCATCGGGTGGAGACAATACTTACAGAACCCCTGATATAGAAGGTCATCTGCAACAAGAGGGAATAAACCCTGAGTATGGGAATGTACTCAGCTAGACTTACCCGTCATAAACCAAAAATAAATGACACCAAGGAGTATGCAAGGCTTTATCAGTGGATCTTGCTGGACAACCTTTTTGCATAAAAGCTTGAGTAACCATTAGCATTATTCACCTGTACTAGCATTGACTTTTAGCCACTACCTACCATCTATATTAGCACCTGTACTAATCAACCATTTGATTTAGTTGCAAACAATAATAACCATATCAGGTATTTCATGGCTCGTCATCATTATCATCATCATTTAACCATATCTTTATAATTAGTGAATCTACGTTGCCGCTGCTCAAGTCAAGTTCTCACTATCCGGGAGAGACGGCGATTCGAATCGATTCCTAAACAGCTGGAGGGGTATTCCTAACACAAACCCTGCTTCCCCATCAGGGTTGCAAACAAGTCACCTTTGGTACAACTCAGGAGAAAAATAAAAGAAAAGACGCGGGTCCGGGCCACCTGGCATTCTTAGAGAACCACTCTGCCAAGGGTGATCGGGCCTTTAACCCGCCTTTGGGCTTACGCCAATGGCTCTCCGCACATCCTTACTACCTCCAGAATGCCCCAACCCCCATGGTTTCCGGCCTGAGTTGAGCTACTCGGCTTCGCGGTCGGAATGACTTATCCGGCCAGCTAAGTGTTAGGCTGCGTTCAACATGACCTGAGGACGTACAGCGAATCGGTCCTTAAATGACACAGACGGGGATAGATTCACACCCAAGACCTCCATGCCTTGTTGCTGCACTACCGTCATCCCGTCTGGTCTCCATTCATTATTAACACATGGTTCTTTTCCCACGATAGCAAATATAGCCAACCATGACCAGAGCTCATCCTACATCTCGCAGGTGACAGGAAATCACCCGATTTCTACCGGTCTATGCATAGCTAAGCATCATTCGATCCTACACTTAATTAGGATTCACAGGATTTTATCTGGACAAGGTAGGGATATAATGCAACAATTGGTTCCAACCAATTCCTATACTTAATGCATCATCAACAATAAGAGATACTCAATATATTTGTAAAAACATGGGAGGCTTATAATGCTCCGGGGCTTGCCTTTCAGGAAAGAGGATGGGCGATGGTCAGGGCACTCGGGAAACTCCTCCTCGACGGCTGCTTCGTCGATTGCCTGAACCTCGGGCTCCACCTCCTGGCTCGCTCCCTCGAACTCCAGAAGCGTCACTCCCTCTGGCACACCTATTGCATGTATGCGCAAGATAAATATCATGGATGCACATGAACGAAGTTAGGGATGCTCGGGGAATGCACATGCTTACTGCAGTCCGCATATTCTAACTTAATCTCTATTCAAATCACTTTAACTTACCAAGTTTATACAACCTAATGTACAATTGCTCATCTTTAGTTAAGGACCTAGCACCTGCACCTAAGCATGTTCTCAAGTTAGGCTAGCACCTAAACAATCAACAAGAATATTGCAACAAAGCATACACACCAGCATTTGTATTTCAGCAAAATGAAGACTATGTAGCGGTAAAGTAAACTAGCCATAACTGGAGATTTATAAATCCAATTACATGCAACAACACAATCTGGAAATCTTATGAAATTGTCTACAATTCATTTTCAGACCTCAAAGCATGATTCAAACCTTTACCAGGTCGAATTCATAAATCAACAGAACTATGTCCCCACAAGACAGAGAGTAGGTAAAACTGGAACCTAACTTTAACCAGTTGTAGTTTCTAAACTACTGGGCCAAACACCCTCAAATTTTGACAGGAGCTAGATACATAAATTGTCCACAACTTTTGTATTCATCACATTCACAGAAAACCAAAATATCATGGGGAACTTTCTAAAGTCCCCAGATCTATCTAGAGAGACATAATGCAAATGAAATAATTATTAACTTATGATGTAAACAATTAATTGGACAAAACTAACTCTACTTACTTATTACACATATCACAAGAACACCAGAAAGTAGGGTGTTCATCACCCAAACATTTCTTTGCATACCTTTCTTAATTTATTTAATTAATTAGAGGAATTGGTAAACATATATGAAAACTACACCATTAAATCAACAAAAATTACAGAAGATACTACATGCTCTAAGAAGACTACCATAAAAATGTCACACCATTTGAGCAAGTATAACATCCTACACAAAAATGATAAGGCATAATGGCTTAAAATGGCATAATTAGGAAACCTTAGTGAAAAGTGTCAAGCAACAGATTTCATATTTTTCCTAACATCCTTAAGGTACTAAGATACTACCCACCAAGTTTCATGGTCATAGGATTCCTAGATAATTTACAAAAATTCACCCAAGCATCAATCAGTGATAAAAGGAAAATCTATAACTCAAAAACCATACATGCAATGACTCTCAAATTTTAACCAGAGCTTCTACTAAGCAAGACTAGCTTACCCACAAAATTTCATAATTTTTGGATGACAGAAACTCAAGATATGATTTAAACAATTTTTCATGCATTCAAAAACACATTTCAAGTTCCTATTTAATTCATCCAAAATTTCTACAATAAGTGCTAATATTATATTTTTCCTAAGTACTAAACTTCACCAAGATCCTAACAAAATTCAAACCACCACATTTGGATCCACCAAACTCCAGATATGGATTTTACAAAACAGCCTCAAAACTGGAATAAATGTGCTAGCTTCTTATAACATAGTGACTGACAGGCGGGACCCAACGGTCAGCCGGGCCCGCATGACAGTGAGATGAAACAGAGCACGGTGGCTTGGGACGGCACGGAACCGACGGAGCTCACCGACGGCGGCGTCTCCGGCGATGGCACCGGTAGCAGCGTGTTCCCCATGGTCTTCCTTGTCGATAGACCCCCTAACCCTAGACGCTACCAGCCCCTAGGCACGTCGGCCATGGCACATGGCGGCTCGGCCATGGCACACGGCGGTGCTCGGCCGTGTCCCGGCGCGGCTGGACCAGCATTGGTGGTAGCATCTACATCCGAGCATCTACACATGATGGAGAAGACTAGGCGAGAGCTAAGAAAGGAGGAGGGGAGCAGTGCTGTGCTGGCCACGGTGAGGTCACCGGTGCGGCCATGGCGGCCATGGCGCGGCGGTGCGCGGAGTCGGCAATACCGCTCACCTAGGGTCTGTACGGCTCAGAGAAGATGTCGACGAGATTCGTGGTATGCTAGCGGAGTTCTGAGCGAGATGGAGCGAGGTGAGTCATGGTGGCGAGCGTGCGCGAGCTCGGCGGTGGTTCGTTGCGGCCGCTGCGGCAGGCGAAGGCGAAGGCAGGAAGCAAGGAAACGAAATGTGGCGCTGGGAGGCTCACGGGCGCGCGCTGCGGCTTGTGCTGGCACACTCTGGCCCGACATGGCCTGAGCAGGCAGGACGCCGGCGATGCACGGCACCACGCGGCGCTGAAAGTCTGAAGCCAGTCGGCTACTGTAGCGCCGATTCAGAATTCCAAAACCAAGCCTGACAGCGAACCTTCAACATGTTGCAACTCCACAACCGTGATGATCCAGGCTCCGATGTAATTGACAAAGTTGAAGATCTAAGTGAGGTCTACATTTTTGCCAATTGGAGCTTGAGCTGATTCATCTTGGTTAGGGAGCTACAAGGCTGACAAGTCAAGTACATGAAACTAAAAATCGGTTCACAGACTTAGAAAATTTCTAAGTCTCCAATTAGACCTCAAAACTGACTTGTGGACCCTTTTTGAGCATGTTCTACACATTTTCATGGAATGGTCATAAAATAACTTTTGTTCGTTATAAAATTTTCTACAACTTTGTTTTAGGTTGCTTAGACATGCAAACACTCTAAGTTGTACTTTTTAAACAGTCAAACCAGAGAGCTCTAGGGGTCAACACTAGTCAAATTATTACTTGAAAGCCTAATTAGACAATATGGTCAGCATGAACATTGTTCCTAATGACATTCTAAGTGTAGCTAAGTTGTTTAATAGGATAATTAGCCACACCACACATTGGTCACACCAAAATCAAGCATCACAGGCATTGAAACAAGGAAGAACAAGTGAAGTGTTACTTTTGTTTCAAAGCCATGTTTCATATGTTTCATGAGTGTGTTGCATAGTACTACTAACCATGTTTCACTAAAGTGATTTGCACATGTTGCACTTGGGTGTTGCACACTATTCATTTCATAAAAACAACACACATGAAATATAACGATACGTTGCAATGTTTCGAAAACATGTTTCAGACAATACAAGCTTATGAATGGATGAATGATGCTCATGTTTATGAAATGCAAGTGCAAATGTGGAAGCCAAACACCTGGGGTGTTAGATGCTAGGCCACCTCCGATCACAACGTACGGCAAAACTACAAATATTTATGTGTTGGTCACTTTCTACACTGACAGTTGGCGCCGTCCATGGGTAAGACGTTGTACGTTCAACACTTTTTGGCCATCGGATGGCCCACTTTTCCACCTCCCTCGCCGTGGCGGGCTTAGGCGATACGATTCGCTTCGGCTCACTCGAGTTTCCCGCTCGCCCACCGGTTGGGATGCGGGTTCCACCCGTCTTCGAGCCATCCCAGGCCTTCCTCTTCGGAAGCCTGGACTTCATCGCCGACCGGCTTGGCGTACTACACCTCCATGAGGAGGCTCATGTCCCGGCACCCATCGGAGGGGCGTTCTCCATCGACTCCGGGACGCACGACTTCGACGACGTGGCATCTGCGCTTCATTCCGAGCAAACTCTCTACGCAAACCCCACTATGAGTAATGTACATGCTGTTATTTATTTACTATTCTCTATCTTCCGTTGATTACCCAGAGGAACCCTGTTGTCCCTGACGCGACCGCCATACGACCGGTTCCCCTATGGCCTCACGTCTTCCGTAGACGCATATGCCCGGGGGCTCCGAAGGATGCCAGCGCCGCCCCCTCTCGCATCCAAATTCATGCGAATGGTGAGCTATGCTCCCACCTGTTTCCTCGACCTCATGGATGACGATGGTGAAAGTGAAGGCTCCAACATCGGCGACATGCGCCTAGCCACCATCCGTCCTGGGAGTGCGCTGTGGCGGATGCTCCGGGACACCCACCGGCGGAAGCAGAGTCCTCACAGACTCACACCATACCAGACTCTCGTGCAAAGAACCCTAAGCTCACACAGGAGCACGGTGAGGCACTACGACAACAGTGGCTGCATCAACCACGGACTGTGCCCCGTGCGCATAGACCGGCGAGCGACGCTTAGGGTCATGCCCGTTAGGTCCAGCGCAACACCATGGATAGGCAGAACGATCCCCATAGTTCGCTCGGGCCAGTCAGAACATCGCTGCCACGGCAATGCTTCTACATGGCCTATTCGAGCTGAATGACCCTCATGAACAGGCGATCCACCGAAACCTCCGGGCACTAGTGGAGACCGCCGCTGTGTAACAAGCAGAGAGCTCTGTATCGCGACTCCAACTCGCAACCTCACTCCCCACCAGGGGAATGGGGACACAGCAGATGGGTCGCTCCACCCGATCACCACGATGACCGCCGAGCGCGGCATAGGAGGCCGCATTGGCACCTTTTCTTGACTTGACAACCGCTCTGTACCGACCGCCTGTCTGCGCGCGGCTTGGGCCGAACCGAGACACACGTAACAGCAACCGGAGTCCCAGCCCTGATGGCCCGGGACCACAGACCTTTGTCCAAAACCTCCAGCAAGCGGCGCTCCCGCCGCGCTCCAATGGAGGCTAGGGCAAAGGTAAGGCCAAGCGCCAAGATCAGGACGAGGGCCCCTCCACGTAGAGGGGGAAAAAGAATAGAAAGGATCGCCACCGATCGGCCAACTCCGCGTTGGGCGCCATGACTGACCATGCGGGCACGCAGCCCTAGCAGGACCCTCCAGGCCATTTCCACGAGCTCATGGAGAGCCCGTGCACCAACCACGACTACCCCGTCAAACACCTCTACAAGGACTGCCAACTCCTCAAGCGCCTTCTATGGCAGGTCAGCGGGCCAAAGGAGGAAATCGGCGAAGAAGTAGAGACCAAGAAAGGGGACGTAGTGGGTAGGGATCTGGATGACTGAAGGTTGAAGTGATCCGATCGGGCATCTACTGACTGAAGTACGACAACGACAACGTGCTCAACAAACGCTTGGAACAGCTATGTCGTCTTTTCTTCTCCTAAATTTTAGTCTTACCATTGTTTACTTAGCGTTTGCTCCTATAAGAGCACCCCGACCCGAACACTTTTTCGACTCAGGTCGCTCGGGGGCTCCACAAGGATGCACTACTACCTCACTGTTTTGTTTACTATCATACAGTAAAATTCCTTCCTACCCAATCAAAAGGGTAGTTCGTTCCTTTAATTTGCCTTACATAGTTTTGCTTTAAAACATTCCGACCAATCGCACCCCACCTTTCCCTACGGTTATGAGCAACTGAGCTTCGTGGGCCATGCCCCGGGCTCCCAAGGTTGCGGCCTGTGGGGCAAACGGGCAGGTACGAGAAAGAAAGAATAAAAAACAAAATTGTGCTAAGGGAAAACTAAGAAACAAAAGGAACAAGCTTCCCCGAATGGAGTGACTCCATCACAAAAAATGAAACCGACTGTAGTCATTAAGTACACAGGAACATTTACACGGGGGCTCCCCCACGAACTTAAACTTTTTATGCTTACTAAACTACTCATACTTTACAAGCTATTGGGCCAGATCGGCGGCATCTGCCATCAGTACGGCTGGCGAAGGCATAGGCTGCTCACTCCCTGGCGGGACCACATTCGGCTCAGTCAAAGCCGGGGTGATGTCCACCTCCGACCCAAGCTCCGTGCCATCCGTAGGCTAGGCAACGACCTCCCGAGGCACGCTTCTGGCCATGTCTTCATTGCAGACGTCCATCACCCACTGAGCAGAGACTTGCTCTGCCACCGACCTTGCGTGCGGTAGCAAGCTCTCCCCGATCGATTGGATGTCCTTCGTGCTCAAGCCATCAGTGTACCCACTACAGATAGTGGCAAAGTCCAAGTTCGGATGGTGCGTCGCCACTAAAGTCAACACCCCCGACGCTCCATAGAACAACCCACTTGTGATGAGGTCCCAGACCGCATCTAGGACCTCCGACAGCTGGACGGCGGGCACGCTAGTGCTTGGTGCCAACCCGAAGATCTCCGAGATGACCAGCTGGGCAACGTTGTGGATCTAGTCAAGTTCCCCCTCGAGCACACGTTGCTCTTCACGGGACTTGGCTAGCTCCTCTGCATTCTGGCTAAAAGTTGCCTTGACCATCTTGAGGTCCTGCTCCAGCAACCTCACCTTTTCACCCAGCTCTGAAAGAAGGGCAACAAGCTGAGAAACAGGTTGAAGGAAGAAACCAACACAATGAAAAATAGAAAAGGTACATACCGATGCGGAAGTTCTTAAGGGTGGAGAGATCCTCTGCCTGTCGGGCCACCTGCTCGCGCAGCCAGGCGCTCACCTCCTCCATCCCCATCACCCAGCCCCGAAGCACGAGCACTTCCCAGTCCGCTTCTGACCGGGCCTTTCGCTCTGACTCCAGGGCCTTCCACTCTGACTCCAGGGCTTTCCACACCAACTCCAGGGTGTTCTGCTCTGACACCAAGGCACTCCGCTCCAAGGACTTCTGGAGCACCACCTCGGTGTCTGCCAGGGATGTCCGCAACTCTGCCTCGGTCTCCGCCCGGCGGGCCTCCACCGCCTCAAGCCCCTGCTCGGCGGCAGTCACCCGCTCTGCTACATGCGGCCCCTCCGCCGGCACCGCGGTCACCTCGGCTACCCGGTCCAGGGACTCGCGGCAAGCGGACTCTAGCTGACGCTCAAGCTCAGCCATTCGGGCGTGCTCCATTCGGAGGAAGCGGGACTTGCGGGATGACATCCCCTTCAAACTCTATGAAAAACAAGCATGCTAAGGCAACCAACAAAAGATTCAGAGGTCAAGGACAAGTTTGCAAAACTCACCTCTGTGGCAAGCTGTAGGTCGACCTCGACTAACTGCTGAGCAGACTTAACCGACTCCTGGGCATCTCTGAGCTTCATGGATAGGTTGGTGAGTTCGGACACCGCGGCGTGTCCTTGCTCCCCAAGGATGTCCTAGAGCTGACACTCCTAGGAATCCCGTAGGACAAACCGCACCTTCACTGGGTCCTCAGGGCAGGGCCACTCTAGGTCACCCTTCGGTAGCCCGCCGAAGGGTCCAGCCTCCGACTGGACCACCGCCAGCTCCCGCGACGACACCGGTAGCTCCACCATGTCATCTGCCTCGTCATCGGACGGGATGTCCACCACCTCGGTTGCGTGGACTGCCGCCGGGCGTTCCGACTCTATCCCGGTCACGTTTTCCCTGGTGCCTTCGGCTCCACAACGAGGGTGAGCCGTGCAACCCTCCACCCGGCGAGGCAGGGAGCTCGGTCTCCCCCTCCTCTTCCACCACAACCGGTGGTGGAGGGGCCATGAGGGTTACTTCTGACGCAACCCCCGCCATCAGCACCAGGATCGCCGCCGCTGCCACCATATCAACAACCAACTGTGGGGGTATTAACCCCTATACCCTTATGGCTAGGATTGGGCCTGCCCGGACCAGAGGGTCTGGCCCACTAGAAGATGACGCGTGGCCCGGCCAATTTGCTTGGAGTCCCGCGCAAGGAATCAAGGCGGACTTGGAGATCAAGCAAGATCCTGGTCGGTTAGAATAGGAATCCTTATCTGGCCACCTATGGCAATTGTAACTGGTTAGGATTAGTTTCCAGATTTGTAACCCTACTCCCCAGACAATATAAGGCGGGCAGGGGACCCCTCTCAAAAACATCTCTCATTGACATACAGCAATACAATCAGACGCAGGACGTAGGTATTACGCCTTCATGGTGGCCGAACCTAGATAAAACCTCGTGTCTATCTTGCGTCACCATCTTGTTTGTAGCTTGCACATCTATCTGCAGATAATCTACTACCTTGGGCATACCTCTAGGTAGACTACCGACCATATTTCGTTGATAGTGGCACGCCAGGTAGGGGGTGTGCGTACTGCTCTCCAGATGAACAAGATGGTCAGCATCCTCGGTTCCATGGCTATGCCGAACAGCCTCACGTTCACCATCGGCCAGATCACCTGGACCACTGGCTCCGACGACTTCCTCGCCATGACCACGGAGGAGGCGCGGATTCAATCTGCGTCGACCACTGCTTCATCTGCATCGGCTACGGCTCCGACCATGGTGGATCTGGCTCCGACCACACCAGCATCGTCTTCAGCCACGCTGATAACCTGTCATCCGCTTCCTTGCTACAAATGGAGGTAGATCGACAACACCGACCTGCTCGACTCCATCGATCGGGTCGGCACCAAACTTGCCGAAACCCTAGCTCTGGTAAGTTTGATTCAAAGTCAACCTAATGAGCAGGTAACCACTACCCACAACAGATCTACCCGACTAGCTCGGGCCAGTCGTCCTGCATGACTCGGTATGGATCTTGTGGTCACATCTACTCTTGAAGGGCACTCCATTCGTCATCGGCCAGCCCCCACGATGGGTCTCTAGCTCTCCGAGTACGAAGCCTCAATGGAGAACTACCAGGCTCAGCCCTACGGCCTGCGCAACTTCATCAACATGGTCCGAATTATGGAGTATCAAGAAGGATCGGTCCACACAGTTCAAGAGGGTGGCTCAAGCTCCCCGTCCGGCGTCGCATCTAATGCCTCCGTCCACACCGAGCTCCAGCATCATGACAATGAAGGCATTGAATACGATCTGGATATCCCAGACCACGCCCCGGGTTTCCCATGATTCCCATCCTTCCCACCAAGGCGAGGAGACTTGATCAATGTTATCAGTAATGACGAACCACCGACAGTTGGCGAAATAGAACAAGAAAGGCTGGCACACGAAGCACGCAATATTGATCGGTTTAATCGCCGACAAGTCAAAGCCGAGGCAGAAGAGGAGGCACGACGCATAAGGGTCTAGCCACATGACCTTAACAATGCCTTTGACAGGGTGGGGGACAAGCAGGCCTTCAGGACTCCAAGCGCCAATGTAGCTATTGCTATGGCGATAATGCAACGACTACCCAATACACCGGAAATCCAGGCAGTTCATGATGATATACAAGCTTACCTGATGGCTGCTATGGCCCAGACCGCAGAGATTGTAAACCAAGTCCGGGCTCCATCCATCTCAGTCGAATCAAGCCACAGCCGCCAGTACTCAAGTCACTCACAGCCACCCAACCAACGTGGCTCGCGCAACAATGACCCATCAGACAACCGTCAAGGTGGAAACGGTGGTCATGATGGTGGTCGGGACAACAACCGCCGCGACTACCGGGATGACAACCGCCGAGACAACCACAACAATCGCCGTGATAACCACGGTCGCAGGGTTAACCAGGGTGGCAATTGGGGTTGCCGTGATGGCAATAACGATCTCCGCTATTCCCTCGGAGAACGCGATATGCGCGATCGCATTAACCGAAGAGCCAATGATCGTGCATCCCACGAAAGCTATCGCCGTATGGAATATGATACTACCCACGGCCCTCCGGGTTTGAAGCACTTTACTCCACACCTTCGCCAAGTCATATGGCCCAAGAACTTCAAACTCGAAAAACTTCAGAAGTACGACAGCAAGGAGAACCCCAAATTATGGGTCATGCTCTACGAAACCGTGTGCAGATCAGCCATGGCTGACGAGCACGTCATGTCTAATTACTTCCCAGTAACCGTCGGCCATGTAGGCCACCAATGGCTGGTCAGCTTGCCGGCGAACTACTTTGATTCTTGGCAAGAGCTCAAGCAAGCATTCATCAACAACTTCATTGCTACTTGCGAGCAACCCAGCAACAAATATGATTTGCAGCGGATTCGAGATCGCTAAGATGAGCCACTACGCGAGTACGTCCGACGCTTCTCGGAGATGCGCATCAAGGTCCCGTCAATCTCCGACAATGAGGCAATCAAAGCTTTCATCACTGGTCTCCGCTTCCACAATGCCTTAAGGGACAAGCTCCTCCGCAAAAGACCTGAATCGGTCACAGCGCTCCTAGCCACTGCTAAAAAATATGCGGATGCTGATGATGCTAAAAAGATAATCGTCGAAGAAGCAGCAAGGGTTCCATGCTCCGACCACCCTCCACACCGCGACGACTACCGCGGCAACCGTGGTCGGAACGACAATTTTGATCGCCGCAACCAGCGCAACGATTCCCGCGACCACCGCAACCAACGTAATCAGTGGCGTAATCACCGTGACGATTACAGGGGCAAGCGTGCTCGGGAAGACAACAGCGAAGTCAACATTGTTAAAAAAGGTGGCGGACGTCGCAATTACAAAGAAGACTATGCCAAAGCATTGAAAGGACCCTGCCAGCTCCATCCCAAGTCATACCATACCATGGAGGACTGCCATGTTCTCAAATCCATCTATACGCGCCAACAGGCTCCGGATAAATCCGACAAGCCTAACAACGTAGGGGAGCAGCGTGACGAGTACAACGATGATGAAGATGCAGATCCCCATCACAAGTACGTCAAGCCAACCAACCGCGTCCATACCATCATTGGGGGTAGAGTGTCCATCGAGACCAAACAAGAGCGCACGCTGCTCGCTCGTGCTTGCCTGAACGTGGCCAATGCTGACAACCTCATCACCGATCCGTGGCTCCCTCCTTGGTCTCACCGCAAGATCTGCTTCAGCAGAAAGGACCAATGGGCTGCAATACCTGAGCCAGGGCATTTTCCTCTAGTTCTCGATCCTTGTATCAACAAGGTTTAGTTCGATAGAGTGCTGATTGACGGCGGTAGTTCCATCGATATACTGTTCAAGAATAGTTTGCTGGCCCTAAAGATAACCCAGGCTGATCTCAAGCCATATGAGGCACAGTTTTGGGGTGTTCTCCCTGGACAGAGCTCCACACCTCTCGGGCTAATCACGCTACCTGTGCAATTTGGTACTCCAGACCACTTCCGCACCGACTACGTCAACTTCGTGGTCGCTGACTTCGAAGGCACCAACCATGCTATCCTTGGTCGACCAGCGCTCACCAAGTTCATGGCCATACCTCACTATAGGTATTTGGTGCTCAAGATGCCTACTGAGAAGGGGGTTCTAACTCTCAGAGGCAACGTATACGCAGCTTACACCTGCGAAGAGGACAACTTCAAAATAGCAGAGGCTCACGACCTCCCTATTCGAATGGCCGAGACCACGCTCGATGCCAAGAAGACCCTAGCCGATCACCTAGAGATTCCAGAGCTCGAGGTCCCACGCAAGAACATCAAGTCCAAAGAGCACAAAGCGATCCAGCTGGTTGATGGCGATCCCAGCAAAACGGCCCTTATCGGGGCCAACCTGGATCCTAAATAGGAAGACGCGCTCGTCAAGTTCTTGAGAAGCAACATGAGTGTGTTCGCATGGAAACCCGCTGACATGCCCGGTGTACCTCGGAACTTGATCGAGCACTCCTTAAATGTTGATGGCAAGGCCAAACCCATCAAACAGAAGCTACGACGGTTTGCTCACGACAAAAAGGAGGCTATTAGGGTAGAAGTTACACTGCTTTTAGCAGCCGGATTTATCAAAGAAGTATATCATCCGGAGTGGTTAGCCAACCCGGTTCTTGTACGCAAAAAGAATAATGAATGGAGAATGTGTGTTGATTATACTGATCTCAACAAACACTGCCCTAAAGACCCCTTTGGCTTACCTCGCATAGACGAGGTCATAGATTCAACCGCCGGTTGCGAGCTGCTTTCCTTTCTCGATTGCTACTCTGGTTATCACCAGATCGCTCTCAAAAAGGACGACCAGATCAAGACATCCTTCATCATGCCCTTCGGCGCCTACTGCTACACGACCATGTCGTTTGGGCTCAAGAACGCTGGGGCTACCTACCAATGCGCCATACAGGCCTGCCTCAAAGACGAGATAAAAGACGACCTTGTCGAGGCTTATGTTGACGATGTAGTCGTTAAAACCAAGGAAGCATACACCCTTGTTGACAACCTAGAGCGTACCTTTGCAGCCCTTAACACATTCTAATGGAAATTAAACCCAAAGAAGTGCATCTTTGGTGTCCCATCTAGCATACTGCTCGGCAACGTCATTAGTCATGACGGCATACGCCCTAACCCAGAGAAGGTAAAAGCTATCTTGGACATGAAGCCGCCCAAAAAGGTGAAGGATGTTCAGAAGCTTACCGGATGCATGGCTGCCCTTAGTCGTTTTATATCAAGATTAGGCGAAAAAGGACTACCATTTTTCAAGCTACTCAAAGCATCCGAGAAGTTTGAGTGGTCGGAGGAAGCAGACGCTGCCTTTATACAGCTGAAACAATTCCTTACATCACCTCCGGTCCTCACTGCTCCTAGAGAAGACGAAACCCTCCTGCTTTACATTGCGGCAACTAATCGAGTGGTCTCCTCTGCCATGGTGGTCGAGCGCGACGAGCCTAGCCACGTATACAAGGTACATCGAGCAATCTATTTCATCAGTGAGGTGCTCAATGAATCCAAGACCAGGTACCCACAGATTCAGAAGTTGATCTACGCCATACTGATTACATCCCGAAAGTTGAAACATTACTTCGATGGATATCATGTGGTGGTCATGACCGAGTACCCTCTGGGAGACATCATTCGCAACAAGGATGCGAATGGGCGCATCGTCAAATGGGCAATGGAGCTATGCCCTTTCTCCTTGGAATTTGCAAGCCGTTCTACACACATGTGGTCCGGGACAAAAATCAAGCAGCAGATGCGCTGTGAAAGTTAGGATTGTCCCAAGCCAAAGTCCCACATGGCGTATTTGTTCAAGTTCTGCTCACGCCCTCCATTAAAGAAGAAGATCCTGCGGTCGACAAGCTTCCAGACCAGCTATTGGTGGCTACAGTTCTGGCGTCAAGCACCACCAAACCACCTCCGACCACTAAGGAGCCTGACTGGAGAGTACCTTTCATCAAGTACCTGACAGATGGTAGCAGTTACACCAATCGGACAGAAAACGAACGCCTGATGCGTCGCAGTAAGAAATATCTGCTCGTCGATGGCAAATTGTGGCGCAAGAACGCGAAGGAGGAAATCTTGATGAAGTGTATAACCCAGGAGGATGGTGAACGTATCCTAGACAAAATGCACTCTGGCTCCTGTGCCAACCACGTGGCTTCGAGAACACTGGTTGGTAAGGCTTTCCGAGCAGGGTTTTATTGGCCGTCAGCTGTAGCCGATGCAGCAAAGCTAGTCCGCTATTGTGAAGGTTGTCAATTCTTCGCTAAGAGAATCCACGTACCAGCACACGAGATTCAGACTATACCAGCCTCTTGGCCCTTTGGATGCTGGGGACTAGATATGATCGGCCCTTTCAAACCAGCCCCTGGGAAATTTACATGCGTCTTTGTGCTGATCGACAAATTCTCCAAGTGGATAGAGTACATGCCCCTGGTCACGGCTTCTTCAGAAAAAGGCTATCGCGTTCCTCGACCAGGTCATCCACCGCTTCGGCATACCCAATAGCATCATCACCGATCTGGGTACTCAGTTCACCGAGAACATTTTTGGGGACTTCTGTGATGAAAGGAGCATAGTAGTAAAATATGTCTTGGTGGCACACCGTAGAGCTAATGGACAGGTCGAGCGAGCAAACGGTATGATCCTGGACACACTTAAGAAGAGGATGTATAGAGAGAATGACAAAGCTCCTGGAAGATGGCTCAAAGAGTTACCTGCCATGGTCTGGGGTCTCAGAACCCAGCCCAGTCGCAATACTGGCGTATCACCATACTTTATGGTTTATGGTGCTGAGGCAGTACTTCCAGTAGATATAGCCTTCAGATCAGCACGGGTAGAGAACTTCAACGAAGACAAGGCCAATGAAGTGCGGGAGCTAGAAGTGAATAGTGTAGAAGAGAAGCGGCTCGACTCTTGCGTACGTACAGCCAAATACCTTGCTGTTTTGCGCAGGTACTACAAGAATGTTAAGGAGCGGTTCTTCGTGGTCGGGGACCTGGTCCTGAAGTGGAAGACGAATCAAGCAGGTGTCCACAAACTCGCAACTCCATGGGAAGGATCCTTCATGATCAAGGAGGTTACACGCCCTACATCTTATAGGTTAGCTCGCCTAGATGGCACAGACGTACCCAATTCCTGGCACATCGACAAGCTTAGGCGTTTCTATGCTTAGCTACTAAGATATGTACCCTTCTTGTACTATTGATTCATTTCAATAAAGCTATTATGATTTCTCTGACCACTCTAATGTGTCATTTTGAAGTCTATTGTTATTCTAACTCTACCAGTTAAAACCGACCACCATTCCTTCTCAGGTTTTCAGAGCAGGCCCTGTCTCTAGTTCCTCCCAACGCGTGCATGGGATTCGCTCTCTACACTACGGTTGATCGGCAGGTGCTCTCTGGTTTGACTTGTGTGTTTCTACATGTGCACAAGCTACGCACCTCACACTTCGACCGCAAGACAAACTAGGGCCATACAAACCTTTCAGGATGACGTGTCGACTAAACTGATACAACTAAACAGAGCGCCAACACGTTCTAACTTAGTTACATCAACACGATATCTAAGCTTAAACACGTTTTCTACAAAACAAACAAGCTTATGTTGATACACAGTTACGTTATTACAAGCTTGCCTAAAAAGGTCCAAGTTTACAATAACCCAACTACATCTTCTTCTACAGCTATAGCCTACACTATTGGCTGGTCGGGGCATGCGGCACCTGCTACTCGCTGGGCCTGGCATCGTGCAAGGGTCTCGAGGACTCTAGCATTGATCGAGCTGAAGAAGATGGCCCCGCCAACGCCTGGTTGGTCGAGACCGCAGACTTCGCCGGTTGGCTTGAAAATGACTGCGCTCCCAGCTAACTTGTTGACGGCGTTCCTTGTACGGGTGGTGTCGCACCTCCACACAGGTTAATATCGCCAACTATTTTCACCGACAAGTCCAGCTAGGTCACCCGTAGCTCCTCGGCCTTGTCTGGATTTACCTCCTTCGGGTATCTAGCCTCCAGGCGCTTGAGATCGATCAGGGGGTAGTGAGCACGTACCATGTTTAGCACATGTGCGCCTGCGTACTCTCCTGCTTCCTTCCGGAACTCCTAGAACCATCCTATAACACCCAAAATTTTTACCAAAAATTAGCAATTAATTCTTAGCCTTTATTACATTTTCTAGGTATTTTATTTAACTTAGGCTAAATATTAAATATTGGATAAATAAAATAAACTATAAGGTTTAGAAACTTGTTTGTTGCATTCATGCCGAAGCATATGGTTTTTGATTGAGTGTAGGGCTAGATGATTTGAAGTTGAATTCAAATTTTATTTGAATTTGGCTTAAAATTGAAAATGGAGAAAATAGATTTGGAAAAGGATTTGATTTTGAAAAATTCATCTCCTTTCCTTTTCAGCCCAACCGAATCAGCCCGGCCCTTCCACCTTCTTTTTTTCCCCCGCTGGCCTGTCTCGGCGGCCTGTCTCACCGGCCCGCACCGCACGCGGCCCGCATCAGCGCACTGGCCCGCCCCGCGCGCGGCCCAGCTCGGCGCACCGGCCCACAGTGCCGCTGACTCGGCTTTCATCACCGTGCCCGTCCGCTCTCTCTCTCACTGCCCCACGGGACCCGCCCGTCAGCGTGGCCTTTCCTTCTTCCTCGCGCTGCTCTTTCCTTCCTTGCCTCCGATGATGGCGCTCCCATATGGAAGGCCACCGCGCCGTCGCCCATAGATGGAAAGCGACCCTTTTTGCCCCAATCCGCCCACTTCCCTTCCCTATTTCCCCCACCGGCTGGCCTATATAACCCCGAGCAGAGCCCCGCCTCGATCCCCATCCTCTGCTCGCAGCCGTGAGCCACCGCCACCGTAGTTCTCCCACACCCGTGCCTCAAAGCTCGATGCCGACGCCACCCGGAGATCCACCGTGATCACCCGCGCCCGTAGGTACTCTTGTCTCGTCATTTTGGTGACGCCATGCTCGGATTCGACCTCAACCGCCTGCTCTTTCTCTCTCCAGAGCCCTGCCACCGTCAACTGCACCTCTGGAACCCGCCCCGAACGCCGAGATCTTCTCCAATGGACTCCCGATGAGCTCCTGACCGTGCCCGTGCCCTCCGTTCACGATTAGGCGCCCTGGAAAGCCGTACCGGCGACTCCAGTTCACGCCGGCCATGGCGCCACCGGCACACCCTTCTTCCCCGGTGACCTGCTGCCTTGCTCTCACCCGGCGCCGCTGGATTCGCGTGGACGGTCCAGATTAGCTGGTACCGGTTCGGTCCACAGCGGACCGTGGACTCAGTCCACCGTGGCCACGTCAGCGCCCACGTTAGCGTGCCCACGCCTGCGTGGTGCACCGTGCCTATCGGCAGCCACCACGTGGCTGCCCAGTCAACAGCCGCAGTCAAAGCCGAGCACTTTTGCACTTTAGCCCCTCTGTTTTCTCAGATTCAACCCGCGGTACTCATCAGTTCAAATTAATTTTTATTCAGTCTTGTTTTTATTCAATTCAGACCTTGTATTTTCCAGATTTAATGCCCGCAGTCCTGTAACCGTGATAATTTACTTTTTTAATTGTTTTAATTCAAAAATAGGTTCAGTTTATTTATAGAATTGCCATTACATCTTATTTTACGCATAACTTTCATGTTTTAAGTCTGATTTGAGTGATTCTTTCGCTCACGTGCTTGTAGCAGTACATAGAATAGATTTATAAGCTTTTCAACTTATGTTTTTACTGTTTGTTGTACTATTCTAATGAAAGTCTATCTTGTATGCATGTAATGATTGGTATGATGCCTGATTGATGATTGGATCATGATTAGAGGGTGAGCCATTTGAAGTGACTGAGGACCCCTAGCAGGATCAGCAGTACTTCCAGGACAACTTTAACGAAGGCAAGTATACCAAAGGCCCCTTGTTACCTATGAACTATTACCACTTACATTCATGCATGTGTTTAATTGAAATGCCTTTAAGGACTTTACCTAGATGATTACTTGTACCACATATCCTTGATACCTGGAGTCTTTGGGTAGGCATTTTGGGTATGCGATGTAATAAGTACTTTACTTTGATACTATTGCAATTTGTGATATATGTGTGTGTTTGGACATCCTGGGCGCACATATATGAGTACTTGGTTTTGCTATTAAAATTGGGTGCGACAAATTGGTATCAAAGCTATAACTGACTGTAGGACGAACAACCTAGTTAGAAATGGATGTTTCTAGGCTCACATTATCTTTATTTTGCTACCTTTAATTTGCTATAAATTTTTTGCTTATATTCGGTTCTTTATCTGTTGCTAAAAATTATTTTGTTCTAATACTCAACCTTTTCATTCTTGTAGATGGCCCGTACCAAGCAGACCCCGCGCAAGAGGACCGTCCTGATGCCCACTAGGAGGACCAGGTTCACTTTGGGCAAGCGTGTCCCGGCACATCTGGTGGAAGCTCTGAGGAACCAGGAAGAGGAACCGCCTGTGGAGGTGCCCATGGGGGAACCTCTGGAGGACTTGCTAGAGGATCCAATGGATGAAGAAACAGAAGAGGGACCCATGTTCGAGGAGCCCATTGAGATAGAGGAGTCTGAGGAGGATCCCGAGGAGGAGCTTGAACAAGGTGGATAGGAGGGAGCTGGTGACCCCGACGATGGAGATGGCTCTGATGATTCTGATGCTGATGGAGGTGATGATGGTGGAGACGGTGGAAATGGGGGTGATGACAGTGATGATGATCACAATGCACTGTTGGCTCAGGGATGGACCACGGAGATCCACTATGACTTGGAGGGTGATGGCTACTACCACCCCAGGCTTCTCGCACTTGTGCATCGCTACCACCCTGGAGGTACTGTTCAGTACAGGACGGAGCATTGGACCCACCCCGACTACACTGGCTTCTGGGAGACAGAAGTGTACATTCGGGAGGGGACTCAGGTGCGCTACATCCTCCGTGCCACCACTGCACGGCTCACACGTGCGGCCGTCATCAGGGATGCAGCTCGACAGGCGTTGATGGTCAACCACGACCGTCACTTCGATGACATCGCCTGGGAGGACGACCGCTATCTTCCCCGCCGTCGGAGCGGACAGTCTAGGTGCAACATCGCTGCCCCACTTGGGGAGGCGAACCTGAGGCTGAGGCCGTTGTGCTTGGCTGAGACCCACACTGACTTGGATCAGGCCCTGGACGAGCTCGATGTCATGGGGAGGGCCTACATGCAACTGGCCCATGAGAATGCTACACTGAAGCAGCAGCTAGGAGGTCCAGATGTGGAAGATTCAGGAGTACCCGCTCAGTCGCCCCCGAGGACCAGAGGAGAGTCTGGAGACCCCAGCACCAGCACCAACATCAACCCGTACCCATAGGAGAGTCTTAAAAATATGTAATAAGCACGCGTAGCTACGCGAGAGAGTATTTAGTTTCCTTCTTTTAATGGCTGGACAAGTGTTAGTTGCATGGTTGGATGTTTATCATTATGAATAATGTTTGATTTAGATCTTTGATATGATTGTGATGACTTGTGGGCATGTCCACGGTCATTTAATTGAGGTTAAGGTTTAAGGATATTATGAATAAATAGTTGGGTTTCGTTTTATCATGTTGTCCATTCTGTATCATTTGGAGCAGTCTGTCTTTATCAGTTCATATCGCATAATCTAGATGTCCAATGATCATGAAATTTTTATGGAGATAAGTAGACTTCAACATATTTCTTTTGGCTCTGGAATCACCTCAATACCTATTATAAATTGTGAGATACAGCTGTTGTAAGTTGAGGTTTCTGTGCTGTCGGAATTCTGGAACAGTACTGCTTGTCGTCTGTATTTGACTAAGTAAACGTCAGAATCTGGAAATGTGTACTAAATAAAAGTTGTAGAGAATTTCATAAGATTTCCAGAAAGGTAAAATATGCAATCATATGATAAACATAGAGTGAGATATGCTTGTTTTACTGCACTGCTGTTGTCCAACTCGCCGGAAAAATCAAAACGAATATCTTCTTGTATACCCTACATATATCTCTTGTCTTGATCTTGTGACACCTACTCTTGTTACACCATTATCTTTTAAGGGTTTTATGCTTGGACATGTGAGACTTATATGATGCATCTACAGATGGTGAATACCAGGAGGAACAACCAGGGAGGCGAGGAACTGCCACCACCACCTCCAGTCACCATGGAGCAGCTGATGATGATGCAGACACAGTTGCTTCAGCAGATGGCCCAGAACATGCAGAACATGGGGCAAGGGAATGGGAATGCACAACCTCATGTCAGAGATAAGAGGGGAGAGTTCCTGAAAGGACACCCACCTGTATTCAAGCACTCTGCCGACCCACTTTAGGCAGATGACTGGCTACGTGCCATTGAGAGGCAACTGGAGATTGGCCAGTGTGATGATAAGGAGAAGGTTTTATATGCTTCTGGACAGTTGCAAGGAGCTGCACTAGATTGGTGGGACTCATTCCGCTTCGGCCGTACCAAAGCTAATCCCATCAATTGGGCTGAGTTCCGTAGTGCCTTTCGCACTCACCACGTGCCTGCAGGACTGATGAAGCTGAAGAAGAAGGAGTTCTTGGCTCTCAAGCAGGGGAGCATGACTGTTGCTGAATATCGTGACAAGTATATACAATTGTCACGGTATGCACTGACTGAGGTAGATGAGGATGGAAAGAGGCAGGAGCTGTTTATGGAGGGCTTGAATGATGGTCTCCAGTACCAGCTGTTGTCTCATACCTTTGCTAACTTCCAGCAGCTGGTGGACAAAGCTTTAGTGATTGAGAACAAGCGCCGCCAGATGGAGGACAAAAAGAGGAAATTTCAAGGACAACAATCTGGGAGCAACTCACGCTTCCGTACCAACCCTCAACAAGCTCAACCTCAGCAGCGCTATTAAGGTCAGACAGGTCCCAACCGCAACCAGCAGCAGCAGCGTGCACAGCAGCAGCAACAGCAGTATAAGGCACCAGCTCAACGCCAGCAGCAGCCCAACAATGTACCGGTGAGGAATAATGCCCCCAATGCTCCGCAGAGGAATGGCGCACCAAAAGCGCCAAATGCAGTTAATGACAACAAATGCTTCAATTGTGGAGAGCCGGGACATTACTCCAATAGATGCCCCAAGAAGACGGCTAACTCACAGCAGAACTATGTTCGGGGAAAGGTGAACCACGTGACTGCTAAAATAGCTCAGGAGGCACCGGATGTGGTGATCGGTATGTTTCCGGTCAACTCAAACTCAGCTACAGTACGTTTTGATTCTGGTGCTTTGCATTCCTTCATAACATATACATTCATAAAGAAGCATGGTATTCCAGTAAGTGTTATGAAGAAACACATGTTAGTAAGCTCACCTAGTGGGGTAATGAAAGAAGAGTGGATATGCTTGGCTGCTAGCCTCAGCATAAGGGGGGTAGAATTCCAAGCAAATCTTGTAGTCATAAACTCAACTGGTATTGATGTCATCTTGGGTATGGATTGGTTAAGGTTGCAGAAGGCAGTAATAAATTGTGGCAATAGTTCTGTGAATCTTACCACTTCATCCGGAGAGGAAGTTGTGTATGTGGCAACTCAGTCCGCTGCAGAAATCTATCAGGTTAATCAGTTGGAGGGCACAACCTTGGAGGATATAAGGATAGTAAATGAGTACCCAGATGTCTTCCCTGAGGAATTGCCAGGTATGCCACCTGAACGAGACATCGAGTTGATAATTGAACTTTTATCTGGAACTGCACCCATAGCTAAGAGACCCTATAGAATGGAAGTGAATGAATTAGCAGAACTTAAGAAACAATTAAGGGAATTGTTAGATAAAGGTTATGTACAACCTAGTTCTTCACCCTGGGGTGCACCAGTACTGTTTGTAGAGAAGAAGGATGGTACACAGAGAATGTGCATAGATTATAGGTCACTTAATGAGGTCACAATTAAGAACAAGTACCCACTGCCTAGAATTGATGACCTATTTGACCAGTTGAAAGGGGCTTGTGTGTTTTCCAAGATCGACCTTCGATCTGGATATCATCAGTTGAGGATAAGACATACTGACATCCCCAAGACTGCTTCCGTGACCCGATATGGACTGTATGAGTTCACAGTCATGTCTTCTGGTCTGACAAATGCACCTGCTTACTTCATGTATCTGATGAACAAAGTTTTCATGGAGTACCTTGATAAGTTTGTCGTCATGTTCATTGATGACATATTAGTGTACTCTAAGAATGAAGAAGAACATGAAGAACATTTGAGGTTGGTGTTGCAGAAGCTTAGAGAACATCAGCTTTATGCCAAGTTTAGCAAATGTGAGTTCTGGCTAAAAGAAGTATCTTTCCTTGGTCACATAATCTCTAATGGAGGAGTAGCAGTGGATCCCAAGAAGGGTACAGATGTGTTGAGTTGGAAGCCACCTAAAGATGTTAGTGAGATTCAGAGTTTTCTGGGTATGGCTGGGTTTTATAGGAGATTCATCGAGGGATTTTCTAAGTTAGCCAAGCCCATGACTGCTTTGTTAGAAAAGAATGCCAAATTTGTATGCACTAAGCAATGTCAGGATAGTTTTGAGGAGTTGAAGAAGAGACTGACTTCTGCCCCAGTGCTCATCTTACCTGATCTCACCAAAAGTTTCTCCATCTATTGTGATGCCTCACGACAAGGTCTAGGTGGTGTTCTTATGCAAGAAGGCAGAGTTGTTGCTTATGCATCCAGACAACTAAGGAAACATGAGTTAAATTTTTCGACTCATGATCTGGAGTTAGCAGCTGTGGTACATGCTCTCAAGATCTGGAGGCATTACTTGATTGGTTATAAGTGTGAGATTTATACGGACCATAAGAGTTTGAAGTACATATTCACACAATCAGATCTGAATCTGAGGCAACGCAGATCGCTAGAGTTAATCAAGGATTATGATTTAGATATACACTATCACCCGGGAAAGGCTAATGTTGTAGCAGATGCCCTGAGTAGAAGGAGTTATGTGAACATGGCCTATACAACTCAACTACCTAAAGAGTTATGTGAGGAGTTCAAATACCTAAATTTGGGTATTGTGGCTAACACCATGGAGTTAGAGGTAGAACCTACTTTGGAACAAGAGATTTGTAAGGGACAGCTGAATCATGAAAGGATCAAGGATATTGCACAGCGTATAGTGATTGGTAAAGCCCCAGGATTCCACTTGGATGATCAAGGGACAGTATGGTTTGGCAAAAGGATTTGTGTGCCAGAAGTAAAATCAATTAGGGAGTCTATCTTGAGGGAAGCTCATGACTCATCCTATTCCATACACCTAGGAAGTACTAAAATGTATCTTGATCTTAAAGAGAGATACTGGTGGTATGGACTAAAGAGAGATGTAGCTGAACATGTGGCCATATGTGACACGTGCCAAAGAGTAAAAGCAGAACATCAGAGGCCAGCAGGTTTGCTACAGCCTATGAAGATACCCGAGTGGAAATGGGAAGAAGTTGGAATGGACTTTATAGTTGGGTTACCCCGTACACAGAGAGGATTTGACTCTATCTGGGTAATTATAGACCATCTAACAAAAATGGCACATTTCATTCCGGTCAAGGTAACTTATTCAGGTGCAAAGTTGGCAGAGTTATACATGGAAAGGATCGTATGTTTACATGGAGTACCAAAGAAGATTGTTTCGGATAGGGGTACACAGTTCACATCACATTTTTGGCAGAAATTGCATGAGTCCATGGATACAAAGTTGAACTTTAGCTTAGCTTACCATCCACAGACAGATGGACAGACCGAGAGAACAAATCAGATCTTACAGGATATGCTAAGAGCTTGTGCTCTACAGTATGGGACAAGTTGGGATAAGAGTTTACCTTATGCCAAATTCTCCTATAATAATAGCTACCAAAAGAGTCTTAAGATGGCACCGTTTGAGGCATTGTATGGCAGGAAGTGCAGAACACCATTGTTTTGGAATCAAACGGGGGAAAGTCAAGTCTTTGGACCAGATGTCTTGCAACTGGCAGAAAAACAAGTACAAACAATTAGGCAAAACTTGAAGGTTGCACAGTCTCGATAGAAAAGCTATGCGGACACGAGAAGAAGAGATTTGGTGTTTGAAATCGATGACTTTGTCTATCTCAAAGTTTCACCTATGAAAGGAGTTAAGAGATTTCATACCAAGGGAAAGTTGTCACCCAGGTATGTGGGACCATTCAAGATTATCAACAGGAGAGGAGAAGATGCTTACCAGCTAGAGTTACCGGAGCAGCTCTCAGGTGTTGATGATGTTTTCCATGTGTCACAACTTAAGAATTGTTTGAGAGTACCTGAGGAACAACTACCTTTGGAAGAACTGGATATCCGAGGGGATCTATCATACAAAGAATATCCAGTAAGAATCTTGGAAACAGCGGAGAGAATCACAAGGAGCAAAATAATAAGAATGTGCAAGGTTCAGTGGAACAGACACTCAATGGATGAGGCAACTTAGGAAAGAGAGGAAGATCTGAGAACTGACTATCCCAATCTCTTTGAACCATCCGAATCTCGAGGACGAGATTCATCCTAAGGAGGGTAGGTTTGTAACACCCAAAATTTTTACCAAAAATTAGCAATTAATTCTTAGCCTTTATTACATTTTCTAGGTATTTTATTTAACTTAGGCTAAATATTAAATATTGGATAAATAAAATAAACTATAAGGTTTAGAAACTTGTTTGTTGCATTCATGCCGAAGCATATGGTTTTTGATTGAGTGTAGGGCTAGATGATTTGAAGTTGAATTCAAATTTTATTTGAATTTGGCTTAAAATTGAAAATGGAGAAAATAGATTTGGAAAAGGATTTGATTTTGAAAAATTCATCTCCTTCCCTTTTCAGCCCAACCGAATCAGCCCAGCCCTTCCTCCTTTTTTTCCCCCGCTGGCCTGTCTCGGCGGCCTGTCTCACCGGCCCACACCACACGCGACCATTATGAAACGACAGTCGATTTGATATTTTCTTGTGATCCTTTCTTGGTTATCTCCCCATATCTTATCAAAAGATCAATCTATTAGGACCATATGTAGTAGAGCTTCCTCCTGATGTCGTCTGGAAGATAACCTTTGAAGAACATATCACCGGCATAAACATTAACAGACTGCAAGAGGTGGTAGACAAGTGACTCCACTTGGTTGTCCCAGTATTGACGTCCGTCACCTAGTGAACAACTTATGTCATCATTGTTGGATCAGAAAGGCACACAACACTTAATATTGGATAAGTTGTTAGTTAGATAAGAATCAAACGTCACATTATGATTATGACCTGGCTATCCAAGTCTTGATCATTATGTGCATGTGAATCGCACAGTCGAGATCAACCATTTCTAGTGTGACCCCTTTTCTGCTGACTTCAATGGCGACCATCGGTTTATGCTTCGACCACAATTCTTATTGTCAAGAGTGAAGATTTGGGACCTTTTAGTGTTGAGAGCCAACTGATTAGTTACTAGTATGAAGCTTCACCTCCCGCTAGGTGACAATTTTTGCTAATTATGAAGGCTATGTCTCGCAGAGCAATGTAAGCAATGAAACAACAAGCCATTTAGCAATTCAATTACTGCTTTGTTTTCCAAAACATGTGTTATCAAGTCCATTCCATCTTGGACAATCACACAGTTAGTACAAGACGTTGTATCGGCTATGTAGGAGCTAGCGAAAGCACGTCCCTAGTTTTAGTCAGCATCTTTGTGCCCCAAGGTGCCACTAACACATGTGTCCGGACCCTATTGGATGAAGTGCCGAAGGATATATAGGAATGGTTCCTTATCTCTGTAGGACAGTCCCTCCATGAAGAGTATGCTTTGTGTTCCGAAAACATAGTCACAAGTCCAATGCTTGTGCATAGTCAAGTTGCTGTCTAAATCAAACGATTTAAGTTGTTTCCTGAGAATCATATATGGAAAACCTTAGTATACATCCTTAGAGAAAAGAGCTGCTGCTGCTATGGGAAAGGTTAGAGAGTGCAAAACACACACCTCAACGTGTGAAGCAAAGAAAAGGGAGAACACGAAATCTGTCTAGATTTTTTGGCACTAAACCGGTTATCTTCAAGCCGGCGATTAGTGACTCAAACGAAGTTGGATTGACCCCAAACTTGGTGATCTCATTCCTTGCTTAGGACCCTTCAATGTCTTAAGTTGGTTTGAGTGTTGGTTGAGTAAAATATTGGATTTGAGAGATATCTTGTCGGCTCGGTTTGCTGCCATTTCATAACAGAGCAGTTTTGGTAGATGAATTGTTTGGATGGTCAAACGGTGTCCGGTTGAGTTGAATTTTGGTGAGTAGTTAGAAGACCCATGGATCTACATGCCCACCAAAATTTGTGCATATTGGAGCAGTAGTTTGTGAGATTTGAATAGAAAACAAAAAGAGTACACAATCTGCAATTTCGTTGTGACTGCGATCATCCTTTGCATTAGACGGTTGTGTTTGTAATTCGTGCCAAGAAATTACAACTTGTAGGTGTATTGCTGTTATACAACCCTCCATACCCTTGAGAAGATTAATTGCACCCCTATGCGCCTTGCTTTTGCCCTCTTAGATCAGCAATGTGTGAGCAGTCAAGGTGTTCTAGAAGTCAAATTGTGCCTTGCAAATCGAATGTAATTGGAAATGTGTCAAACCATAGATTTTTGGATTATGGTTTTTGAGATATTGATTGGCCAAAGAATGGAAGCCTCGACGTCAAATATAGTTTAAGAAGGCTGGTTTTGCTACGATGCAAGTAAACCCAACTTGCTGTGCAACTGCACCACGAAGGCAAATTGTACTTAACCTGCTTGGTAGTGAACTAGTCCCTAGTTTTGTGATTACTTGCAACTTGTGTTGCCCTCCAAGCCTCGCTAACATCCTTCTGCATCAATGGTTCTTCAATGCTGACATGCCTAAGGTGTCTTCCATGTGTTTTACTCAAGAGGTTGCGTCAGATTCAACCCAGATCACAGTTGCAACTTGGATCCAAAGGCTCCCTAAGGAATGATCATCAAGAACATTGAGCCAACAGAGTCAGCTATTACATTTACCACTCACTCGGCAGACTCAGACCATACAATATTGTTATCAGAGAAAGAGCACTGCACACATGGAACATTATGTAGCCATCCATCAGTTGACATCTGAGTGATTGCACCGCTACAACCAGTTTGGATATTGGTTAGCTAGCTTCTCATTCCCTCAAAGGATGTTTACCCCATCTATGATCACATCCTTTACGGAAAGTTGTGCTCGAGCCACTTTAGTAGAGAACTGCTTTTCTAACCTTGGGAACAAATATAGCACCGTTGCAAGGAATATCCGTCAACAGACTACGGTCTAGTGCAAAGTCCATAAGGTATATGCTATGTCCACTAGGGAAGTAGATGTTAAAACTATTTAGTCTATGTTTGTATCGCTCTTCGCACATCGAGGACGAAATCACGAGGACGATGCTATCTTGGATTCCTTCCAATGTAACAATGCTTTATGGACGCCAACGAAGGCAATTCTTCGATAACAACGACTTACGAAAGAGCAAGTATCGAAAAGTGTCGTGACCAAATTAGCCTCTCTGATACTTCGAAGTTAAGTAGCCTAATGCTATCACTGATGTTGGAAACTGGATGACAAGTTTCTCTTCCCTTAAAACTCTTTCGCATCGAATCTCAGGACGCGATTCCTTTAAGGAGGGAGGGCTGTAACACCCTAGGTGTTTGTCACTAGTTAAGCAATGGGTTTGAGCTCAAACATGACATGTCTAGTGGTAATGAAGGTGTCAAGATCAAATCTACATGATGGAGCTCCAACTTAAACTTGGGCCACGCACATTTGCTTACATATGGACCCTTGTTAAGATTATGCAAGAGTAATATTAAACATGCTTATTCCATGTACGTTACATCCACATGCATCCATCTAGACCCGTGGAAAAGTTTCATGAAGTTCAGAATCAAGAAGTCACATGAAATGATAAGTTATATCTTTGCATGAATTGCTTTATCAAGTGGATGGAAACCTATGAAGTCAACCAAACCTTGGTACCTTGCTCAAACAACTCTACTTGCACTCATGAACAAAAGTTATGAAGGGTTCATGTTGAACAAGTGGCCGTAAATGCTCAAATAGATCAAAAGTGTAATTTCAGCTTTTATCATGATGCTACTTTGACTTGGTTTGGTTTGAACTGTGCCTTACAGTGCTTGCATGGAGTTGCACCTTAAATAAAAGTTGAAGTTTGAGTGAGTAGAACAAACTTTGTTTAATGGTCAGGACCTAGTTCAGTCTCTAACTTAGTCCAACCGATCCCTCAAATTGGAATCCATTACTACTTTGGAGCTCGAAAAATTTGCTAAGTCCTCAATGGACCTAATGACTGCTTTTCAGTTTTGATGTCTCTACATTGAGGAACTAATATCTTGCAAACCGATCCGATCCGCACCATGATCCTTTAAGCAAATTTGTAGTACCCATGTAGCTATAACACATGGTGCAATCAGTTGAACGAATAACGAATCGGTTTAGGAGATATAGGATGGGAAAGATGACATTTCAATCCGAATGTTTGAGGTGGTATTAGAAATTTGAATCCACAAAGAGCAGCAGGAATGGCCGACCGTGTCATGGCTCTCAATGCCCGTGGCCTCTCATGCTCGCTTGCATGCGTGCCACGCCGCCCACTTATCGATTTGGAGGCCCGAGCACTCGCCTCTCCCCATTCTTCCTCTCTCTCTCTCTCTCTCTCTCATTCTCTCTCCGCCGGCGCTTTGAAAAGGCGTCCGCCATGGCAAACGAAAGCGAGCTCCCCACCGCCGCTTCTTTCTCTTCTCTCCACCCTGATTCGCCATCCTCCTGCTCGCTTCAAGCCGCGCCTCCATCGCTCCTTCCTTACCATGGCCGCCGCACAAGACAATCATGGTTCCGCCATGGACGCCAAACCAAGCCAAAGCTCGGGCCACCGCCAAGACGAAAGCACGCTGTTCAGCATGCTACCCTATATGGCGCGAAGCGAGCCAGCCACGGGCCCATTGTAGCCCACCAGTTTCGCGGGGCTCGTCCTCGCCGCCCCACAAGACGCCGCCGCTCGTGATCTCGCGCAGCCGAGCCGCATGCACACGTGGCCACCCTCACACCTCTCCTCGGCCGAGCCGAGGGCACCATCGGTGCGCACGGGACCGTACATGCTCCACCACCACACCACCGCCGCCGACAAGCCTCCTCCGCCGTCCGTGGCGAACTCCCGCGCCTCCCTGCTGTGATTTGCGACCAGGGGCCTCGGCTCAAATTTGACAAAATAGAAGGGTCTAACTGCGAAGTCAGTGACTCAAAGGAATAGTGCCGATAAGGACCTATTTGCAGTAAATTTGCTGAATCTTTGGAAATTCATAGTAATTCATAGGAAATTCGTAAAATAGTAAATGAGGACTTTTTGGAATCCTTGTGAAATTATCTATGCATTAGATCTATAATATGGCATGTTTTAGTTTCAATATTTTGCGGCAAAAATAGATTTGTGCAGTAAGGTTGTAATGCTAGTTGAATTTGTTTTTTTCCATAACTATAGATCTAGGGCTCCAAATGAAGTGAAATTTTTGTGGCGTGCTACTCATGTGATAGTTGATGTGTGGTAAAAATTTCATGAGTATTGGATGAAGTATGAGTGAGTTATTGGTTTATCTTGCTCTCCCTTGATTTCTTGCTTTAGCAACTTGTCTTTTTCATAGAGGTTTCTGTACATATTAAAATGGAGTGAATTTGTACAGTAGACTATTGAGAGGATATGTGAGCCACTGTAATTTTTGTAGAATTTATTGTATACTTTTGGTATATGTTCATTAAATCACCTTATTATCTAAAATAAATTAAGAAATGCATTAAAAGAATTTATTTGGTCATGGACACTAGGTTTTCTGGTGTTCTTTAGTCATGTGTGACATGTTGGTAAAGTTGGTTTTACCTAATTATGTGTTTGCAACATAAGTTAATATTTATTTTCTTGCAAATGTGGTTTATGGACAGATCTGGGAACCTAGCAAAGTTCTTCATGATAATGTGCTTTGTTGTGAGACTTGTTTATACAAAAGTTGTAGATAATTTATGTATCTAGCTGCTGTTAAAATTTGGTGGTATTTTGCCTTGTAGTTTGTGAGTTATGCCTATTTAAAGTTGGGTTTCAGAAATGGCTGCTCTCTGTCAATTGTGGACCAATTTCTGTAAATGTATAATTTCGACCTACTTAACTTGTGAATCATGCTATGATGGTTATAGATGAAATGTAGATAATTTCATAAGCTTTCCAAAATGTCTTCTTGCAAGTCATTTGGATTTGTGTAACTCCAGTTATAGCTAAATCTTGTAGCTGCTATTTGCATGTCCAGAAATTGGCAAATTCCAATTATAGTGTTTGCTTGTATATTGTTAAGTGTGACTTATGCCTTGAATGATGACTGAGTTAGAGCACCTGAGATCTTGGGAAACTTATGTCATGCTTGGTGTTGTCGTCTTCTTTACCATCTTAGCATGATAGGTTGTGTTATGTTAGTTAAATAGCTATTGGTGTCTATGTCTTGCATAATCTTGTGTTTGTCTTGAATGCTTATGTGATGCATCTTGTGTTACCATTCATCACATTCATACACATGCATCTTGCATCTCATCTAGGTGTACTAGATGAACCACGTGAAGGATGCAATGTTGGAGCCAAACCCGAAGATTTGGTTTGGTGGATATATCCCGAAGATGGAAGGACTAAGCAAGTGCCAGGACCGAAGGTGTCACCAAGACGGTGCAAGTTAACTAAACTGACTTGTGTCGGATCCCAGGCAAGCCCCGGAGCATTCTAAGTCTTCCATGTTTTTACAAATATCTTGAGTATCTTTTATTGTTGATGATGCATTAAGTATAGGAATTGGTTGGAACCAATTGTTGCATTATATCCTTATCTTGTCCAGATAAAATCCTTTGAATCCTAATTAAGTGTAGGATCGAATGATGCTTAGCTATGCTTAGACCGGTAGAAGTTAGGTGATTTACTGTCACCTACGAGATGTAGGATGAGCTCTGGTCACGGTTGGCTATAATGGCTATCATGAAAAAGAACTATGTGTTAATAATGAAAAGGAGACCGGACGGGATGATGGTAGTGCAGCAACAAGGCATGGAGGTCTTGGGTGTGAATCTATCCCCGTCTGTGTCGTTTAAGGACCGATACGCTGTACGTCCTCATGTCATGTTGAACGCAGCCTAACACTTAGCTGGCCAGATAAGTCGTTCCGACCGCGAAGCCTAGTAGCTCGACTTAGGCCGGGGACGCGAGCAGTGGCGTGCATTCTGGAGGTAGTAAGGATGTGCGGAGAGCCATTGGCATAAGTCCAAGGCAGGTTAGAGTCCCGAACAACCTTGGCAGAGTGGTTCTCTGAGAATGTCGATCTGTTTGGACTCGCGACACCTGAATCGTACCAACGGTGACTTGTTTGCGACCCTGACGGGGGAAGCAGGGTTTGTGTTTAGGAATACCCCTCCAACTGGATAGGAATCGATTCGAATCACCGTCTCTCCAGGATAGTGAGAACTTGACTGAGCAGCGGCAACGTAGATTCACTAAATTTAAAGATATGGTTAAATGATGATGATGATGATGATGATAATGACAATGAGCCATGAAATACCTGATATGGTTATTATTGTTTGCAACTTAATCAAGTGATTGATTAGTACATGTGCTAATATAGATGGTAGGTAATGGCTAAAAGTCACTGCTAGTACAGATGAATAATGCTAATGGTTACTCAAGCTTTTATGCAAAAAGGTTGTCCAGCCAGATCCACTAAATTAAGCTATGCATGATCCTTGGTGTCATTTGTTTTGGTTTCCGACGGGTAAGTCTGGCTGAGTACATTCGAGTACTCAGGGTTTATCCCACCATGTTGCAGGTGGAGTTCTCGGCTTGTTGAAGATGGTGACTAACCGTCGGTGGGCTCGGTGATTCAATAGTTACTTCTCATCTATATGCTTTTGTCGGATGATGTCACTTATGCTAGCAATATATTTGGAACTTATATTAATGTAATCATTTGAAAGCTATGTTGTTTTCACTAAGCGGTTTTGAAACCCAAACTTGTACTTTTATTAGTGAACCCATATGTAATATTATTTCCGCTGCAACCCTGTGTATGTGATGTGTATTTGCTTAATCACGCGATCTTGGTTGTGATGTTGATTTACCAAGGTCTTTCGGGACACTCGGCGGACTACCGGGTTTATATAAGTGAAAGTATGTGTGTGTCAACGTGTTAGCGGGGACAGCCGTACTTGATCTTGTATAAATTGGGCAGTTCTGTCACAGTCATCGGATTCCTCCGACTCGTACAATGGTGACGATGCCCGGTGTTTCCTCCAAGAGTGGAGGGTAGCCCAAGACCGTTATTCCGAGGCAATTTAGGAAAACAGCCAGTTTGAGATCCACCTCGGGGTTTCTCAAGCCACCCTTCACACCGCCGAAGAAGAGGCCAGTGCTGCTTGGGCGTGGCTAGCCGAGTTTGGCACACTGGTGGTGGGTAAAACAAATTCTAGGAATGCTCTTATTCTGATTTCTATTGTCTTTATATTGATAGCTCTCCTATTTCTGTGATCGCCGGCCCTAACGGTGCAGTTGGAGTCCCTCCAACTGGTGGTGAACGCGGCCGCGGACGCCATCAATGCTCGGGGGCCCCTTATCAACGCTCGCCTCCACGATGTTCCGGCCCTTGTTCAGGAGATCGCCCTCCATGGCGTCCGTCATGGCGCGTTAGTGGCGCTGGCTGCAGCATAGGTCTAGATTGGGCATGAACTCCACACCATGGAGACTGGCTTCCTGATGGGTGACGACCCTGAGGAGCATGAGGATTTGATCAAAGAGTTTGTCATCGCAACGGAGGCCATTGTGGACATCACATCTGCTCAGGATGTGGTGAACAAGGTCTTCGATTAGTTTGTATTTAGGGAAACTATTGAATAAAATCTTCTGCTCTTCCATGACCATGTCTTAGTGCAATGTCCTTGTATATGTCATGATTGTCTTTATTTTCACTTTTTCTCTATAGGTGATACATATCGTATCGGCTTTTACATCTTCGGGTTTATTTTTTGAACTAGAGGCGATACCCTTCTGGTATCGGCTATTAGAGCTGATGACTGAACCTATCAGCTATCGAGCGTTGATCTTAAATGTTGAGATAATACTCCTTCGATCATTTTTTGGTGATCGCTTCTTGATAGCTTGCATCAGAACTCTTTGGATCAAAATTTAAACAATTGATTAACCTAGGCCAAGCATCTCATTAAGTAAAACAATCTTTGAACTTCCTTTAACAAATCCATCAACTTTAGCTCGTACTCAGGATTTGACTTAGCGTTCACATATGTTGGCCTGGTCCTATCTCTAGGACCAATGTTTATTTCCCTTAATCTACCGACCGACGTGAAGCCATGATTATCCATTAAAACACTCTCAAAACCGATTGCTTGGATCAGCTGTTGGCCTTCATTACTGGTCTTAATGAAGCCTCCTTCCGATAGCTTGCTAGAAAAACACTCGAAGTCTTCTAGCTCCCAATACACTGGATCGGCTGTTGCGATATGTAGCACCCAGTTTTAAAGACAAAACCAGATACACACTATATGTGAGCCCAGGAAGTCAAATCTCACATATAGCCACAAATAAGGGTAATATCAAAAGACAATACTTATTACATAATGCATTAGTATAAGGAATATAACCTCAGAGTATAGACAGCGGAAAGACAACTCCGATCTTCTGGCGAAGACTCCAAATCCATAGGGACGACTGACTGGTTGACCACAAGCCAAACTCCTCCAAACCAGCAATCTGGTACCCATCTGGGATTTTATCCAAATTATAGAAAAGTAAAGCAAGCGTAAGTACATATCGTACTGAGCAAAATAACATGGGGTTCATGAGGCTCAAAAGGCTGACACTGGTTTACTGCGATTAGCTTTTGATTATCACAATTTTAGCAATTGGTTGGCAACAAGTTTATCCATAAGCCCATAAACACATGATCAAGTAAACATGAATAATGAATAGCAAAAACAATTAATCATTAGTACAATTATCCATTAGTGATCATCTCTATTCCATAAGGGTTCCAAGGCCGCTCGTGTCCATGAGCACGGCTGTTATAACAGTTTTACACTCTACAGAGGTTGTACACTTTCACTGTGAGTCATGATTTACCCCTTCACCTGAGGTGATCAGCCTCTTGACCCACTACCAAGGAAGATCGGCAGGGGTCACTATGAAGCCTTTCAAAGGTTCGTCTAACAAGTTAGGGCCACTAAGGTATGTGGCCCTCCTCTAGGAGTGGCACGCATGGGCACGTAGCATGGTACACACATCCTAGTAGGAAAGGAAACATACCCTCTTGCGCCATAAAGGTAACCACTAACAAGCTAGAAAAGGTCCTCGTACTAAGCTAAAGCCAGAGCCATATAGCCATCACAGCTTGTCGGGGACCTAATACCGGGGTACCCAAGGAGGTGGACGGACAAAGAGCACTACTGCGCTTCTTGCCCGAACGACGGGAGTTTGGTTCCGCCTCGCCCGACTCCCGTGGGCCAGCTCTGCCTCACCCAATGGCTGTGGGCTAGCTCTGCCTCACCTGATGGCTAAGGGCTGGCTCCGCCTCGCCCGACGCCCGTGGGCCAGCTTCGCCTCACCCGACGGCTGAGGGCTGGCTCTGCCTCGCCCGAGGGCTGAGGGCTAGGCTCCACCTCGCCCGAGGGCTGAGGGCGGGGTCTGCCTTGCCCGAGGGCTGAGGGCAGGCCCTGCCTCACCCGACATCTGGGGCTAGGCTTTGCCTCGCCCGACGGCTAAAAGCAAGACTCCGCCTCGCCCGACGCCCGAGGGCGGGCTCGACCTCACTTGACGACTAAGGGCTAGCTCCGCCTTGTCTCGCGACTACACCCTGATCCTTCCTAAAGACGAAACATGGGGTACGACAGGACGTACGAGTCAACCATGATGTCGAGGGCCATGCCCTGTACGACTGTAGGAAGGTACCGTCAGAACACGATGGGACGGGCGCTTTAAAGCCCTTTCCATCATAACAGTGCCCGAATAGTGTTGAGGGCGCCGGCTCTTGTCCCACAGTGTAGTAGGCGCCGCCTTCGGTCCTTGGGCGTGGATACTAAGACCGGCATACGACGACCGCTACGGTCCAAGATAGAACTCACATCCTCTACAGTAACGGACGTATGGTCACTTCCCCAATTACTCCCCGAGGGGTCACCGCTTGGCTCTCTGGCATGCTGCACCATCTGCCGGCATGGGATGGGATGCACCCACTTGCTAAATGGGGCCAGGGTATGGCCTACGAAGATCAACAAACACGCCACTTCTAACACGGTCTGCCATGTTAAGCAGGGCAGGCGCGGGAAAAAAGTAAGACCCGGATCCTTCAAAGGACCTTCTATACCCTTGGTATTTTCCTCTTTCTCCCATCTATAACCCCTGCTCCCCCTTGGTCTATAAAAGGGAGGGCAGGGCTCCCCACTAGAGGGACAGACGACTCACACAAAGACCAGTTCGACATAGGCACAACACATCACGCACGTAGCCAAGCAGTGACCAAGTTCTTGGCATCCTTTCGATCTTTTCCATCAGAGACTTGGGACCAGTCCCTCTCTTGACCGTTTGTACCCCCTACTACGAACCATTTTCGGTGCTAATAACACAAGCAGCAGCAGACTAGACATAGGGACATTCAGCCCGAACCAGTATAAACCTTGTGTCCTTTAGCGCACCATCCAGGCCTAATGCGCACAAATATAAATTTACTAGCCGGTGACAGTTTGAAACACCGACAGTTGGCGCGCTAGGTAGGGGCCTTTGCGTGATCCAAACCAGGCCACAGATGGCTAACCACAACGTCAGCTGGGTCCTTAGCGCACACGTGCGCTTCGGGAGCCTAGATTTCATCATCACGGTGGGAGGAGAGTTGGTACGGGTGCACACCACCATCCAATCTCTCCCCTCCATCGGCCTTGACCATGATGCAGACACAGTTGCTTCAGCAGATGGCCCAGAACATGCAGAACATGGGGCAAGGGAATGAGAATGCACCCCCTCATGTCAGAGATAAGAGGGGAGAGTTCCTGAAAGGACACCCACCTGTATTCAAGCACTCTGCCGACCCACTTCAGGCTGATGACTGGCTACATGCCATTGAGAGGCAACTGGAGATTGCCCAGTGTGATGATAAGGAGAAGGTTTTATATGCTTCTGGAAAGTTGCAAGGAGCTACACTAGATTGGTGGGACTCATTCCGCTTCGGCCGTACCAAAGCTAATCCCATCAATTGGGCTGAGTTCCATAGTGCCTTTCGCACTCACCACGTGCCTGCAAGACTGATGAAGCTGAAGAAGAAGGAGTTCTTGGCTCTCAAGTAGGGGAGCATGACTGTTGCTGAATATCATGACAAGTTTATACAATTGTCACGGTATGCACTGACTGAGGTAGATGAGGATGGAAAGAGGCAGGAGCTGTTTATGGAGGGCTTGAATGATGGTCTCCAGTACCAGCTGTTGTCTCATACCTTTGCTAACTTCCAGCAGCTGGTGGACAAAGCTTTAGTGATTGAGAACAAGCACCGCCAGATGGAGGACAAAAAGAGGAAATTTCAAGGACAACAATCCGGGAGCAACTCTCGCTTCCGTACCAACCCTCAACAAGCTCAACCTTAGCAGCACTATCAAGGTCAGATAGGTCCCAACCACAACCAGCAGCAGCAGCATGCACAGCAGCAGCAGCAGTATAAGGCACCAGCTCAACGCCAGCAGCAGCCCAACAATGTACCGGTGAGGAATAATGCCCCCAATGCTCCGTAGAGGAATGGCGCACCAAAAGCGCCAAATGCAGTTAATGACAACAAATGCTTCAATTGTGGAGAGCCGGGACATTACTCCAATAGATGCCCCAAGAAGACGGCTAACTCACAGTAGAACTATCTTTGGGGAAAGGTGAACCACGTGACTATTGAAATAGCTCAGGAGGCACCGGATGTGGTGATCGGTATGTTTCCGGTCAACTCAAACTCAGCTACAGTACTTTTTGATTCTGGTGCTTTGCATTCCTTTATAACATATACATTCATAAAGAAGCATGGTATTCCAGTAAGTGTTATGAAGAAACACATGTTAGTAAGCTCACCTAGTGGGGTAATGAAAGCAGAGTGGATATGCTTGGCTGCTAGCCTCAGCATAAGGGGGGTAGAATTCCAAGCAAATCTTGTAGTCATAAACTCAACTGGTTGCAGAAGGTAGTTATAAATTGTGGCAATAGTTCTATGAATCTTACCACTTCATCCGGAGAGGAAGTTGTGTATGTGGCAACTCAGTCCGCTGCAGAAATCTGTCAGGTTAATCAGTTGGAGGGCACAACCTTAGAGGATATAAGGATAGTAAATGAGTACCCGGATGTCTTCCCTGAGGAATTGCCAGGTATGCCACCTGAACGAGACATCGAGTTGATAATTGAACTTTTACCTGGAACTGCACCCATAGCTAAGAGACCCTATAGAATGGAAGTGAATGAATTAGCAGAACTTAAGAAACAATTAAGGGAATTGTTAGATAAAGGTTATGTACAACCTAGTTCTTCACCCTAGGGTGCACCAGTACTGTTTGTAGAGAAGAAGGATGGTACACAGAGAATGTGCATAGATTACAGGTCACTTAATAAGGTCACAATTAAGAACAAGTACCCACTGCCTAGAATTGATGACCTATTTGACCAGTTGAAAGGGGCTTGTGTGTTTTCCAAGATCGACCTTCGATCTGGATATCATCAGTTGAGGATAAGATGTACTGACATCCCCAAGACTGCTTTCGTGACCCGATATGGACTGTATGAGTTCACAGTCATGTCTTTTGGTCTGACAAATGCACCTGCTTACTTCATGTATCTAATGAACAAAGTTTTCATGGAGTACCTTGATAAGTTTGTCGTCGTGTTCATTGATGACATATTAGTGTACTCTAAGAATGAAGAAGAACATGAAGAACATTTGAGGTTGGTGTTGCAGAAGCTTAGAGAACATTAGCTTTATGCCAAGTTTAGCAAATGTGAGTTCTGGCTAAAAGAAGTATCTTTCCTTGGTCACATAATCTCTAATGGAGGAGTAGCAGTGGATCCCAAGAAGGGTAGAGATGTGTTGAGTTGGAAGCCACCTAAAGATGTTAGTGAGATTCAGAGTTTTCTGGGTATGGCTGGGTATTATAGGAGATTCATCGAGGGATTTTCTAAGTTAGCCAAGCCCATGACTGCTTTGTTAGAAAAGAATGCCAAATTTGTATGGACTAAGCAATGTCAGGACAGTTTTGAGGAGTTGAAGAAGAGACTGACTTCTGCCCCAGTGCTCATCTTACCTGATCTCACCAAAAATTTCTCCATCTATTGTGATGCCTCACGACAAGGTCTAGGTGGTGTTCTTATGCAAGAAGGCAGAGTTGTTGCCTATGCATCCAGACAACTGAGGAAACATGAGTTAAATTATCCGACTCATGATCTAGAGTTAGCAGCTGTGGTACATGCTCTCAAGATCTGGAGGCATTACTTGATTGGTCATAAGTGTGAGATTTATACGGACCATAAGAGTTTGAAGTACATATTCACACAGTCAGATCTGAATCTGAGGCAACGCAGATGGCTAGAGTTAATCAAGGATTATGATTTGGATATACACTATCACTCGGGAAAGGCTAATGTTGTAGCAGATGCCCTGAGTAGAAGGAGTTATGTGAACATGGCCTATACAACTCAACTACCTAAAGAGTTATGTGAGGAGTTCAAATACCTAAATTTGGGTATTGTGGCTAACACCATGGAGTTAGAGGTAGAACCTACTTTGGAACAAGAGATTTGTAAGGGACAGCTGAATCATGAAAGGATCAAGGATATTGCACAGCGTATAGTGATTGGTAAAGCCCCAGGATTCCACTTGGATGATCAAGGGACAGTATGGTTTGGCAAAAGGATTTGTGTGCCAGAAGTAAAATCAATTAGGGAGTCTATCTTGAGGGAAGCTCATGACTCAGCCTATTCCATACACCCAGGAAGTACTAAAATGTATCTTGATCTTAAAGAGAGATACTGGTGGTATGGACTAAAGAGAGATGTAGCTGAACATGTGGCCATATGTGACACGTGCCAAAGAGTAAAAGCAGAACATCAGAGGCCAGCAGGTTTGCTACAGCCTATGAAGATACCCGAGTGGAAATGGGAAGAAGTTGGAATGGACTTTATAGTTGGGTTACCCCGTACACAGAGAGGATTTGACTCTATCTGGGTAATTGTAGACCGTCTAACAAAAATGGCACATTTCATTCCGGTCAAGGTAACTTATTCAGGTGCAAAGTTGGCAGAGTTATACATGGAAAGGATCGTATGTTTACATGGAGTACCAAAGAAGATTGTTTCGGATAGGGGTACATAGTTCACATCACATTTTTGGCAGAAATTGCATGAGTCCATGGATACGAAGTTGAACTTTAGCTCAGCTTACCATCCACAGACAGATGGACAGACCGAGAGAACAAATCAGATCTTACAGGATATGCTAAGAGCTTGTGCTCTGCAGTATGGGACAAGTTGGGATAAGAGTTTACCTTATGCTGAATTCTCCTATAATAATAGCTACCAAAAGAGTCTTAAGATGGCACCGTTTGAGGCATTGTATGGCAGGAAGTGCAGAACACCATTGTTTTGGAATCAAACGGGGGAAACTCAAGCCTTTGGACCAGATGTCTTGCAACTGGCAGAAAAACAAGTACAAACAATTAGGCAAAACTTGAAGGTTGCACAGTCTCGACAGAAAAGCTATGCGGACACGAGAAGAAGAGATTTGGTGTTTGAAATCGGTGACTTTGTCTATCTCAAAGTTTCACCTATGAAAGGAGTTAAGAGATTTCATACCAAGGGAAAGTTGTCACCCAGGTATGTGGGACCATTCAAGATCATCAACAGGAGAGGAGAAGATGCTTACCAACTAGAGTTACCGGAGCAGCTCTCAGGTGTTGATGATGTTTTCCATGTGTCACAACTTAAGAATTGTTTGAGAGTACCTGAGGAACAACTACCTTTGGAAGAACTGGATATCCGAGGGGATCTATCATACAAAGAATATCCAGTAAGAATCTTGGAAACAGCGGAGAGAATCACAAGGAGCAAAATAATAAGAATGTGCAAGGTTCAGTGGAACAGACACTCAATGGATGAGGCAACTTAGGAAAGAGAGGAAGATCTGAGAACTGACTATCCCAATCTCTTTGAACCATCCGAATCTCGAGGACGAGATTCATCCTAAGGAGGGTAGGTTTGTAACACCCAAAATTTTTACCAAAAATTAGCAATTAATTCTTAGCCTTTATTACATTTTCTAGGTATTTTATTTAACTTAGGCTAAATATTAAATATTGGATAAATAAAATAAACTATAAGGTTTAGAAACTTGTTTGTTGCATTCATGCCGAAGCATATGGTTTTTGATTGAGTGTAGGGCTAGATGATTTGAAGTTGAATTCAAATTTTATTTGAATTTGGCTTAAAATTGAAAATGGAGAAAATAGATTTGGAAAAGGATTTAATTTTGAAAAATTCATCTCCTTCCCTTTTCAGCCCAACCGAATCAGCCCAGCCCTTCCTCCTTCTTTTTTCCCCCGCTGGCCTATCTCGGCGGCCTGTCTCACCGGCCCACACCGCACGCGACCCGCATCAGCGCACTAGCCCGCACTGCGCGCGGCCCAGCTCGGCGCACCGGCCCACAGCGCCGCTGGCTCGGCTTTCATCACCGTGCCCATCTGCTCTCTCTCTCACTGCCCCATGGGACCCGCCCATCAGCGCGGCCTTTCCTTCTTCCTCGTGCTGCTCTTTCCTTCCTTGCCTCCAGTGATGGCGCTCCCGTATGGAAGGCCACCGCGCCGTCGCCCATAGATGGAAAGCGACCCTTTTTGCCCCAATCCGCCCGCTTCCCTTCCCTATTTCCCCCACCGGCTAGCCTATATAACCCCGAGCAGAGCCCCGCCTCGATCCCCATCCTCTGCTCGCAGCCGTGAGCCACCGCTGCCGTAGTTCTCCCACACCCGCGCCTCGGAGCTCGATGCCGACGCCACCTGGAGATTCGCCGTGATCACCCGCGCCCGTAGGTACTCTTGTCTCGTCATTTTGGTGACGCCATGCTCGGATTCGACCTCAACCGCCTGCTCTTTCTCTCTCCAGAGCCCCACCACCGTCAACCGCACCTCTGGAACCCGCCCCAAATGCCGAGATCTTCTCCAACGGACTCCCGATGAGCTCCTGACCGTGCCCGTGCCCTCCGTTCATGATTAGGTGCCCTAGAAAGCCGTACCGGTGACTCCAGTTCACGCCGGCCATGGCGCCACCGGCACACCCTTCTTCCCCGGTGACCCGCTGCCTTGCTCTCACCCGGCGCCGCTGGATTCGCGTGGATGGTCCAGATTAGCTGGTACCGGTTCGGTCCACAGCGGACCGTGGACTCAGTCCACCGTGGCTGCGTCGGCGCCCATGTCAGCATGCCCACGCCTGCGTGGTGCACCGCGCCTATCGGCAGCCGCCACGTGGCCGCCCAGTCAACAGCCACAGTCAAAGCCGAGCACTTTTGCGCTTTAGCCCCTCTGTTTTCTCAGATTCAACCCGCATACTCATCAGTTCAAATTAATTTTTATTCAGTCCTGTTTTTATTCAATTCAGACCCTATATTTTCCAGACTTAATGCCCGCAGTCCTGTAACCGTGATAATTTACTTTTTTAATTGTTTTAATTCAAAATTAGGTTCAGTTTATTTACAGAATTGCCATTACATATTATTTTACGCATAACTTTCACGTTTTAAGTCCGATTTGAGTGATTCTTTCGCTCACGTGCTCGTAGCAGTACGTAAAATAGATTTATAAGCTTTTCAACTTATGTTTTTACTGTTTGTTGTACTGTTCTAATGAAAGTCTATCTTGTATGCATGTAATGATTGGTATGATGCTTGATTGATGATTGGATCACGATTAGAGGGTGAGCCATTTGAAGTGACTGAGGACCCCCAACAGGATCAGTAGTACTTCCAGGACAACTTTGAGGAAGGCAAGTATACAAAAGGCCCCTTGTTACCTATGAACTATTACCACTTACATTCTTGCATGTGTTTAATTGAAATGCCTTTAAGGACTTTACCTAGATGATTACTTGTACCACATATCCTTGATACCTGGAGTCTTTGGGTAGGCATTTTGGATAGATGCTGCAGCGCTTAACATGAAATAACTATTAAATATGATTAAAGGCTATATGCAATGTGATAAAATGGATCTTTTTAGCAACAGATAGGGGGCTGGAGTATGGGGTTGAGTACTCTAGTGCCTCTCCCTAAGGACTTAATCCTGAAGCGGCAACCCAGGAGGGACCGTACAACCCTGAGTGTCATAAGGCCCTCGAGTGTCATAAGGCTCTGACTTTAACCTGTTAACTAGATTGTACTAGCTCGTCTATAGCTCCAGTAAGGGGTAAGAGGGTATCTTTACTTTTTCTGTTAGGGTGTGCACCGTGCTGCGATGCCCACGCGTGCCATTCCTTTGTAGCTACGATCTGTTAGTGCAACTAGCTAAGGGTTTCATAGTGAAACTCTGCCACACTTCCTGGGAAGAGGTGTAGTGGGTCTCGCGAACCCCGGCATTGGGAATCATGGCTCGGTGGGTAAAGATGTACAATTTCTGCAGAAATAATTAATCTGTTATAACAGCCGTGCTCATGGATACGAGTGGTCTGGATCCTTTGAGATTAGTGGTTATTGTGGATGATGGATGGTTGGGAATTGAGATAAAACTTGATGATACTTTAATACCACTTGGGAATTGGGACTGTTCATTAAAGTAGTAATTCAGGATGCTAAAATTTGATCAACTAAAATTGCGAACCGCAGTCAAACAGTGTCAAGCCTTTTTGAGCCTCATAGATCCCTTTGATATACTTGCTAAGCATGGTGAGCTTACACTTGCTTTACATCCAATGAAAATCCTGGATGGGTAACAGATAATGGATATGAAGAGTTTCTGGAGGATGTCCAGGACTACTAGGGAGACGTTCACCAGTTGGAGTCCCTGTGGCAGCTGGGCTAGTTATTCCGCTGTGAATGTAATAATATTGCCTTTGAGCAAACTTTGTATTAACTTTATGATGAGATATGCGATGTAATAAGTACTTTACTTTGATACTATTGCAATTTGTGATATATGTGTGTGTTTGGACATCCTGGGCGCACATAATGAGTACTTGGTTTTGCTATGCAAAATTGGGTGTGACACATCCCCATGCCTTTTGGCACCTCTCGATCAATCCCAGCTATGGTGTCCTTGGCACATCTTCTACTAGCACTGGATCGATGAGGTTAAGGACCGGCAAAATGCCCTTTGCCACCTCCTAGCATCGGCTTTTCCAGGTGTCACGGTCCTTGGTGATCTCTTGGCATTGCGCCTTCCAGTCATCACGGTCTTTCATCATGGCCTCTAGATGCTTCTTCACATTGATTTTTATAACTGCAAACCGCACATGCTGTTAAGATGCTATATTACGCCAAACTACGGTAGGCAACAAAAATGAGCAAAGGGGTTTGGAAAACTTACTTTTCAGCTCCTCTGTCATCTTGGTTGTGTGGTCCCAGAACTGTGACTGGTCTTGCGCTAGTTTTCTGTTGTCCTCTTTCAGGCGATCACACTCCACGACCGCACGACTGTTCTCCTCTCAGAGATGGACCACTTCGGCTTCTAAGCCTGCACTACAGCTGTTACTTCCAACAACGCAACAGCACTTGTCAATAGTCATTGTGATAAAATGGCTCCTTACTTGTTCTTTCCCACTCTTTATTACTGAGCTGGATGACCAGGTTCTGGTTCTGGGACTCTTGCACCATCTTTTCATGATTGGCGGCTTCGAGTCACTGGCGCAAGCGTTCCACCTCTGCCGTCAGCTCCTTGTTGCTTGCAGCGATCCCCTCGATCTGGTCGAAGCATTTCTTGCGGTACCTTGCGGTCTTCATTAAGTCCTATGTGTAGATAGCTAAGTAAGACAGCTGCGACTAGACAACAAGATCAGGGGGTGAAGGGAACTTACCTACACCTCCGTAACCAGCCGTTTCGTCGCCCGTTCAACTTTCTTGGTTTCTTCGACCTCCGGGATTTTCTCATGGACAACCCATTGGTCGTTCCGCCAATGCGACACATACACATGTTGTAATTTGTCCTGTGGATGGCCCAGGACCTCCTCCACTTCGTCCTCTTCGGGCTCTTCTTCGGGTCTCGGTGCTGGTCCGGCGTCAGCAGCTTCTGCGATCACCAAAGCCTTCCCACGGGTTTCAGCGTCGGTGAATATGGGCTATGCTCTCACCTCCGGTTGTTGCTCCTCGGTCTGCTCCATCACCCTTGACGCTGAGGTGTTGCCCTCAGTAGGTCTAGCGCTCGGAGCACTCGTGCTCGGCTCATTTGGTCCCTCGACCACCTGCTCAGGGACTGTTATCTGACTGCTCCCTTGCTGAGGCCCCGACAGATCTTCTGCTATGGCTTCCTTGGTGGCCGGCTGCTAGGCAGTCTGCTCTGAACTTATTGGCGGAGCCACGCAACTTCCGGCTAGCTGGTCCAGACTTTCTGTGGACGCCGAGCTAGTACATCTGAGAAAAGTTCAGAAGGCAATTGTATTCAATGCAAATTGCTAACTTATAATAAGGTTACAAATACTTACACGTTAGAAGCACGGAATGATGTGGCAAAGGCGTGTGTCTTCGGCCGCACTTGCTCCACGTGCTGTGCGGGTGACTCCTGGTCTCCCTCTACATCCAGCACTATCGTTGGGCCTTGGTGCTCGACCCCTCCGCCGCTTGTCCTTCATGCTGCAGTGGTCGGTGGTGTGCTCGGTCGGGTTGTCGCTTCTATCGCCGGTCGCGTTCCTTGCCCAGGTACTCCCAAGGTCAACCCGACTGCATCCTTCACCGATGTCGACGATGTGGGTCCCATAGGCGTGGATGAGACACCTTGCCCCATCGACTCTAGTTGTTTCCTCCTCTTTCGAGGGACAAGTCGAAAGGTGTCTGCATCCTCTCCCTCCTCTGCATCATCGTCCGACTAGGCAAAAAACGCCTGTCGATGCTTGCTGGCAGGTCTCTCCTCCGGGCCAGCCTTGGGCTCGTTAATATTTAGCGCCCCCCCGGTGAGCAGGGAGGTTGCTGATCTCTTCTTTGACTATTTGGGGGCAGCCGGCTGTAACAGAACCGACCAAATTATAAGAACGTAAGTACAAAAACAATCACCGAAGTGATCAAATTCCTGTACTTAAGCTCCCATAATCCCGGTAGTCCGGAAATCACGAAGGATTTTAAACAACTCTCGACATACAAACCAAGACCGTAGTGATTCAACACAACACATCATTCGTTACAACATTTCACAAGTGGCATCCGGATTACATCCATCAGAGTGCGAATAAAATATTACAAACCAAGTTCAAATTTGCGGAAGCAACATAGTTTAGTACATAACTTCATAGTTTCAAATACATTGCAAGATCTTAGTCATGTCCTACAAAAGCATTATCAGGTACGACAACTAGGAGAGACCGCGCCCAACAGTCTAGTCTTCATCCACAGCCAGGAGAAGGCAATACTTGCAGCAACCGAAGTAGAACTGGTCATCTGCAACAGGTGGGAGATAAACCCTGAGTACGAGAAGGTACTCAGCTAGACTTATCCATCAAAACCAAAAATAAAAGACACCAAGGGTCATGCAAGGCTTATGAGGTGGGCTAGCTTGACACATTTGCATAAAAGAGCTTATGAATATAGTGACCAATTTAAACTTACCACCAAGCTTAGCATCATTTACCTGTCCACTAGATTAGCACCTGTACTAGAGCACTCACTTATTAGGAGCAATCAATATTAACCATAGCAGGTATAATAAGGTTGTCATCATCATATCATCATTTCTGAACCATTATGTTATTTAGTGCATCTACTTTGGAGATAAGCCCATCAAGTTCTCACTAACTGGGAGATACGGCGACTCGAATTGAATTACAACTCAGCTGAGGGGGTATTCCTAACTCTCACCCTGGCATACTTTACAAGGGTAGCCGTGCGTCACCTTTGGGACAACTCAGGAACCAAATTCGCGGGTTCGATCAGCGCCAACACTCTCAGGGATTACCCTTCTGCCAGGACGATCAGGACTTTTAAATCACCTGCCCTTGGACTCACGCCTACGGCTCCCTTCCGAGGCGTACTTTATACTTATCGACTCCCGACCTGAGGTGAGCTACTCGGCTTCATGGTCGGTCTCCAGACCCGGCCAACTAAGAGAGAGGCATGCGTTCAACATGAACAGGAAAGGCTCCAAGATTCAGTCCTTAAGCGACACAGACGGAGTCACTACAAACCGGCAAGGCTCCGCCCGGTCTTCATTTCAAATTAAGACAGGTTCTTTTCCATGATAGCAAATATAGCCAACTGTGTCATATGTATATTCCTATATCTCGTAGGTGACAGGAAATCACCTGACTTCTACCGCGTTTAAGCAGGGCTAAGCACTATGCGAGCCTGAGCTACATAGGATTCAGGGTATCAATATCTAGACAAGGATTGGATAACCAATGCAGCAAGTGTTTGCATCCAACACCTAAAATTAATGCAACAATATATATGTAACAATAATACTTTAATAGCATTTTGGAAATTAGGAGGCTTAATATGCTCCGGGCCTTACCTGGGATCCGACACAAGTCAGTTCAGTTAGCTTGCACCGTCATGGTGACATCTCCGGCCCTAGCACTTGCTTAGTCCTTCCATCTTCGGGATATATCCACCAAACCAAATCTTCGGGTTTGGCTCCAACATCGTATCCTTCATGTGGTGCATCTAGCGTACCTAGATGAGATGTAATATACAAGTGCATAAATATGAAGAATAGTACCATGAGACGCATCACAAAATAGCAAGCAAGACAAGCATAGTTTACACTAACACACTTAAGTACTTTGCGATGCTTAACGTAAACATCACACAATCTATCATGCTAAGATGGCAAAGAAGACGACAACACCAAGCATGACACAAGTTTCCCAAGATCTCAGGTGCTCTAACTCAGTCATCATTCAAGGCATAAGTCACACTTAACAATATACAAGCAAACACTATAATTGGGATCTGCCAATTTCTGGACATGCACACAACAGTTACAAGATTTAGCTATAACTGGAGTTACACAAATCCAAATGACTTGCAAGAAGACATTTTGGAAAACTTATGAAATTATCTACATTTCATCTATAACCATCACAGCATGATTCCCAAGTTAAGTAGGTCGAAATTATACCTTTACAGAAACTGGTTCATACAAAACAGAGAGCAACAAATCCTGTATTCTAACTTTAAACAGTTGTAACTCAAACACTACTCGGCCAAATGATACAAAATTTTAACAGCGGCTAGATACATAAATTATCTACAACTTTTGTATAAACAAGTTTCACAACAAAGCACATTGTCATGAAGAACTTTGCTAAGTTCCCAGATCTGTCCATAAACCACATCGGCAAGAAAATAATTATTAACTTATGTTGCAAATTCATAATTGGGCAAAACTAACTTTACCAACATTTCACACATGACTAAAGAACACCAAAAAGCATGGTGCTCACCTCTAAATAAATTTTCTTAAAGCATTTCTTAATTTATTTAGACATCAAGGTGTATTTATGAACATATACCAAAAATGCACAATAAATTCTACAAAAATTACAGTAGCTCACATATCCTCTCAGTAGTCTAATGTACAAATTTCATACCATTTGCATAAGTATACCTGCCTCTACGAAAAAGAAAATTTGCTATTGCAAGAAATCATGTGAGAGCGAGATAAACCAATAACTCACTCATACTTCATCCAATACTCATGAAATTTTTACCAAACATCAACTATCACATGAGTAGCATGTCACAGAAATTTCACTTCATTTGGAGCACTACAACTGCAGTTATGGAAAATAACAAATTCAACCAGCATTACAACCTTACTGCACAAATCTATTTTTACCGTAAAATATTTAAACTAAAACATGCCATATTATGGATCTAGTACATAGATAATTTCACAAGGATTCCAAAAAGTCCTCATTTACTATTTTACGATTTTTCTACAAATTACTACGAATTTTCAAAGTGGAGCATTCAAATCTGTAAAAACTAGAGAAAAGGGATTGAAATCTTGCATCGGGGTCCCTGCGGAAAACACAAATTAAACATCAGCGAATCGATCCTTCTTGGCACTATTCACTCAAGTCTATATCCTTGCAGTTACACCCCTGGAAAAGCTTCAATTGATGAGCGATGCCCTTCTCCTTCTTCAACTCGAGCAGAGCAGCAGAGATGGCCGGAGCTCGCTGTTACGGCCGGCAAGGACAGCGCCGGTGGCGAGATGCAAGGCCGAGGCAAGCCCTAGCCTACGCGCACTCGCACAGGGCTCTAGCTTGGCCGGCATTGGCCTAGGAATGTCCAGCAACGTGCAACCGTGGCGCCGGCGAACTGAGCAGGCGGGAAGAGCTCTGGAGCTTGGTCGGCTGGCTGCGAAGGGGGGCCATGGTCGCGTTGCGGTTGAGGCTCTGCTGTACACGGCTATACGGTGATTGGCTGCGAGGACGAAGAAGGGAGCAGCGATGGCCGCGAAGCTCGGTGGCGGAGTCCATGGCGCACGCGCGTCGCTAGAGAGCGAGGAAGAGGCAGAGAGGGTGCGAGTGAGAGAGGGAACAGGGCTCGAGCTCGGCTACTAAAGCGACACGCGATGGCAAGGTGGCGAACGGACAGCGAGCTAGGACGCCACGCGGCATCAAGCTTCAGAACAATCGGCCATGTTCAAAATTTCCAAACTGCATGAACTTGATCAAATACCACCGCGAAAGTACGACTGAAACTCCGACTTTCCCATCCTACAACTCCCGATCCGGTGGTCCTGTGATCAAGTAACAAGAGGAAAAGTTGTACATCTATGTGAGGTGAACAATATTGCCTTAAGGATCAAGAGCTAAGTCGGCCTAGATTTGGAGATATGGATCTTCAAAGGAGGGTACCAAAAAACCGAATTCTGCAGTTCAGTTACGGGCTGACTGAAACCGCATTCTTCTCCCTCTTCTACTCCCTAGTACATCCAGTTTCAGCAAAAACGTCAGTAATATAAGTTGTATATCTATGGGAGTACTACAACTTCTATTAAAGGTTCATGAATTGGTTCGGCCTGGTTTGGGAGATACAGAGCACCAAATAAGCTAACCTGAAACTAAAATTCCCGTTCCCAGACTTAGAAAAATTTCAAGTGCTGAAAACAGCTGCTGATTCAAAGTTTGAGCCTCGGTTGGACTTGCTTACAAGCTGATCTAGCTCTTGGTCCAAACATAAAGTTTGTTGTACATAACATGGACTCCAACTTTTATTTAGGTTCCACTGCCATGCAAACACTCTAAGCTGCAGTTCAAACCAAGTCAAAGTAGCATCACTATAAAGCTTAAATCACCCTTTTTGATTTATTGGAGCATTTTCTGGCCACCTGCTCAACATGAACCCTTCATAACTTTTGTTCATGAGTGCAAGTAGAGTTGTTTTAGCAAGGTACCAAGGTTTGGTTGACTTCATAGGTTTCCATCCACTTGATAAAGCAATTCATGCAAAGATATGACTTATCATTTCATGTGACTTCTTGATTCCGAACTTCACGAAACTTTTCCATGGATCAATATAGATGGATATTGATGCGAGACACATGAAACAAGTACATCCAGCATTTCCCAAACATACTCTTTAGAAAGGGCAGCATGTAAGCAATGGTGCATGGTCCAAGTTTAAGTGGTGACTCATTTTCATATGTTTAACCTAACATCTCCATCACTACTTAACATGCCATGGTTGAGCTTAAACCCATTGCTTAACTGGTGACAAACACCTGGGGTGTTACAGCCCTCCCCCCTTAAAGGAATCGCGTCCCGAGATTCGGTGCGAAAGACTTTTAAGGGAAGAGAAATTTGTCATCCAGTTTCCAACATCAGTGATAGCATTAGGCTACTTAACTTCAAAGTATCAGAGAGGCTAATTTGGTCACGACACTTTCTGATACTTGCTCTTCGTCGTAAGCTGTTGTCTGAAGAATTTCCTTCGTTGGTGTCCATAAAGCATTATTACATTGGAAGGAATCCAAGATATCACTGTCGCTACGTACTTCGTCCTCGATGTACGAAGAGTGATACAAGCGTAGACTAAATACTTGTAACATCTACTTCCTTAGTGGATAAAGCACAGAACTTATGGACTTTGCACTAGATTGCAGTCGGTTGACGGATATTCCTTACAACGGTGTTATATTGGCTCCTAAGGTCTAAAAAGCAGTTCTCTACTAAAGTGGCTTGAGCACAACTTCTCATAAAGGATGTGATCATAGATGGGGTAAACATCCTTTGAGGGTATGAGAAGCTAGTTAACCAATATCCAAACTTGTTGTAGCGGTGCAATCACTCAGATGTCAACTGATGGAAGGCTACATAATGTTCCATGTGTGTAGTGCTCTTTCTCTGATAACAACACTGTATTATCTGAGTCTGTTGAGTGAGTGGTAAACGTAATAGCTGACTCAGTCGGCTCAACGTCCTCGATGATCATTCCTTAGGGAGCCTTTGGATCTAAGTTGCAACAGTGATCTAGGTTGAATCTGATGCAACCTATTGGGTAAAAACACATATAAGGTACCAAAGACATGTCAGCATTGGAGAACCATTGACGCAGAAGGATGTTAGCGAGGCTTGGAGGGCAACACAAGTTGCAAGTAATCACAAAACTAGGGACTAGTTCACTACCAAGCAGGTTAAGTACAATTTGCCTTCGTGGTGCAGTTGCACAACAAGTTGGGTTGACTTGCATCGTAGCAAAACCAGCTTTCTTAAACTATATTTGACGTCGTGGCTTCCATTCTTAGGCCAATCAATATCTCAAAAACCATAATCCAAAAATCTATGGTTTGACACCTTTCCAATTACTTTTGAATTGCAAGGGCACAATTTGAAATCTGTTGTTTGACGCCTTTCAAAATGCTTCTGATTTGCAAGGGTACAAATTAACTCATAGAACACCTCGATTGCTCACACATCACTGATCTAAGAGGGCAAAAGCAAGGCACATAGGGGTGCAATTAGTCTCCTCAAGGGTATGGAGGGTTGCCTAACAGCAATACACCTACAAGTTGTAATTTCTTGGCATGAATTACAAACACAACCGTCTAATGCAAAGGATGATCGCAGTCACAGCGAAATTGCAGATTCTGTACTCTTTTGTTTTCTATTCATATCTCACAAACTACTGCACCAAAATTCAACTCAACCAGACACCGTTTGACCATCCAAACAATTCATCTACTAAAACTGCTGTGTTCTGAAATGGCAGCAAACCGAGCCGACAAGATATCTCTCAAATCTGATGTTTTACTCAACCAATACTCAAGCCAACTTAAGACATTGAAGGGTCCTAAGCAAGGAATGAGATCACCAAGTTTGGGGTCAATCCAACTTCGTTTGAGTCACTAATCGCTGGCTTGAAGAGAACTGGTTTCGTGCCACAAAATCTGGACAGATTTCGTGTTCTCCCTTTTCTTTGCTTCGCACATTGAGGTGTGTGTTTTGCACTCTCTAACCTTTCTCATAGCAGCAGCAACCTTTCCTTAGCTGAGGATGGGGGCTAGAGTTTTCCTCACATGCTTCTCTGGTAACACTTCAACCATCGTTCTAGACACCAACTTGACTATGCACAAGCATTGGACTTGTGGCTATGTTTTTAGGACACAAAGCATACTCTTCATGGAGGGACTGTCCTACAGAGATAAGGAACCATTCCTATATATCCTTCAGCACTTCGTCCAATAGAGTTTGGACACATGTGTTAGTGGCACCTAGGGCACAAAGATGCTGACTGAAACTAGGGACGTGCTTTCGCTAGCTCCTTACGTAGTCGATACAACGTTTTGTACTATCTGTGTGATTGACGCATAACAGATGGTCGCCATCGAAGTCAGTAGACAAGGGGTCACACTAGAGATTGTTGATCTCAACTGTGCGATCTGCATGCACATAATAATCAAGACTTGGATAGCCATGTCATAATCATAATGTGACGTTCGATTCTTATCTGACTAACAACTTGTCCAACATTAATTGTTGTGTGCCTTTCTGATCCAACAGTGATGACATAAGTTGTTCACTAGGTGACGGACGTCAATACTGGGACAACCAAGTGGAGTCACTTGTCTACCACCTCTTGTAGTCGGTTAATGTTTATGTTGGTGACCAGTTCTTCAAAGGTTATCCTTTTTGGTGACTTCAACAGGAAGCTCTACTACTTTCGGTCTGATATAGGGATCTTCGATAAGATATGGAGAGATAACCAAGGAAGAGCTCACGTGAAAATAACACATCGGTATAGTTCGGCAATGGATCATGACTAGAAACCTCGATACCAACGCACACCCAGCAGCACAACCATGCGTCGGCCGCCCACAAGGAGGCCCTAGGTTCCGTCGCGGCACCATAGATCGCTAATCGTGGCACCATTACTGAACATACAACCAAAGTGAAACTTCTAGTGGCACCAATTAGATTGTAAGAATAAGCATTGTGTAAAAGAGGGATAGCAAACAAGGATAGTCACAAGGTTAGGAATCAACAAGGAGGCGATCAGAAGATCAAAACACAGCGCAAAAGAACATAGCCTAATTGCCAAAGGCAACTAAGCAGGAGACTCTTGCTTAATTTCCATATACGCCTCGTGTCCACCAAAGTGATTACCAGATAAAGATTAGCATGAGATTAGGTCCTGTAGAGCAGCAACAGGAGATCAAGACTGATAAACATCCAGAGACTTGAAGGAGTTGGAGACAAAATACATGAGATTCGAGGGACAGAGCCATTGCACTAACTAGGGATTGAGTTGATAAAGCAATGACATGATCTGTGAGGAAAAGGTTCCAAAGCTAGGATAGATAGCGATTAGCGTTGCACCAGATCATCTGTAAAAGAAGGAGCAATAAGATCTAACAAGGATTTTTTAGCAGGGTCCTCCCACATAGGAGCGGGACAACCACGAAACATGCAAGAATTTAAGGGAACTAAGCTTGGGCCTAAGGTCAAGCAAAGGCATAGATAAAGTCTTCATAGCACAACGTTCAAGGCTAGCGACCACGTGTACAGGCTCAGGTTCCTAAGAGAGAACTTAATTGTAGACGACAACCCTGAGATTACCAAAACTTGGACGCTGCTCTAGGATAGCACTCTTCCACATTCATATGCTTACCGAGGACAAAAGGGTGACAACTACGGCACTACCTAGATAACGAGCATCCACGCCTACATCATGGTCTTAAGCGAGCATTTCGAAACACTCAATCCAATTAGCTTAAATGGCTATTACTGAAGCACAAAGCTCGTACATAACAAGCGATCACCTACACAACACCACTACACATATCGTGCAAAACATGGTGGTAAGGCAATTTTATTATCTTTTGTTTCCTTTTCTTGGTAGGTGGATATCTCTACAAAACCAGTTTTACTTACATGTAGCAATTTAGTTTTCAAAGGGTGAACTTTTTGTTAACTATTAACTCGTCATCTATTTCCTTTGGAAGCCAACATACGAGGCAAAGCTAATCACACACTAACTTCAAGCATAGCTATTCAAGCGAAGATGGGACAAGGCATTTTGGCTAGCTTCACACGGTGGAAAATAGTGACATCACATTGATCACAAGTTACTTAGCATTAGAACAAGGTGAGGAAAGCATATTTATGCACAAGCACAATCATGATGCATGCTCATCCTATTCGTCCCCATGAAATTGCCAGCCTAAGGTGGCAATCACGTTCTATGTCGGTGGCATAACACGTACTCTCTCGATATATAACTAGTCGTCAGCTATATTCAATCTACGCATTCGTGGTTAGCGTACCTGCAGGCAAATTCATTGCAGCCCATCCCCACAAGAGATAATTAAGCACACAATGAAAGCAGTAAACTAAGATACTCTGCATATATACATCCCCAAATGTATATACTTCGATACCCATAGCTACCCGATAAATATACCCGCAATTAAGTACCTTCATATATACATGTGTGTGACATGTAAATATTCTAGTAACCACAGCTAACTCTCCCATAGACCGACAGTTGGACGGTCATGCTCTCACAACTCCCACTTACCAGAGCGTAGAGGTATTTTGAGCCATACATTACCACCCAAGCGGATGGCATCCATACAATAGCACGCCGTATGGACAACGAAACGGAAACAAGTAGGAACCCCCAAGTTAGTACTTTAATAAGCCACCTAAGAGTCCTTATTTGGGCATAAAGGATATGACCACTGGCAACGCTTAGTAATTAATTTAGGATTTTCACAAATACTTTTGTTTTAAATACACAAATGACATGTTTAGTGTCGAATCTTGCTCGATGCCACCGTAATAATGAACCGACCAAATTATAAGAACGTAAGTACAAAAACAATCACCGAAGTGATCAAATTCACATGCTTAAGCTCCCATAATCCCGTGAGTCCGGAAATCACGAAGGATTTCAAACAACTCTCGACATACAAACCAAGACCGTAGTGATTCAACACAACACATCATTCGTTACAACATTTCACAAGTGGCATCCGGATTACATCCATCGAGTGCGAATAAAATATTACAAACCAAGTTCAAATTTGTTTGAAGCAACATAGTTTAGTACATAACTTCATAGTTTCAAATACATTGCCGGATCTTAGTCATGTCCTACAAAAGCATTATCGTGTGCGAGAACTAGGAGAGACCGCGCCAACGGTCTAGTCTTCATCCCAGCCGAGAGAAGGCAATACTTGCAACAACCGAAGTAGAACCGGTCATCTCACAATGTGGGAGATAAACCATGAGTATGAGAAGGTACTCAGCTAGATTTACCCGTCAAAACCAGAAATAAAAGACACCAAGGGTCATGCAAGGCTTATGAGGTGGGCTAGCTTGACACATTTGCATAAAAGAGCTTATGAATATAGTGACCAATTTAAACTTAGCATCAAGCTTAGCATCATTTACCTGTCCACTAGATTAGCACCTGTATTAGAGCACTCACTTATTAGGAGCAATCAATATTAACCATAGCAGGTATAATAAGGCTGTCATCATCATATCATCATTTCTGAACCATTATATTATTTAGTGCATCTACTTTGGAGATAAGCCCGTCAAGTTCTCACTAACCGGGAGAGACGGCGACTCGAATCGAATTACAACTCAGCTAAGGGGGTATTCCTAACTCTCACCCTGCCATACTTTGCAAGGGTAGCCATGGGTCACCTTTGGGACAACTCAGGAACTAAATTCGCGGGTTCGATCAGCGCCAACACTCTCAGGGATTACCCTTCTGCCAGGACGATCAGGACTTTTAAATCACCTACCCTTGGACTCACGCCTACGGCTCTATTCCAAGGCGTACTTTATACTTATCGACTCTCGGCCTGAGGTGAGCTACTCGGCTTCGTGGTCGGTCTCCAGACCCGGCCAACTAAGAGAGTGGCATGCGCTCAAAATGAACAGGAAAGGCTCCAAGATTAAGTCCTTAAGCGACACAAACGGAGTCACTACAAACCGGCAAGGCTCCGCCCGGTCTTCATTTCAAATTAAGACAGGTTCTTTTCCACGATAGCAAATATAGTCAACCGTGCCATATGTATATTCCTATATCTCGCAGGTGACAGGAAATCACCTGACTTCTACCACATTTAAGTAGGGCTAAGCACTACGCGAGCCTGAGCTACATAGGATTCAGGGTATCAATATCTGGACAAGGATTGGATAACCAATGCAGCAAGTGTTTGCATCCAACACCTAAACTTAATGCAACAATATATATATGTAACAATAATACTTTAATAGCATTTCAGAAATTAAGAGGCTTAATATGCTCTGGGGCTTGCCTGGGATCCGACACAAGTCAGTTCAGTTAGCTTGCACCGTCATGGTGACATCTCCGGTCCTAGCACTTGCTTAGTCCTTCCATCTTCGGGATATATCCACCAAACCAAATCTTCGGGTTTGGCTCCAACATCGCATCCTTCACATGGTGCATCTAGCGTACCTAGATGAGATGCAATATACAAGTGCATAAATATGAAGAATAGTACCATAAGACGCATCACAAAATAGCAAGCAAGACAAGCATAGTTTACACTAACACACTTAAGTACTTTGCGATGCTTAACTTAAACATCACACAATCTATCATGCTAAGATGGCAAAGAAGACGACCACACCAAGCATGACACAAGTTTCCCAAGATCTTAGGTGCTCTAACTCAGTCATCATTCAAGGCATAAGTCACACTTAACAATATACAAGCAAACACTATAATTGGAATCTGCCAATTTTTGTACATGCACACAGCAGCTAGAAGATTTAGCTATAACTAGAGTTACACAAATCCAAATGACTTGCAAGAAGACATTTTGGAAATCTTATGAAATTATCTACATTTCATCTATAACCATCACAGCATGATTCCCAAGTTAAGTAGGTCGAAATTATACCTTTACCGAAACTGGTTCATACAAAACAGAGAGCAACAAATCCAGTATTCTAACTTTAAACAGTTGTAACTCAAACACTACTTGGCCAAATAATACCAAATTTTAACAGCAGATAGATACATAAATTATCTACAACTTTTGTATAAACAAGTTTCACAACAAAGCACATTGTCATGAAGAACTTTGCTAAGTTCCCAGATCTGTCCATAAACCACATCGGCAAGAAAATAATTATTAACTTATGTTGTAAATTCATAATTGGGCAAAACCAACTTTACCAACATTTCACACATGACTAAAGAACACCAAAAAGCATGGTGCTCACCTCTAAATAAATTTTCTTAAAGCATTTCTTAATTTATTTAGACATCAAGGTGTATTTATGAACATATACCAAAATGCACAATAAATTCTACGAAAATTACAGTAGCTCACATATCCTCTCAATAGTCTACTGTACAAATTTCATACCATTTTCATAAGAATAGCTGCCTCTACAAAAAAGACAATTTGCTATTGCAAGAAATCATGTGAGAGCGAGATAAACCAATAACTCACTCATACTTCATCCAATACTCATGAAATTTTTACCACACATCAACTATAACATGAGTAGCATGCCACAAAAATTTCACTTCATTTGGAGCACTACAACTGCAGTTATGGAAAATAATAAATTCAACTAGCATTACAACCTTACTGCACAAATCTATTTTTACCGTAAAATATTTAAACTAAAACATGCCATATTATGGATCTAGTACATACAGAATTTCACAAGGATTCCAAAAAGTCCTCATTTACTATTTTACGATTTTTCTACAAATTACTACGAATTTTCAAAGTGGAGCATTCAAATCTGTAAAAACCAGAGAAAAGGGATTGAAATCTTGCATCGGGGTCCCTGCGGAAAACACAAATTAAACATCAGCAAATCGATCCTTCTTGGCACTATTCACTCAAGTCTATATCCTTGTAGTTACACCCCTGGAAAAGCTTCAATTGATGAGCGATGCCCTTCTCCTTCTTCAACTCGAGCAGAGCAGCAGAGATGGCCGGAGCTTGCTGTTACGGCCGGCAAGGACGGCGCCGGTGGCGAGATGCAAGGCCGAGGCAAGCCCTAGCCTACGCGCACTCACACAGGGCTCTGGCTTGGCCGGCATTGGCCTGGGACTGTCCAGCCACGTGCAACCACGGCGCCGGCGAACTGAGCAGGCGGGTTGAGCTCTGGAGCTTGGTCGGCTGGCTGCGAAGGAGGGCCTTGGTTGCGTTGCGGTTGAGGCTCTGCTGTACATGGCTGTACGGTGATTGGCTGTGAGGACGAAGAAGGGAGCAGCGGTGGCCGCGAAGCTCGGTGGCGGCGTCCATGGTGCACGCGCGTCGCTAGAGAGCGAGGAAGAGGCAGAGAGGGTGCGAGTGAGAGAGGGAACAGGGCTCGAGCTCGGCTACTAAAGCGACACACGATGGCAAGGTGGCGAACGGACAGCGAGCTGGGACGCCACACGGCATCAAGCTTCAGAACAATCGGCCACGTTCAAAATTTCCGAACTGCATGAACTTGATCAAATACCACCGCGAAAGTACGACTGAAACTCCGACTTAAGGATCAAGAGCTAAGTCGGCCTAGATTTGGAGATATGGATCTTCAAAGGAGGTACCTCAAAACTGAATTCTGCAGTTCAGTTACGGGCTGACTGAAACCGCATTCTTCTCCCTCTTCTACTCCCTAGTACATCCAGTTTCAGCAAAAACGTCAGTAATACAAGTTGTATATCTATGGGAGTACTACAACTTCTATTAAAGGTTCATGAATTGGTTCAGCCTGGTTTGGGAGATACAGAGCACCAAATAAGCTAACCTGAAACTAAAATTCCCGTTCCCAGACTTAGAAAAATTTCAAGTGCTGAAAACAGCTGCTGATTCAAAGTTTGAGCCTCGGTTTGACTTGCTTACAAGCTGATCTAGCTCTTGGTCCAAACATAAAGTTTGTTGTACATAACATGGACTCCAACTTTTATTTAGGTTCCACTGCCATGCAAACACTCTAAGTTGCAGTTCAAACCAAGTCAAAGTAGCATCACTATAAAGCTTAAATCACCCTTTTTGATCTATTGGAGCATTTTCTGGCCACCTGCTCAACATGAACCCTTCATAACTTTTGTTCATGAGTGCAAGTAGAGTTGTTTTAGCAAGGTACCAAGGTTTGGTTGACTTCATAGATTTCCATCCACTTGATAAAGCAATTCATGCAAAGATATGACTTATCATTTCATGTGACTTCTTGATTCCGAACTTCACGAAACTTTTCCTTGGATCAATATAGATGGATATTGATGCGAGACACATGAAACAAGTACATCCAGCATTTCCCAAGCATACTCTTTAGAAAGGGCAGCATGTAAGCAATGGTGCATGGTCCAAGTTTAAGTGGTGACTCATTTTCATATGCTTAACCTAACATCTCCATCACTACTTAACATGCCATGGTTGAGCTTAAACCCATTGCTTAACTGGTGACAAACACCTAGGGTATTACACCGGCCGCTTACCATTGGCTAGGGCCGCTGTCTCCTCTCCAGCCCGAGCACCGCCCAGTCGACGTCCTCGTCCTCGATATCGATGCTGGTCTGGGTGGTGGGACCACCTCCCTGTGGCCACTCCACTCCAGGGGGTGGCGACACAAACACTGTCGCTCTATCCCGACTATTGACCTGGGTAACAAAAATGAGTGCACAAAGTAAGTTTTCATTTTTCCTATTACGACATAAAACTACGGGTACAGGGCAAGACGAGTTACCTTTGGGGGAGGTTGGGCAAGCTTGAAAGCGTGCTCGATGTCGCTCAATCTGGCATAATTTGGATCAGCTAAATTATATAGCTCTCCAATTCTGGCTTTGACTTCAATTTTGTCAAGCGCCTCCTGCCTCGTCCTTGTTGGGTCCGCGCTACCTTGATATTCATTGCCAGGATGTAGTCTCCTCTGGCAAGGCTGGATCTGTCAGCTGATAAAACTCCAAATATTTCTGGAATCTATTCTAGGTGCTCGGGCTTCTCTAACCATCTAGTTTTTTCCACGGGATCATTCCAAATATTTCTAGAATCTGTTCTAGGTGCGCGGGCTTCTCTGACCAGCTTGTCCTCTTCTCTGGAATGTACCCCACGTCACACAGTGTGATCGTGTTCGGCTCTTCGTGGATGTAGAACCATTTCTTGTACCAGTCGTCAAGCGACGTGTTCCATGGGTAGTGCAGGTACTAGGATTTCATGCCATCACGGAGGTTGAGGTACACACCCCCGGCTATCTTCGAACCGCCACTTCCTTTCTTCTGTAGACAGAAAAGATGGCAGAAAAAATCAAAATGGGGCTAGAAGCCGCCATATGCTTCGCAAAGATGTATGAAAGTGGCGACAAGGAGGATCGAGTTGGGATGCAGATTGCAAATCCCAATCTCGTAGTAAAGATAGAGCCCCTGAAGAAAAGGATGTACTAGAACTCCAAATCCCCGTTTAAAGAAGTCTTCGAACACCACGATCTCACCTGGTTGTGGATCGGGGTACCCCTCACCCTCCGGCGCACGCCATCCTGCGAGCTCCTTGTTGTGGAGTACCCCCATGGTGACGAGGTCTTCAATGGTCTGCTCATTGCTTTTCGATTTCCACCATTCCTTCGCCATGACCCCTGCTTTCTTCTGCTCATCACTTTTCGCCATGACTCTGGCCTTGCTGGTGAACGAGAAAATGGTGGCGGATTGATTGGTGGCAATTTCGGATGTATTAGGGTTGGCGAGAGGAAGAAGAAAGCTGTGGTTGCGAATGGTAATGGGGTTCAGTAAATAGTAACTTACCTATCCTATACTGTATTTAACCCAAGAGTTGTGATGTTTCGTCTGCCCAGATTCTTGGGAGACGTGCGCACGTGCCGCAGACGGTTGTTTTCACAGCCTCGAGATCTACGCCAATATATGCGCCTCTTCATTGCCAGTGTGGGAGGGCCCATGCTGACGCACCTACTGACAGGTGCCACGCAACTGTTTGCTTGACAAGACAAAAAGGCAGTATGATGTGTTATACCCATCTACTTTTTTTACCAGACGTGTCAGATTGGACTTGATAGAACAAGTAAATAAATAAATATATAAAATAATAGTACAAGTGACATATGGTTTTTTGCCACACTTTTTGTGCTTGGGGATTGTCCCAACCACCCCCGTGCTCAGGGACTGTCGTGACTATCCTTGTGCTCGGGGACTGTCGCGACTATTCTTGTGCTCGGGGACTGTCCAGACCACCATCGTGCTCAGGAACTATCCAGACCACTCTCGTGCTCAGGGACTGCCTCGACCACTCTCTGACTACAGCTCGGGGACTTCATCGCTCGCTCCTTGACTTGTGCTCGGGGACTGCCTTGGCCACTCTCCGATCACAGCTCGGGGACTTCGCGTCTCGACTACATGCGACTGGCGACTCGCATACAGTTGGGATATTTTTTTTTCATTTGACCTTGCTATAAGGCTGATATCTCGCCTTCCAGCAAGCTAGAGGACTACATCAGTACGATGCACCTGCCGGTGCATCTCGTATCGCTTGTACGACGATTAGATTTTCAACTTAATTGGGAATTCTTTTTAGACCCTGGCACCACGTGCCTACATCACCTACTACCAGGCTCGGGGACTAAGTGGGCACACTTCACCTTGTGGTGAATGTGTTTATTTTATCGACCCCTATGCTCTGACTGTTGGCCATAACTGCTATTGTACAAGGGTCACTTACATTTCTTTTCAGAAATACAAGTGGACACACTTTATCAGGAAAGAAATCTTTTTCTTTTTTCTTTAGAGCACCATGCATTCTTCGGACAACCGGAGTCTTCGGCTATAATCGTGGTCTACTGCTCTCTGTTCTGACTAGAATACTGACACATTCGCTTGGTCAATGTTTCAACCAGTTGGGGATGACATTAAGACGAATCGCATTAGCCGAAGGAGATTGAACGGCGTGTCGCAGCATAATACATGGAGCTCGGGGACTAGCTGTGGGGTATTAACCCCTATACCCTTACGGCTAGGATTGGGTCAGCCCGGACCAGAGGGTCTGGCCCACTAGAAGATGACGCGCGGCCCGACCAATTTGCTTGGAGTCTCGCACAAGGAATAAAGGCAGACTTGGAGATCAAGCAAGATCCAGGTTGGTTAGAATAGGAATCCTTATCTGGCCACCTATGGCAATTATAACTGGTTAAGATTAGTTTCTAGATCTATAACCCTGCTCCCCAGACTATATAAGGCAGGCAGGGGACCCCTCTCAAAACATCTCTCATTGACATACAACAATATAATCAGACGCAGGACGTAGGTATTACGCCTTCACGGTGGCCGAACCTGGATAAAACCTCGTGTCTGTCTTGCGTCACCATCTTGTTTGTAGCTTGCGCATCTATCTACCAGTAATCTACTACCTTGGGCATACCCCTAGGTAGACTGCCGACCATATTTCGTCGACACCAACCCAAGGGCACCACCCCACTAAGGGAAGGGCTCGCCGCTGCCACCCTGTTCCCCCCATCGCTCGCCGTGACACGCTGCAGGGTGGGCCTCCAAGTCTCACGCATGGGAGTTGGGGCGATGCTCAACCCCAACATCTCCCGGCAACTAACAAAAAGTGCGGGTAAGTCACACTCCAAAAAAGGCTCAACAGCGAAAGATCGAAAAGAAACAAAGAAAAACGTACCGGGAGGTGAGCGGCACGACTCTGAAGGTGAGACCCGACATCGACGGGCCTATAGGGCAAGGACCGCTCCCAGGCTGCAACTAGTGCCCCCTCACTTCAGCCAAGGGCGGAGTCGTCCCAACCGGCTCTTGCCCGGCCTGCGGGTCGCCACGACCCTCGGCTCAGGACTCCCCGACCGGAGCAGCGGGCAGGGCATCCTCTAGCTGCGAGTTGCACGATGCACGAGCGCCAGTCTGCTCCTTGGACCACCCGGCTTGCTCGACCATTTCCACGGCGGGCGGGGCTTCCCCCGGCTACGAGTCACGCGTTGGCACCAGTCCCGGCGATGCACATGTGCCAGTCCATGCCTCGGACCGCCCGGCTTGCTCGGCCATGTCCGCCGCAAGCGGCGATGGGACCGGCGACGCTGCCAGAGGGCACGGTGACCACGTCCGCTTTGCCTCCCATTCGCCGACAACGTCCGCGCTCGCCGCACGCTTCCTCGGCGTGGGAACCACCGCGCGTCGCGCGGCCTCCTGCTCATCACCAGCGGACATCGCCGTAGGGTCACGATGCTCCACTGAGTTCACAACGACCTCCCAACTTTCCTCCTCCTCGGAGAAAACCATGTCATCCACCTCCGTGGGATCCTCCGACTCGAGTTCCGACTCTATGTCGCTCTTTCTTTCCCCAGCCTTCATGCGCCGGGTGACCTCCTTCTCCGTCTTGTACTTCCGCTGAGCTGCCTCGGCTTTCTTTTCCTTCCTGGCATCCGCCGCCTCCTTCTGGGTGGCCTACCGAGCCGCGCCCTCTGGCCCCTTCGGAAGGTGCGGCTGGGACTTGTAAGCATCAAGCCCCTGCGCACAGGTGACTCAAAATAAAAAACCAGGAAAGCGAAGGGAAAGGAACACAGAGCAAAAAGGGAAGCGCACCATTCTGGACACCACCGAGGCATTAAGAGGTATGGGCTTTCCCTTGACCTTCTCTCTAGGCTTCAGCTGCAGCACCCCAACAACTAACCGCCTTGGCTGCACAACGATGCCTTGGTTGACAAACTCCGTCTCGACTAAAAAACACACACAACACGCCCACAGGCAAACACCCCCTAGCCGGTTTTGCCGGAACCACCTAAGGGCTCGGGGGCTACACCCGTAGGTGCGCTCGCGTGCACCTGCCGTCAAGACAAAAATCCCCAGACGATTTTGCCCGAATCGCCCAGGGGCTCGGGGGCTCCTGTCAGGTTCATAAACCCGGGGTCCCTCGGGGACCGGTTTCCCCGCAAAGGCCTGGTCCAAGCAGACAGCACACAACTCGTGGGCCGGCCCAAATAACTGAGTGATGGGCCAAGGGAGTGATCCAATCTCCAACCAAAAGACCAGGCCAAAGAGGAACAGCGCCCGTTTTTTGACTTCGGCCACCTCTCCGACCAGAGTGCTTGCTTTGGTCTCCAGCCCACCTCCGGATAGCCTCTCCGACCAGAAGGCCTGGCCAAAAGCACCGTTTCTGACTCTGACCCCGCACTCTCCGACCGGGGACGCCCGCTCGGAAGGGACTAGGGAACGAACGGAGAAAGCAAGGCAGGGCGTGCAAGTCAAACCACGACACCGAGACCATACCCTGTACACCTGCAGAAACCATACTCTGCAGCTTCCCTGACACAAACAGTGTTGTAGGTGCTGACATTTCCCCTATAGTATTGTGGGCGCTATTAACTCCCATACGGTAAGGAACTCCCCACATTCCTCTAAGCATCGATAGTGTTGTAGGTGCTGGGATTTGCCGTACCGAGTGAACGTGGTGCAACTCCTCACATGCCTCTAGGCATCAACAGTATATGCAGGTATCAACGTCTGCCATACCTAAAGAAGGCAACACAACCTTCCACATGCATCTGACATTCTACAGTGACATCAACAGTGTTGTGGGTGCCTACCATTATCTTGTACCCGTCGGCATGGGCAACAAAGTTCAGTAGCATACGTACCCTCACCCTCTCACTTGTAAAGCCATCCCCTTTATCTATAAAAGGGGATGCGCTCCCTCCAACATAACTCAGTCCCTTTAGATTCATTAGATCAACCAAGTTCACTAGTCCACAATCGTAGAACCGCCAGGTTCGAACCTTAAGCACACGCTTGAACACTTAGCTCGTAGCGGAGCTCCTGTCGCTCTCAGCCCTTCTGACCAGAGTCCGACCGAACCACTTGTACACCCCATCTTTCTCCCACTCGTTTGTAACCCCACTGCAGACTTCGAGTACCTAGGCTCGGGAATAAAGTCACTGACCGACTCAAACTAGACGTAGGGCACGTTGCCTGAACCAGTATAAACCCTGTGTCATTTAGTGGTAGGCCACCTCCGATCACAACATACGGCAAAACTACAAATGTTTACGTGTTGGTCACTTTCTGCACCGACAGCCAATGATGGTGACCTTGTGGATTCCAAGTGTACACGCTCTACAGAGTTGATCGATCTATACATATAGCCGTGTCTCTAGATATGGACATTACTATGTTCTACGCTTCCCTTGATTAGAGAGAGGAGTCCTTCTTCTTCCCCCTGGGTTGATACAGGATCTGGCTTCGGCCGTTGAGGCAAGGTACGAGAGGGAGTTGTCCTTGCCGACTAGAGATAGTGTGAGGTGAGATGTGTGGATGGGATGGATGGATGTGTGGATGAGATGGGTTAAAACTTAAGAATTAATTATAAAATATTGATGAACTTGCATAGGAAACCTACAACCATATATAGGCTCTTTTGCTCTACCCTTGCATTCCACTACCACAAAGCAAACGCAAAGAATAGGGTGGGAGCCAGTGGCCAGTACAAATGATACTAATAATTATTTGATAGGTCCCAAGTCTAAGTATGACTTCTAGGGAGATGGTTGGGAGGATTAGAGTCTCGTTCCTACGCTCGAGCTTGCCTAAGGAGATGGTGTCTACGTCCGCTGCCGCGCTCTCTGATGGTGTTCTAGATGCTATGTGCTCCGTGTGATTCTACCAAGTGGTGATGTAAGAAAGATTAAACCCCTCTATTGTACTTCTTAAGACAGGCATTCGATGTATGACTTATGATATCGACTGATATTCAATAATGTGGTGGCATGATCTCCTAGGACTATCACATTATGGTTTGTATCTGTGGATTTCCCTTCGAGGAAATCATGGATTGTTTCACTCTTTCTTAACGACCGCTCCTATAGCGTTGTTAAGCCTCTATTGTGGTTCCCTTGATGGTGAAGACTCAGGATCGATAGGGATATGATGAGTGGAAAGAGTGGGACTAATCCACTTAAGGTACTAGAGTGAGTAGCCTATGGCCAATTTATGTCTTTCTAGGACAGCAACAAGTTTACGGGTTTCATCTTGGGAAAGTTTGTCACTTACGATGATAGGAGTTTCTCGGTTGTCATTGACAAAGACATATTTCAAGCTAGAAGGAAGGGGTTTTAACTCAATTGAGGATTATGATGGCACTTCAGTTTGATCTAGCTCGACAGGCTCTGCCAGCTCTTCCTCTTCTTGAATGAAGGATTCATCATCGAGAGCTGGTTGGGCCATCTCTTCTAGCGATGCCATTAAGACATCCTCAATAGGGTCTTGTTCGGGCTTTGGTTCTACTATCTCGTTATTTGAGCGAGCCAGCGGGACAATGATAGGAGAACTTCCTAGTTTTAAATTCAAGAGACCCTTGTTTGGTCTTTCCTGGAAGAGTGTCCCTAGAGGTAAACCAACCAGAAGGGATGTGTCCGAGATGTCATAGATGTGAAAATCTAGACGAAACTCGAGAGTATTTTATGCACAAAGGAATAGACCTCATGACCCCATGACTTTCAAGAGTAACTCCCGAAGGAATTCTTAAAAGCTTATGAGATGGGATCACAAACTCATTGGGGCAAATTTTTTCAGCCAAGGCTTTTGAAATGATATTCATCCCAACGGTAGGACTATAGTGAGCCTGTATGGTGGTTTTCCTTAAGGATGCAAGATAAGACATCTAATGGGGCAATGATTCAGGCTACCTCAGTGGATAACTCTATTTCTGCCAACCATTCATGACTCATGATGGCCGAGAATTCTTTGATGTGTTCCAGAAGGAAAGAGTCATTGTGGAGACCATCATCATCCTTAGGTGTCATGGAATGTTTCAGAGGCTTCACTTGAATAGGTAAATTAGAGGTATTACCAAAATCTTCAAAAAGATATTCCTCGAATTCAAAGGGACATATAGAAGGATGTGGTTCATCATCCTCTAAAGTGTGGTGTGTTCCCTCATTGTGTCGTTTTGTGGCAACCGGATCACGAGAAGGATTTTAAGGAATTTCAGATTCGGTTGTGAGTGCCTCCTCTTTTTGTTTGGGGCTTGGCCCAACTACTTTAGGAAACTCATCATAAATGCCAGTATAAGAGGTGTTTTCAAGGATCTTCTCAAGAATGGCTTTCCCCTCACTAATGGTTTTGTGTGTGAACGAGCCTCTTGAAGATAGGTCAAGTTGGAGAGCTACTTCCTTGCTGAGACCAAGATGGAAGTGATGTAGAAGGACATGGTCAGGCAAGGAAAGGTTTGAACCAGAATTGATAAGGCTTTTGAACCTAGCCCAAGGTACTCCTAATGTCTCCTTCTCCTTTTGTCTAAAGGTAAGAATTTCTATTCGTAGGGTGGCAATTCGAGAAACAAGGAAGAAAGCAAGACAAAATTTGTCTCGAACTTCATCCCAATTTCCATTTATGCTCCTATGGTATGAGCATACCATTGTTTCACCCTTCCCAAAAGGGAGAACGAAAATAGTTTCCATTTAATGGTTTCTTGTGTCATGCTAGAAATAGTCAGGCAAGAGCACAATTGCTCAAATTTCTAAAGGTGGGTGTAAGGATTTTTGTCTTCTTGCCCAGAGAAAGATTGCTCCTGAACCATGGCTATGAAAGCAGGGCAAATCTCATAGCCATCTGTAAGAATAGGATGTGATGATTTTGGAGGCTCCAACACTTCGCCCTTTGGAGTCGAGAATTTATGAATAGGAGTGGAATCCATGTGATAAAGGTGGTGGTTGTGGTAATGTGATTATGTTGGTGGTAAAAGGAAAAAGGATACAGGAATGAACTTGGTTCGATTCTAGAATAGCTACTATTCCCCGACAATGGTGCCAGAAAGCTTGTTGGTATTTGTTAACGCAAACAGACAAATCCACAAGCGCACGAATACTGCTGTAGCTTTCACCCGAGAGTATTCCAAGGCATCGATTTCCACGAGGAACGTGAACTGTACTAGAAAGGATCATGGTCATCCAAGGAAAAGTGTTTTTGTGGGTAGAGAGGGGTTTTCTATAGTCTTCCCAAGATAAACTAGATAACCAAGGTTTAGGCTTACTATACTGACTTACTTCGGAGCAGCAGTACCTTTCCGACGCTCGAAAGAGGTAAGAAAGAGTGGTCGCGGTGAGGCTTTCAAAAAGCTCTACGAAAACACCAATCCGATCATGGTGGATTACAAAGGCCTGGTTAGAGCTGTCACCTCTAGGTCTACCACAACTATCCCTGGGATTGGGCGCAAACTTAGGTAAACACTAGCCTAGACACCACGTCTATGCTAACGATTACTACTCTAGTCCGGTCACTATTCTAGAGCACTCGGTCGAGTGGAGGTCCCGTAAGTAAAGTAAAGTAAGACTTGAACTTAGTCAAATAGAAAGTTTGAAAATTCCAAAAGAAGAACCTGGATATTACTCAAGATCGAGTCGGCTCCATAGAGGTACAAAGTCGAGGAGGATCCGACAGACCTGGCTCCTCCTTAGCTCTCTTCCTCTCCTCTCTTCCTATTTTCTCTATTACAACTAGGCAGAAGCACCTAGAGGAACACTACTACAAATGTGGATGAAGATTGAAGCAAAAGGTAGAGTGTGTGCAGTGTGGAGGCCTCCCCCATCTATTTTATAGCAGTTTGTTGGTCAGTTTGGAGGAATGTTCTCAGGGGATCCGCATGCAACCGACATTGGGAGATCACCAGGAGACGACACCTGGAAGCTGGAGGCGGTCGGTGCGGCCAAGGGTGCGGTCGTCCCCTGATGGAGCCTCCCTACGACTGCCTTTCGCAGGGTGGTTTCTTGTTGGTCCTAGGCCACGTCTTCATGCGCTTTGGCCTAGATTTGCCAGGTAAGTGAGCCTTTCTTCTATTTGTTGTTTGAATCTGCTTTACGCTTTCTCCGGTTGTGCACTTTATTCATATTTTCCTTGGTTTTCATCTATTTCTCCCTACACATGATAAATCATCAAAACTTGTGGAATCTGTTAGTTTATAAACCCTATCACTAAGTTTGGTGTTCTTTTAATGGATTTTTGGCAGTTAAAAGTAGGAGTTAAAGGCCGCCAACAATGCCGATGCCAAACTCTAGGATGGCGGTGCCGGTGGTGGAGAGGCCTCCAAGTAGGCATAGGCAGCGCTGGTGCTGGGCTCCAAGCGCAAGCTATGGTGGCGTGAGTTTTTGGCAAGCACAGGAAGCAGCGGTGGTGACGGACTCCTGGCGAGCAAAGGTAGAGGGGCGGCTCGGCGGCTCGTCCTTCGCAGTATAGGCAGAGGGACGACCGGGGGTGGATCGATCTCCAGGCCTTGCCCAGGTGGTGTCACGGCAAGCATGAAGCCGTGAAGGGGAGTAGGGGCGGTGGCTACCTGAGAGCGAGCGTGAGGATGTGGGGAATGGAAAGAGACATTTGCTTCTATATATGTAGGGTTTGTTTACTTGGGCTTGGGTTTGACAATTGCTGATGGGCCTCTTTTATAATCTCAGTTATTTTAGTTAACTAAGGTAGAGAACCGAATTAACTAGACTAATTTTGGTTCCTAGGAAATAGGAATTGAACTAATAACCAAATTCTTCGGTTCCGGTTACTTCAGTTTGGTTTTTGGTTTTCGGTTAAATTTGCCTAGGCCTATGCGGATCAGTAGCGAATGCAGGCGCGGGGGCCATGCGGGCCCTCTCCCTAGCGGTGGCGGACCTAAGGTGGGCTCGCGGGGCTACACCAGAGTTGGCGGCGGTGACGAGGGTCACGCTGAAGATGGTGGGCTCGACGACAAGCTCCAAAATGGGCTCGCCAACCGGCTTTTAATTTGGCTGCCTCAAGAAATCTGGATTTATGCAAACGTTACATTGGTGGCGTATTGTTTGCCCACCTCCGAAAACCAATTATGCCCACCTGCTATAATTTTTCATGCAGTAGTGACACCAGCCATGTTTGTGATGTGGCCGTCTACAGTGTACTGGAAGGAACGAGGCACGCAGAGGTTCGGCGAGAAGCTCAATAGTAAAGATGGCGAAGAGAAGTTCGCGGGAGAGTCGAAGACCCACTTCCACATGATCCCAGGGGCTATCCATTGAGTTACCTGACCAGGAGCTTGCCATTTTGACCTTGAGAGGGGCTCTGTAACAGAACCATCCAATTTATAAGAGCACAAGTACAATAGCAATCACCGAAGCGATCAAACGATCATACTTGAGCCCATATAAACCTGGTAGTCCGATGAAAATCATGAAGGATCTCAAACCAACAAACATACAAGCCAAGATCGTACATGATTCATCATAACAAGTCACATGTTACATCAAAGTTCATAAATGGTTCACAAGTATCTCACATACATCGGAGTTCACATAGTTATTACAAACCAAGTTCAAATAGCAGAAGCAAAGTAGTTTGACATCAACATCACACTTAGTTCAAATACATGCCAGTACCATGGTCATTTCTAGCAAAAGCATAACAAAGAGGATAACTTAGGAGTACCATGCCCCATGGTTTAGTCCTGATTTATAGTAGGATGAAGGCAGTTCTTACAGTACCCATGATACATCATATCATCTGCAACAAGAGGGAACAAACCCTGAGTACGAGAATGTACTCAGCTAGACTTACCCGTCGTAAACCAGAAATAATATGACACCAAGGAGTATGCAAGGCTTTATCGGTGGAGTTAGCTTGACAACATTTTGCATAAAAGCTTAAGTAACATAACTTGGAGATTTAATATCTTTAACATCAAATTGAATACCTATTCAATTAAGCACCTCTAGATTAGCACATGTACTAGAGCAATCACTTGATTAAGCTAACAAGCATTAGTAACCATATCCGGTGTAGTAATTTGTGTATCATCATAACCATCAAGTTCCATCAATTAATGCTACATTGCCGCTGCTCAGTCAAGTTCTCACTATCTAGGAGAGATGGTGACTCGAATTGATTCCAACCACCTGGGGAATTATTCCTAACACAAACCCATACTTCCCACGTCGGGGACATGTTGGGTCACCTTTGGTACAACTTAGGTATAGTCGTGGGTTCGATCAGCGCCGCACCCTTAGGGATACTGCCAGTCTGCTAGGAAGTTCAGGCCCAGCCCGCCCTTAGACTCACGCCACTGGCTCCCCGCACATTCTTACTTCCTCCAGTGTGCGCACTTTCACTTACTGGGTCCTAGCGTGAGTTGAGCTACTCGGCGTCGTAGTCAGAACAACTTATCTGGCCAACTAAGTGCTAGGCATGCGTTCAACATGACATGAGGACGTACAACGAATCGGCCCTTAACCGACACATGGGGATAAATAGGCACTAAGACCTCCATGCCTTGTTGCTTCACTATCACAATCCCACCCGGTATCCTTTTATTCATTAACACATGGTTATTTCTACGATAGCAATTATAGCCAACTATGACTAGATATCTATCTATATCTTGCAGGTGATAGGAAATCACCCGACTTCTACCGAACTAAGCATGGCTAAGCATATATTTGATCCTGGACCTACATAGGATTCAAGATATATTTGTCTAGACAAGAAAAATATATGCAACAAGTGGTTCCAATCAACCCCTAGTACTTAATGCATCAACATAAAAAGGACTCAAGTTGATATTTAGAAAACATAGGAGGCTTAGAATGCTCTGGGGCTTGCCTTTTAGAAACGAGGAAGGTTGGTGATCAGGACACTCAGGAAGATCTTCCACATTGACTCCTCCTTCCGCCTGAACCTCCTGCTCCTTGGATGCCTGCTACTCCTCCTGACGCTCAGGTTTGAACTCGAGTAGCGTCACTCCTTCCGGGGAACCTATTGCATGCATATGCACAAATGAGTATCATGAATGCATAAGAGATGAAATAACATGATGAAGTGTATACGCATGAGCATGGTTATCCATAAGATGTATGATAAGTTTCACATTTGTTGACCAAGTAGATGTATAACTTTCTTCTAGTTGATCTTTACTGAGTAGGTGCATATCTCTTCTATAGTACAAGAAACATACACTCACCAAGTTCTAGTAACCTAAGGTAAAGTTGTTCATCATCAGTAAGAGGCTTAGAACCTACAGCTAACAACTAATCTCAATTAGCCTAAGCATCTACACAAGCATCACATAAGACAAACAATCACAATTTGACCTAGTCATTTTCTGGATTGTAAACAACAGCTACTTATTTTGGCCATATCTGGAGTTCTACTCAACCAAATACTATGATCTTGGACTTTCTAGAAAGCTTATAAAACTGCCTACAACTTTGATTTAATCATCACAAGATGATTCAGCCTTCATCCTAGTCAAACAATTCCATCTTTAAACTCTGTCCAGAGAGCAAGCAGATCTGATAAAAAGCTATAACTCTCAAACCATTTGCCCTATTACCATGAAAATTTAGCACAAGGTAGATGAGTAAGTAATCTACTACTTTGTTATTAACAAGTTTCACATAAAAGGCCATTATCATCATGAATTTGTCACCACAACAGAAGCTACCCATGCAGCCACTTAATTGAATCATAGTGCAATAAATATCTAACTGCATATAACCAATCAATTCTAGGCACACTCAATGGTACCAATAGTTCACTCACATTACAAACATGCTAGGAAACTTAATGGCTAAGTCCAAATAATTTCCATATATAATAAGGTGATTTAAAAGATAAATATTTTCATTGCTCAATAATTTCTGAGAAAATTACAGTAGACTACATATGACATCAATAGCCCACTGTACAAATTTCATGCCAATTGCAGAAGTATATCATCCTATACAAAAACGACAAGATACATAGGCTTATTTTAGTGAAAATTGTTTGACCTAGTGAAAAGTGTTAAACAACAGATTTTATATTTTTCTTAACCTCATCTTGCCACAAGAACACTGTACAAAAATTTGCATGATGATATGTTACCTATTTTTATTCTAATGAATTTCACCAGAAATCACTATTTATTTAGGGTTAAATAGAAAGACCCTATTCAAAATAGATTTACTGTGGGTTTATCATTTTTACTAGCTAGATCATGTTAATACAAACTCAACAAAAATGGAATCATATTTGTATCACTTCCCTAGATCAAGATATGCATTTTACAAGATTTAAACTAAGTGAAAAGCACTTTATTTGGCCAATTTAATTCTCCCAGAAAAATATCCTAAACAGTAGGTTTCATATTTTTATCAAATAGTACACTTCATGATGAATCCAACAAAATTTGGTTCACCCAAATTGGACACTCCTAACTCAAGATATCAATTTTTGAAGTTTGCATTCAAATCTGTGAAAATAAATCAAGAAAATCATTTCAACTCTCACTAACAGCTGGGCCCCGCGGTCAACGGGGCCCACACGTCAGTGACACAGGAGCAAGGGCGGTGTTTGACCGGTGAGAACTCACCAACGGTGAGGTCTCCGGCGAAACCACCACCACCATTGTGCTCCCCTCGTCAACCAGCATTTAGTGGTGTAGGTGGTTGAGCCGATTACAACGGTTAGACATGGTGGCAGCGAGCATGGCGGCATGGCGGAGGTGCGCGGTGGCGCCATTGCCGTTCTTGGTAATGCCGATCTCTCTCGAGCTTGGTCAAGGCTTCAGGGTGACCTACTTGACGACCTAGGGCTAGGGTTAGGGTTCAGCAAAGCGTCGGTGAGCTCGATCGCGTGCATGGCGGCACGACGGTGAGAGCACAGCGGTGCGGTGTGTAACACCTCGGGTGTTAGCCTTGCATAACTCGACTTGCATAACATGAGCATGAGCATCAAGCATTCATAAATCATCATTTACAATTGAAACATTTGTTGGAAACATATGAAACATTGCTTATTATCTCGTGTTTCTTGAAACATATGCAACGTTTGCTTGTTATTGCATGTTTCTTTGTACATATGCAAATGATCATGAATGTAAACATGTACTTGGTAGATTTGAGTCACCAAAATATTTTGGCTGCTTAGGTTCACAAATGGAACATAGATCATGAATGTCATTTTTCCATGGTCAAGTCTTTAAGGCATATTTCATGTGATTACTTTAAATAACCCTATGAGTGACTACTACATAAAATGATTGAATGACCTTGCAAATTGCTTAAACATGCTTAGGATATCATCATGAACAACTTTGGTATTTAGGGCTAGGGCTAGTTTGGTCATTAAGCCATGCTTTGATGTGTTTCATCATTCAAAAGTGACATGTTTGACCAAAGTTGAACTAGGTGTTAGAGACCTTGCATGGAGGAGTTCACTAAAGCAATGTTGTAGTGTTTGACATAAGGAACAACTTTGATTTTTGGGTCCTTGACTGAATCAGCTCCTAACATGTGTGAATTTGGATTTCAAAAATCATCAAATCACTGATGTCAACACTCAACGAATTTTTCTAAGTCTGGGATCCCTGACAGCCTGACAAGCCGACTTTGATCACGATTTTACTCAGTTTACGTTGAGAATTGGAACACGATCATTGAACAAGAGTTGTAGCTGGTACATTAGGCTTCAACTTTGATGTACGAAATTTTCGCTGAAAGTCCACGGTCACGAAGTTTTAGTCACGGAAAAACCCACTGTCAGGCATAACATCGGGTCATCGACGAATCGAATCGACCAAGCACAAAGGTCGACCGGTTTCGAACACATGCGCACGCGTGGTGCGGGAAACGGCCGCGCGTCGCCGCCGGTCTGTCCGCGTAGGCCACGACGCGCCTGGGCGCGCCTTCATCACCGCCAGCGCCTGCCCGAGCCACCCCGCGCCTCATTTCCCATTTTCTGCTCCGTCTTCCTCGCCGCAGCGACAGCCGAGCTCAGCCCGCACCTCCGCCGTCGCCATAGCCATCGCCACTGCCTCGCCCTCGCTGCTTTTCACCCCAACAACGCCTCCACTAATGCCCCAACGACCCATCGCCTCCTCCATGTGCTTCGCGACCGAGCTTAGCCAAGCCCAGCCAGCAGTACAACGCCTCCGGAACTCTTCCGCCACCCTCGTCGCCGTGGCAGGCCCAACCCGACCACCGCGGCCCACGATAAGCGCGAGCAATAGCTTCCTTGTAGTCCACTGATGCTTGTCCACGTGTTAATTTGAGTCACCATGGCCTCCTCCGGGCGTGGCGCCGTCTGCTCCGCCCGCCGTGCCACCATTGTAGCCGCCAGTAGCCGCTAGCTCCGGCGAAAGGCCACCCAAGTAGCTCAATCGATCGCGCCATATCAAGTAGATCATCGTGTGATGATGTCACATGGCGACCTCGCCGTCGGCGAAGCTCTAGCCACGCCAATACTGCAGCAGCGCCGCTGCCCTGTTTAAATGTCACTGACGCGTGGGGTCCCCCGACCAGCGGGTCCCACCAACGGCCAATGACAGAAGATTGAAAGCTAGTTCAAAAATTCCAGATTCAAGTGTGTTTTGTTATTTTTGTATCTTCAGTTTGGTAGCTCCTAAATTTGTGAAATAAATATGGATGTGTTCCTTAGGAAGTGTAGTATTTAGGAAAAATATGTTCTTGACTTGTACAGTAGAAATTTTTGGAGATTTAAATAGGGATTTGAAATGTGCTTTTGAATGCATTCAAATTTGTTTAATTTATATCTAGAGTTCCTGTGCTCCAAAAATTATGAAATTTTTGTGGTAAGTTAGTCTTAGCATATGTGAGCTCTGGTAAAAATTTGGGGACCAGTGCATGGGTAGATTTATAGTTATAGATTTTTCTTTTATGAATAGTCAATCCTTGCATAAATTTTTATAAATTATTTATGAGTCCAAAATTCATGAAATTTGTTGGAGGTAATCCTAGTGCCATGTGGATGCTAAGAAAAATATGAAATCTGTTGCTTGACACTTTTCAATAGGGTTTTCCATTTATGCTATTGCAAGCCTTGCTGCCTTGTCATTTTTGTATAGAATGTTCTACTTAGTAAAATGACCTAAAATTTTTATAGCAGTCCTTTGATAGCATTAGTAAGGCTCTGTAAATTTTTGAGAATTTATAAAGCACATCTGATATATATTTATTATTTAACCTAGATATCTAAATAAAATAATAAAGGCAATTTAATAAATAGTTTTGGCCTCACCATTATATGATTCTAAATGTAATTGGTATGCTTAAACTGTTGGTGGATTCTATGTTGTCAAATTTTGAATGATTGCATAAAGTAGAAGTATCGTTACTTTATATTGCATGTTGAATAGTTTCCGGACTGATTCTAGAGTTTGATGAATTGCACGTTGAAAATGATGTGTACTGTAAAAATGGTTAATAAAAAAGTTGTAGAGAATTTGATAAGATTTCCAGAAAGTCTAGGATCACTGGATTTGGATTTGTAGAACTCCAGTTATGAGTGAAACAAGTAGCTGCTGTTTTATGGTATAAACGATGCATTATGGAAGTAGATAATTAAATAACCGAGAAGAGATATGCGCCTACTCAATAAACATGATGCACTTGTTAACATATATGCATTCGTAATACTTATGCCATACTCATGCATCTAGGATCGGAGGAAGAGATCACGTTGCTGGAATTCGAAGAAGCAGAGGAAGGGAATCAGCAGGAGGATCCGCAAGCCGCAGCTCCCGAAGGCGTGGAGCAGAACCCTGAAGAGCTTCCGGAGTGTCCTGACCACCGCCCTACTTCCTTTCTGCGAGGCAAGCCCCGGAGCATTATAAGTCTCCCAGTAATTTACAAATGTTTACTTAAGTACTTATGATTGCTGCATTAGGTTATAAGAGTTGAATGAAACCACTTGATGCATGTACATTCCTTGTCCAGATATTACACCTTTAACCGGTATAGGTCCAAGATCGAATATATGCTTAGCCATGCTTAGACCGGTAGAAGTCGGGTGATTTCCTGTCACCTGCGAGATATAGGTGGATACCGGAGCACGGTTGGTTATAATTGCTATCATGGAAAAGAACCATGGTTAATGTAAATGGAGACCGGACGGGATGTCGATAGAGAAGCAACAAGACATGGAGGTCTTGGGTGTGGATCTATCCCCGTCTATGTCAATGAAGGACCGTACCGTTGTTGGAACTTCTGACAAGATTGAACGCATGCCTCTCACTTAGCTGGCCGGATAATTCGTTCCGACCGCGAAGCCGAGTAATTCAACTCAGGCCGGGAATCGTTCTGTTGTGCGCTCCTTCCGGGGAACGATCAGACTGAGCCCAAGGGTAGGCTTGGCCTGAGCATCCTGGCATCTGGTGTTCCAGATTGTGCGGCGCGGTACGTACCCACAAAATGTGTACCTGAGTTGTATCAAAGGTGACCTAAGGCTATCGTGGCTGGTAGACCTGGGTTTGTGTTAGGAATAAATTCCCAGCTGGTTGAAATCGATTCGAATCGCCGTCTCTCCCGGTTAGTGAGAAACTTGGCTAGCTCCAACATCGTAGTAACTGTATTATGGAACATGATGGTTCGGATGAAAATGGAATTACAATACCTTCTATGGTTACTATTGTATGTTTCTAAATGATATACCACATGTTTGGCACAGGATAGTCGCTAATCTAGAAATGGATAGTTATAATTAACTTGGTAAAGGAATCATGATTGTACAACGGATCAATTGCCTTTTTCGCAAAATGTTGTCAAGTTACGTCCACTTATACAGCCTTGCATAATCCTTGGAGTCATTTTATTTCTGGTTCATGACGGGTAAGTCTAGCTGAGTACCTTCTCGTACTCAGGGTTTATTTTCCCATTGTTGCAGATGGCACTGTGTATCATGGTTATTGCAAGAGTTGCTTCTATCCCGCTGTGGATGAGGAGTAAGCCTTGGGCAGGCTTCTTTAGTAATTCCTATCCTTGCTTTTGTGGACCGTGATTTAGCTTGGCACTGTATCAAACTATGTTGGAAACTTTATCTTTGAACTTATTTGCTTCCGCTTTATTTATCAAACTCGGTTTGTAATAACTTTTATTCGTACTCTGATGATGAAAAGTATCTGTGAACTTTATGTAATATGTGGCATGTATGTTGAATCCTGTACGATCTTGGTTGTTGTAAATTGTTTATCGAGACCCGTCGTGGTACTCGACGGACTACCGGGTTTATATGGGTTCAAGTATGACAGTGCGACCGCTTGCGGATTGCCATTGTACTTGTATTCTTATAAATTGGTCGGTTCTGCGACAGCTGGCATCAGAGCAAGATTCAACGTTAATTGTCACAAGTGTATTTAAAACAAAAGTTTTTGTTTTCCGAAAACCCTTCTCTAGCAACTAATAGTTATATAATAGGTATTTGAAATCTAAAGTGTGCCATTGATCACTTTCCTTATGCCCAAATTAAGGACTATTAGGTGGCTATTTAAGTACTAACATGGGGGTTTTACTTAAATAATCCATACGCGGCGCTATTGTATGGATGCCATTCACTTGAATGGTAATGTATGGATCAAATGCCTCTACACCAAGGTAAGATGAGTGTATGACCGCAAGATGTGAGCATGCGGTCGGGAAGAGTAGCTTTGGTACGGCTATGTATGCATGCTTGCATGTGTATATGATACGTATTTAATTGTGGGTTAAATTATTGTCGGGTAGATTGATACGGAAGTATATGTATGGGTATACATATATGGAAGTATTTACAATTACATTTTGCATATTCATTATGGGTTTAGGGCTGAAATGAGATCTTATGCGGTACACTAACAACGAAAACATGTAGCTCGACTAGTTACGCTATGTATGAGAGAACGATGTATGCCACCGTGTCTACCGCTAGAAACAAATTTTTCCTAAGTTTGTGAGGACGTACGGAACGAGCATGCATCATGATAATTACCATTCACATAATTACATTGTTCCTCCCCTTATAAAATTCTTACTCGGTTATGTAACTCTTATCCATTATGGCATTGTCTCACCAAGGGTACATGTTAATGGTGCGGATGGCACGCACAAAAGCGCATCCTTCATAAGTCCACCGGAGGCGAGCTCCCCGCCGTCGCCTTGCTCCACGTACCGTCAATGTCACATGTTCCTTGGAGAGTTTGGGATGCCTACACTCTTGTGGAGAGTGCTCGCTTATGTAGGCTATCCCGATGGAATGGAACCCCGCTACTCAGGCGAATCAGCCAGTTGGGGAAGGTCTCTTAGTTACCGTGGAGGCCGTTGTTCGTTCTCGAGGTGACGATTCTCGAGTGGACAGGCTGGTGTTATGAGTCAACTGGCGGGGATCACTGAAGAGGCAAATGCGGGGCATCCTTTGGGATCCCGAGGGACATCATGGATCATTTTCCTCGTGAGCTGGCAGCCGCTTTGGTTGGAGTCTTTCAAGAGGTAACCTCTCCACCGACTCATGGCGGCGGACAAGAGGAAAATCTTTGGAGATTGGTGCAAGGAGAAGGGCGTAATGTTGATAACCCTTCCATGAGCGCCATGTTCGCAATGATGAGAGTGTTGGATGGAGTCGAAGGTAGCCTCAGACGTGTGTCTGGTGCTCTTGGTCATGCCCGCGAGGACCGACGTCAGCTTCAGAGGGAGCACGACGCCGAGATTGAAAGGCTCACTGAAGAGATGACTCGGTTAACTCACCAAATAAAATGCAGCTTGGACAAGAGAAAATGTCCTAAGAGCTCGACCAGTTTGAGCTAGGACAAAGAATAGCTAATGCGGAAGAATACAACGATAATCTGCATGAAGAGGTTCATCTATCGAACAATCAGCTCCACCCTTATGTCCCACCGGAGCCGCAGAAAATGGATCTAAAAGGGTACGAGGAAGGAGAAGAAGAAGTGGAGCACGAAGAAGAAGTAGATTCGAGGAAGGAGATGATTCTACGTCTGACCTCGATAGTGATCATGATGAGGATTAGATCGCTTAGCACTTAGTGGAAGGACTAATGTATCACCTTTATTCATGTAATGGACCTGTAGTTCGAAGTTGGCATTAGTAACCAGACTATCATGTAACGTTGATTAAGTGCACCTTTGGTTGAACATCAATGCAATTCAGTTCCTTGTTGGTGATCACGATTTAACTTTGCATGCGTTATGAGCACGATAAGTGGTCAAATTGGGGATGCCATGTTGCGAGAATGAATTGTTATGCCTCTGTTTTTATTGTGAATTTGAGAATTTCTCCAGTGATTTCAGTTTGGCATGATTATGATTCATCTGCAATCTCTTGACATCAACCAATAATCGCTTATTGTTGCAACTTCGCAGATGACGCGCACCCGTGCTGGAGCTGGTAGCAGTCACGATGGCAATGGTGATGACTTACCACCACCGCCGCCGCCGTCCGCCTTTCGTGGAGTTCTTTGCTCTCAGCCTTGGGGAGCCAAAGGACAATGGAAGAAGCTTTACGCCTTATCGCAAGAAAACACCGCTCGTGGCCACCCACAAGAACGGTAATGGCCAAATCAACACAAGACATTCAAGGAGTTTCTGGACACGAAGCCTCCGATCTTCAAGGTGGCTGAGGAGCCACTGTAGGCCGATGAGTGGTTGAATACTATTGAGCAGAAGTTCCGTCTGTTGAGGGTCACGGAGCATCTGAAAGCAAAGTATGCTTCTCATCAATTGCAAGGACCAGCAGGGATCTGGTGGACACATTTCCTGTCGTCTCTGCCTGCTAATGCGCGAGTGACCTGGGAACAATTCAAGCTGGCTTTTAGGGGACACCATATTCCCCCAGGCCTGATGCGCATGAAAGCAGCTGAATTTATGAGGCTCACTCAAGGAACAAAGTCACTCACAGAGTATATGCACGCATTCAACAACTTGTCCAGATATGCTCCCGGTTTTGTGGATACCGAGGAGAAAAAGATAGAGAGTTTCAAACGAGGTTTGGGTACTAAACTGATGAAGACCATGGCCAATTCTCGATGTACCACGTACAACGAGTTTATTAGTGATGCCTTGACCCAAGAAAACCACAACAACATGCATGCAGTTGCTAAGGGTCGCAAGAGGACTTATGAGGCCGGTGCTTCCGGATCTTTCCAATCAAAGGCTCCTATCACAGCTAGGCCACAATTCCGTCCACCTGCACCCAAGTTTAGGCCTCCACCATCGAAAGCTCAGAATAACAGGCCACAGAAACCATTCCGTAAGGCGTTCACTATTGCCTTACCAAAAGGAAATGGCAATCAGGATAGCTCCACAGGATTCAGAAGTAATCAACCATGTTTCAACTGCAACCAACTGGGTCATTGGTCCAAGGAATGTCCCCACCCCAAGAGGAATGGCAACCCAAATCAGAACAATCAGAGGCAGGTGAATGCCAGGGCACGTCAAGAACAAGTGCATTATACCACTGTGGAGGAAGTACCCGCCGGAGAAGTTGTCACGGCTGGTATGTTTCTTGTCAACAAGCATCCCGCTGTTGTTTTATTTGATTCGGGAGATTCTCATTCATTTAGAGTCAAGCATTTGCATCTATACATGGTCAAGAAATAATTGAAGTAAACAAAGGGGGTTTTAACATAAGTTCAGCAGGGGGTACTGTTACTACAAAAAAGATAGTCAAAAATGTACTCATCGTGATACAAGGGAGGGAGTACACCACGGATTTGATAATATTGCCCGGGTTGTCAATAAGTGTAATCTTAGGCATGAATTGGATGAAGGATCATGGTGTTCTTATTGACACTAGCACCCGTACCATTATGTTGAGAGAACCCATGGGAGGGAATGCTTTTCTAGTCCCACTCTCCCGCGATTTTGAACCCCAACATTTAGCATGTGCTATCCAAGCCACCACAATATGTGATATTCCAGTGGTTTGTGAGTTTCCGGATGTATTTCCAGAGGAATTACTAGGTCTACCACCGGATAGGGACGTGGAATTTAAGATTGAATTAGTGCCAGGTACCGCACCCATATCCAGAAGGCCCTATAGAATGCCACCCAATGAGTTAGCAGAACTTAAGGTTCAATTGCAAGATCTATTGGACAAAGGTCTTATCCAACCCAGCTCATCCCCGTGGGGATGTCCAGCCTTGTTTGTGAAAAAGAAGGATAAGTCACTGAGAATGTGTGTAGATTACAGACCACTCAATGCTGTGACCATCAAAAACAAATATTCATTGCCCCGCATCGACATCTTGTTCGATCAGTTAGTGAAGGCAAAGGTATTCTCCAAAATTGATTTGAGATCAGGTTATCATCAGATAAAGATCAGACCGGAGGATATACCTAAAACTGCTTTCTCTACTAGGTACGGCTTATACGAATATTTGGTTATGTCTTTCGGACTAACAAATGCTCCAGCCTATTTCATGTACCTGATGAACTCGGTATTCATGCCCGAACTTGACAAGTTCGTGGTCGTGTTTATTGATGATATATTGATTTATTCAGAAAAGGAGACCGATCATGAGGAGCATCTGAGGATTGTCCTATCCAGACTGAGGGAGCATAAGCTATATGCCAAGTTTAGCAAATGTGAATTTTGGATGAGCAAAGTACCTTTCTTAGGTCACATTTTATCAAGAGATGGAATCTCAGTAGACCCATCCAAAGTACAAGAGGTCATGGATTGGAAAGCCCCAACTTCGGTTCATGAAGTTCGGAGTTTTCTAGGGTTAGCAGGATACTATCGTCGGTTTATTCCAGATTTCTCAAAGATAGCTAAGCCTATGACCAGACTACTTCAGAAAGATGAGAAGTACAAATGGACACCAGAATGTGAAACAGCTTTTCACACCCTCAGAACTTTGTTGACTACGGCACCTGTGTTAGCACAACCAGACATTGAAAAGCCTTTTGATGTATTTTGTGATGCATCAAGAATAGGTTTGGGATGTGTGCTTATGCAAGAAGGGAGAGTAATTGCATATGCCTCTCGGCAATTGAGAAAACATGAAGTCAACTACCCTACACATGATTTGGAACTTGCAGCCATTGTTCATGCATTAAAGATATGGAGACATTACTTGTTGGGCAATGTCTGTCACATCTATACTGACCACAAAAGTCTCAAGTATATCTTTACCCAGTCTGAGCTGAACATGAGACAACGAAGATGGTTAGAATTGATTAAGGACTATAATTTAGAAGTGCATTATCATCCGGGTAAAGCAAATGTAGTAGCCGATGCACTTAGTCGGAAGTCCCATTGCAACACTGTGGAAGCATTGCTGGAAGATGGATTCAATTTGTTACATCCTGCTGTACTACACAATATCACAATCAGTTGTTCACTTGAGGGCAAAATCATAGAACTACAACAGACAGATGTGGGAATAAGTCACATCAAGAGAAAAATGCAAGAGCAAGAAACCAAACATTTTAGATTGGACGAAAGAGGTGTATTATGGTTTGAGGACCGGTTAGTGGTACCAAAGGACCATGAGCTAAGGAATCAAATTTTAGAAGAAGCTCACTCATCCAAATTGTCTATCCATCCGGGTAGTAGTAAAATGTATCAAGATTTAAGAACCTGTTTTTGGTGGACTAAGATGAAGAAAGAGATCACAGCCTATGTTGCTAGGTGTGATAACTGTAGTAGAGTAAAGGCCATCCATATGAAAACTGCTGGATTACTTCAGCCATTGCCTATTCCAGGATGGAAATGGGAGGAAATCAGCATGGACTTTATCACAGGCCTTCCAACGACGCCACAAGGTCATGATTCAATATGGGTTATTATTGATCGTCTCACCAAATCAGCACATTTTGTACCAGTTCACACCACATATCACGTGGGGAAATACTCTGAGTTATATGTTTCCCAGATCGTGAGATTGCATGGAGTACCCCGGACTATAATCTCAGATCGGGGACCACAGTTCATAGCTCATTTCTGGGAGCACTTACACCAGGCTTTGGGAACCAAGCTAATCAGAAGTTCAGCTTATCATCCGCAAACTTCAGGACAAACAGAGCGAGTGAACCAAATCCTAGAAGATTTACTTAGAGCTTGTGTTATATCTTCAAAAGGTTCATGGGAGAAATGGTTACCTTTAGCTGAATTCTCCTATAACAACAGTTATCAAGCTAGTATCAAAATGGCCCCATTTGAAGCCTTGTATGGCAGAAAGTGCAGAACTCCCTTGAACTGGATTGAGCCCGATGAAAGGAGGTACTTTGGTATTGATTTTGTAAATGAAGCCGAAGAGCAAGTACGTATCATCCAACAACACATGAAGGCAGCTCAATCAAGACAGAAGAGTTATGCCGACAGAAGAAGAAGACCACTAACTTTTGAAGTGGGTGACCATGTATACTTGAGAGTATCACCCATGAAAGGCGTGAAAAGATTTGGGATGAAAAAGAAGCTCTCACCAAGATATGTAGGGCCATACAAAATTTTGGAACGAAAAGGGAAGGTTGCATATAAGTTACAACTTCCACCAGAGATGAGTGCAATCTTTGATGTGTTCCATGTTTCTCAGCTAAAGAAATGTCTTCGAGTACCAGAAGAAGCTATTGCACACACCAACGTGCAGCTTCAATCGGATTTGACCTATGAAGAAAAGCCAATTCGAGTATTAGAAGAGATGGAGAGAGTAACAAGGAGTAAGATTATTAAGTTCTATAAGGTGGTGTGGAACAATCATAGTGAACAAGATGCTACGTGGGAAAGAGAAGATTATCTACGAGAAGTTTATCCCGCCTTTTTCCAAGAATGGTAGGTCTTGCAAATCTCGGGACGAGATTTTTATAAGGGGGAGGGGCTGTAACACCTCGGGTGTTAGCCTTGCATAACTCAACTTGCATAACATGAGCATGAGCATCAAGCATTCATAAATCATCATTTACAATTGAAACATTTGTTGGAAACATATGAAACATTGCTTATTATCTCGTGTTTCTTGAAACATATGCAACGTTTGCTTGTTATTGCATGTTTCTTTGTACATATGCAAATGATCATGAATGTAAACATGTACTTGGTAGATTTGAGTCACCAAAATATTTTGGCAATGCTTAGGTTCACAAATGGAACATAGATCATGAATGTCATTTTTCCATGGTCAAGTCTTTAAGGCATATTTCATGTGATTACTTTAAATAACCCTATGAGTGACTACTACATAAAATGATTGAATGACCTTGCAAATTGCTTAAACATGCTTAGGATATCATCATGAACAACTTTGGTATTTAGGGCTAGGGCTAGTTTGGTCATTAAGCCATGCTTTGATGTGTTTCATCATTCAAAAGTGACATGTTTGACCAAAGTTGAACTAGGTGTTAGAGACCTTGCATGGAGGAGTTCACTAAAGCAATGTTGTAGTGTTTGACATAAGGAACAACTTTGATTTTTGGGTCCTTGACTGAATCAGCTCCTAACATGTGTGAATTTAGATTTCAAAAATCATCAAATCACTGATGTCAACACTTAACGAATTTTTCTAAGTCTGGGATCCCTGACAGCCTGACAAGCCGACTTTGATCATGATTTTACTCAGTTTACGTTGAGAATTGGAACACGATCATTGAACAAGAGTTGTAGCTGGTACATTAGGCTTCAACTTTGATGTATGAAATTTTTGCTGAAAGTCCACGGTCACGAAGTTTTAGTCACGAAAAAACCCACTGTCAGGCACAACATCGGGTCACTGATGAACTGAATCGACCGGCACAGTGGCCGACCGGTTTCAGACACCGCGTGCCGCGTGGCGCGGGAAACGGCCGCGCGTCGCCGCCGGTCTGTCCGCGCAGGCCACGACGCGCCTGGGCGCGCCTTCATCACCGCCAGCGCCCGCCCGAGCCACCCCGCGCCTCATTTCCCATTTTCTGCTCCATCTTCCTCGCCGCAGCGACAGCCGAGCTCGGCCCGCACCTCCGCCGTCGCCATAGCCATCGCCAGCTCGCCCTCGCTGCTTTTCCACCCCAACAACGCCTCCACTAGTGCCCCAGCGACCCACTGCCTCCTCCCGTGCTCGCTGACCGAGCTTGGTAAGCCCCAGCGCCGTGCAACGCCTCGCCGGAACTCTTCCGCCACCCTCCGTCGCCGTGGCCAGGCCCAACCCGACCACCGCAGGCCACGATAGCACGAGCAATAGCTTCCTTGTAGTCCACTGATGCTTGTCCACGCGTTAATTTGAGTCACCATGGCCTCCTCCGACGTGGCGCCGTCGTTCCGCCCCGCCGTGCCACCATTGTAGCCGCCGTAGCCGCTAGCTCCGACGAGAAGGCCACCCAAGTAGCTCAATCGATGCGCCATATCAAGTAGATCATCGTGTGATGATGTCACCGCCGGCGACCTCGCCGTCGGCGAGCTCTAGCCGCGCCAGCGCTGTGCAGCGCCGCTGCCCTGTTTCGTGTCACTGACGCGTGGGGTCCCCTGACCAGCGGGTCCCACCAGTCAGCGACAGCAGTGTTGAAAGCTAGTTCAAAAATTCCAGATTCAAGTGTGTTTTGTTATTTTTGTATCTTCAGTTTGGTAGCTCCTAAATTTGTGAAATAAATATGGATGTGTTCCTTAGGAAGTGTAGTATTTAGGAAAAATATGTTCTTGACTTGTATAGTAGAAATTTTTGGAGATTTAAATAGGGATTTGAAATGTGCTTTTGAATGCATTCAAATTTGTTTAATTTATATCTAGAGTTCCTGTGCTCCAAAAATTATGAAATTTTTGTGGTAAGTTAGTCTTAGCATATATGAGCTCTGGTAAAAATTTGGGGACCAGTGCATGGGTAGATTTACAGTTATAGATTTTTCTTTTATGAATAGTCAATCCTTGCATAAATTTTTATAAATTATTTATGAGTCCAAAATTCATGAAATTTGTTGGAGGTAATCCTAGTGCCATGTGGATGCTAAGAAAAATATGAAATCTGTTGCTTGACACTTTTCAATAGGGTTTTCCATTTATGCTATTGCAAGCCTTGCTGCCTTGTCATTTTTGTATAGAATGTTCTACTTAGTAAAATGACCTGAAATTTTTATAGCAGTCCTTTGATAGCATTAGTAAGGCTCTGTAAATTTTTGAGAATTTATGAAGCACATATGATATATATTTATTATTTAACCTAGATATCTAAATAAAATAATAAAGGCAATTTAATAAATAGTTTAGGCCTCACCATTATATGATTCTAAATGTAATTGGTATGCTTAAACTGTTGGTGGATTCTATGTTGTCAAATTTTGAATGATTGCATAAAGTAGAAGTATCGTTACTTTATATTGCATGTTGAATAGTTTCCGGACTGATTCTAGAGTTTGATGAATTGCACGTTGAAAATGATGTGTACTGTAAAAATGGTTAATAAAAAAGTTGTAGAGAATTTGATAAGATTTCCAAAAAGTCCAGGATCACTGGATTTGGATTTGTAGAACTCCAGTTATGAGTGAAACAAGTAGCTGCTGTTTTATGGTATAAACGATGCATTATGGAAGTAGATAATTAAATAACCGAGAAGAGATATGCACCTACTCAATAAACATGATGCACTTGTTAACATATATGCATTCGTAATACTTATGCCATACTCATGCATCTAGGATCGGAGGAAGAGATCACGTTGCTGGAATTCGAAGAAGCAGAGGAAGGAATCGGCAGGAGGATCCGCAAGCCGCAGACTCCGGCGGCGTGGGCGAGAACCTGAAGAGCTTCCTGAGTGTCCTGACCACCGCCCTACTTCCTTTCTGCGAGGCAAGCCCCGGAGCATTATAAGTCTCCCAGTAATTTACAAATGTTTACTTAAGTACTTATGATTGCTGCATTAGGTTATAAGAGTTGAATGAAACCACTTGATGCATGTACATTCCTTGTCCAGATATTACACCTTTAACCGGTATAGGTCCAAGATCGAATATATGCTTAGCCATGCTTAGACCGGTAGAAGTCGGGTGATTTCCTGTCACCTGCGAGATATAGGTGGATACCGGAGCACGGTTGGTTATAATTGCTATCGTGGAAAAGAACCATGGTTAATGTAAATGGAGACCGGGCGGGATGTCGATAGAGAAGCAACAAGACATGGAGGTCTTGGGTGTGGATCTATCCCCGTCTATGTCAATCAAGGACCGTACCGTTGTTGGAACTTCTGACAAGATTGAACGCATGCCTCTCACTTAGCTAGCCGGATAATTCGTTCCGACCGCGAAGCCGAGTAATTCAACTCAGGCCGGGAATCGTTCTGTTGTGCGCTCCTTCCGGGGAACGATCAGACTGAGCCCAAGGGTAGGCTTGGCCTGAGCATCCTGGCATCTGGTGTTCCAGATTGTGCGGCACGGTACGTACCCACAAAATGTGTACCTGAGTTGTATCAAAGGTGACCTAAGGCTATCGTGGCTGGTAGACCTGGGTTTGTGTTAGGAATAAATTCCCAGCTGGTTGAAATCGATTCGAATCGCCGTCTCTCCCGGTTAGTGAGAAACTTGGCTAGCTCCAACATCGTAGTAACTGTATTATGGAACATGATGGTTTGGATGAAAATGGAATTACAATACCTTCTATGGTTACTATTGTATGTTTCTAAATGATATACCACATGTTTGGCACAGGATAGTCGCTAATCTAGAAATGGATAGTTATAATTAACTTGGTAAATGAATCATGATTGTACAACGGATCAATTGCCTTTTTCGCAAAATGTTGTCAAGTTACGTCCACTTATACAGCCTTGCATAATCCTTGGAGTCATTTTATTTCTGGTTCATGACGGGTAAGTCTAGCTGAGTACCTTCTCGTACTCAGGGTTTATTTTCCCATTGTTGCAGATGGCACTGTGTATCATGGTTATTGCAAGAGTTGCTTCTATCCCGCTGTGGATGAGGAGTAAGCCTTGGGCAGGCTTCTTTAGTAATTCCTATCCTTGCTTTTGTGGACCGTGATTTAGCTTGGCACTATATCAAACTATGTTGGAAACTTTATCTTCGAACTTATTTGCTTCCGCTTTATTTATCAAACTCGGTTTATAATAACTTTTATTCGTACTCTGATGATGAAAAGTATCTGTGAACTTTATGTAATATGTGGCATGTATGTTGAATCCTGTACGATCTTGGTTGTTGTAAATCGTTTATCGAGACCCGTCGTGCTACTCGACGGACTACCGGGTTTATATGGGTTCAAGTATGACAGTGCGACCGCTTGCGGATTGCCATTGTACTTGTATTCTTATAAATTGGTCGGTTCTACGACACGGTGCATGCTGTTCCGGCGAGCCAATGGTCAGTGATGGGTCGCCATCTTTGGGGTAAGGACTAGGGTTGATGGTGGCAGAAACAAACATAGGAGGGGGCAGACGGGGTCTGGTTGGCGCCGACCGTGGCAAGCTTGAGCTCGCAGCCATGGAGGGCACGCTCGGTGCGACAGCGTGTTCCCGCATGGTGGCGGTGATAGCGGTTAAATAAATGACAACGTGAGCATCTATGACCTAAGGCGATGATGGACCAATGGAGAAGACAGGAGGAGTGGTGTATAAGGCTAGCCACGGCAAGCTTGAGCTCGGTGGCGCACCACGGCCATGGCGGTGACGGCGACGTGAAATGTGGCCTCACCTGTGCTGGCCTAGTGGCGCTAGCTTCTCGGGGAGGTAGAGGAGATGATGGTGAAGCTGTGGGCGAGGTGGATTGGGTGGTGGTGCTGCGTAGATGGCGTGCGAGCACGACGGAGGTGTGGTGGCAATGGTACGGTGCTCTGCTTCGCTTCGGCGAGCGCGAGAGAGGCAGAGCGATGGTGGGAGAGTGAGAATGGGAGGGAGCAGCGGCGTCGCCTCCCTCTTCACTCCACTTTGGCCTGACCGGCGGGCCCGGTGCCGGCGTATGGCCACCAGGTGGCGCCTGAGGCCTGCGCGCGGTCGGGCACTGCTGCGCTGCTGCTGCTCGGTTTCAGGCCGACGATGGCCGACTGATGGAGCAACCTCAAGCACATGTAACTCCTAATCCATGGTAAATCATTGAAAATAGTATTAGTGAAAGTTGTAGAGCTATGTGAGATCTCCAACTTTGCTTTAAGAAGCATTGGCAAATTCTCACTGCTTTTCAAAATGCAGAGCTCAGTTTGTGACTTAACAAATTTTTCTAAGTTTGAAAACAACATTTCATTACTACTTGTAGGCTCTATTTGACCATGTTAGGCACTGAATTAGCTCATGACCCTTAAATAAAGTTTGTTACCCATGTCATGAACTACAACTTTTGTTAAGGGCGCACTTCCATGCAAATACTCTATTCTATAGTTCAACTTTGGTCAAAGTAGGATCATGAAAAATGACATTTTGAGTAAACTAGGACTTAGAAGCAAAATTGGCCGATGTCATGAATACAAACATTGTTCCATTTACCATCCTAGATATGTCTAAGGTGTTTTTGTGACCTCACAACCATTTCTCACATTGGTCACACATGATCTCAAGCATATGTAAGTATATAAGCAATATCACATGTGATAAAGAGAAGGCGAATGAAATGAAACTTCACATGCTCATGCTCATGAATGCTTGGATGATGCTTGTGCTCATGAAATGCAAGTGCCAAATGCAATGCTTAACACTAGGGTGTTACAGGCTCCAATGCGGATTTGGGGGGAAGCACAAACTTCTCGATATACCAGCAAAAATATTAGAGTCATTAACGGGAATTTACATCTCTACCTCAATTAACCTTCTGCACTTTACATTGTGTATCTAGGTTATGTGCTTATTATTCTAGTTTAGCTTGTTAGGCTACTTTATTTATAGGAGTGGAACCTAGGACACCAGCCACAATGCCTCGGGCAGCAGGCGCCGGTGTGCCCGACCACAAGCCGGCGTGCTGTGTCCACCTCACTTAGTTTCTGCCCCCACTCAGGCCGCCATGCCAAGCTCGTCCGCCAAGTGTTGTGCAATGCAAGATAAGAGAGAAAAGGAAAGGAGATGGAGCAAAATAATTAATGAGACATTTACATGTGGGTCCCATATATCAATGGATGGAAAAGGGTGAATTTTTTTCTCAATCTGCTGCAGTATACGTTCTCTATCATTATAATCTTGTTTTCTCAGTCTCCTATATATATTAAGATTTTTTTTGAAAAAAACTGGATGTTCAATTTGGTGGACATGCTCTAAACCACTAGTCGGGTGAGAATTCCCTATATATATATATATATGTGTGTGTGTGAGAGAGAGGTTGTTCTGCCACAAGAAGGCTCGGCCATGTTATCTTCTCGACTCGGGAATAACGTGGACAACCGCCTCAAATTTCCGTTAACACATAGCCTCCTCCTCCTGCTCTGTTATGCTGCTGCTGTAGTGCCAGGTTCCGCTGCGCCGGAGTATAGGAGGAGCCGGGCTCCTGCAACATACTATCCACAGCCAAATGACTTCCCAAATGAGCAGCTTTACCACGCCTACGTCGTCATCCAGCGCTTCAAGAATACCATCACATGCGACCCCAGGCAAACTTCCTCGTGGATTGGCCATAATATATGCGGTAAGACGACCTACGTTGGCTTTGAGTGTCCAACACTGCCGGGCCATGGCAACAACAACCTCACGGTCACTTCAGTGTCTTTCGATGGCTTTGGCCTCTGTGCGCCGAGGCTCGAAGGCTTCATCGACCAGCCTCCTGATCTTGCCCTCTTCCAAGCTTCCGCCACAATTTTGGCGGTTACATCCCCAGCCTTGCAGGTGTCGACTACCTTCTAAAGATCCAAATCATCGACGAGTACGCCCAAGCAGATTTTAGAGCCGGCACTCCACAGCGCCCGAATTTCCTCTACCTTTGCCTCAAAGACGTGTTGTGTCGCCTTGAAAACACATTGCATAAGGAAGTCCTTCCCGATTATACAAATGCCATGGCACTTCTCCTCAACAACAACTTCCAGAGTCAGGGTCACTTCCAGCAAATCTTGGCTTCTCCAAGTTGAGCTACCTCGCCCTAGCCAACAACAATTTCTCTGGGACAATCCCACCGTCAATCCAGCACCTGCAGGGCTCCCTCCTCGAGATTCTCCTCCTGAACAACCAGCTGTCCGGATGCCTCCCCCACGAGCTAGGCATGCTCACCAACGCTGCCGTGATCGACGCCGGCATGAACCAGCTCACCTGCCCGATCCCTTCATCCTTCTCCTGCGTCAGCAGCGTCGAGCAGCTGAACCTGGCCGGGAACCGCCTATACGGAGAGGTTCCCGACGCGCTCTTCATGTTCGCTGCCGGGCCAGCCGGCCGCCTCGCCAACCTCTCTCTGTTCGGCAACTACTTCACCTCCATCGGGCCCGTGTGCGCCGCAATGATCAAGGACGGCGTCCTCGACGTGAACAAGAACTGCATTCCTGGCCTCGACAACCAGAGGCGACCGGTGGAGTGTGCGGCATTCCTAAGCCAGCCGAAGACGATGTGCCGGGCCTCGAGTACTCAGGTGACATGCCCCGCCGCAGCTTCCCAGAACGCGGCGGCACGGGGGAACAGGAAGGCCAGGGACTACTACAGCTAGTCAGCTACGTGACGTACGCTACTCTGCATGGGTGAGCTAGCCCAGTCGGCATGCAGTACGAGACACAGTGCTTCGATGCCATTTTGGCTATTTGCTCTTGTGTATTCATGATCATGTGACAGTACTGTGTGCAGTGTCTTTGTGTGCTTGTGATTGTTAACCTATTTGCTGTGCACATGTCTTGCTATGACATCTAGTTCATCTCATCATTTGTACTGCTACGTCCATTGTGTAAAAAGTATTCCTGGTGTTTAATTAGTAAAGTTGCATCTCTGTCTTTCGACGTTCCATATACTTCACTACTACAGGAATAATTCTAATCAATGGTATTTTGACCTCTGAGTTTCCTAAAACTATTTTGGTGATAATGTATCACTGAAGGTTCTTAATTAATAGAACCCCTGGTGAAAATGATTTTCTTCCATCGCGATGGTTTTCAACAATGGGTTTAACCACCAACCGTTGATAAAAATGGTTGCACCAGCCAACCCATAGAACACTCTAAGAGATGTCACCGAGATGGCAGGTGGCCACCATGTTGTAAGCTGCCCGGGGGGAGCACAACACGTCCAGAGCTCCCCGCGCGACTGTCGTTCTCGCACTGGGCAGCCTGTTGTCACTCGTTCTCCTCCCTTCTCCTCTCGAGCTTGGCGTGGTCAGGACCTAGATCAGCCTGTCACGCCAGGAGGCGCTAGGCCTTCTCCTTGAGGTAGGTGGCGCGGCTAGTCGGGCTCAAGTCCGGACGCATGAGCTCGGGGGCGGCGTCGGTGGTTTGTCCCCTGTTGACATAGAAGCACTCACCTGTTGACATAGTAGCCATTGGCCCTGTTGGAGTCGTACTCTGGCCCGAGCCCTGAAAGTATCTCCAGAAAGTTGCGCAGCGAAGGAACATGGACCCCCGCTGCGCTGATCAAGCGGACAATACAGTGTGGTGCCTTCCAGCTCATGAGACACCCCAGCACGAGCTGAAACGATGTTGCGGCATTCTGGATCCCATAGGGGAGGTCCGACAGGACGTACCAGAAGTGGTGGGGCGGCGGTACTTCCTCTCTAGCGACGATCTGGTGATGAACAGTTGCCAATGTGTAGAACATTCGACGACGCTCTGACACAGTGGGCTTCGGTCGCAGACTTAGTCGGATCTATTGGGCCAGGACCTCCAAGTCATCTCCAAGGAGACCCAGCGGAGGGTACAACCCTAGGGACTCACTTTCCTCTCACAACGTCTCCTCAAAAGGGTGAATCTAGCCGCTATGGTTGGTGACATAGTCCAAGCTCCCAAAATAGAGAACTTGGTGTTGCGGGTTCGAGACCGCGGCAAGCATTGTTGTTTGTCGACTGTCACTGAGTGTGGGTCTCCAGTGGCTTAGGTGGACTCAAGAACAAAGACAAGACAGTGATTTACCCTAGTTTCGGCTATCGGAGCCCTATGTCTAGCAGTGGTAGTTTCCTTGTATTCAAGAGCATCCAAATCGGGGGGTTACAACAGGTGTAGGAGAGATTTAGCAGGGGATTGCTCGGTGCTATCCTAGGCTCATCGGCAGTAAGGTTTCCTCCTCGTCGGAGAGGAGGAAGACGATGGGGGAGGAGCTCTTGGTTGCTCCTCTCTAGGTGGCTCTGCTCTTGGTGTTGAGCTCAGTGAGGAACCGGGATGGATTGGTTCCCTCTGTGTGTTCTATGCGAATGATCAACCTCCCCCTCTATAGGATCTGACCTTCCCTTATATTCTGAGGTAGGTCAGGTACAAGGCGGTTTGAGGATTGAGTCTATGGTCTACGTGCACTGGAGTCCAGGAGGGCGCTGCTGCGGCGTAGATGCATCTCGGCATTGTCGTGGAGTCGGAGAGGCTTTGGGCGCCGTCCAGCTGCTCTATCCTAACGCTTTGACCGTCGGGCCTATCGGCTTGAACTAGCCTCCACCGGGTGAGCCTTCTCAAGGCTTCCTTGGCGGTGAAGGCAGCCGGCTGAAGGGGCTGACGCACTGGCCTAGGAGCCCCTGAGCCCCTGGAGCCGGTGGAGGGATTTGTCTTTTTGTGTCACACCGCGGGCGTGACCTTATCGGAGGAGTGGGCCACAGTGCTGAGCCCGTCGGTCGGGGCGGCACCATGAAGCCCCCGAGCCTTGGGTGCTCTGGGCGCTGCGTTCCTGCCTCACCCTTGGCTCGATCGGGAGCTTGGGGTTCGAGAGGGCCCCCGAGTCCCAAGCAGGGGCCAGGGCATGCTTGGGTCTCGCCCGATCCTTTGGCTAGAGGGTCCGCGTGAGTGTACCTGATAGGTATAGCCCCCGAGCCCCCGAGCGATCCAAGGGGATCAGTCGGGGGTCCTTCGTTCATGAACTTATAACCCTAGGACTTAACATATCCCTATGTTTTAGTCTTGTCAGGAGCCCCCGAGTCCTTCGTGGCCTTGCAGTTCGGGTGTCGACACAAAAATGTGTCAATACATAGCAAGCCGGAAGGATCTGCATGATGGAGCAAGACTGGAGATCCGCTTGACTTCAACGTAGGACCAGCCGATCCTGCGAATTCCTCCTGGGGGCGTGCCAGTCAATTTGACCTGCTATTGACAAGGAGAGAAAGTTTATCAGAAATTTAAGGTGGAACATGTCGGTTTTACCCAGACAGTTCCAAGTGTGCCACTTCGGGAGCAGCTAGATGGGAGAATCGACTAAATAGTCGATACGAAAAGAAATCGGCTGTTAAGGACTGTAAAGCTTCGCGAGTCATGATTGATTTTACAGTAACGAATACAATGCACCCAGATATAAGTAACATCATCAGCTAGATAAATATAACCGGTGTAAAGCATTGAGCCGATAAGTTTAACGTGAAAGGATATAACATGCGAACAAATCGACTGTCTAGCACAAATGGATCTACAAACGCTCTGAATCTAATCTGTCACCATCAACAGTAAGGTTCGACCGAATCAATGCAGCTATGATGATAACAACAAACTAAAGCTAAAGAATCCATAAAACCATCTATATGTTGATAGGTTTCTAAAAGCATGCCATATCTATGAAAGCACAGGCGAATTGGCTGAAAATAGCAGATTCAGATAAAAAAGGGATTACAGCATGTGAACAATCGACTATTTAATATGAATAGATCTATAAACTCATCAGACCTAACCTGTTATCCTTAACAGTGGGGTTCGACCAGATCGATGGCAGCCATGATAAATACAACAAATCAAACCTTTAAAATAAACAGTTCTATTCACATTTAATAGGATCATGAAAACATACTATAAGCGTTAAAGTACGGGCGATCGGCTATTTCGCCGATGTAGGCATAGCAAACAGTTAGGGTCACGCCTAGTCGAAAGCAAATCTACCAACTAGCATTCTCCGATCTAAAGTACTAACAGTGGGGATCGACCGGATCGTTACATCCATAATAGCGAGCTATAGTCCATATTCAACTAGCTAGCAAACCTCCTCAAGATCAGGCATGCCTTAACCGCGTACTATGCACGATCAAGATCGAGACAGAATAGTCGATAAAACATAATCTATCGTCTAAAGTAAGAACCATCGCATTGCGACAAAATAAGCGACGGACTAAAAAGGATGTGAGGCCGATCTAGATCGATCTCGATCGGGTAGGTTGATATTGCTGAAACTAATGATAATAAGAACATCAGCAAGACCGGTAACTGCTCAGGTAAAATGATATATCCTTTACTCAAAATGATATTCAACTTCTAATCCCCTTTCCTCACAGTTATCAACCATTGTATCCCAATCTGCTCTGAGTGTGAAACTGTTGTCCTAGACGTTCAAATCAGCATCAACTAAACTTTCATTGGCCGATCTTTAAAAGGAGGCGATTTCGGTTGAACCAACCAATGCTTCTAAGACCGTATAAGATGAGAACAATTCCACTTCAATCCTTGATGTTGCCAATGTATCTCCTCAAAATTCTTAACTCTTATTCAACTTCTACCCTTTTCTGACCATTTATCATGCCAGATACTCCCTGAGGAAATGTTCACGCAAGAGCAGGAGTTTGACAGTCTAACCATTGGAAATGATCCTGTTGCTATTGAGATCCAGACTGTTGAACCTCCAGTCCAGCAAGCAATTGATGGTAAGAAAGTCATATGTATATTTTATCCTTCTGCAACAAGCATGAACTGAAAAATCTTCCTCGGTGTTTGTAGATACCAATGTTGAAAGTTCAGAGCCGATTCAACCAGATACCATTGGTGCATCATCAGCTTTTCCTTCTCCTCAGATAGAGACTACCCCACGAAAGGTACGGCATCCACTTCACCATTTATCTTATTATAAACTGATCCAATCCTCCTAACAAGATTTTTTTATATAGAAACTTAATTTTCTAACTCCGAGCTACTCTTTCAACCTTGAAGAGTATATAGATGAAGATGAAATCAGCTCATCAGCCACCTTTTCTAAAGAAGCTTTATCATAAGAGACCGGAAATCGGCTAAGGGACATATTGCTAATGCTTGAGAAGAATATAGCCGATTTGGTCCAAGATGCAGATTCAATGCAAAGAGTCTTCTTACCCATCAAGGATAATTTATCCCTAGATCTTATCAAAGTCTTGTCACCTTTATCCATCATTGAAGATCAAGCCTCAAAGGTGAAAAAGGCTCAGAGGAACCTGCCTAATCGTGAAGCTTTATTGTCCAAGAAGAACTCCAACAGACAAGAGGCCAAAGAGCTAGTACACCTGATCGATAATTTGAAGAACTCCCCCCTCAGGATTGATCCAGAGCTGAGCCAACTAGAAACCAAGCGTGCAGAACTTGAGAAGGAACTGGAGAATGTGAAGGCTGCCATCGATCGTCATAAGTCCAATCTGGCTCAAATACCCAATGCCATTAAGTAGAAGAAACAGGAACTGCTGACCAAGGTTAGAGAAGGCAGGGCCATCTACAGCAGCCCTGAGAATATTCCTAGATCAGCCGAAGAAGACAAGCAACAAATCGCAGAAGTCGATGCCTCCTACTAAAAGCATTGAAAGCAATCTACGATGTTCTAAACTTGTAATCTGCATACCCACATGTATTTTTGTGTGGAACCAATGATAATCATATTTTCTTTCGATCTATTGTATTTCTTGTTTCGGCTAAAGAGCCAATTTGAAAATAGCTAGGGTTACACCTGGTCGAAAGCAAATCTACCAATTAGCATCCTCCGATCTAAAGTACTAATAGTGGGGATCGACCGGATCGTTACATCCATAATAGCAAGCTATAGACCAGATTCAACTAGCTAGCAAACCTCCTCAAGATCAGGCATGCCTTAACCGCGTACTATGCACGATCAAGATCGAGACAGAACAGCCGATAAAACATAATCCATCGTCTAAAGTAAGAACCATCGCATTGTGACAAAATAAATGACAGACTAAAAAGGATGTAAGGCCGATCTAGATCGATCTCGATCGGGTAGGTTGATATTGCTGAAACTAATGACAATAAGAACATCAGCAAGATCGATAACTTAATGAATCTACCCGAAGGATGCCACCCTTAGGTAGAGCTGATAACTTAACCTTAATCTAATTCAAGCAGTGGAGGTCAAACTTAACCGATGCAGCCATACCTGAACTAGAGAAGGATCGATAACTAGCTTATACTAGAGGTCGCAAGAGGTCGGTCGGACCGATGCAGCCTTACCAACAAAAGTATAAGCCATGACAGTACTTACAGACAAGTCGGAGGTCGGCCCGGACCGATGCAGCACTACTTGTTGAAGAACTCGCTGAGATCTACACTACTCCTACTCCTAAGGGTTAGCGTAAAGCCAAAAAAAGTAATTGGTATTGATTGATTGTTTGTCTTTTACAATAGCCGGGGTGCAATATTTATACCCGAAACCTAAGCACAAATCTTACTCAAGTACGACTCATTACAATCATTGGTATAAGAGAAAACATTCCTAATTTAAGATAACTTGGACCCTAATCTTTTGCTTTTTGTAGAGTCCGGCATGTCTTTCCCGACGCCAACCATAGCTCATTGACATCATCTACTAATGTCGTTCGAAGAGAGCCGATCCCAGTACCGCATCTAAATCAGCTGAAATCGATCCTTATACAATTGATTCCTTGATGACTAAATCTTGGAAGCTTCGAGTTCCTGCGTTCTTCTTCCCAAATTTTGGTGTAAACATCGGGTTTGCGATGGCAACGAGGGGCTGAGTCCAATCTTTCACGATTGGGTCAATCGAGGTTGACCCCCCGCTGACATGGATCTGACGCCCCTTAAAGGGCCTCCAAGAGTGGCCAGAGTGCTCAGCTATTGAGGCCGAGCATTGCTGGCGAGTTGTGCTGCTTTAGTTTGGGGCCCGAGCGAGGGCCCAGTAGCTCGTCTGGGAGCCGCTGGCCTTAGGCCCGGGGGTGCCCTCCTTTCTGACTTGGCCTACCATGGGTCAGGGCATCAGGGGCGTCTAGGCCCTTGCACAAAGCCAATCCAATCACCCAGCGTGCCACACCCTTCTAGGGGCTCGATAGTAGGCCTTGGTGTCTCAGGACAACTTCAACAGCGTGGGTCGGGGCGCAGTGCGCGCACCGAGCATTGATGGGACCCTTGTTGGGCCCGCTGCTCAGTGCCTCCCAACCCAACTCTCCAAAGAAGTTCAGGGGAGCGCCATCGGGCACTGGTCGGTCGGGGGCCCGAGATCTCCATCAGAGGAGTTGGCGCAGCCCCCGAGGCCTGCCGTGGGGCCTGCTTGCCAGCTGGCGGGGTGGTTACAACATGCGCCCCTCCCTCTAATGCCTTGTGCAGGTGGTTGATGGCGCCTGGACTGCAGCGCTGGTTGGAGGAGTTAAGGCGGGTGGCTCCTGCACCGTCCCGCTATTGACGGTCGCTATAGCAAAAATAAACCACCAACTTTACCTGCTCAAACCCATAAAATCAAACATCACCATTGGTTTAGAAGCTTTAAACTAAGGAATTCCACAAGTCTTGGTGAATATTTGCATGCAGGTCAATTTAACCATTCTACGGGCCAAAGTGGGCCATAATACGTCAAGTAATTTAGATGATCCGCAACAGAATCAACTCAAAAGGGCCTCAAGACCGTTATCCAAGACAAACCGCCAAAGATCAAGGCGAGAGGCTGACAAGGGGGTCAGCCAACCCCACCACTACGTCAGCCAACCTGTGGGCTCCACCTGTCAGGCTCCCCTTTGACATGGAGCCTCCATCGCTTTTGAGGATCAATCTCCACTGTGCTTCCTTGTCGGTTTGAATCGAGGGGTGAGATGAAGCCATGATGCGGATCGATGATGTGGCACTGACTTGCTCCCTACTCCATCTCCCCTATAAAAATACCTCTAGACCCCCTCCAGAAGGCATATCGCAATTGAAGAGAAGAATAGTCCTCTAGATTAGGATCTATTCTTTGTACATAGAAAATAGTGAGTTAGAGAGTGAGGGAAGAGTTTGGAGGAAGTGCCGGATTTGTCAGTGCTACTTCTATGACTTGTACCTTGGCGGATTCAGGTTCTCTTCAAGCCTATATTTAAGATAACTCTAGTAATTGATTTCTGATTTAAAGTAGTTTTGTGCTTTCGTGTTCATCAGGATCACAACTCGTTTGAGTGCTTTAAACTTTTCTAGAGGGATTAAAGCAGTAATCGTTAGTTTAAGCATGGTGCTTAGACTCTTGGTTACTCGTGGATGCACCCTGCACTCTGGAACATGTGGTAGACCGCATAAGTGATAGTACGTTGGTCCTTTGTAACCCACCTCCCGTTTGTAGGACTAGTAGGACCGGGTTGCGACGGAAGAGGCATATTTAGCTATACTCTTCTTTAGTAATGTCCCTTGGTGAACACTAGAATAGAACACTAACTTAAGTTTGAAGTTAAAAGCCTTAGAAGTCCTCTCTTCCTATTTATCCTAACCTTGTTGCTATCCCTGTTTAAGTTTGACTCTAGTTAATCTCACACATTTCCCTATGGATACGATACTTGGAATACTCCGAGTGAAAAGCTACTACGATATCCTCTGAGAGATGAGGCATCGTGCCAGGCGTCTCTAAATTGATAGAAGAGAGGCTGCAACACTCGTTGTACATGGATCTGGGCCGCTAGTGAGGAGGTGTGGGCGGAATGGATGGCGCGTCTGACGAGAAGTGGAGCGGGGGCGCAACTGGCCATCAATGCCCTACCTAACTCCGCCTTTACTTTGTGACCGCCCTCCATGCAACCTCTTGGTGCACGTTGCGGAGATGGAGGGATGCCTATTCGGCTCCGGGGGCTTCTACCATTGTTGTCTGATCGGAGGGCTGGTGCCTCTCGTTGCCCTTCGCCTTGGGCTATAAGTAGGAGCCCCCGAGGGATGGCACCCACAATCTCAACTCTGGCAAACTCCTTCTTTAGATCCATCTCCCCATAATCATGAAGGTGTTAGAGTGTGACACCGCCCTCCGAGTGAGCCTCCACTTCACCCGGCAAATCACTCCCGTGAGATTGGAAGGATTTCGACAAAGCTGATCCGGCGGCATAGCACGGGGGAAGGCACGGTGCTATGGTCAGAACCGCAATCCTCTTCTCGTGCACCACCGACGTCGACACTTTCCCGCCATCAGGGCCCATCGAGCTCCTGTCTCACTTTCGTTCTCTAGAATGTGGAAGAATCCCGGCGACGTGGGTCACCCGGGGCTCTTCCATTTATCAGTGGAAGAGTCAGCAGTTCAGGGGCTCACCGAGCCACTGTGGTAGCAGGAAGGCAGCCCGCCCGAGGGCTCCGGCAGCACAGGGAGGCCTCCTGACCCGGAGGTGCGAGAAGGGAGAGGGGGGTGGATCATGGCCACCCGCTCTCGCCCCGACCACAGGGACAACGGGGGCCATCCCGGCCTTCACCGTGGCTGTCCGTGTGCCGTGGAAGCTCGGTCGAGGGGTGGGTCCTACCCATGGGGTTTCTGTCACCGTAGCGATGGTTGGAACTCAGCATTTTTTGCCACCATATATGGTAACTGGGTGGTTCCCATTGTAATGAAATTAGTTCTGTGCGTAATCTCATGCTCACGAGTCATGATCAGAGACTTTGGTCCCTCATTGGGATGGGCTCGATATGACGCTAGCCTCGGTGGCTAAGAGCGCCGCACCCATGCTACTAGCGGGTAAGTCCGTGAGAACCCCAAGTTTACAGTCATTCTGTTCCTTGGTCTTGGTCCCCAAGGGGGGAGATTCTTTGCTTCCCGACTGAGCCACTCATATAGTTCCCAAGCCCAGTTGACCGGTGCTTGGGGGCTTGCTGCCTCCCTTGTTGGGTCACCATGAGCGGCTCTAGGTCAGTACTCGGACATCGTTCGACAGGCGGCCGGTTCTGCTTATGAGCACCCAGCTTTGGCCCCTTGTGCTCATCCATGAACGTCCCTCGCACTTTAGGTGCTTTGGGTGACCTTAAAGCCCGGTGGGCTAGCCCTCGAACCCTCAGCTATGCCCCGTTTGGGGGGCCCCATGCTGTCATGTGGCTGGGTAGCTTGACCTGTTGACATAGAGATAATAAAAATTGAAATGAAATGGAACGAGAGGGGGAGAGGATGACATAGCTGGGAGTGCGTCAGTCAGGGCCGTCCCATTGGCGTTCGTCGGTCCTAGCTCGGGTCCCCCGTCGCTCGGCTCGCTCTGTCCATCCTGACCCCACGCAACTGGCGTATCCCTGAAACATTGTCCTTCTGGAGAAGGCAAAGGGCGATGAGTTTGCTATCCTTTGATATAGATGGAAACTCACAGGGTTGCTCGGAGGGAGAGCAGTAACGAAAAGAAAGAAAGGTTGGGAGATCGGACTTATCTTTGTTTTTGTTGTTGGGGCGTTGTGTCAGAGAAGAAGGCAGGCCAGGGTGGCTTGGCATGGATGCCGAGCTACAGGGGCAGATGGCTCGGCGATGGCCTCCTTTCACAAGAGGAGCGTTTTGGGCTCGCCTCGGTCGGGTCGACTCCTTCTGGGGAGTTGGACGCCTGGGCGGAGGGGCCAACTGAGCCATCGACGCGGGCGCCGAACTAGTGGGCGGAGGGCTCGGCGATGGCCTTCCCACGAAGGGAATGGTCGGGACTCACCTCGATCAGACCGGTTCCTTCTAGGGAATCGATCACCTGGATGGAGGGGCCAGGCGAGCCTTTGCAGCCACCCACGGTGTCCTGGGCCTTGCCGGTGCTTGGTTGATCGAGCGGCGTCGCCTCCTCGGTGTTCTTCTCCCCCGACATCTTGCCCGCGCCGTGGTTGGTACCAACTGAGCGGCGCAGTCCCGGTCGCCGTAGTAGGCCTGCTCGAAGCTGCCTTCAATGGTGATGACTCCATTTGCTCTGAGCATCTTCAGCTTTAGGTAGGTGTAGTTGGGGACGACCATGAACTTGACGAAGTAGGGCCGCCTGAGCAACGGGTGGTAAGTGCCAGGGAAGAAGTCGACCACCTCGAAGGTGAGGGGCTCCTTCCGGAAGTTGTCCGGTAGCCCAAACGTGAAGTTTAGCTGGATGCGCCCGAGGGGCACGGCTTCCTTCCCCGAGATGATCCCGTAGAATGGCGCCCTGCTCGGGTGTAGGCTGCTCCATGGGATCTTCATCTTGTCGAGGGTGCTGGCGTAGAGGATGTTGAGGCCGCTGCCTCCATCCATGAGCACCTTGGACAGGCGCGTGGTGCCCATGATCGGGCTGACCACGAGCAGATACCATCCCGGATGAAGGACACAGTCAAGGTGATCGCCCTGATCGAAGGTATGGCCGTCTGTGACCACTGGAGCTGCATCGGGGCGGCCAGGGTCTCGACAGCGTTCACCTCCTGCTCGGTGATGCGGCGCTGCCGGCGGGACTCCTGAACACAAACATCAAGATTTTTTTTTGGATGAAGTACTATTTAGAAGAATATGCTGGCTCTAACTAAGTCCAATTTCAATCGTGTGAGGAACAAACCGAGCTTGTAGCAGAGACTTGCTGTAAACTTAGGGATTCGGCGATGCAGTTCTTTTACCTTATGTAGATGGCCCTTTGTTTTTAGAGTTGTGTTTTGAGTCAAGCTTGGGTTGTTATGTAAACTTTGTTCGCTTGTTTGGTTTGGGTTGTTCAAATGTACTCCCTCCATTCCAAATCATAATATGTTTTGGCTTTTTCTATATATATATATATATATATATATAATTTTTACTACATACTTAGATATACACAATCTCTACATACATAGTAAAAATAATGTCTAGAAACACTAAAATGTTTTATAATTTGCAACAAAGAGTAATACTTATGGTGATATTTTAGATCAAAGGCATTCACCTGTTTTTATTGAAAGCTTAACGAAAGCCCAAGAACCATGGCTGGGATTACCAGCTTACAATAGAGAGTAAAGAGTTTAACTCGACTCACATCACAACTATAACCAGACCTCTAAAACTTCAACTCAAAAGGAAAGGTAAACGCAGAGAGAACTAGAGGGCCACGCCTCTACCTTCTCCTACCAAAAAACCAACAGACCACAAAACTAAGAAACTTCAGATCACAGACGTGGCAAAGGAGATCAGTTTACACCCCACAGTTCGACTGAACATGATGCAGTGCCATCAAAATCTGACGTCAAGATCTAACAAGCATTTGCCAAGAGAAGAGAGATCATTTAGTCCGTCACCGGCTACAGTTTTGGCTTCAACACTGGGCGCCATTTCTTGATCAGCATCAGAATCTTGAAGATGATCGCCTGCGGTGAAGATAGGAGCTTCTTGTTGAAGACCACGTCATTCCTAGTTTTCCAAATCGTCCACATTGCACCTGCACATATAAAAAGCATTAGGTTTTGTTTTTTTTTTCTCTAGCAGCCTCCTTTAGCTCAGCAAAGACACAACTGGTTGGTGATCTCAACCAACCGAGTGAGCTTCTTAAAAAGGACCAAAGATATATAGCAATGGGGCATTGGAAGAGAATGTGGTCTGTGGTTTCCAATTGGTCACACACAGCACATTCCTCCGGGCCTGACCATTGTTTTTTCTTTAATTGAACACTTGATTGAATTTTATCATGGGCAGCCATGCACAGAAATTTTTAACTATTAGAGGAATGATGCATCTCCATATCATCATCATTTGAACATCTCTAATACCCCCTGAAGTCATTAGTTTGTAGAGGGAAATGGTTGAAGATTTTCTAGATTGTTCCAAGGCCCAATATGCCGTATCTCTCCCTTCTGAAAGAGTAATCTCACTCAGCATGCTCTAAAGTTGAACTCATTCTTCAGTGAGGATGTCATTCAGTTGTCTTCTAAATTGAATTTGCCATTGACCATTCATATAGACTTTTGCAATCTCGATATCCGGTTGAGCAGTAATGTGAAACAGGTTATGGAAGGTGATTTTCAGGGGACAATCTCCTATCCAACAATCAAGCCAAAACTGTCACACCCTAAAATTTGCTTTTCCAAAAGTAGAGTTGAAATTGATTTAATTTCATTAATTGCTTTACATTCATAGGCAAATATTAATGATTTGCAAAAATCTTAAAATGAAATATAAGGTAGAAACCATGAATTGTTGCATTCATGATGCTGCATTGTTTTCATGCTTGCTTTGTGTGTGTGTAGGCTCTCTTAAAACCCCTCTTCAAAAATTTACTTTTATTTAGAATAGGGAAAACCTTTTCTTTGTTTTTGGGCTTCGATCTAACCTAACTATCCCCTAACCCCTCCTAGCTAACCCTAGCCCACCCTAGTTAATCCCAGCCAGCCATGGCTTGCTTATGGCTAGCCACAGACAGCCCTGGCCCACCTCTGGCCGGCCACAGCCTGCTGCAGCCGGCCATAGCCTATCCCAGCCGGTCACAGCCGCCCCCAGCCCGTCGCAGCCAGGCCGCAGCTGCCCTGGCCGGCCCCGGCCTCCTTTGCCACGCGCGCAGCAGCAGCTAGCCGCGCTAGCCCGCGCAGCCACGCGCCAACGCGCGGTAGCCGGCCTAGCCGTCCCCGCAGCGGCCACAGCCACGCCAGTCCGCGCCTCAGCCAGTCGCTGCCGCGCCTTTAGCCCCGCGCCCGTGCCTATACCCAATTGCCCGCCAGCGGCGACCATGCTACAGTGTCATCTCCCCCACGGAGACGGGCTCCAGCCCAAGTCGGCCCCACCGCCTCTAGCTCCGTTTTCCCCGCCGCTCACGAACCGAGGTTCGTCGCCGTATTTAGGGGATGAGTTTGCCGCCCCTACCGCTTTTCCCAACCCTAGCCACCTCTGCTCTTGCACGCCCTAGCCCTAGATCGAGCCACCGCCGCCCGAGGTCACCACCGACGTCTATCTCCATCCTCGCCGCTGCTTCACTGTGGTGAGTAGCGCTACCGGTTTAGCGTGGAGCCGGGGAGTACGCTCGTGCCGTCCGCGTGCCCTCTCTCCCTCTCTGTGCGTCGCTCCACGCCGCCGTAGTGACGCCGCCGCCACCGAGCCGCTCCGCCGCGCGGTCCGCCGCCTTCGACCGCACCCCGTCGTGGGGATGGAACCCATCAGGTTCACCGCGTCCCGCGTTGCGTCCCCGTGCCCTCACCTGGCTTCGCCGTGCCCTGCAGCGCCACCGCCGCGAGCTCGTCGGCGCCGGCCATGGCGCGCCGCTGCAAACTCGCCGCCGCCCCGCCTTCGGTCCACCGTGGACTAGTGGACTCGGTTCATGGGACCGGTCCACTGTCGGTGCACCGCCCACAGCCAATCGTAGCCCGCCACGCGGCCGGTCAACCCGGCCACCGCCGGTCAGCCCTGGCGGTTTTGCAGAAAAGCCCCCGCCTTTTCCTATAATTAACGCGCCGTCCACCATAGTTCAAAAATAATTAGGTTTAAGTCCTATTTTTAGCGGTTTAGCCCATGAAGTCATTGGTTTTTGCACCCGAAGTCCAAAAGCCTTTTCTTTTTTAGTTTCAAATATTTTAAATGCAAAATTTGTTCGATTTAATTACAACAATGCCATCAGTAACTTGTTTAGGCCATAACTTGCTCGTTTTAGCTCCGATTTAGGTGGTTCTCGTCTCTACGGTTTCATCTTGACGCGTAGAATAGTTTTAGAGTTTGTTTACTCCTGTTTCATGTATTGGTGTACTGCTTCTATTTAAATGCATGTTTGCTTGCATGTATTGCTCTCGTGTGTGATGTTTGATGCGTATAGAGGATGACACGTTAGTGGGAGACGAGGAGCAGGTTCCCAACGAGTTTGAGCAGCCCGAGCTTGGACATGGCAAGTGCAGGCTCCATTTGATCATTTTGATTACCTACTCATTATTTAATTCACTTTTACTTTCATTACATGTGTCTTAATATTGCAAACCCTAAGGACATTACTAGCTCTTTACCACCATCCTTGTATCCCTGGGGTTTCATATTTTGGGTAGTGTAGTTATGCTTAGCTGCTCCACCCACGTTTATTACATGATGTTGAAAGTAATACTGACTAATGGCTTATTGCAATAATTGTTAAAAGATGCTTTATAGCAACATGGTTTAAGGTGAAAGGGGGAACGAGTACTGGAGCCTTTTCCCTAAGGACCGGTTCGTGGAGCGACCACCTGGGACATCGCGTACAGCTTCAAGCCAAAAGGCTCTGGCTTGATGAATTAGGAGGACCTCTGCTAGTAGCGTGCAGCTTACCGGGTAGGTGCATGAGGGGAACCAAGGTAATGAAGATTGAGTTACGGTTGTCCAGGTCTCGTGGCTACGGGGACGGCTGCAGTGTGCCTAGGTGAAACCTTAGCAGGTTGCATTCTATTAATTAGAACCTGTGAACAGTCTCGTAGTGAAACCCTGTCTGCTCACCTCGGTACTGTTTTGGGGCTGATCACCCCGAGCATATGGGGATCACAACTTGAGGTGAAAGTGTACAACCTCTGCAGAGTGTAAACCTGGTATATCAGCCGTGCTCACGGATACGAGCGGCCCAGACCCTCACATGATTAGAAATTGGTTCGGATGAACAGGCGATGATGGTTTTACAGGTTGAGGTTGCTACCTCAGTTTATGATGATGATATAATGATATTCTCCTTCTTTATAATTAATGGTTGGGATCTTTCACTCACCTTAGTAAATAGGTTGCAATAATAAAAGTTTGCCAACTAAAATGCTAACCTGCAGTAAGCCTGAGTCAGCCTACCTTTGTTTAAGCCTTGCATTTCATTTACTTTCCGCCTGTACTTGCTGAGTTCAACATGGACTCACCCTTGCTATAATCACAAATAAAGGCTGCTCTGACTCACAAGACTGGGAGGAGTTCCCTGAAGATCTACCAGGGTGTTAGGCTCGCGTTCCTGCCATCGACCTTCCTTTGGCGAGGTGGATCCGCTACGCCGTCGTCTTTGTGCAACCGTTGAACGCTATTGTTTTGTTTCCGCTAGAACTTTGATGAAAGACTTGTAATAATGATACTTGTTCTCGTTTACGCTTTTATGTACGAACACTGTGTTTTGGACCATTGATTAAGTCATTGCATGTGTGTAATTTGATCCTGGCACACATGTAATATACGCCTGGTTTTATCCTTCAAAATCGGGTGTGACAAAAACCTAGTCTGTTGCCCACTTCTAACAATAACACCTCTACCTTTTTGGTGCTATTCTCTCGTATCTAGACGCGATCTCAAGAATTGGGAACCTTGCTCTCTCTTAACTTGAAAGTTGCTTTTCTGGCCCAAATACTTATTTCTCAAAATAGTGCGGCACAGACTGTTGTCACCTCTTTCTAACTTATCAATCCATTTAACCATCAGGTACACATTCATAGCTCTAGCATCCAAAAAGTCCAGACCACCAAACTCTTTTGGTCTATTGAGTGCCTCCCATTTGTTCATGTGGTATTTCCTCTTCTTTCCTGTTCCTTGCCAGAAAAATCTTGATCTTAAGGAATCTAACAGCTGAAAATTGCCTTCATATAAGTGATATACTCCCATAGTGTACATTGGTATACTGGACAAACAAGGGTCAATTAGAGTTGACTTGCCTCCTAAAGAGATATTCACATTGCCAGGTGCCAGTCTTTTCTCAGTCTTATCACTAACATACCTTAATTGAGTTTTAGTTATCTTTTTTTTTGCGAAGGGAAGGGAGACTTGTATTAAATCCTGGCACAGTACATCCACAAATTACACATAAAAAAATCTAAAATAAAAAATACACAATATTCTATCCAGATTTTTCCATCGTCTTCTTCCCAATGGCTTCCCTTGAACACTAGAGCCAAAGTGCAGTCCTTATGACGAATCCAACGACCAACCGTGGTCACTGACTGGCATACCCAGGTAGTTCATAGGAAAAACTCCAAGCTTGCAGTTAAGAATTTCAGCCACAAGTTGTTGACCAGATTCTTCCAAACCCACTGTGAAAACCTCACTCTTGTCAAAATTAATTTTCATGCCAGACATGGCTTCATAACAGGACAAGATCACTCTAATGTTCTGGAGATACTCAGTAGAAAATTTGAGAAGGATGACAGTGTCATCTGCATACTGCAGGTGTGTCAGACCTCCATCTATCAAACTGGAGACTAGTCCTTGAATTAGACCTGCATCACTAGCTCTAACCATAATTATGGTGATATTATTCCTCTTTTTTGAGAAATGAAGTCGGACGACGTTAAAACTATGGACATCGGGCTGGCATGCATCTCAACCAACCGGGAATGGCCCCCGCTGTACTGGTTCCCCGGGCCAAACGGCAGGATTCGCGTGCTGGTACTACGTGCAAAGGTAGAGGCGCTCGGTACACTGAAGACGTGCTGCGACTGCGAGCACCGAAGCCTACGCACATGGATGCATTTGTCGCGCATGTATCACGGACGTGGTGGTGCATGCGAAGGTTGGTAGGTCTCGATCGGCCGCACTCTCTATAGCTAGCTACGTGACATATCGCACGAGGCGCCACAGAAAAAGCTGGCGGTCGATCGGGTCGAATGTCGTGGTCGTCTTTGTTTTGTGTTCATGCGGGTGTACGTATCTCGATTTGAGCCGTTAGGTGGGTATAGGTAGGTGCACACATATGTGCGCTTGTGTCCGTTGCATGTCTTTGTTTTGTTCGTTCTGCGGGGTTGATACCGCCGGCAAGAACCTTGATTCCGTACGTGACAATAACGATGGTACCCCATTAATTACCTTGCTTTAATTTGATATACTAGGTAAATGACTGTGCGTTGCAGCCGAAAAAACTAATGCCATGATAATTTGAGTATAAATATAAGTTGTATTACTACCCAAAAAAACTATACTACGAGTGTGATGTTCGGAACATCAACATTACAGTTTTCATGAAGGGTAGACAATTAAAATATAACTCAATTTTTTATGTGAAACTGAAACAATTAAGTTCATACTGTGAGAACCTACTTCATTATTACTATCTAGCTAGTCTATCACTTCTTGTCTACGACACGCTTAAGATAATGTTGCATTTTTTTTCTAAGGTGTAGTTTTTTCTTTCGTAAGATGATATGCTTGTCGACGCTTCTTATTTTTTCTCATCCCTCTTCTTCAGTCATGGTAGCAGTGCGGGTATAACCCTGGGTACCCACGGCGTAAGACATGGGCCACACCATCAGGGACGGTCCAGCCCACAAGATTAAGGCGTGTGGTGCAAGGCACTGCTCAGCGTGCACCGCAAGGCTTCATGAAGGAATCTTGAAGATAGAGAGAGATCTGATCGGATATACTAGATATCATATTCCTTATAATGATTATCATGTAACCAACTAGATTTAGATCTAACCAACCTGTAACCCTACCCCTGGCTATATAAGGCGGGTAGGGGACCCCTCAAAATCATATCTCATCATCTCATACCATCCACCAGAACACAGGACTAGGCTATTACATCGTATTGATGGCTTGAACCTGTCTAAACCTCGTGTCCCCATGCCCATCTTACTATCCGGTTTCTGATCATGTGCACCTCCACCACACAATCTGCCGTTGTGGGTATTACCCCTCGTGGACTATCGACGATATCCCATCAACAGTTCGCACACCAAGTAGGGGTGTGCATGCTGATTCCCATGGCGAACCAGATGGTGCGTGTCCCAAGCTCTCCTTTCTCCCCCCAGCCAGGCTAGTCCTTCACGGTCGGATCCATTTCCTGGGTCATCAACATTGATGGTAAAGGGGAGATCGTGGAGGCGGTTCCGATCTTCTTGCCAACATCTGCGGTAGCAGATCCAATCTCGGAACCCATTCCGGGGTCATCTTCCTCGCTAAGAGCTCACCACTCGGCGCCTCGTCAGCCGAGGAAGCCCATCGAAGAGGACGATCTGATCGTTTCCATCAATCAGGTCGGCAAAGGCTTAGCCGATTGCTTGTCTCTTGTAGAGTCGGTCTTAAATCGATCTACTGGAAGCAACGAATTTCCGCCACTCTAGCACCACCAGGCAGTCATCGCTAAGTGTTTCGCTCGTTCACGCCGTCCAAGGTGGCAAGTTGAAGATTTGGTGATCACGGCTACTCTAGAGGGGCGCATGGTTCATCGCCGACCACTCCCCAAATCTTATCTACCTAAGGCTGCTTGGGAAGCTCTAGTGGAGGATGTCTTGAAGGCCCAGCCCTTTGGGCTGACCAATGCGGCTGCCACCTATCAAAACTCCATGCAAGATCGTTTCGCCGACCAGATCCAACGTGGATATGACCTCCCCAGATCCAATCTGCCTAAGGCCGATCAGGTGACGCCAACAGTGAACATGGTGCAAATCTGCCCACTCGATGAGGACTCCCTGCTCACGATCCTAGAGGAAAGCCCAGAAACGGATTTAGAGGATTCCACCTGCATCATCCCTAGGCGCTTTGATGGAGAACTGTTCATGGTCAGCCACGACATCATCGCTCAAGATGGGGGGACTAGCGCCCAGCGTGGAGCTCGTGAAGGCAGGAACGCTGATCGTGCATGACGTCATTGGGAAGAAGCGGATGCTGCCAACATAGCCAACGCTGCCGGCGGGGACCCGACCAATGCGGGAGGTAATCTATGCCCTTTTGTTCACAATCTTGATCAAGAATTTTTCCATGTTGGCAACCAGGACGTCGAGCAGACACCGAGCATCAATCTAGCCGTGGCCGCTCATGAGTTGGACAGACTCCAATAGACGTCGAAGATTGTCAAGGTCAGAGTGCTGCTTAAAGCAGCCCAAGTTCAAGTCAATGAGCTCCACAATGACCAAGCTCCCTCCCACTCCACTGCGTCGAATCGCCACCGTTCCACGGGCCAAGACCTTTCCCGTTCCCACCGAGCAGGGGGACGTCATATTTCCCTCTCTCGCCACCAGGGGGACGACTAGTACCTCATGATGGGGTCAAGAGGCAACTACCCATCAATCCTGGCCAGCAAGGGACCGGAAATCAGCATGCCCAGCGAGGAGCCAGGAATTGACATCCCCAACTAGCCCAGGACAATCTTGGCAATGCCAACTAGGAAGTCGATCAGCCAGTCGATGATGTTCGTAATGTCCTCAACGCCCGCCATGATGTTCATAACCACATAGAGAGGCAACACCAAAAGTGCCATGAGCAGGACGATCCCACTAACACTTTCTCGCCAATTGTTGTAGTCCTGGCAACATTGCCATGCCTACTACCGACAACGCTGCTTTGCCCGCTGCCGGTAACCCCGAAGGACCTCGCCCCTTCACAGCAAGTCTCTGGGCCATTCAATGGCCAGCAAACTTCAAGATCTCAGGGGTTGAACCCTATGATAGCAAGGTCAATCCTGAGCAGTAGTTATAGCTCTATGCCATTGCCATTCGTGCTGTCGAAGGAAACAATGATGTGATGGCAAATTATTTGCCCGTCATGCTTGCCCCTTCAGCAATGAACTGGCTCACTAGCCTGAGAGTGGACTCCATTGGCTCTTGGGATGATCTCAAGAGAGTATTCATCGAGAACTACATGGCCATGTGTGTCTGACCAGGAATGAAGCATGGCCTGGAGAAGCTCTATCAAAGAACCGATGAATCTCTCTGTGGCTACATCAGGCATTTCTTGGAAACGAGGAACTCCATCCCCAACATCAGTGACGGCGAGGTCATCTCTGCATTCATCCAGGGTCTTTATCACCACCCCGAGCTGCGTTCCAAGCTCAATCGGAAGACGCCGTGTATAATCGGTGAGATGTTCCAGATAGCCAACTCATATGCCGACGCCGAAGAGGCCGACAAGCACCATAAGGATGATGTCGCTCGGACTTCTTAGTCCGATCACTAGCAGCATCGCAATGATGATCACCGAGAAGAATGGCGTAATGACGATCATGATCGTCGCTATAATGGCAGGCCAAAAAGCTCGAGGGTCGGGCAGTTTCATCGCCGCTGACCAGATAATGTCATCGCCTCAGTTGAGCAACCACATGCTAAGCGCAACTACAATGACGACTACGAGAAGCTCCTTGATGGTCCATGCCTCATACATAAAAACAACAAACATACAATGCGGCAGTGCTATGGCTTAGACACGGCCTACCACTATGAGGAGAATAAGAGGTCGAAGAAGCATGACGACTGCATGGATTTCGAGCACCCTAAGGACACAAACAATGCCTTCTAAGATGCGAGCAAGGCTGTTGGGACAATCTTTGGAGGAGTGGCTGCCTCCAAGAACAAGCGAAAGCAGAAGTTTACCGCTCGCCAGGTCCTATCGGTCACCAAAAATGATACCATCACTGATCCTAGGTACCAGAACTGGTCAAAGTACCCCATCACCTTCAGTAGGGCCGATCAGTGGTCAGACATTCCCTGTCAAGGGCGGTTACTGCTCGTGCTGGATACCATCATCTAGAGGGAGCGGTTCACAAAGGTCCTCATTGACGGTGGGAGCGCCCTCAACATACTTTTTGCCGAAGCCCTAACTGAGTTAGGCCTCTCCAAGGAAGACCTCATCCCCATCGACTCTCCTTTCTAGGGGATTGTACCTGGCAGAGCGTCTCAGCCTTTAGGCGAGATCGCATTGCCCGTCCAGTTTGGCACCATCGAGAATTTCCATACCGAGTATGTTAACTTCCTGGTGGCCAACTTCGACACCGCATACCATGCCATCCTCGCCCGACCGGCTCTAGCCATGTTCATGGACGTACCACACTATGCGTACTTGGTCATGAAGATACCGGCGCCCCAAGGAATCTTGAGCCTGCTGTGGTAGAACCTCCTAAATTATAGGGCCCACATGCACCTGTCACTGTCCAACGACCTTTGACATCTATGCATACGTTCCCGATAACTTAAGAAGACTATCGAGTGTCCTCGGGGAACCCCAAATCATCCACGATTTCCGAGCAGGATCACATTACAGAGTCATTGCAGTATTACAACAGTTTATTCAAATAGATACATCAGAGTAAATATAGCGGAAGACTTATAATAACATAGTTTACAAACCATTTGTTTCAAACCATACAACTAAGTTCAATTAATAATACAAACAAAGTAGTGGAGTGGCATTATAATATATTACAAAACACACAATTAAAGCTGCCCTGCCCAAGGACCACACATTTACTTATCGTCATCACACTGAACAATAGTCATGCAGCACGATCCAAAACAGATCTGCTCATGACCCTCACCTGTAACAAGGGTCAACGAACCCTGAGTACAAAAGTACTCAACAAGACTTAACAGAAATAAGAATTAAAAGAACACAGGAATGCAGGCTCATGGGATTCAAGGTATGGCTTTAGCAATAATCAAGGTTCTTTTGCGTAAAAACACTTTAACAAAATTCTTTATATCAACATTTAAAACTTCATAAAGATCATATACAAAGCTAACATGATCCGCATTGAGATCATGAAACTTCATAACCAACACCTTCTCAAACCATCCTCAAGTTCCAGTTATTAATACTACGATGATGAACAGTGAGTTGAGTCTCCATAACCGAGGAGCAACGACGATTCAAACCGATTAAACCCAGCTGGGAATTCTAGACCACATGACATATGCAGGTCCCCGACTTACATATACCAACCTACCCTTGGATCCTCTAAACAAGAACAGGTCCGCGCCACCCGAGAATACAGTACTCCACCAATCCAGCCTATTGCCACGTGGGTACATGCTATTCCCGCCATCTCTCCACTCCCAGTGCGTGAGTAGCCATTCTTGTAATAGAATCGCCAAGTTAAGGCTTACCGGAGTATGTGGTTAGTACTACAAAGTCTCACCTCATCCAATTCAATAACGGTACGGGCCTTAATCGACACAGGCGGAAAGAACCCGCTCACAAGACATCCATGTCTTGTGGCTCACACACACTGAGTCCGCCCAGTCAAGATTTATTACTCCACATTCCCATATCACATGTTAACATAATTAACCAAAGTTCCATTTAAAGTTCACAGGTGATAGGTAATCACCCGACTTTCATTATTCTAAGCATAGCTAAGCAAAACTAGGCATATACGAATTTAAAACTGGTAATATGGTAAATATGGAATAACAAGGTTGGTAATGTACCAATTCGGTTTTCACTTGACTCCTAATCACTTAATGCAGTAAAAAGAAGCAAAAGCGAAATAAATTTGTAAAATATAAGGTAGGGTTGCATGCATCCGGGGCTTGCCTTCGTTGACGAAAAAATCTGGGTCCGGAGTCATTCCACCAATATCAACACCAACCTCCACAGACGGATCAACCTCCTCAACTACTTGATTAACTACCACGTGTTCACCTTCGTTCACTACACGAAGTAACAATGCCATGTTTAACATGATGCGGGATACAAAATATGATGCTCCATGATGGATGCAAAATTAACAACTTGAATACAACTTTCCTTCGCGGTACAGTTATAAGTTAAACTAACTAAACTATTTTCGCAACACTCACATCAATTGCCAAGGATCATCACCAACTAATGACCCAAGAACATCACTCAATCAAAAACTCAAACAAAACCTAAATCACTAAAGGTTACTATTTGCTTTTATGAATGAATGAATTAATTAAGAATTATGAAATAAATCAACTTGTTCCAATTGGCCTCAAAATTTTTGTAAATGTTCATCACATGATAACTAAGTGACAAAACAATTTTCATAATTTTTGGATACATAAATAAGCCTAGAAAAATCATGGAAATCCATTTATTAATAAATTGAGCAATTTTTATCACATTCAAAAATTACTGAAAAACAATATTTCATATTTTTCTTAAATAGCAAGCATCACAGAGAGGTCACACAAAAATTTTCATAATTTTTGGAGCTCTAAATAAATCTACACAAAAATAACAAATTGCATCACTATTCATTCAAATCTGAAAAACAGAAAATTCATTTTGAACTACACAGTCACTGACACCTGGGTCCCACTTGTCATCCCCCACCTCCGGCTTTGACCGCGACGGCGACGGCGCTGACCGGAGCTAACTCACCGACGGCGAGACCAACGGCGAAGGCAACTGCACCACCACGTTCCCTACACTACTACGCTTCGATTGGTGGCACAAACGAGACTAAACACTGACTGGACCGAGCACAACGACGGCCATGGCGGACACGACGGTACGGCCACGCTACGCCGGCGACACAAGGGTGGTAGAGGTTAAACACTTAGCACAGAAGGGTTCAGCACCTCACCCCGAACACGACTGAGCAATGAGTAGGGTTAGAGGAGCAACGAAGAGGCTGGTCGACGTTCCGACCAGGCACGGTGGAGCAGACCGTCGTCGGTGGCGATGCTCAGTGGCTGTGGTGGTCAAAATGAGAAATCAATGGGTCATAGAGTACCACGGCATCATGGCGAAGCTGAAACAAGACTCAGCAAGGGCAGAGGCGCACCGTGGAGCTCTGGCCATGGCGAAGTGCTTGCGGCGGGGACGTTGCCGGCCGCGAGGAAGAAGATCACGCAGAGCAGTTTTCCGGTGAAGTCATGCAACAAAAGCGGGTCGGTTGGGTGCGCAAGGAGCAGGCGGAACTATTGAGCGCTACGCTGCGACGGCACAGGCGCTCGTTCGACGGTGGGAGCTCGTCGGAGATGAGCAAGGCAACGGGAAAACAGAGGAGGAGGAAACGGCAAGGACGACGGCGGCTCAGGTTATAAAGGATGGCCAGGAAGTGCAAGGAATCCACGGTGAAGCCATTTCCCTCGCCAGCGCGACACCCAGATGGCCACGCGCGCGACTGGAAGCAAGCCGAAGGATCGCCGGCAATGTAGCTTAGGCGGTGAACACTGTTCACAGAAATTACAAAATTGCCATTCGCCAAAATTCACAAATTACTCTCAATTTTTCATAACAACTCAAAAATCTCCAAAAACAAAAGTTGTTCAAAATCAAAAGTTCTACAACTTTGCTTTTATAACCAACCCCTAATTCGGTCTACATTTTGAAATGAACTTTTGAATTCAAATAGGGGACATTTAAGGAATTTCACCTTTTCAAATAACTTCAAATTTTTCTAAACAACTTGAAAAACTCAAAAAACAAACTTTATACAACTCAACAAGCTCTACAACTTTTCTTTAAGACTCAACCCCAAAATGTGCTTCTATTTTGAAATGGGTTTTCAGGGTAGGATTTAAATATTGAAAATCAAGGTTTTTGGAATTTCAAATCAATACTCAGATTTCGAACTTGATTCAAACAATACCAAGCAATATTTGTAACATAAAGGTAAACTTGTTTTAGTGAATGCATATCAAAGTTTGCAATATGACCGATGCCTTGCAATGCATATGATGATATGTTCGGTTTTTAATATTTAAACACCCGGGGTGTTACACCTGCGAGCCAACATCGCCGTCACTTATGCATGCAAGAGAGAAAGCCTTGTACTTGCTGAGGCGCTCGATCTCTCACACGCATGGAGAGCTATCTCATCGAGTCCAAGAAGGTACCCACGGAGGAGCAGGAGATTTCGATGGTGGATGCACCCCGAGCAGCTACGAAGGCGAAGGAGACCAAGGAGGTGGACCTCGGTACTGGCGACAAGAACAAGACCACCAAGATCGGGGCCAACCTCGACCCCAAATAGGAAAGAGTGCGCGTCAGCTTCCTACGCACCAACATAGACGTGTTTGCATGGAAATCAGTAGACATGCCTAGGGTGCCGCAGGAGTTGGTTGAGCACTCCTTAAATGTCTTGCCGACCGCCATGCCGATCAAGCAGAAGCTCCGACGATTCGCGTAGGACAAGAAGGAGGCTATTAGGGTAGAAATAACATAGCTCTTAGCAGCTAGTTTTATCAAAGAGGTGTATCATCCTGAGTGGCTGGCTAATCTAGTCCTTGTACAAAAGAAGAATAAATAATGGAGGATGTGCGTTGACTACACCAATATCAACAAACACTACCCTAAGGACCCCTTCGGCCTACCTCTATAGACGAGGTCATTGATTCCACCACCGGTTGTGAACTCCTATGCTTCTTAGATTGCTACTCTGGTTAACATCAGATCGCCTTAAAGGAGGATGACCAGATTAAGACTTCCTTCATCATGCCCTTCAGTGCTTATTGTTACACCACCATGTCCTTTGGACTTAAAAATGCTAGCACCACCTACCAAAGGGCCATCCAGCATTGCCTCACCAAACAGATAGGGCGCAAAGTCGAAGCATATGTCGACGATGTAGTGGTTAAGTCTAACACTACCAATGACCTCATCACCGACCTCGACGAAACATTCACCAACCTAAGGAAATACCGATGGAACTGAATCCCACTAAGTGCATCTTCAGTGTCCCATCTGGTATCCTCTTAGGGTACATCGTTAGCTACCGTGGCATTGAAGCAAACCCTAAAAAAGTATCGACAGTCACTAACATGACGCAGCCGACCTATGTCAAGGATGTCCAGAAGTTAACAAGGTGTATGGAGGCTTTAAGTCGTTTCATATCACGACTAGGTGAAAAAGGTCTCCCTTTCTTCAAGTTCCTTAAAGCCAAGGAGCATTTCACCTGGACGCCGGAGGCTGACAAGGCATTTGCTGAGCTCAAGCTTTTCTTGACAATATCTCCGATCATGATAGCACCACAACCTGGTGAGACCTTATTAGTCTATATCGCGGCAACTACCCATGTCGTCGGTACGGCCATCGTCGTCGAGCGAGATGAGGCCGGCTGTGCATACAAGGTTCAACGCCCAGTTTACTTCATCAGCGAAGCCCTGAACGAGTCTAAGACTCAGTATCCGTAGGTCTAGAAGTTCTTGTATGCAGTCTTGATTACGTACCGGAAGCTCCGCCACTACTTTGAGACATACAACATGGTCATGGTTACCGAGTACCCACTTGGAGATATTCTTCGCAATAAGGAAGCCAATGGCTGCATCATCAAATGGGCAGTAGAGCTCAGCATGTACTCCATCGAGTTCAAGAGCCGATAGACTATAAAGTCACAGGTGCTCGCTGACTTTATCACCGAGTGGACCAAGATGCAAGCTCCTATCCCAGCCGATAGTCCCAAGCACTAGAAATGTACATCGATGGAGCTCTCAATCTCGATAGTGCTAGGGTAGGCATGCTATTCATTACTCCATCTAGGGACGAGCTCCACTATGTCCTATGGATCCATTTTCCGGCCTCCAACAATTCCATTAAATATGAGGTGGCGCTTCATGGTCTCATCATCGCCATTTCCCTTGGCATTAAACACCTAATGGAGTACGGTGATTCTATGCTAGTTATTAACCAGGTCAAGGAGTGGTCCTGCACCAGCGAGAAGATGGACGCTTATTGCACCGAAATTAGGAAGCTTGAAGGTAAATTCTACGGTCTTGAGTTCCATCATGTCGTTCATAATGAGAACGAGGCAGACGACCAGCTATCTAAGATAGGGTTGACAGAGCTCAGGTTCTAGCCGGAGTCTTCATCCAGGATCTCACGACACCGTCGATCAAGCAGGGGCAAGAAGTCAAGGAAGCGCCCCTGCCGAGCAGTTAGTCCTGGCGGCTCCTGGGCCCAGCAGTGATTGGGGAGAGCAATTCATCAAGTACCTCACTACCTATAGAGGTGCCGACTGACAAGATTGAGATGGAGCGCCTTATTCGTCGCAGCAAGCACTATGTCTTGGTTGATGGAAAGCTGATGCGAAAGAGGAGCTGTTGCAGAAATGCATCTCTCAAGAAGAAGGTGAGAAGTTGCTCCTCAACATACATGTTGGATCATGTGGCAACAATGCAGCCTCTAGGAATCTGGTCGGCAAGGCTTTTCGAGCTGGTTTCTACTGGCCCTCTGTCGTTGCAGATGCAGAAGCGCTAGTTCGACGGTGTGAAGGGTGCCAATTTTTTGCCAAGCAGATCCATGTTCTAGCATAGGCCCTGCAGACGATCCCAGCCTCCTAGGCATTTGCATGCTAAGGACCGGATATGATTGGGCCCTTCAAGACCGCCCCAGGAGGATTCAAATATGTTTATGTTGCCACTGACAAGTTTTCTAAGTGGATTGAGTACAAGCCTCTCATCATGGCTACAGCGAAGAAAGCAGCAGAGCTATTTGAAAACATAATTCATAGGTTTGGTCGGCCGAACAGCATCATGACCGACTTGGGATCTATGTCCACCGGCAACGCTTTCTGGGATTTTTGTGAAGACCGGTGCATCTCCGTCAAATATGTCTCGGTCGCCCACCCTAGAGCAAACGGCCAAGTCGAACGGGCCAACAGCATGATATTAGATGCCCTCAAGAAGAGACTCTATGAGAAGGAGGAGAAGCATCCGGACAGTTGGCTTAAGGAATTTCCGGCTGTGGTCTAGGGGCTGCGGACTCAGCCCGGTCGCAACACTGATGTCTCGCCTTACTTCCTTGTGTATGGCTTAGAGCCGTGTTGCCTGCAGACGTCACCTTCCAAGCACCCAGGGTGGAGAATTTTGATGAAGAGTAGTCTGAGCAGCACCGACTAGAAGATGTTGATCGTTTAGAAGAAGAGCGCCTGATTACGTGTGTTCGGACAGCTAAATATTTGGAAGGACTGCGAAGGTACTACAATCGCAACATTCAAGAGTGATCCTTTGCGGTCGGTGATCTAGTACTCCACAAGAAGCAGAAGACCCATGGGATGCACAAGCTTTCGTCACCTTGGGAGTGTCCCTACATTGTTAAGGCAGTAACCCGACCAGGGTCATATAGGCTATGCGACGCAGATGGAGTGGACATCCCCAACTCCTGGCACATCGAGCTCCTTAGGCGTTTCTATCATTGAAACATTCTGAATAAAGATATGTACCCATTTATATATGAGCATTTAATAAAGTTTTCTTCTTGACACTTGTCCATTTATTCTTCGTGTTTAACATCTTTAAGATGCTTCATTTGCTCACCATCGAATTGCCGACCAGCCACATTCTTATTTGTGTTATTCAAAAGCGGCCCTGCTCCCGATTTCGCACCTAAGCATGCATGGGCAGTAGCGCTCTGTGTCATGAGCGGTCGGCAGCAGCTCCTCGGTGATGCCTGTATTCTTAAGCGTGTATGAGAATCAGCGCTCTACGCCATAGGTTATGGGATAGCTGGGGCTGGTGGCACGATAAAGAACCAACTATCAAGGAACTAATCATGTTTTAAATATGATAATTTTGAGCAACCATAATGTTTATATACACCTGCTCGGCAAAATATAGAGTTTATAGATAATTTTTATCCTAATCTACTCCTGTTCATTATCTTCATTACCGAACAGGTTAAGGTCATCCGCCAGCTTGGTCCCCGACTCTGTCGCATCTTCCTCAAGCTCATTGCTACTGGCGGTCGTCGTCCCTTGGGCGAAACCCATGTCGATCATCTCCAGCTTTACTGAGGGGTAGAGGGATCGGACTACCGCCAGTGCGTGGCCTACAGCGGAGCAGGCAGCGCCACGGGTAAACTCCTTGAAGCGCGCCAAGGCTACCCTGCACCTATCCACGATCGCGTCGGGACGGGGCGACCTGTCTCCGAATGCGCATGCCTAGGGCTCCGGCTCAGGGTCGATGTAGTCCATTACGGGTTTTATTCTCGTGACTATGTCATTGATCCTGTCCTGTTTGGCCTTCAGCCGTGCCTGGATGTCTTGGAATTGCACCTGGGAGTTAGTGCCGATCACTACAAATATCAAAGCCACGTGTTAAACATGCTCACCACTCCGGAAGATGAACTATTATCACGAGAACATACATTGGAGCTCCTCGGCGATCTTTCTCTTCACTGCACGCGCTTCCTCTCTTTCTCCAGTTGTGCCATCGACTCATGCGATAGGAAGAGCTCTGTCTCCAGCTCAGCAGGGGTTACATTAATGCATGGCGTAGGGGTAAAAAGCAAGGCATTATGCCATAAGGCCAAAGGTCTTACCATTTTTCTAATCAACAGCCGTGCTGAGCTGCTCGGTCAGTGACCAGTTCTTGGACTCCAGCTCTGACACACGTGACTGCAGCTTCTCCTTGTCGCCATGAGCCCCGGCCAAGCTCCTTTCGAGCGCTTCCATCGACTCCCGCAGCCTCTTGTTCTCGGCAAAGGCTGGGGCCGCCTGCTCCAGAAGGCAAGTGCGGTGCTCGGCTGTTTTCATTAGCTCCTGTAGCAACATTAATTAAGGATTGACCTTCACGACAACAAGCAAACAACATAGCTTGGTTTACTTGTATCTGGCTTGATGCCGATGCAAGGGTGGCCTGAAGTTCCTTCATCTGTTTGCTGGCTTCTTCCTCCTCCATGACCTCCAGCATGTCTCCTCGGCGTAGAAATGTTCTTGCAGCCGGAGGCGGGGCTTTCCAAGGACGCGGCGGCTCCCAATCAATTTCTTCGATGCCCTCGGGGATCTCCCTCGAGGGACCTTGCCTCTCGCTGCGCCGTGGTCCGATCGGAGCACCGAGGGCCATCTCCGACAGAGATGCTTGGGGACTCACCACCGGCTCACCCTCATTTACCGGCTCCGAGCTTTGGGTGTCCTCATCACTGGGGCCAGCTGCATCTTCGGATGCCCTCGGCGCCTCCTCCAACTGGTTTCCACCGATCATAGTGCTCAGAATAGGCTATGGAAGCAATACTTACAGGTCTGATCCCCTGACAGAGGGCCTGAACTTGCGCGGCCTGCCAGAGGTCCCTTGCCCTGCGGTCCCTGCTGCAGTCGTCAAGAAGCTCGGGGGTAGTCAGCTCGCCACCACGGTCTCTGGGCTTATAGTAGTTGTCTGCCCCGCTGGAGCCTCCCGTTCAGGCTCGAGGACTTCGTCATCAATTGCTCCATGGCCGGTAGTTTCCTAGGCTCGCCGGCTGGACGCCCCGGTGGTTGGAGTGGGGGTACCCATGCGCGCAGCCCTCTGTTGGAGTGTTTCCTGCTCATCTTCATCATCAGAATTTGCCAGTGCCACATACCTCTGGCCACTAGGGCGTGTGGTGGGCTCCCTAATCTTCACCCAGCCTTGCTTGCGGGGAGGCGTAGTTGTTCCTTTTCTTTTCTTCTTGGGCGGCTCTTTGTGAACCGGCTGCTTCCCACCCCTTGTTGGGTAGTGCTTGGGAGTGGCCTCCTCTTCCTCGCCGTCCAACTCGGATGACTCGTTGTCATCCAGCGTCGGACTCGCTGGTCGCCGGTCCCTGGTCGGCTGTGCATCAACAGCGGTCGGCCGTGTGCCATCTAGTACGCTGGAGAAGAACGTCACTCGGTCCTACGCAAAAAACATCCAAGATATGATGAAAACATTACAAGTGGTGAAGTAGTACTAGCTTAGTTGGTCGGATTACTTGCCTTTGATCGTGGATTTGTGAGGCTGTATGGCCTTTGTTGCCCCACATTCCTCAACGTCGTAGCGGCTAAGAACTTCTGGAGCCAGGCAGAGGCGTCGCCCCTTTCTAACTTCTCGGGTACCTCCCGAGCTATATCATCATCCCATGCGTACTCATACACGGGGTTAATCCTCTCCTTGCAAGGTTGGATCTGGTGGCATATGAAATTAATCGCAACACCAACCCCATCCAACTTGATTTTCTTGTGGATCTTCGTCAGTTCCTTCACCTAGGACATCTCCTCACTGCTCGACCTTGCCGACCAGTTTGCATTTGACAGTGCATAGTGAACCACTTCGTGTTCCACCCTTTCATCAAAGTATTGAGTGGGACTTGAATGTATTGGGATGCCATCCCGTCCCGCAGCACCAGGTAACAACCGTCGACCACCTTAGTTGATCCAAATGCCAAGGAAGGCTTTGCACAGATTGATGAAGGTAGAAATATGAAGGATACTGTTGGGATTCAGATAGCAGAGGCTGATGCCATAGTATTGGAGCATATTGCGCAGAAGGGATGGGCAGGAAGTCCAAATCCCCGAACAAAGTAGGCTTCGAAGACAACAATCTCATGGGTGTGAGGAGTCGGGAATAGCTCACCTGTTGCAGGATGCCATTCCCCGGTTTCCCTATCGGGGACGATGCCTTCAATTACCATACCATTGAGATCCTCTTTGGTGAGGGTCGATTTAACCCACTCAACATCATGGCTAATCTCCATGCGGCTGCGCTTCTGTCCCTTGGCCATGGCTCAGATCTGGATCTGGGAGAAGGATTTGATTCAATTTCTTGCGGAGATTTGCTCTAATGGCAGAATGGTTGAATGATTTGGAAGCAGATGCACAAGGAAGACGAAGCGATGGCAAAAAGTGGAGGCTTGCATCGCTGACGGCGGTCTTTATAATGGATCACCCCCACCCCTCTGCATTCTAGGGTTTTTGGGTAACCGTGCCGCACGCATGACTCCAAATCCTCTGAGGATGGATAATGGGCCATTAAACGGGCTATTCAGGTTTCCATTGAAGTAGGCCACATTTGACTACGGGTGTTTCATGCCTGGATCATTTGTGGTCAAGTGCTAAGCACACTCCACTTCTTTGATCTCCGAACATATTTTGACCATGCTATAAGATGTTGCTCTATCTTCTAGCAGGCTCGGGGACTAAGTGTGTACACTTCACCTTGCGGTGAGTGTACCGTTTCCTTTCCTACTGGTTCTTAGCTAAGCTAGGTACTAGTTGTGTGTTCGGTTAAGCATCTGGAGTCTTCTATTTTTGACCCTAGCGCTAGGTGAATTCTTCACCTACAGTTAGGCTCGGGGACTCAGTGTATACACCGCACCTTATGGTGCGTGTACTATTTCGGCAATAGGTCCTATGTCTCCTTATTGACTAAGTCACGGATGATAATCATCTGACGTTATAAATGGAGCCTAAGTATCTCCATGTTGACTAAGTCATGGATGATAATCATCTAACATTGCAAACAGAGCCTAAGTGTGTACACTTCACCTAAGGTGAAGAATTTTTAAATTTAATCTTGAGCTCCTTACATCCTTCTAGAAAGCCTTACTTGAGCAAGTTCAAGGCCTGCTGACCAATTAAACTGGTCGGCTATTTATTTTCTTCGGTTGGCTATCAGTTAAACTGGTCGGACTACTAGTTAAACTGGTCGGCTTCAAGCTAGACTGCTCGAATGTGATCAAGACGGCGTTGCTCAATGGATACAAGGTGCTCGGGGACTAGCTGTGGGGGGGTATAGCCCCGAGTACCCATGGCGCAAACACATGGGCTGCACCATCAGGGACGGTCCAGCCCACAAGATCAAGGCGTGCGGTGTAAGGCACTGCTCAGCGTGCATCGCAAGGGTTCTGGAAGGAATCTTGAAGATAAAGATAGATCTGATTAGATATACTATATATCATATTCCTTATAATGATTATCTTGTAACCGACTAGATTTAGATCTAACCGACCTGTAACCGTACCCTCAGCTATATAAGGCGGGTAGGGGACACCCTCAAAATCATATTTCATCATCAAATTCACAATCAATACCATCCACTAGAACACAGGACTAGGGTATTACGTCATATTAACGGCCTGAACCTGTCTAAACCTCATGTCCCTGTGCCTATGTTACCATCCGGTTCCTGATCATGCGCACCTCCACCACATAATCTACCATCGTGGGTATACCCCTCGGTGGACTATCGATGATATCCCGTCGACAGTAGCCCATCGTGCTTTTCCCTTTTCCTTTTACATTGCTTAGCTTCATCAACTTTTGCCTGTGTATTGCAAATATGTACACGAAAAATTAATGCAATTCCTTGGCAAAGTATTAATGTTGATGTACTCCCTCCGTCTTCAAATACAATGCATTCTGGCCATTTTTCAGACAAAATAAGGGAGAGTGCAATAGACGCATGTACCCCTCACTTGCCTCCCTAATGTATTGAAATCTGATTCTTTTTCGTATGATTAAAGGGTGAACTATTAGTCTCCTTATACAAAATATGGCAAGTACATGAATTACTTTCCTCATACAAAATAATCATATATTTTATTTAAGTAAACATTATCTTCTTTTTCCCCGAATGTACTATATTTGAGTACAAATTTCAAATGCCAGAATGCACCTTATTTCAGGACGGAGGGAGTATGTATGAAGGGTTACCTCCATTTATAGTGTTTGTCAAGTTTTTGAACGGACTACGACCATCATTATTATCCAACTGGTCCATGAAAGATTGAGGGTGTCAAGGGAGTACAACCACTTGTTATCAAGTTGCTCTTTGGCACACTTTAGCTGCGACAAAGCTAGTTGCTGATGTTGCCTACAAGACATGGTGTTAGGGTGCAAAAATTATTTCTCACCAAAAATAGTTCGAAATACACAAAAATTCACCAGCCTACTCGGTTGCAGTAGCCGCAAGACACAGCTCCAGTGAAGTTACTGCACAACTGTGTCTTAGCCCAAGTAGCACAACCGAGCGCCCGCACGTAAACTATGAAAGGCAGGTTGTTTTCACTAATCCCTACAGCTTATACGCCTAAACCTCCCACCGCACTTCATTGTCCTAGATGTATTCTTGTAAAAAAAGTTCAAGATGTAAGTCAGCCTCTTAATCCCCTCCAACCCCTTGGTTTAGGTAGAAAGCAACAACGCCCACTACTACAAAAAGTATTTTTAGGGGCGGCCGGTAACCCTTTGTAGGGGCGGTTTGGCCAGCCGCTCCTACCGAACCGTCTCTACAAATCATGCATTTGTAGGGGCGGTTCCCAGGCCGCCCCTACAAATCGATTTATAGGGGCGGTTGGTGATTGAGCCGCCCCTACAAATAGATTTGTAGGGGCGGCTGGTATTACGAACCGCCCCTACAAATCTATTTGTAGGGGCAGCTCAAGAACCAATCGCCCCTACAAATCTATTTGTAGGGGCGGCTGTAGTGCCAGCCGCCTCTATAATACCTATTTGTAGGGGCGGTTCAATCTAGAACCGCCCCTACAGTACGTTTTTCCGCCAAAAAAAAATTCAAATTTACAATTCAAATTCGACCAGAACTGTTTGTTTCTGCATATTCCATCCAGCATCCGCGTTGCCGAACGCCCCGCGACCAACGTTCCGAACCGCGGTCGCGTTGCCGAACGCCACGCGACCAACGTTCCGAACGCGACTACAAGCACAATAGTATTATATAAAGTACAATTACAAGTCCAATTCGTAATGATATATATATACAATCCATCATTAAATATACAAATTTCATACACATTGTTATCAACGTCCTAGAGCTAGCCTTTCAGTCTCACGAAGGTGTTGGTACTGAGGATTTGTACCTAAGTCAGACTCTCGATCATGGTAGGCGCCTCTGACGTGTACAATCTGGTCCAATATGAAGTTGCAAAGGTCGCCGATGAGCTCTAAGAGTTGGTCATCCTTGTATGGGTCTCTTTTTATTCCTTTCTCTTCTCTCCACTACAAGAAAACAAGTTTCAGTTTAGTATTTCATACCATTTATGAAGTTTTTATACTACGGGTGAAGAGGTTCAAACTTACCCTTAAGGGGTGTCTCCTGTAGGCACCGGTGTTACTCATCATAGAACATATATAGTATCTACAATGTACACTCCCAGGCCTCTACTTGGGGCACTGTGTGTTTTGCATATGAAAATATTAGGTAATGCTTTTGACAGCCATGTAACGGAGTACTGAAGAAGTAAGTTACACTTACCGCACATAGTGTTTTTTATAGCCGACTTTTCCTTCCTCATTTGGATCATGCCTTCCGTGATGATGAGAGACATAGAACCTAAATGCCCTGCTCAATTATTTTAGCAAATACAACTTGTTAGTATGCATAAGTGAACGTTACAAGTATGTATACAGACATATAAGCTAATGAGGATTGTCGATATGTATACGTCTTGAGAATCGATATGAAGTCTTTGTATGTCGCCGGGTCCTTATCTATTGAATCAAAGACCCATGCCATGCTCTTTCCGACATCGACGGCTATACAAATCCAGTGGTTGCTGCATGGATTTAATCATAGAACTAGATAAGCTCTTTTACATCGAATAAAATATATCGAACATAGCTTTAAGTTATAGTTGAACTTACTCGAAGTTGTATGGTAGCCATATAGTAGAGTGTTGTTGGAGATTTTTGAAAGCCAGAGCAATGTATGCCGCAACCTTAAGGGACTCTTCCCTTAGCTTCGCACAACGGATGCGCTCTTTCTCCCAAAGAGTCTTTGCAGCTGCTAGCTCTTTGGCATCCAGTGTCCACCGTTTAGGGTAATTAAAATTTGTTTGGGCTATAGCTTGAGGGTCTACATCGTCATTAACAATAACCGTTTCACCATGATGAATCCACACTGTGTAGTCCTCAACAAATCCTCGTATAATCAAATGTGATCTGATGATAGTCACATCTGTCCATGCCATACGGTTCTTGCAATCTTTACAGGGGCAAATAATTGTATCCTTATTCTCTTTCAATGTCGTTGCATGCTTCGTTGCGGCTTCAATAAATTTATCCACCTCTTCACGAAAACCTGCCTTGAACCTTAACGAACCATACATCCAAGAGTTCCTGTACTCCATCTTTTACAACAACAACAAAATAAACATTAAAGGACTACTTATTCAGATATATATAAAAATTAATCAAAGTAATAATTATTTGAGAATAATTGTATATACCTCAGATATATATGAATATAAATCTAATATAATTATATGAAGCATACAAACACACCATGGTAGAGGAAAATTAATTAATGGCCCATTTATCCATAAATAATTAAAATACATATTTATTGATTACAATAAACAATTTCAAAGACAACAATTAGCAATAATTATACTTTACACAATATCTTTCAGACAAACCCTAGTCCAATTTTATCAAACATAAATTTACAAAAACGAAATTAATAAAAAACCAAACCCTAGATCTAGATCACATGCACATGAAACATCCATAAAACTAACTAATGGTTCACTAAAATCAAGAAACATGGACCAAATAAGGGTATGATCTTGTTCCCTCCCTAATTTACCCTAGTACATTTAAAAGTTGGGTCTAATTTGCTCATAAATAGCTCAAGCACCATAGAAGAGAGAGAAAAACAAAACTCTAATTATTCACTAATCAACCATTAAAACTTTAAAAAAAGTGTGAAATAGAATTTTCTTACCTTCTACAACCTCTCCACCAAAGGATTTGAGACCAAAACCTTCCCCCCTTAGTAGAGCAATTTTTGGGAGGTGCCCAAGCCCTCCCCAACTTTCTTTCACGGGTTGGAGTGAATGACCCGAGGAGGAAGAAGGTGTTGCTTCAGTTTTATATGGGGTCATTTGTAGGGGCGGTGGTGATCTGAGCCGCCCCTACAAATGGAGTATGATTTTAGGGGCGGCTCAATCACCACCGCCTCTACAAATACCATTTCTAGAGGCGGGTGGTGATTGAGCCGCCTAAAAAATCATACTCCATTTGTAGGGGCGGCTCGTATCACCAGCCGCCCCTGTTGTTCCATTTGTAGGGGCGGCTGGTGTCTGGGCACCTGAGCAAGCCACTATAGGGGCGGCTCCATCACCAGCCGCCCCTACAAAAAAATTGAACCGTTGCTAAAAACCGTTTTTTACGTAGTGGCCTCACTGGGATTATACCAGTTGCTCATTTTCCTATCCCTAAGCCCCACTCATTTCTTGTTGTGAAGGACCAAAAATGGCGACCAGAGGGGGGGTGAATGGGAGCCATAAATTTATTTCGAAACTTTCAACCGCTGTCCCAAAAATCACCTCCAAAACAAGATTCAAGAACCGGGATGTCCACGAGCCAAACAAGTGGCTGGATGTTCCCTAGGAACATAGCGTGGCACCACAAAAGAAACGGAACATAAAATCGGAGCTCAAACGCGCAAAATACACACAAATCAGCGAGACTGGAAATTCTAGGCCTGGACCGAAAATTCCAAGGAGCAAAAGACAGCAGGAGACTAGGCAGCACTGGTTGCCACGGTGTGGCACCGTTCAAAGAACCGGTGAGCATCGGTGCTCTCTGGCCAAACAAAATGAGCGCAATGTTCTCTAGAACGCCACTCCGATGCTCAAGACCGGTGTACACTGGTTTGCATGATGCACAAGAAGAAAAATAGAGAAGTGAACGCCAGCGAAGGGAAGCACACCGTCGTGCAGCACACTAGGCACGGGACACCACCAGTGGGATAACCGGTGCTAGCAACCGGTGTATACCGGTGAGCATGGTGCGTGCGAACAAGACAGCAGCGGGCGAGGGCTGCACTGTGCCATGCTTCAACAAACACCGGTCAGCACCGGTGAGGGGATCGGTGCCCTCAACACCAAGACTGGTCCACAAGAGTAGAAACAAGAGCAGCACGGGGCAACAAGTAATCCCACCAAATCTTGGCTAAAGCAGCACCAAACTCCACAAAAAGTTGACCAGAAGATCACAAGGAGATTGGAAGTCTATCTTTAAGAAATCATCGAATAAGATTTTGCCAAACGCCAGAAATTTCAAATCTCGCGACGAACCCCTACTTTTCTCCCCAAAACACAAATCGGTCTTGATCTATAAGCTCATCTGGTTTCCAACAAATTCACTCAGTGAATCAACTCAACACACGTCCTTGCTCATCTCTAGATGATTGGAACCAACTCAAACAACCTGAAACAAAGAAATCGAGGCAAAACAGGATGAAGGGGAAAACCGTATAACAAAGAACGACAAAACAAAAATTGAACGAGGACAACTCAGATCTTGCCATCTAGAGGACAAGAGGAGGTTAGGGTCTCCATTGCCACACGAATCACGAGTTCACAACATATGGATGACACAGACTGGGCTAGTTCATCTATGGACCTCTACAACAACTAGGGGAGGGGAAAACCTAAAGGATGAATTGAAAACTAGAGAGGTAAGGACTGATTGGGGCAGCCCTCTCTTATTTATTGAGGCTATTACACATTCCCAAAGCATCCCTAGATATTTAGAGTGAACCAGCTAACCCAAAGCCTTCATGACTTAGCTTTGCCTCGAAATCTGCTGATCCGATGGCCGAAGGGTATTATGGTCCAACTCAAAATCTGCTGATCCGATGGCCACGCACCCTTCATGACTTAACTTTGCCTCGATGCAAGCCTCACGATGACACCACATGCCGCCTCTAATTCCTGCCAGAACCGCACCCAGGTTTTGAGGCCCCAACCATGTAACACCTCGGGTGTTTAAATATTAAAAACCGGACATATCATCATATGCATTGCAAGGCATTGGTCATGTTGCAAATTTTATTATGCATTCACTAAAACAAGTTTACATTTATGTTATAAGTATTGCTTGGTATTGTTTGAATCAAGTTTGAAATCTTTGTATTGATTTGAAATTCCGAAAACCCTGATTTTCAATATTTAAATCCGACCCTGAAAATCCATTTCAAAATCGAAGCACATTTTGGGGTTGAGTCTTAAAGCAAAGTTGTAGAGCTTGTCGAGTTGTACAAAGTTTATTTTTGGAGTTTTTCAAGTTGTTTAGTAAAATTTGAAGTTATTTAAAAAGGCGAAATTCCTTAAATATCCCCGTTTTAAATTCAAAAGTTAATTTCAAAATGTAGGCCGAATTTGGGTATGGTTTCAAAAGCAAAGTTGTAGAACTTTTGATTTTGAACAACTTTTGTTTTTGGAGATTTTTGAGCTGTTATGAAAATTTGGGAGTAATTTGGGAATTTTGGCGGATGGCAATTCTGTAATTTCGATGAACAGTAACCGCGGAAGCCAACTCACCGTCTACGATTTTCTTTCTGCTTCCAGACGCGACGGTGGCCGCCCTTGGCTTCGTGCTGGCTCGGGAAAGGCTCCTGCGTGGCTTCTCCTTGCTTCTGAGCCACTCTATAAGGACTTCACCGTCGCCGTTTTTCGCCACTCTCCTCCTCTGTTTTCCGATCGCCATCGCCATTTGCTTTCATCGTCGCGTTGCCGTCGCAGTAGTGCCTCAACATTTCGGCAAAGCTTGTTCTAGCTCTGCCTTTCTTCCTCGCACCAATAACCTCACCGTCGTGCTTGCGCCATCGTGGCGCGCTCTACTCTTTTTGTCCACCACGGTCGTAGAGCACCGCCACCGTCGATGTTTTGCTCTCCGTGTGGTTGCTCGGATCGTCGACCTGCTTCACCGTTGCTTCTTCGGCCCCATTCTTTGTTCCATCGAGTTTGGGGTGAGCTACTGGTGCTTCCTGTGCATGTCGAACCACTCATTCATTGTTCTTCCGATCCAGCTTTATGCTCTAGTGCATTCGAGGTGAGCTCCTGGTTCTTTCCGAGTTGTTTATGTGAGCTCCTGGTTCTTTCCGAGTTGTTTATGTGAGCTCCTGGTTCTTTCCGAGTTGTTTGTATGAATTCCTGGTTCTTTCCGAGTTGTTTATGTGAGCTCCTGGTTCTTTCCGAGTTGTTTATGTGAGCTCCGGGTTCTTCCGAATTGTTTATATGAGTTTCGGGTTCTTCCGAGTTGTTTGTGTGAGTTCTTGGTTCTTTCCGAGTTGTTTGTGTGAGCGGGTGTTTTGAAAATGAATTTTTCCTTTTTCAGAAATGATTGAATAGTGCTGTAATTTGTTATTTTTGTGTAGATTTATTTAGAGCTCCAAAAATTATGAAAATTTTTGTGTGACTTATTTGTGATGTGTATTATTTAGGAAAAATATGAAATGTTGATTTTCAGTACTTTATGAATGTGATAAAAATTGCTCAATTAATTAATAAATGAGTTTCCAGGATTTTTCTAGACTTATTTATGTATCCAAAAATTACGAAAATTGTTTTGTCACTTAGTTATCATGTGATGAACATATACAAAAATTTTGAGGTCAATTGGAACAAGTTGATTTATTTCATAATTATTAATTAATTAATTCATAAAAGCAAATAGTAACCTTTAGTGATTTAGGTTTTGTTTGAGTTTTTGATTTAGTGATGTCCTTGGGTCATTAGTTGGTGATGATCCTTGGCAATTGATGTGAGTGTTATGAAAATGGTTTAGTTAGTTTAACTTGTAACGGTACCGCGAAGGAAAGTTGTTTTCAAGTTGTTAATTTTGCATCCATCATCAGGCATCATGTTTCGTATTCCGCATCATGTTAAACATGGCATTGTTCCTACGTGTAGTGAGCGAAGGTGATCACGTGGTAGTTAATCAAGTAGTTGAGGAGGTTGATCCGTCTATGGAGGTTGGAGTTGATATCGGTGGAGCGACTCCGGACCCGGACTTTTCCATCAACGAAGGCAAGCCCCGGATGCATACAACCCTACCTTGTATTTTACAAATTGATTTCGTTTTTGCTTCTTTTTACTGCACTAAGTGATTAGGAGTCAAGTGAAAACCAAATTGGTACCTTACCAACCTTGTTATTCCATATTTACCATATTACCAGTTTTAAATTCGTATATGCCAGTTTTGCTCAGCTGTGCTTAGAACGGTGAAAGTCGGGTGATTACCTGTCATCTGCAAGTTTTAAATGGAGCTTTGGTTAAATATATTAACACGTGATATGAGAATATGGAGTAATAAATCTAGACTGGGCGGACTCGATGGGTGTGAGCCACAAGACATGGAGGTCTTGTGAGCAGGTTCTTTCCGCATGTGTCGATTAAGGTCCGTCCGTTGTTGAATTGCATGAGGTGAGACTTTGTAGTACTAACCACATACTTCGGTAAGCCTTAACTTGGTTATTCTATTATGAGAATGGCTACTCGTGCACTGGGAGTGGAGAGATGGCGGGAATAGCGTGTACCCACGTGGCAATGGGCTGGATTGGTGGAGTATTGTATTCTCGGGTGGCGCGGACCCGTTCTTGTTTTAGAGGATCCGAGGGTAGGTTGATATATGTAAGTCGGGGACCTACATATGTCGTGTGGTCTGGAATTCCCAGCTGGGTTATAATCGGTTCGAATCGTCGTTGCTCCTCGGTTATGGAGACTCAACTCACTGTTCAACATCGTAGTATTAATAACTGGAACTTGAGGATGGTTTGAGAAGGTGTTGGTTATGAAGTTTCATGATCTCAATATGGATCGTGTCAGCTTTGTATATGATCTTTATGAAGTTTTAAACGTTGATATAAAGAATTTTGGTAAAATGCTTTTACGCAAAAAGAACCTTGATTATTGCTAAAGCCATACCTTGAATCCCATGAGCCTGCATTCCTACGTTCTTTTAAATTCTTATTTCGGTTTTAGTCTTATTGAGTACTTTTGTACTCAGGGTTCGTTGACCCTTGTTGCAGGTGAGGCTCATGAGTAGATCTGTTTTGGATCGTGCTGCATGACTGTTGTTCAGTGCGATGATGATAATTAAATGTGTGGTCCTTGGGCAAGGCAGCTTATGTTGTGTGTTTTGTAATATTTTATAATGCCACTCCACTACTTTGGTTTGTTTTATTATCGAACTTAGTTGTATGGTTTGAAACAAATGGTTTGTAAACTATGTTATTGTAAGACTTCCGCTGTTTTTACTCTGATGTATCTATTTGAATAAACTGTTGTAATACTGCAATGACTCTGTAATGTGATCCTGCTCAGAAATCGTGGATGATTCGGGGTTCCCCAAGAACACCCGACAGTCTTCTTAAGTTACTGGGAACATATGCATAGATGTCAAAGGTCGTTGGACAGTGACAGGTGCATGTGGGCCCTATAATTTAGGAGGTTCTGCCACAGAATGGTATCAGAGCGATCGTTACAAAGTTTTTGTGGTATTGGTTTACGAAAACTTCAAAATGATTTGGGATGACTAGATTTAACTTGATTAATTTGGTCCAAATTGCTTCTGACTTGTCTTATTTCTTTCTCACCATTCCTTATTTGATTAAAAAGGTTTTTTTGTGGTGGAGTAGTAATCTTACTATGCCCTATATAAAAACAAATGTTGTTTATGTTCGTTTTAAGCTTTGGTGGTTTTGTTCATAAGAACGATTCATGCATCATAATTAATTCACTTGTTACTTCCTTCGTCTCTGAGTCTGGGGTGAGTAGTGTGTATGGGTTGAGTTTTGTAGTCCATCCTTACTGCTCTTGAGACTATCGTCAGATTGTTTTAATTGGATTAATCCTGCTCATACAGTATGGCTCGTACCAAGAAGACACCCCATAAGTCCACTGGGCCTAAAGGAGTTCCTCGCCATCAACTAGCCCCTAGGAATGATAGTGCTAGCAGTAGCAGCTCTAGGCCTGATCCTAAGGCGGAGATACAGAGGATTTCTGTAGAGTTAGCCCAAGCTACTAGTGATAGGGCTATGGACGCCATTCAGGTGGGCAGATTACAGGAGCAACTAAGACATCTCACCACCGCTCACAGGAACTATGAACGTATGTTAGTTCGTACGGTGGAAGAAAGGAATGAAGCTTGGCATAGAGAGAACGTAGCTAGAGCTAGAACTCATGAGTTAGAATTTTATGTAGAAGACTTAGAGGAGCATAACACCTATCTGCATGAGGAAGTTCATAGGCTAAGCAATCTCCTAGATCCAAATCATGAACCCCAAGCTGATGAAATGGATCCCGGTGTTATCCTTGCAAATGGTAGTGAATCGGAAGAAGAAGAAGATCCCGAAGAATTAGTAATGATCGATGAAAGTGACAATGAAGGCGGTAATATTTTCGGAATGGATACCGAGCCTGAAGTTTAATGTAATCGCAAAAAGGAGTAGAGTTGTGAAATAGTTAGTTCTAGTTTAAGTTAAGTAGTCTTGTTTAAATGCGGTTTTGTGTTTAAATAAGTGAAACTAGTGTAATGAGTTAAAGTCCGCTCTTTTATCAATCAATAAAGGCTTGTGAAGTAAAGTTGGTTTGTTGTGAACAGATGTGTCGTACGCGGGGTTCGTATATTCCTGGTACTTCACAAAATGAGAACGATATTCCAGATCCGCCACCAGTTCCAACAAATCTAGCGGATGCTATAGCCGCACTTGTCAATGTGACGGTTGAAAATTCGCGTTTGCTTCATGAGATGGCTCAAAGTAATCAGAATCAGATGCATGGAAACCGTGGTCGCCATCATAATAGGCAGGAGGCTACATATGTGGACTTCACAGATACAAAACCCCCAGTGTTCACTAAGGCAGATGAACCATTGGAGGCTGACGATTGGCTTAGGACCATGGAGCAGAAGTTTGATCTTATACCATGCACAGAGTTTCAGAAACTAGTCTTTGCTACTCAGCAACTTAGAGGTGCAGCCGGTGCTTGGTATGCAAATCTTATGGCCATGCAACCCGCAGATGTTCTATTAACTTGGATGGAGTTTCGTACTGCTTTCAGAGCCCATTATATCCCGAAGGGAGTTATGGCTATGAAGCTAGATGAATTTCTTGCTTTGAGGCAAGGGGACCAAACCGTGATGCAGTATGTGGGAAGATTCAATCACCTGTCACAATATGCACCTGAACATGTCAATACGGATGCCAAGAAAAAGAAATGGTTCATGAGGGGTCTGAATACCAAATTACAGACTATGATGACAACATGTACCAATGTCACTTATCATGAGGCAGTGAATATTGCTATTGCTTCAGAGGCAAAGTATCGGCAGCATAAGGAGCTCAAAAAGAAAAAGAGTATGCCGTCTGGATCTTATGGGGGAAATCCGAAGAGGCAGAGGGTGATTTATCATCCAGTTAATCATAATCGTCCTCCTTATCGTCCACCGTAGTTTCAAGCCGGTCAGCAATCAAATGTCTGTCCTGCTACAACTTATCAGAATCCACAACCGACAAATGCTTCTAGGATTTCTGCTTCAACACCCCAGGGTCATAAGTATCCTTGTTTCAATTGTGGCAAGCCTAGTCATTTCTCGAGAGAATGTCCGTATCCAAGGCAGTCTAATCTCAATTATCAGAAGGCCCCTGCAAATCAACAACAGGCTCAGGCACAAAACAAGAATAACAATCAGAATGCTCAGAAAGGCAAAGATGAAAGGAAGACAGGACGAGTGTTCTATATTCAAGCTAGGGAGATTCCTGAAGGAGAGCCAGTGATGATGGGTATGTTTCCTGTTGCCAATCATCCTGCAGTTATACTTTTTGATTCTAGCGCATCGCATTCATTCATCAATAGAACATTTGTGGTGAAGTATGAAATTTCAATTGGGACAACAAAGGAAAATTTCTTTGTGTACAAATACGGGGACGTCGTGTACTAAGGAAATGGTATACCAGTGCCCGTAAACACAGGGTGGGCATATTTTTCCCACTACCATGATTATCCTTAAGGATCGGGGATATAGATGTAATCTTAGGAATGAATTGGATGTATCGGCATAAAAGCTGTTATAGATGCTTTGAATAGAACTATAAGGGTGAGTTTGCGGATAGAACTTCTCAACTTCTCATCCAACTTCCAACCTTAAGAAGATCGATTAAGCGAGTTTGTGCAAGCTGCCGTCAAAGAGATTAGAGATATCCCGGTAGTATGTGAATTTCTGATGTGTTTCACGAAGATTTACCCGGTCTACCACACGATAGGGATGTCCGATTTAACATAGAATTGCAACCTAGAACAGCTCCGATTTCTCGGAGAGCTTATAGGATGCCACCTAAGGAGTTAGTCGAGTTGAAAACTTCGATTGCAAGAATTGATTGAGAAGGGGTTTATACAACCTAGTTCATCGCCTTGGGGGTGTCCGGCAATTTTGTGAAAAAGAAAGATGAGACTCTAAGGTTATGTGTTGATTATCGTCCGTTGAATGAAGTGACCATCAAGAATAAATATCCATTACCTCGGATAGATTTGCTTTTTGATCAATTGGCCGGAGCCAAGGTTTTCTCCAAGATAGATTTAAGGTCAGGATATCATCAAATCAAGATAAAGCCTGAAGATATTCCCAAAACGACATTTACCATAAGATATGGATTATATGAATATTTGCTAATGTCTTTTGGTTTGACCAATGCTCCAGCTCATTTCATGTATTTGATGAATTCAGTATTCATGCCTGAGCTAGACAAATTTGTAGTGGTGTTTATTGATGATATTCTAGTATATTCCAAGAATAAGGAAGAACATGCGAAACACCTCAGAATTGTTCTGACTCGCTTGAGGGAACATCAACTATATGCCAAGTTCAGCAAGTGTGATTTTTGGCTTAAGGAAGTACAATTTCTTGGACACATCTTGTCAGCGGAAGGAGTTGCTGTTGATCCAAGCAAAGTAAACGATGTGCTTGATTGGAAACCACCAACCACAGTTCATCAAGTTCGGAGTTTTTTGGGATTGGCGGGGTATTACCGTCGGTTTATTCTAGATTTCTCTAAAGTATCAAAGTCCATAACTGAGTTACTGAAGAACCAAGTCAAGTTTGCCTGGTCATCTAATTGTGAAGAGGCTTTCCAGACTTTGAAGAGACTGTTGACCACTGCACCAATATTAGCCCAACCTGAAATCGAGAAGCCGTTTGATGTTTATTGTGATGCTTCAGGTATTGGTATTGGATGTGTGTTGATGCAAGAAGGCCGAGTCATTGCTTATGCATCCAGGCAACTTAAGCAACATGAAGAACACTATCCGACTCATGATCTGGAGTTAGCAGCTATGGTCCATGCTCTGAAGATTTGGCAGCATTACCTACTTGGTAATATGTGCCATATTTATACAGACCACAAGAGCTTAAAATATATCTTTACTCAGTCAAAGTTGAATATGCGACAAAGAAGATGGTTAGAGTTGATTAAAGATTATGACTTGGAAATACACTATCACCCTGGTAAAGCAAATGCGGTGGCAGATGCCCTCAGTCGCAAAAGTTATTGCAGTTGCCTGACAGTAAGAACAATGGGTTTGACTTTATGTCAAGAGATGGAGAAGTTAAATGTAGAAGTAATTCAACAAGGTAGTTTGACCAATATAATTGTTGAAGCCACTATTCGAGATCAAGTTATTGCTGCTCAGAAGGAAAACAAGGGTGTAGCCCATATCAAGGAAAGAGTCAGGAATGGAAAGGCAGAATGTTTCAGTATAGATAATGAAGGTGTGCTATGGTTCAAGGATCGTTTGGTAGTACCAAAAGTTCCTGAGTTACGGCAGTCAATTCTTGAAGAAGCACATGCTACTAGGTTATCTATCCATCCGGGAAGCAACAAGATGTACCATGACTTAAAACAAAGGTTTTGGTGGACAAAAATGAAGATAGAAATTGCGAGATATATAGCAAAGTGTGATACTTGTTAGAAAGTGAAAGCTATACATTTGAGGTCTGCTGGAGAACTACAACCATTACCTATTCCAGCCTGGAAGTGGGAGGACATAAGTATGGACTTTATTGTTGGTCTACCCAAGACATCAAAGGGATTTGACTCAATATGGGTTATTGTAGATCGACTCACTAAGTCAGCACATTTTCTTCCTGTCAAGACTATATATCCCACTGTCCAATATGCCAAGATATATTTAGCAAGAATTATGAGTCTCCATGGAATACCAAAGACCACAGTGTTCGATCGGGGTACACAATTTGTCTCCAGTTTTTGGAAACAATTGCATTCTTCATTGGATACCAAGCTCCTGTATAGTACAGCTTATCATCCGCAGACTGATGGACAAACTGAAAGAGTCAATCAAGTTCTTGAAGATATGTTAAGGTGTTGTGTCCTTAATTATTCCAACAAGTGGGACGAATGCTTACCTTTGGCCGAGTTCTCATATAACAATAGTTATCAGGAAAGCATTAGAATGGCTGCATTTGAAGCACTCTATGGTCGTAGATGCAGAACATCATTGAGTTGGTCTGAGCCCGGAGAAAGAAGATTCTTTGGAGTTGACCTTGTGAAAGAAACAGAAGACAAGGTTAGGCAAATACAGAGTAATTTGAAAATAGCTCAGTCCCGCCAAAAGAGTTATGCGGATAGACAACGGAGACCATTGGTGTTTAACAAAGGAGATTTTGTATATCTGAAAGTATCACCAATGAAGGGAGTTAACCGTTTTGGTGTTAAAGGCAAGTTGGCACCTCGATATATTGGACCATTTCAAATTTTGGAGAGATATGGAAAAGTGGCCTATCGTTTGAAATTACCAGAACATTTATCAGCTGTACATGATGTGTTCCATGTGTCTCAGTTGAAGAAGTGTCTCCGAGTGCCTGAGCAGAATGTTGAAGTTGAAGGAGTGGAACTTGAACTAGATCTGACTTATTCAGAATATGCTATCCGAGTGTTGGATTAGAAAGATCGTGTTACTCGGAGGAAAACTATAAAGTTCTACAAGATACAATGGAATCAACATTCAGAAGAGGAAGCTACTTGGGAATCAGAAGATTACTTGTTAGAAAAGTTTCCAGAGTTTCTTGCATCATTATAGAATAGAGTACTGTTAGTTAAGCTCGGTTGTTACAAATTGTGTTTTGTAAAGGAACCTCAGTTGTTTTATGGATGAGAATTGGATGTTTTTGGATTGACACATTTTCTTTTCCATTACTTACCCTATGGCTTTGAATCTCGGGGCGAGATTTCTTCTAGGGGGAAGGATTGTAACACATCGGGTGTTTAAATATTAAAAACCGGACATATCATCATATGCATTGCAAGGCATTGGTCATGTTGCAAATTTTGTTATGCATTCACTAAAACAAGTTTACATTTATGTTATAAGTATTGCTTGGTATTGTTTGAATCAAGTTTGAAATCTTTGTATTGATTTGAAATTTTGAAAACCCTGATTTTCAATATTTAAATCCGACCCTGAAAATCCATTTCAAAATCGAAGCACATTTTGGGGTTGAGTCTTAAAGCAAAGTTGTAGAGCTTGTCGAGTTGTACAAAGTTTATTTTTGGAGTTTTTCAAGTTGTTTAGTAAAATTTGAAGTTATTTAAAAAGGCGAAATTCCTTAAATATTCCCGTTTTAAATTCAAAAGTTAATTTCAAAATGTAGGCCGAATTTGGGTATGGTTTCAAAAGCAAAGTTGTAGAACTTTTGATTTTGAACAACTTTTGTTTTTGGAGATTTTTGAGTTGTTATGAAAATTTGGGAGTAATTTGGGAATTTTGGCGGATGGCAATTCTATAATTTCGATGAACAGTAACCGCGGAAGCCAACTCACCGTCTACGATTTTCTTTCTGCTTCCAGACGCGACGGTGGCCGCCCTTGGCTTCGCGCTGGCTCAGGAAAGGCTCATGCGTGGCTTCTCCTTGCTTCTGAGCCACTCTATAAGGACTTCACCGTCGCCGTTTTTCGCCACTCTCCTCCTCTGTTTTCCAGTCGCCATCGTCGCTGCTCTGTCATGCGTTTGCCGTTGCCGTAGTGCCTCCAACATTTCAGCAAAGCTTGTTCTAGCTCTACCTTTCTTCCTCGCAGCCAGCAACCTCACCGTCGTGCTTGCGCCATCGTGGCCAGCGCTCTCCGTTTTGTCCACCACAGTCGCCGGAGCACCGCCACCATCGACGTTTTGCTCCGCCGTGGTTGCTCAGATCGTCGACCTGCTTCACCGTTGCTTCTCCGGCCCCATTCTTTGCTCCATCGAGTTTGGGGTGAGCTACTGGTGCTTCCTGTGCACGTCAAACCACTCATTCATTATTCTTCCGATCCAGCTTTATGCTCTAGTGCGTTCGGGGTGAGCTCCTGGTTCTTTCCGAGTTGTTTATGTGAGATCCTGGTTCTTTCCGAGTTGTTTATGTGAGCTCCTAGTTCTTTCCGAGTTGTTTGTATGAATTCCTGGTTCTTTCCGAGTTATTTATGTGAGCTCCTGGTTCTTTCCGAGTTGTTTATGTGAGCTCCGGGTTCTTCCGAATTGTTTATATGAGTTTCGGGTTCTTCCGAGTTGTTTGTGTGAGTTCTTGGTTCTTTCCGAGTTGTTTGTGTGAGCGGGTGTTTTGAAAATGAATTTTTCCTTTTTCAGAAATGATTGAATAGTGTTGTAATTTGTTATTTTTGTGTAGATTTATTTAGAGCTCCAAAAATTATGAAAATTTTTGTGTGACTTCTTTGTGATGTGTATTATTTAGGAAAAATATGAAATGTTGATTTTCAGTATTTTTTGAATGTGATAAAAATTGCTCAATTAATTAATAAATGAGTTTCCAGGATTTTTCTAGACTTATTTATGTATCCAAAAATTATGAAAATTGTTTTGTCACTTAGTTATCATGTGATGAACATATACAAAAATTTTGAGGTCAATTGGAACAAGTTGATTTATTTCATAATTATTAATTAATTAATTATTTAATTCATAAAAGCAAATAGTAACCTTTAGTGATTTAGGTTTTGTTTGAGTTTTTGATTGAGTGATGTCCTTGGGTCATTAGTTGGTGATGATCCTTGGCAATTGATGTGAGTGTTATGAAAATGGTTTAGTTAGTTTAACTTGTAACGGTACCGCGAAGGAAAATTGTTTTCAAGTTGTTAATTTTTCATCCATCATCAGGCATCATGTTTCGTATTCCGCATCATGTTAAACATGGCATTGTTCCTACGTGTAGTGAACGTAGGTGATCACGTGGTAGTTAATCAAGTAGTTGAGGAGGTTGATCCGTCTATGGAGGTTGGAGTTGATATCGGTGGAGCGACTCCGGACCCGGACTTTTCCATCAACGAAGGCAAGCTCCGGATGCATACAACCCTACCTTGTATTTTACAAATTGATTTCGCTTTTGCTTCTTTTTACTGCATTAAGTGATTAGGAGTCAAGTGAAAACCAAATTGGTACCTTACCAACCTTGTTATTCCATATTTACCATATTACCAGTTTTAAATTCGTATATGCCAGTTTTGCTCAGCTATGCTTAGAACGGTGAAAGTCGGGTGATTACCTGTCATCTGCAAGTTTTAAATGGAGCTTTGGTTAAATATATTAACATGTGATATGAGAATATGGAGTAATAAATCTAGACTGGGCGGACTCGGTGGGTGTGAGCCACAAGACATGGAGGTCTTGTGAGCAGGTTCTTTCCGCCTGTGTCGATTAAGGTCCGTCCGTTGTTGAATTGCATGAGGTGAGACTTTGTAGTACTAACCACATACTTCGGTAAGCCTTAACTTGGTTATTCTATTATGAGAATGGCTACTCGCGCACTGGGAGTGGAGAGATGGCGGGAATAGCGTGTACCCACGTGGCAATGGGCTGGATTGGTGGAGTACTGTATTCTCGGGTGGCGCGGACCCGTTCTTGTTTTAGAGGATCTGAGGGTAGGTTGATATATGTAAGTCGGGGACCTACATATGTCGTGTGGTCTAGAATTCCCAGCTGGGTTATAATCGGTTCGAATCATCGTTGCTCCTCGGTTATGGAGACTCAACTCACTGTTCAACATCGTAGTATTAATAACTGGAACTTGAAGATGGTTTGAGAAGGTGTTGGTTACGAAGTTTCATGATCTCAATACGGATCGTGTCAGCTTTGTATATGATCTTTATGAAGTTTTAAACGTTGATATAAAGAATTTTGTTATAATGCTTTTACGCAAAAAGAACCTTGATTATTGCTAAAGCCATACCTTGAATCCCATGAGCCTGCATTCCTACGTTCTTTTAAATTCTTATTTCGGTTAAGTCTTGTTGAGTACTTTTGTACTCAGGGTTCGTTGACCCTTGTTGCAGGTGAGGCTCATGAGCAGATCTGTTTTGGATCATGCTGCATGACTGTTGTTCAGTGCGATGACGATAAATAAATGTGTGGTCCTTGGGTAGGGCAGCTTATGTTGTGTGTTTTGTAATATATTATAATGCCACTCCACTACTTTGGTTTGTTTTATTATCGAACTTAGTTGTATGGTTTGAAACAAATGGTTTGTAAACTATGTTATTGTAAGACTTCCGCTATTTTTACTCTGATGTATCTATTTGAATAAACTGTTGTAATACTGCAATGACTCTGTAATGTGATCTTGCTCGAAAATTGTGGATGATTCGGGGTTCCCCAAGAACACCCGACAGTCTTCTTAAGTTACCGGGAACATATGCATAGATGTCAAAGGTCGTTGGACAGTGACAGGTGCATGTGGGCCCTATAATTTAGGAGGTTCTGCCACAAACCACCAAATCGTTCGACACGTGTCACCGTTGTCCTCAATCACCTGGCCGTCAAGTCTTCAAAAGCCTCTGCTTGACTTACACGACCGCTGCCTTGACTTGGTCAATACAGTGAAAGCCCTAGTTTGGTTTTGGATCATTGATGAAACCTAAGTGAACTAACCCTTTGCTAAGTGACATGAGATAGGTTGGTTCACTCCAAGTGGTGGAGCTTGGTGGCACTCAAGGATGGAGATGGCCATATGAGGTGATGATCAAGTGCTCGACTTTGAAAAGAAGAGAGAGAAAAATAAAATGGGCTCAAGGCAAAGGTATACGCAATAGGGCCATTTTGTTTTGGTGGTCATGACACTATAGAAAGTGTGACCACATTTAGGATAGATAGCCGTACTATGAAGAGGAGAGATCTCACGGTTGATACGGTTATCACAGTGCCACTAGGTGAATGAATACATTCCATTTTTATTAGGACCTAGTGTGTGACTAACATCCCTTGAAAATGTCTTTGGAAAATGCTAACTCACAAACACAAGTGCTGGAAATTTAGTGGAGTTAACACATTTGCACAAGGGATGAAGAAGAGGAGAAGAGAAGGAGCTCTCTACCGAGCATCGGACGCTGTTCACGCAGGCATCGGACGCTAAGGAGTAGAGTCCGATGGCTAATCCTAGGCTATAGAGGCTCGGTCAGGCGTCATGTAGGCATCGGACGATGATCAACAGAGGCATTGAACGTGACGCTGACACTGTTCACATGACGACCGTGCAGTCAACAGATCACCGGACTCTAAGTAACATCCGATGGGGGTCATCGGATTGGTCCAATGTGTTCAGGACCTCTCTATACTGCATCGGATGCTGAGGATAGTTGCGTCCGATGGATCACCGGACGTTGAAGATCGGGTGCGCGTGAGAGAGCCATTGGGCACCAACGGCTACATTCAAATGTCTAGTACACGTGGCAGCTGTACAGGCATCGGACGCTGGGACCATTGCATCCGATGGTGGCTGTTTAGCGTTCGATGGGTGCGCAAAAATCAAGAGTGGGGTGGCAATGGCTACTTGAGCTATAGGGGCTCTATAAATAGCCTTTGGCCAGCTCTTGCTCACTCGCTTGACTCTATAACTTGTTGATACACCTTGTGAGCATACTCCACTCTCTCCCACTCATCTAGTTCATGTGTTGATCATCCAAAGTGAGATTGGGAGTGATCCAAGTGCATTTACATTGTGTTTGAGCATCTAGTGGCACTTTGTGATCATGTTGGCTGTGGGATTGTTTATTACTCTTGGTGGTTGCCACCACCTAGATGGCTTAGAGCAGCGGGATCATTGAGCAGAGGGTGGTGATTGTCTCCGGCGTCGATCGTGGTGATTTTTAGGGGTTCTTGAGCTTATTCCTTGGTGGAGCACCAAAAGCCACTCTAGTAAATTGCTCGTGACGTTGAGCACCCTTGTTTGTGTTGGTTCTTGTGGCGCCCTTGTGTAGGGCTAGGCATGTGATGCCTATTAACGCGTGAGCCACCAAGTGAACTAGCCATCACAACAGGGACTAGCTTGCCGGCAAGCAAGTGAACCTCGTGAGAAAAATCATTGTGTCAATTGGTTTTCATTGTGATTGATTTTTTACTTGCCCAGCTCGGTATCACTCTCTATCACTCTTGTAGTACATTCTTGGTATTCTTGTGTAGTGATAGTTGTAGCCTTGTGTAGCTAGTTGTATTTAGTGGTAACTCTCTTGCTAGCTAGTTCTCTAGTTGTAAAGTAGTGACATAGCTCTTGGTTGCCATAGAGATCATAGAATTCTAGAATTGTGATAGGTGGCTTGCATTTTTTAGTGGAGCTAGAGCAAAATGCATTTTTGCCATTTAGTTGACTAACAAGTTGCTCTAGTGCTTTGTAGAAATTTTTATTAGGCTATTCACCCCCCCTCTAGTCATTTAGGACCTTTCAAGTGGTATAGGAGCCGTGGTCACCGTGATTTGAGGCTTAACAACATACGGTGTCAAAATAGTTCAAATCAACCATGTGGGGAATCCACCATCCTTTGATGGAACATGCTATGACTATTGGAAGAGGAAGATGTGCGCTCACTTGAAATAAATGAATAGAAAGATATGGGATGTTGTGGAGAAGGATTTTATGGTAATCAATCCAAACAATCCCATTGCAAGTGAAGAGGAGAAGCTCCAATTCAATGACATCACCATCAACACCTTGTATGATGCTCTTGATGTCAAAGTGTTTGAGCAAATCAAAGATCTTGATAGAGCTCATGATGTGTGGACAAGATTGGAAGAATCATATGAGGGCACCAAGGTGGTCAAGAGTGCAAAGCTATACATTCTCAAGGAGAAGTTGGCAAGCTTCAAGATGCAAGAAGATGAAAGCATACCAGAGATGTTTCACCGGTTGCAAGTGATTGTGAATGACTTGAAGAGCTTGGGTGAGAAACTGGAGGACAATGACTTCTCTCATAAGTTCTTGAGATGCTTACCATCAAGGTTTGCCACTTTGGTGACAATTCTTGTGAGAGATGGCTTGGAGACAATGACCCCAAACCAAGTACTAGGTGATGTGGTCACGCAAGACACATATCGTGTGAAACAGGATGGGGGCATCCAAGAAGAAGAAAAGAAGAAGAAGAGTGTGGCATTCAAGGCCAGCACCTCATCATCCAAGAGCAAGGGCAAGGCCAAGAAGGAAGAATCAAGTGAAGATGAAGGCTCAAGTGCTCATGATGAAGAAGAAGAAGAAATGGCTCTCTTTGTGAAGAAATTTGGCAAATTCATGAAGAAGAAGGGCTATGGCGCAAGAAGAAGAAGGGATCATGCCAAGAACAAAGATCAACCAAGAATGTGTTAGAAGTGCAAGAGCAAGGATCGCCTTGTAGCAGAATGTCCCTACAATAGTGACAATGATGAGGATGAGAAGGAGAAGAAGAAGGAAAAGAAGGACAAGAAGATGACCTTCAAGAACAAGAAAAAGGGTCACTCATATTGTGTCACATGGGATAGTGATGCTTCCTCAAGTGATGATGATGATAGTGATGATGAGAGGAATACCATCAACATCAAGAAGAAGGCACTTACAAGCAATGCTATCAACAACAAGCCTTCACTCTTTGACACTCCATCAACATGCTTCATGCCTAAGCAAACTAAGGTACAATCCAATGATAAGAGTGATGATAGTGAGAGTGATAGTGATGATGAGGAGTACTCAAAGGAGGACCTCATGGACATGTTGCAACAAGCTCAGTCTTATATGGAGAAGAAGAGGAAGGAGTGCAAAGAGTTGCGCAAGAAGCATGATGCTCTTGAGCAATCCTTTGATGAGCTCAATGCTACTCATGAGAGGCTAAAGGAAGCCCATGAGAAGCTTGACAAGGCTTACACCAAGCTTGAAAAGGCTCACTCCACTCTCCTTAACCAAGATAAGAAGGAGATTGTTGTAACATGTGAAGTAGGCTCTACTTGTGAATTACTTAATGAATCTTTCTTTGAGCCTATCATTGTTGCTCCCACTAAGCCTTCTTGTAAGTCTCCCACCACTACTACTTCACCTATGAGTGATGGTTTCACTTGTGATGCCTCACTTATAGTTGAGAATGAGACCTTGAAAAAGGAGGTCAATGAGCTCACTCACGCTTTAGGCAAGTCCTATGGCGGTGAGGCCCTCTTGCTTAAGTGCTTGGGTAGCCAAAGGTTTTCTCTTAACAAAGAGGGATTGGGCTATACCCCCTAGAATGGCAAGGCGGCCTTTGCTACTCATAAGACTAGTTTTGTGAAGGGCAATGGTCAGTTTTGCACTAGTTGCAAGCAAGTTGGACACCTAGAGCAATATTGCAAGAACAAGAACAAGAACACTAATGTATCCTCAATTTGTTTTGATTCTTGTTACATGCTTACCAAGGGTCTCAATGGTGTAAAAGCTAAGTTCATTAGTGCACCAATTGTGGGCTCAAAGAAGAAAGCCATTTGGGTACCAAAGAGCTTGGTCACTAACCTTGGAGGACCCAAAAAGATTTGGGTACCTAAAAATAATTGATTTGCTTTTGTAGGTCAATTACAAAGCCGGAGGAAGGCATTAGGTGCTTGATAGTGGGTGTACACAACACATGACTGGTGATGCAAGAATGTTCAATTCAATCAACACAAGTGGCAATAATGAATTTGCATTTGGTGACAATGGCAAAGGCATGGTCAAAGGGCTTGGTAAGATTGCTATATCCAATGACATGAGCATATCTAATGTGTTGCTAGTAGAGAGCTTGAACTTCAATTTGCTATCCATGGCTCAATTATGTGATCTTGGAATTAAGTGCATATTTAGAGTTGATGATGTAGAGATCATAAGTGTAGATGGCTCTAACTTGATATTCAAAGGATTTAGATATAAGAATCTATACTTGGTTGATTTCAATGCTAGTGAAGCTCAACTCTCAACTTGCTTGTTCACTAAGTCTAGCATGGATTGGTTATGGCATAGAAGGCTTGGTCATGTTGGAATGAAACAATTGAATAGATTGATTAAGCATGATCTAGTTAAGGGCTTGAAAGATTTGGTGTTTGAAAAGGATAGGCTATGTAGCTCTTGTCAAGCTGACAAACAAGTTTGCAATCCCTCTGCTCAGTATTGCTTTGTTTCTATAAGTTTAATGTGTTTACAAATTCCATACATGAAAATCAAACTTAAGATGAAAAATAAAATCATTCCTCACAAGATGTTTTGGTGAACAATAAGGGCACATTATTAAAAAAATATGGGATAAATGTTTTATGCTAACTCAAAAGCTAAAACTTACATTTTTGTAGCATAGAAGATGACCTTTAACTCTATAACAACACTACTCTTTATTCAAAAACCATATGCATCCCTTTGGGTATGTGTTGTCTACTAATCCTTTGTAGAAAACAAACAATGAGTGGAGCAAAAGGTCCAAACACAATGCCAAGATTCACAAAGAAAGAGCAAAAAGATGACATGACAAAAGGATGAAGGACTGCAACATATGAGACAAGCTGCTCATGAACAAGATGCAAAACTAGTCGAGCAAGGAGAGCTTTAGGAAGAAGGAAAGGACCACCACAAATCATCTACCATTCGTCATATGGTGCCATCACGTCCCAATGACAAAGGTAACATCTTAAAGTAAATGATCATTGTTAAAAAAGTTTTTCTTGATTCTGGTATGCATATAAAAAATCATCAAACATGCGTGAGTTATAACTTTGTTCGATCCAACCTGACTAACTCAACATGTCTTGTTCTTTAAGTTTGTTCATAGCACCCCTTTCTTGATCTCATAGTTGTTAGTATTTCTTAACGCAAATAGAAAGATTCCACAAGCGCATGGAATTACTGTTGTAGCTTTCACCCAGAAGTATTCAGGGTATTGTATTTTCCACAGGGAAGGGAGGTACTTCTTCTAGCTAGATCGTCCAAGGACAACACAAGGGTAAAGTTGGCTAGGGCAGAGATGGATTCCTATGGTTTTTAGGGTCTAAGGATAGATAAACTCTACTTTTACTTGCTTACTTCCTGCACCGGAGCACTCCTAGTCTACCAGCGATCCCGGCCTATAGCTCTACGCCGAACCTGAACATGGAGGAAACCAAAGATGGACAGGGCTATCACCACCTGCCACCTTCCTCTCACTCGTGGGGAACGAGGCAAATGAAGGTAGCCGCTAGCCTAGACACCACGTCTACGCTATCGACTACTACTCTAGCGTCATGTAGGGTTATCCATCTTTATCAGGGCCCTCTACTAGAGTATTCGCTTTGAGAACGAACGATGAACCCGCAAGCAAATAAGAGTAAAGCTTAACTAATCAAAAGACTTATGACCATAAGAATCATGAACACTTACTAGAGGAAGATCCCATTGAGGTACAATAGTAGGTGTTCATCAAGGTACAAGCTTGGGGAGGCTACCGACAAATCTAGTACTTCTCCATACTCTTCCCTCACATCTCTCCCTTTGACTAACTTTAGCTAGCTATGGCCTAAGCCTTGGAGTGAAGCTCTTCTTCTTGCACTTGTTCCCTTTTTGTGGTATGTTTTGTGAGGAGGGGGAGGCCTCCTTTTATAGGTGGAGAGGAGGGGATTGTCCCTTGGAATATTTCGTTGATCCCCTCATAAGTGAGCAAACCGCCTTCCTCTGCATTCAATTTACCAACCAATCACCCACAACCGTCCTTGGAAAGGTGGTAAGAGGCGGCCCTCCAAAGCTGAGGCTGATTGGGACTGCTAGGGGGGTCGCCACCCTAAGGGTGCGGCTGCACCCCAACTGGGCCCAAATGTGCCCATTTCTGGTGAGTGACTTCCTGTGGGCTTATTGATTGGGTCTGTGGGTGTTTCACGCTGATTGGAGCTGGCTTGCTTCGGTTTTGGGCTTGTTCTCTACATGACTGGGCCCTAATTTGCCTGGTAAGTGGGCCTTCTCCCATTGGGCTCATGTCGGGAGTTGTTTTACTATGTTCTTTGTATGCTTTTAAGCACATTTCCTATGTTATTCTGACATGTCCTGAACAATCACCAAACTCATGGAATCTGTTAGTTTATAAACCCTATCTCTAAGTTTGGTGTTCATTTTAGGGGATTTTTGGAAGTTAAAAATAGGAGTTAAGGACCGCCAACAAGCTACCCCACACTTAGCCCTTTGCTCGTCCTCGAGTAAAGTTTAAGGACTAAGATGGGTCATCTTCTTAGTATGATATCTGCATACAAGTTATCCCAAGCTTTACCTAAACTTTGTTTTGGAGTGTCTACCACATTATCTTGGGTAATTGAATAATGGAATAGTGTGGATTCAAATCTCCTTACACCAATCATTTCAGAAACTTAGGTTTGTTTGATTTTGAAAATGTAAATATAGCTTTGCTCCTCAAAAGATTCTCTTAGATCACTCAAGTGTGTGTTCTGATTTCTCACCAAGACATATCATAATTTTGCCTTCTTCCTTCCTACTTCTAAAAGCTTTTTGTGGAGCTTAGGTAGGAGAAGGTATGAAAGCATACTTGTTGGTGGTCCTTAACACCCATTTTTAACCACCAAATATGACATAAAATGGACTCATATGAACACCAAACTTAGAATTAGAGCTTATAACTAACAAGTTCCACATGTTTTGGTGTTTACATGTTTTGAAGGACACATGTTTGAATAACAAGGAAAAGACACCCAAAATGCACAATTGGGCAAGGCATAACATCATCTGACATGAGCCCAAGAGGAGAAGGCCCACTAACCAGGCAAATCAGGGCCCAGTCATATGGAGAAAAAGGCCAAACCCCATATGAAATCATCTCCAATTGGCGCCAACACTTGCAGGACCCATCTAGAAGCCCAAAGAAGGCCACCCACTGAAGCTGGGCTCATTTAGGCCCAGTTGGGGTGCAGCCGCACCATAGGTGAGGTGTGGCCGCACCCTTTCTGGCACACCTTGGGCCTAGCTTTGGCATGGCTGTGCATTTAATGCACTATAGGGCGGTGCGTGGGTGCTCCGAGGAATATTCCTCCTCAAACCTCCTCCAACCTGCTATAAAAGAAGGAGGAGAGCCCCCAATTGGACAACACTACAAGGGAAGAGCACACCACACTTGAGCATCACTCCAAGGGCTTAGGACCTAGATAGCTAGCTAGAGTTGATAGGGAGAGATGTGAGGGAGAGTTTGGAGAAGTGTCGAACCTGTCGGTAGTCTTCCCCAGCTTGGACCTCAATGAACACCTGTACCTCAATGGATTCTTCTGCTAATTGAGTGTTCATGATTCTTATGGTCATAAATCTTTTGATTAGCTAAGCTTTTGTTGATGTTTTGGATCGGGGGGTCCTCAACCGACTAGTGAAAGTGTACTGCGTGTTCCTAATCCTGGATGGTGATGCAAAGAGATACAAGGTTTATACTGGTTTAGGCAATAGGTGCCCTACGTCCAGTCTGAGGGAGCGATCTTGTATTCCTTGCACCGAGGTGCTTGTAGTAGGGGCTTACAAGCTGGGCGAGAGAGGGAGCTAGTCCTAGGTCTCTGCATGGAGCGGCGTGGGTTGCTTGAGATGTTGATCTCTTACAGTGAGGGAGTGTACGTATTACAGAGTGTTGCTCGTTGCTTGTATGTTTGTGTCTATCTGAGCGATGTCTCCGTGAGTGCGTGTCTAGAAACGGCCCCGGTCACTCCCTTTTATAGTTGAAGGGGAGGACAGGGGCGATACATGCGTTCGCTATGTGGCGTTTTGTGGGTGGAGGCGGTATGTCTGAGCCCTGTGCTTGTCACTAGGCGGCATGGTCGACGGAGCGGTCTTGTCCTCGGTGCACTAGAGCGACGCGCCGGTCACGCCCGATCCTGTGCGACGTGGGGGCTCCTGTGATGGCTTGACGCAGGGCATGACGCAGACTGTGGACGACATGTCGATCGCTGTATGTCGATAGCGTAGAGAGCCGAGGCCCTGTCGGTGCAAAAGCTGAACCATTGTGGGGGGGCTCGGCGAGCGCGAGTCCTGAGGCTACAGGGGTGTGGAGGCGGGTAGCCAAGGCTCGGAGGGAGCAGTTGGTCTTTTATGCTGATTCCGAGGCTACAGGGACCCGGACATGACTCTCCACGCCGCACTATCCTCGGAGTAGGTGGGGTTAGGTAGCACAGTGCCACATGGGTGTTAGTCATGGGCACAGTGCCGAGCACAGCGGCTGGTAACCTCTGCCCAGTCCCGTCCCGGACGGCATGGCGTTGATGCGACTCCCATCTCGTCAGTCACTCCGCTGTGTCGAGCTGTTGTTCGGCTGACATCGCGGGAGTGGTTGGTTGCGTTAGTTGGACGTGACATCTCGGTCGAGGTGGCGGTGACAGGGCAGCTACCGAGCCGGCCTCAAGCGAGGCGGAGAATCGGTACCTCGTCCAAGGCCTTTCGGGCGGGGCCTCGGGCGAGGCGGAGAATTGGTACCTCATCCGAGGCCTTGCGGGGTAAGGCCTCGGGCGAGGCAGAGAGTTGGTACCTCTTCTGAGGCCTTGCGGCGTGGGCCTCGGGCGAATCGGAGAATCAGCTGAGGCCTCGTGGTTGTCTCTTGGCTTCGATATTTACAAGGTCTAAGCAATTTTTTCAGTTCTTGCTTAGGGTACCCCCTTTTTATGGTATCCGACAGTAGCCCCCGAGCCTCGGGGGGAGTGCGAGCACTCTCCCTGAGGTTTTGATGAGACTTGGCTCGCAGCAGCTCCCGTCGGGATTGTGTTTTGTGCTCGAGGCCTCGGTGGGTGCGCGCGAGCGCACCAGTCGGGTGTAGCCCCCGAGGCCCTAGAGGAGTGGATTTAGTCCTCTAGGGGCTTTTTCCCTGTTGAGTGAGGGGTTTTATCATGTTTGCTGGGCCGCTGAGGGCGAGTTTAGGTCACTGGGTCTTGGCTTGGTTGCAAGAAGAGCCCCAGAGCCTCTACGCGGAGCAAGAGGGCGATTAGGAGTTTCCCTGTCTTTTTTGGGCGGCCCTCGCGCATCCTTTTCGTTCAGAAGGAGGGGTGGAGTATGCCAGGCTACCCTCGGTGGGCGCGAGCAGTGACACCTCCGGTGAGCTGTTATCGGGTAAGTCCAAGTGGAGGCCCGTGCCCCATTCGATAGGGGTCGGCTAGCGGTCTAGAGACGTGCTCCAAAAGTACCAGAGGGCTTCTCTAGTGGGTCCCAGGGCCACTCGATTGGCCCCATCGGCTCTATGCCTCCCTATGGTGGGATCCCATTCAGAGACCTCCCTACCGGTCTCGAACACAACTTAGGGCATCCCAAGCAATTGCTTGCTTAGGCCTCGGCCATGTACGGGCTCGCCCATAGTCATCCCTGACTCTGTTTGTCCTAGGCCAGCTGTCGAGACCCTTGGGGGCCCAGCCTTTGAACCCCTGGACCGTAACAGGCTCGGTGCCCAGTTCCTTAGCCTGAAAGGAATCAGGTGGGGGATATTCCCCTCCCATCGACTGACAACGGCGGGTGCGCCTTTTGAGGCAGTTTCTCGGGGAGACAGAACGGTGCCTGCCGTCGCTGTGGTCAGATGCGACACGATGTCTGCGGATGGGATGTTACTGTGCACGCGCGGTTAATAAGGAAAAGGTGGACACGTGGGCGGTTTAGTGGGATCCAGATTAACTACGCTAGATCTAAGGGAAATTTCCCCGGTTTCGTCACCCGTCCGTTTCACCCCCTTCTCTCCCTCATAAATATGTGATGAGCCTTGTCCTGTCCCTCCTTACCTAGCCCACCTGTGTTCACCCTTTCTGCCCTCGAGCGGTTGCTAAGAACAGAGGAAGAGAGCACCGGGGAGAAGAAAGGAGAAGGGGGAGGAAAGGCGAGAGAGAGAGAGGTATAGCGAGAGCACGCCTTACCGCCGTAGCCACGTTCTCCACCGCACCCATGGCCAGCGGCACTGTTGTCGTTTAGGCAGATCCTTGGGGTTCGTCCGACATGTGTGTGGCGACGCTGCAGTCGCTTGTCGACGACGGCCTCCTCCGCCCGGTTACCGACCCTAACAGACTGGAGTGGATTGCTCCAGGGGCCGAGCCGGAGCCGAGGCCGCGCGATGGCTACATCGTGAGCTTCGTGGCCTTCCACGAGCACGGTCTCGGCCTACCGGCGAACCGGTTCATGCGGGCGTTCCCGCATTACTACGGCGTGGAGCTCCACAACTTCAACCCCAACTCCATTGCGCAGGCAGCCATCTTCGTCGCCGTCTGCGAGGGGTACCTGGGCATTGCCCCCCACTGGGAGTTGTGGCTCCACCTCTTTTGAGCGGGGCTCACCACCAAGCCGGCGGGCACGGCGAACACACGGAAGGCGATGAGGGCCGGCGGCTGCACTCTCCAAGTGCGCCAAGACCGGTAGCTCCTCTACATCCTGGCCCAGCTCACGTCGTCCAACCATCGCTGGTACAACAGCTGGTTCTATCTCCGCAATGATGACGGCGAACTTCCCCCCTATACCGAGCGGGTCGTGGAGAGCCAGCCAGAGAAGTGGAGGTACGGTGTCCTGACGACTGATCAGCCCAAGCTGCGGCCGCTTCTGGAGGCGCTGGAGAGGCTGCGCGGCCGTGGCCTTACGGCGGCTGTGGTTGTAGCGGCCTTCCATCGCCGAAGGGTGCTGCCGCTAATGGCTCGGTTGTAGTGCCTGTTTGAGATGACACCGGACGAGCCGATCGATGGCGTCTGGTTGTCCGCCGTCGCCCTCTCCGGGGAGGAGATTCTACGTCGGGTGAGAGAGACGGTGGAGGGGCGGCTGAGGAGCAGTGGTCTGTCCCTGTTCCCGATGCGCCTGTCACAGGGGTACATCTCTCTGGTGAGTCACGCGCCGCTGCGGCCCCTGAGGCCTCCTTGCTCCTTGCATTTTCCTATTCCCTTATTTGCGTTCGCCGTTCCTATAGGGGATGAGGGATGTGCGAGCCTCCCCGCCACCCGTTCCCGAGGACGTAGAGTGGCAGGCGGTGAATAGGGCGCATGCCGAGGTGTACAAGGAGCGGAAGGACGCTGAGGAGGCAAGGCGCAAGAGGAAGAACCTCGAGTGCGACGAGCTGGAGAAACGTCGCTAGCAGCAAAGGTACGATGGTCTCCCGGTGGAGCCGTCTTCGTCACCGTCGTCGACGAACTTTTCGAGCGATGACGATGAGAGCTAGGTGGGGCGGGGTCCCCTGGACCATCTCCCTGATGTCAGGGGGATGGCGCCCGGGGCGTCGGCGAGCGGCCCGACGTCTCTAGGAGGAAGAGGAGAGGACGCCTCGGGGATGGGGATCGCCCGCTTCGGGGCCGAGGCCGGCACACCTGAGGCACGGGCGTTGGCAAAGCGCGCCATAAACCTAATAGGCTCGATGGCGGAGGTGGAGCAGGCGATGGTGGGGGCGACACAACCACCTCCGCAGAGGGTCGAGGGGGCGCCGGAGTCCGGCGAGGGCCGGCCGGCACCGGTGGACACGGAGGTTGTGCCACCACCGCCGCCACCATCGTTGTAGAGGACGAGGGGCGCAGTGCTGAAGCGGTTGTGTCCCGGTTCGAGGTGAGTGTTTTGTTAGTGGAGTTTGCAGCATCTCCCGCTAATCCCTTGGTCATATGATGACCTTGTGAGTGCTTTTGCTTTCAGCCGGAAGCGTCAGGCGGAGGCGCTCGCCCTGGCGCCACGTAAGGTGCTCAAGATGAGCACCAGCTCCACCGCTCAATGGGTGGTGGAGGCGTAGGCCACCATACAGCATGGCGTGGCGTCGGCGAGGGCCTACCTGAAGGAGCCGGTCGCCCCAGAAGAGGCTACCGAGGCGGCCACGAAGCAAGCGGGGGAGGAGGCGCCTACGCCCCGCGAGGCCGAGGCCCGCGAGTCAGATGAAGCCGAGGCGCCTTCAGTCGCTGAGGCCACCGAGGGTGAGGTCGAGGCCCCTAGGACCTCCGAGGCCGAGGTGGCAGAGACCGAGGGTTTTAGGGCTACCGAGGCTGAGGCAGCGGAGGCTGGAGCTCCCGGGAACACCGAGGCTGAGGTGGCAGAGAACGAGGTGGGGGAAGCTTTAGTACCACCCCTGTCCAAGACCTGCCTCCGTCGTAGGAGAGCAGCTAGGAAGTGGAGGTTCAGACAATCTCCTCCGATGATACTTCCTGGGGGAAGGAGGTGGCAGACGCCGAGGCGACCAGCACCGCGGAGCAGCCAGTCCCGACTCCTGCCGAGGGGAGTTTGACCCTTGTGTGGGTACAATCCAAGTCCCGCGGGTGGGATCACCCACGTGTCTTGTGGCGGAGCTGGGACAACCCTGAGGGGGAGCCTCTGTTTTCCCTTGAGGACACGGCCGAGCGGGGGCGTTGGGGCTCCTTCGAGCAATTTCGCCAGCTGGCGGAGCGGTCGCTGCGGACAGCGCTGTCCGTTGTGGCTAACGATCTGCCCGGGGTTGCCCAGGTGCGTGCTTTCTTTCCCGGTGTTGTGTCATCTTCTTTCGAGTTTTCTCGCTGTACTTGACCCCTGTTTTGCCTACCCAGGAGCTCGAGGCCCGGTCCCTCGGGAAGTCGATGTTCCTGCGGCGGGAGAGGGACGTCTGGGACCAGCTGCGGCAGTAGAAGGACCTACTCGCCAATGCTAATGAGCTTCTGTTGGCGCGGAGCACGGAGGTGGAGGACCTCCGCCTTTGCTGTGCTGATATGAAGGCCGAGGCGACCATGGCCCGGGAGCAGGCCGTCTCTTTGGCGGCGCGGATCAAGGAACTAGAGGAGCAGCTGACCCGGGTGGCCGGCAAGCGGGACACCTTCAGGTCTCAGGCTGAAGAAGCGATGGCCTCCGCCAAGGCCATTGCTGGGCAGCTGGGTGTGGAGCAGGGCACGCATCTACTGACGAAAGGTGCCCTGGCAAAGGCCCTCAAGGTGGCCGAGGCCTCTCGGGTCGAGGCCTTAGCCTGGAAGAAAAAGTGCGAGGGTGAGTCCTGTTAAACCGTGCCCCTTGTTTTATTTATTTTTCTTGCGTTCTTAACCCCATCCCGCCTATCTGGGCGCAGGGCTGGAGAAGGAGGTCTCCCGGCCAGCCGAGGCCTCCGTCGAAGTGCAGGCGGTGCTCGAGGCCGAGATCCGGGAGCACAACGCGCTGCAGAGCGCCGCCCGTACCGCCTACGAGGCCCTAGAGGTTAGGGGGGGTCGAGTTAGGCAGCTCCCTCAGGAGCCGCCTGATCGAGTTGAGCAGCCGAGTCCACGAGCGGCTCCGGGGGGCGCTGCATACGGGCATCAAGCGCGCCCTGGCCGTCGTCTCCTCGCACTATGCCAGCATCAACCTCGAGGCCGTCAGCGACGGTTACGTCGTGGCTGAGGATGACATGGAGGCCGAGGAGGAGGTCATGAAGCTGGAGGAGGCGGCTAAGGCCCCTGGTACAGCGCTGGCCAGTTTGTTTAAAGAGGAGGTAGTTCCTCCCACGTTGTCCACCGACGCTGGCGACCCTGAGTTTTGACCTGGGCCAAAGGGGTCATGTAAACAGATTAGGACTTATGTTACCGTATCATAATGCTTGTGGCCATCAAGGCCTTTTAAAGTACTCATGTGTATATGCTTTTTAATTGTTTTTTATTGTATTTCTGAGCCTCTGCCCTCTGTCTCGTCTCTGAACATATTACTTGCAAAAAACTTCCTCGGAGCCTAAGCTACCCCTCGGGCAAAAGGTGGTGAGGGAGTTGCCGTAGCCCGGAGGCGTAGGCCATCTCGTGGCTCGGCCGGCCTTTTGGCCCTAAGACAGACTTTCGGTCCCTAGGTTTTTTACAACCGACTTGTCAAAGTACGCGAGAGAGTTTGGCGTAGAAATTTTTTTCGAAAAATGACTAAAAATGTTGCCTGGGACTTAGGGGGTCCCCCCATTTTAGCCCCCGAGGGAGGCTCGGTTCTACACAGGCAGAGTCGAGTCTTGTTTGAGCCCCGCGGTGGGCACCTCTATAGAGGCAGAGCCGAGTCTCCCTTGTAGCGTTATCGTAATGCCGATCCCCCATCGATGGGCTCGGGGGGTTTCTCAAAAAATTAGAACAACTAAAGAACACTTCTTTAATGTATTTCGAGAAACAATGTATACAATGCTTGGAAATTTAAGGGTAGAAACGACGTAGTTGTTCTATGTTGGATTTCGCCCTTCTCGTTGGCTAGCTTGTAGGTCCTGGGCTTTAGCACTTGGGCGACGATGTACGGCCCTTCCCATGGCGGGGTCAGCTTGTGGTGGCCCTTGTTGCTCTACCTCAGTCTCAGCACCAGTTCGCCCACCTTCAAGTCTCGGCTTTGAATGCGCCGGGCTTGATAGCATCGTAGGGCTTGCTAGTACTTGGCCGAATGTAGTAGCGCAATGTCTCAGGCTTCCTCTAGTTGGTCGAGGGCGTCCTCACGGGCAGTGCGGTTGCTTTGCTCGTTGTAGGCCTATAGCCTTGGGGAACCGTACTCCAAGTCAGTGGGGAGGATGGCCTCAGCTCCATAGACCAGGAAGAACGGTGTGAACCCCGTGGCTCGGCTCAGAGTGTTCCTTAGGCTCCAGATGACTGACGGGAGTTCGGCAAGCCATTTCTTGCCAAATTTCTTCAACCGGTTGTATATTATTGGCTTGAGGCCCTGTAGGATCATGTCGTTGGCACGTTCTACTTGGCCGTTTGTCCTACGGTGTCCTACGGCCGACTAGACCACATGGATGTGGTGGTCGTCGCAGAACATCAGGAACTTGTGGCCGGTGAATTGTGTCCCATTGTCAGTGATGATGGTGTTTGGAACCTCGAACCTGTGGATGATATCAGTGAAGAACAGCACCGCTTGCTCGGATTTGATTCGAATGATCGGACGAGCCTCGATCCACTTGGAGAACTTATCGATCGCTACCAGCAAATGGGTATAGCCCCCGAGGGCCTTCTGTAGAGGCCCAACCATGTCCAGCCCCCACACGGCAAATGGCCATGTAATGGGGATGGTCTGGAGGGCTTGGGCCGGGAGGTGCGTCCGCCGTGCATAGTACTGGCATCCCTCGCAGGAGCGTACCAGCTTGGTGGCGTCAGCAACCGCCGTTGGCCAGTAGAACCCTTGGCGGAAGGTGTTTCCGACGAGCGTTCGAGGCGCTGCATGGTGCCCGCAGTCTCCCGCGTGCGAGTCCCAAAGTAGGGCTTGGCCTTCCTCGGTGGTGATGCATCATTGGAGGACGCTAGATGGGCTTCGCCTGTACAACTCGCCGTTGCTGAGGACGTAAGTTTTGGCTTGTCGCGCAAGCCCTCGGGCTTCGGTCCTATCTACAGGAAGCTCTCCTCGAATGAGGCAATCAAGGAATGGGACTCGCCAGTCTGTGCCCTGGTTTGCCTTGGGAGGCTCCGCATTGATTTCCATGACCTCGGGATCGGCCGTAGGGGTCTCGGTGACAGAGGGGGCCTCGGGCTCTTCGGTGGACTCGACCGGTGGGCTCTCTTCCGCCACCGAGGCGTAGTCGATGGAAGGCTTGTGGAGGTCTCTGGCGAAGATGTTTGGGGGGACCAGGGCCCGTGCCGACGCCATCTTTGCCAGTTCGTCCGTGGCCTCGTTGAATTTTTGCGCAATATGGTTGAGTTCGAGACCGTCGAACTTATCTTCTAGGCGACGTACCAACTTGCAGTACACCTCCATTTTGGGGTCATGGCAGTTCAAGTCCTTCATGACTTGATCGATGATGAGCTGCGAATCGCCCTATACGTCGAGACGCCGTACTCCAAGTTCGATGGCGATCTGCAAGCCATTGACAAGGGCTTCGTACTCGGCTACATTGTTGGAGGCGGCGAAGTGGAGCTGAATCATGTAGCACATATGCACTCCGAGGGGTGAGATGAAGAGCAGACCCGTGCCTGCCCCGGTCTTCATCAGGGACCCGTCAAAGTACATGGTCCAGCATTCCGCCTAGATTTGAGTAGTTGGCAGTTGGGTGTCGGTCCACTCAACCACAAAATCCGCCAAGACCTAAGATTTAATTGCTTTCCGAGGGGCAAAAGACAGGGCTTCCCCCATGAGTTCGACGGCCCACTTGGCTATTCTACCCGAGGCCTCCCGATTCTAGATTATCTCTCCCAGAGGGAAAGACGACACCACGGTCACCGGGTGGGACTCGAAGTAGTGACACAGCTTGCGTCGAGCCAAGACTATGGCATAGATCTGCTTCTGGATGTGGGGGTAGCGTGTCTTAGTCTCTAAGAGTACCTCACCGATGAAGTAAATAGGTCGTTGGACGGGTAGAGCATGCCCCTCTTCCTGCCTCTCGACTACTACGGCCGCGCTGACCACTTGGGTTGTTGCGGCGACGTAGAGTAAGAGGGCCTCGCCCTTGGTCGGTGGCACCAGGACAGGAGGATCGGAGAGCAGTGCCTTGAGTTTGGTGAGGGCTTCTTTGGCCTCGGGGGTCCAAGAAAAGTGTTCAGATTTTTCAAGAGGCGGTACAAAGGCAAGCCTTTTTTGCCAAGGCGCGAGATGAAGCGGCTTAGGGCCACAAGGCATCCCATAACCCTCTGCACTCCCTTGAGGTCTCAAATTGGTCCCATGTTGGTCATGGCTGAGACCTTCTCTGGGTTGGCCTCAATGCCACGCTCTGAGACTATAAATCCCAAGAGCATGCCTCGGGGGACCCCAAAGACACACTTCTCGGGGTTGAGCTTGATGCCCTTCTCTCTGAGGCATTTGAAGGCTATCTCAAAGTCGTCGACAAGATCATTGGCCTTTCTAGACTTGACCACGATGTCATCCACATAGGCCTCGACGGTTCGCCCGATGCGCTCTCTAAAGACCTGGGTCATGCACCGCTGGTATGTGGCCCCTGTGTTCCTAAGGCCGAATGGCATAGTCACATAGCAGTACATGCCGAATGGGGTGATGAAAGAAGTCGCGAGCTGGTCGGATTCTTTCATCTTGATTTGATGGTAACCGGAATACGCATCAAGGAAAGATAAGGTTTCGCATCCCGCAGTGGAGTCGATGATTTGGTCGATTTGAGGTAATGGGAATGGAACCTTTGGACATGCTTTATTCAAACCGGTGTAGTCTACACACATCCTCCACTTCCCATTTTTCTTTCTAACTAATACAAGATTAGCTAACCACTTGGGATGGGATACTTCCTTGATGAATCCGACCGCCAAAAGCTTCTACACCTCCTCGCCGATAGCCCTGCAGTTTTCCTCATCGAATCGGCATAGGCGCTGCTTCAATGGTCTGGAGCCGGCCCGGACATCCAAGGCGTGCTCGTCGACCTCCCTCGGTATGCCCAGCATGTCCGAGGGACTCCACACAAATAGATCAACATTCGCGCAGAGAAAGTCGACGAGCATGGCTTCCTATTTGCTGTCGAGGGTGGCGCTGATCCTCAACGCCCGGTCGTTGGAGCAGGTGGGGTCGACCGGGATGAGCTTGACGGCCTCTACGGGCTCGAAAGTCCCGGCACGACGTTTGGTGTCGGGCGCCTCGCTACCAAGTCGGTTGAGGTCGACGATAAGGGTCTCGGCCTCCACGAGAGCCTCGGCGTACTCGATGCACTCGATGTCGCAGTCGTATGCATGCTCGTACGTGGACTCGACAGTGATGACACCGTTGGGGCCCGACATCTTGTGCTTGAGGTAGGTGTAGTTGGGGATTGCCATGAACTTGGCGTAGCACGGGCGCCCTAGGATGGCGTGATAGGTCCACTTGAACCCAACCACCTCGAAGGTGAGGATCTCCTTGCAGTAGTTAGAGGGAGCGCCGAAGCGGACGGGTAAGTCGATGCGCCCGAGGGGTCGCGTGCGTTTTCCTAGCACAATGCCATGGAAGGGCACGGCATCGCCTCGGAGCCATGACTGGTCGAGCTCCAGGAGCTCCAGGGTGTTGGCGTAGAGGATGTTAAGACCGCTACCTCCGTCCATCAGCACCTTGGTGAGCCGGGTGTTGCCGATGATCGGGTCGATGATGAGTGGGTACTGCCCGGGGTTCAGGACATAATCGGGGTGGTCATCTCGATCAAAGGTGATCGCCTCCCAAGACTAGTTGAGGTACCAGGGAGCAGCCACCTTAACTGAGAAGACCTCCCTACGCTCCTTCTTTCGCTAACGCGCCGTGAGGCATGCTGAAGGCCCGCCAAAGATCATGAATGCGTTGTGCACCTTGGGGAACCCATCGTCCTTGTCGTTGTCCCTATTGCCGACGTCCTTCTTCTTGGCCTCGTCGTTGGGGAGCCCGAGCTTGGCGTAGTAACGCCGGAGCATGGTGCACTCTTCGAGTGTATGCTTCACCAGGCCCTGGTGGTAAGGGCAGGGCTTCTTAAGCATGTCGTCGAAGAGCCCGGGGCCTCTGGCGGGGCCTCGGGGATTCTTGTGATCTGCGGCTGTGACTAGACCGGCCTCGAGGACCTTCCGCTTCCCCTGGCGACCCTTTTTCTTTTTCTTGGGGAGGTGGGGGGCCGAGGCCCCGAGGGCCTCATCCCTTCGCTTCCCCTTGGCGTCATTGTCGGGGAAGATGGCCCCGATAGCCTCTTCGCCCGAGGCGAAGTTGGTGGCGATGTCGAGGAGTGCGGCCGCCGTGGTTGGTACGTTCCGGCCTAACTCTCGGACCAGGTCTCAGCAGGAGGTGCCGGAGAGGAATGCTTGGACAATTTCCAAGTTGCCGACGCGGGGCAACTAGGTGCATTGCTTGGAGAAGCATCGGATGAAGTCTCGGAGAGACTCGTCCGGCTTCTGGCGATAACTCTTGAGGTCCTAGGAGTTCCCGGGGAGCACGTATGTGCCCTAGTAATTCCTGACGAAGACCTTTACCAAGTCGCGCTAGTTGTGGACCTACAAGGGACGGAGGTGTTCGAGCCAGGCTCATGTCGAGTCTGACAGGAACAAGGGGAGGTTGCGGATGATGAGCAGGTCATTGTCCGCGCCGCCTAGCTGACAAGCCAGGCGGTAATCAGCCAGCCACAGCTCGGGGTTGGTCTTGCCACTGTACTTTGCGAGGTTGGCCAGTTGCCAAAACCGGGCCAGGAAGTGAGCGCCGCGGATGGCCTTGCTGAAGACTCGAGGGCCAGGCGGCCCAGGAGAAGGACTACGGTCCTCCCCACTGTCGTAGCGGCCGCCTCGATGTGGGTGGTAGCCTCGGGTGGGCCCATCGTTGTCGTGGTGCCATCGCCTGCTGACTACATCGTGGTCGCCTTGCGCCTCGCTTCGGTCGCCGAGGCGGTTGTGCACCGAGGGGGCCATGTTGGCAGTTGGTGCCCGAGCAGGCTCAGGACGAACCGAGGCCTCTCTATCCTACCGATGCGGTGCCGTGGGTAGTTCCGAGGTGCCCCCGCGCCATCGAGAGGCGGAACTTTCGGCCTGCTGTACCACGATAGTCTCGAGGAGGTCTCAGAGCTCGCCATGGACCCATCGCCCCTTCGAGGTAGAGGGCTCGGGCATTGTCTGAAGTAGCATCGCTGCTGCCGGGACGTTCTGGCTAGCGTGATTGAAGATAGGGGGTTGCTCACCCCCTCCATCGTTGTTGATGCGGTGGTTGACGTCGCGAGCCCTCCGCTGGGCTACTCTGCCATCACCGCGACCCCGCTGCTCTCGCTCGCGAGTGTCTCAGAGCTGCTACAGAAGGAGTCAGTCTTGTTCGACCTTGGCCTGGAGCTCACAGAGCTGCTCCAAGTAAAGGCGTCGAAGTTCCTCGTGGGCGGGGTTCTCGTTTCGCGCTGCCGGGGGTTCAACGCGTGGAGGTGTGGCGTCACCTACCCCCTCGTGGGGCGGGGAGCGATTGCTTGCCCCTTCGTCCTCATTGCCCGCTCTCGGCATCCTGAGCTCAACGACGAAGCACTCACGAGTGGGATCATAAGTGCCTTCGTCATTGGAGTCGGAGTAGCCGAAGCAGTAGTCGCTCGCGGCCATGAAGCGGTGCACGGCTTCAGGGTCGCAAAGCCCGGAGAAGTCTGCTCCGGCCCATGCCTCGTCCTCCTCCAAGGAGTCAGCATGGGTGTGGGTTGAGGTTGTGGCGAAGAGGTCGAGGGTGAAACGTTGGTGGCGTCCTAAGGGCTCCGCGTGAGCGGAAGCGTAGGCGGAAGCGTAGGCGGCGGTGGCATTGCTCAACCCGAAGGGGTACGGGGATGGTGCCATTGCCGGGTTCCGCTCCGCCGGAGTCAATTCCTCGGGAGGTGGCAGGGTAGAGCTTGATGACGGGGCGTTGCTGCGCGCCACCGGCGACTTTCCCTTGCCTAGGCTTAAGCTGGACAGGTCCCCAACCAGGGACTCTGTACCAACAGTCGGGTGTGGGATACTGGCGAAGCGCGGTGCGTCGCCCTGAGCTCGTAGGGTGTTAGGGTGGTCCCACCCGCATCATACCTGGTGAGCGTGACGCGAGCGGCGGCTCGGGCACCGTCTGCGCCTGGGCTGCAGGTACGTGATGTCATCGTCGGTCGGTGGGGCTCTGGGTGTGAGGAGTACCATATCGTACTCACATCCTAGAGACATGAATTCTAGGCTCCTGAACCAGATCACCATGCTGAGACGCAGTGGTCACATGAGGTCTGCCATCCAGAACTTGTTGGGATGATTAAGCTAACACGCAGTATGGCCCCTACCTAGCGCGCCAACTGTCGATGTTTTGGACTGGGGGGTCCTCAACCAACTAGTGAAAGTGTACTGCGTGTTCCTAATCCTGGATGGTGATGCAAAGAGACACAAGGTTTATACTGGTTCAGGCAATAGGTGCCCTACGTCCAGTCTGAGGGAGCGATCTTGTATTCCTTGCACCGAGGTGCTTGTAGTAGGGGCTTACAAGCTGGGCGAGAGAGGGAGCTAGTCCTAGGTCTCTGCGTGGAGCGGCGTGGGTTGCTTGAGATGTTGATCTCTTACAGTGAGGGAGCATGCGTATTACAGAGTGTTGCTCGTTGCTTGCGCGTGTGTGTCTATCTGAGCGATGTCTCCGTGAGTGCGTGTCTAGAAACGGCCCCTGTCACTCCCTTTTATAGTTGAAGGGGAGGATAGGGGTGATACATGCGTTCACTACATGGCGTTTTGTGGGTGGAGGCGGTATGTCTGAGCCCTGTGCTTGTCACTTTGGTGGCATGGTCGACGGAGCGGTCTTGTCCTCGGTGCACTGAAGCGACGTGCCAATCACGCCCAATCCTGTGCGACGTGCGGGCTCCTATGATGGCTTGACACAGGGCATGACGCAGACTGTGGACGACATGCCGGTCGCTGTATGTCGACAGCGTAGAGAGTCGAGGCCCCGTCGGTGCAGAAGTTGAACCATTGTGGGGGGGCTCGGCGGGCGCGAGTCCTAAGGCTACAGGGGTGCGGAGGTAGGTAGCCGAGGCTCAGAGGGAGTAGTTGGTCTTTTATGCTGATTCCGAGGCTATAGGGACCCGGATGTGACTCCATGCCGCACTGTCCTCGGAGTAGGTGGGGTTAGGTAGCACAGTGCCGCATGGGTGTCAACCGTGGGCACAGTGCCGAGCATAGCCGCTGGTAACCCCTGCCCCGTCCCGTCTCGGACGGCATGGCATTGATGCGACTCCCATCTCATCGGTCACTCCGCTGTGTCGAGCCATTGTTCGGCTGATGTCGCAGGAGTGGTTGGTTGCGTTAGTTGTACGTGACGTCTCGGTCGAGGCAGCGGTGACGGGGCAGCTACCGAGCCGGCCTCGAGCGAGGCGGAGAATCGGTACCTCATCCGAGGCCTTTCGGGCAGGGCCTTAGGCGAGGCGGAGAATCGGTACCTCGTCCGAGGCCTTGTGGGGTGGGGCCTCAGGCGAGGCAGAGAGTTGGTACCTCATCCGTGGCCTTGCGGCGTGGGCCTCGGGCGAATCGGAGAATCGGCTGAGGCCTCGTGGTTGTCTCTTGGCTTCGATATTTACAAGGTCTAAGCAATTTTTCGGTTCTTGCTTAGGGTACCCCCTTTTTATGGTATCCAACAGCTTTATTCTTATTTTCTTGTCGGTTCGTCGTCCGTTCTTGTAGCGAATATTCTAGTAGAGGGCACCTGATAGAGACGGATAACCCTGTACGATGCTAGAGTAGTAGTCAATAGCGTAGACCTATTGTCTAGGCTAGAGACTACCTTCATTTGCCTCGTGCCCCACGGTTGAAGGCTAGGCGGTAGGTGGTGACAACCCTATCTGTCCCTTGTAATCCCCCACATTTGGGTTTGGTGTAGAGCTACAGGCCGGTATCGCTTGGCAGACCAGGTGTACACCGATGCCCGAAGTGAGCAAGTAGAAGTAGAGTTTATCTATCCTTAGACCCTAAAGCCATAGGAATCCGTCTCTACCCTTTCCAACTCTATCCTTGTGTTGTCCTTGGACTAATTAGCTAGAAGAGTACCTCCGTTCCCTATGGAAAATATGATACCCTGAATACTTCCGGGTGAAGTGCTACAACGGTAATTCTATGCGCTTGCGGATTCTTTCTGTTTGCGTTAAGAAATACCAACAAGCATTTTTGGTGCCATTGCTGGGGAACTATTGCTATATTATCTTCGAACCTAGTTCATCCTCATATCTTTTATCTTTTCTTTTTATAAAAACAAAATATTTTCTTTTATCCTTTTCATCATGAAGCCTATACCAATTCAAAATCTTTCCGCTTTAAAGGACGAGTTCTCTGAGCCACCACCTTCAAAACCAACCCTTCCATCTGGCTGTGAACTCCACCCTGGCTTAATAGCCATGGTTCAGGCACAACCTTTCTCCAGGCATGATAACAAAAACCCTTTCCATCACCTGCAAGAGTTCAAGGAAATGTGTTCATGCCTGAGCATCTCTGCTTGACACAAGAAACTCTAAAGTGGAAATTGTTTCCCTTTTCTCTCACAAAGAAGGTGAAGCAATGGTACACTCAAGCCGTAGAAAGGACGAATGGGGATTGGGATCAACTTAAGGACAAGTTTTGTCTTGCATTCTTCCATATATCTCGTATTGTCTCTCTACCAAGGGCGATTCTCGACTTTGAGCAGTACGAGGAGTCTATAGGTGCTGCTAGGGCCAGGTTCTCAGTTTTAATACACTCTAGCCCAGACTTGACTTTACCTGACAGCATATTGCCACATCTCTTTTGTTTAGGTCTTGACATAGAGGCTAACCTATGCCTTTATGTGACTGCCGGAGGTCGTTTTACACATAGAACCATGACAGAACAAGTGACATTCCTTGAAAACTTCCTAGACAAACACACTTCCTCCGTCATAAGAACCAAACCCCTCTAGGCGAAAGCCATGTCAAGATTTGAGGAGCCCTCATCAGCCGAATCCAAACCCGTAGCATCCTTAGATTCGACTCATGAGTCCTCACCCGAACCATGAACGCCGAAGGAAAGAGGAATTCATCCTTCGGAGTTTCCAATCGAATTCGAGGATTATGGCTAAGGCTGGATAACGAGCCGGCTCGGCTCATTTGGGCTCGGCTCGTTCTGGCTCGTTAAGATAACGAGCTAGCTCGGCTCGGCTCGTTATCCTAACGAGCCAGAAAGTCAGCTCGGATCAGCTCGTTAAAAGCTCGAGCTGGCTCGTTAAGCTCGCGAGCTAGGTATAAAAAATACACAAAATATAATATTTGCATTTATCTAAAGTTTGAGAATAATAATAATACAAAAGAAATGCATCTAGACCAGTTATCAGTCAATTTATAGGGTCCAGACCAGTTACCAGTCAATTATAAAGTACAAGACATGAAGTAATACAAAAACTAATACAAGTTTTGATACTTTTTTTTCCTGGAAGCTTGGCTCGTTTAGCTCGCGAGCGGCTCATGAGCTGGCTCGAGTTGTCTCATTATAGCTAACGAGCTAAAATCTTGGCTCGGCTTGGCTCGTTATCATAACGAGCCGAGCCGAGCCAAGTCGAGCCAGCCACGAGCCGAGCGAGCTAACGAGCTTCGAGTTTTTCGTCCAGCCTTAATTATGGCAATACCTTGAATCACTCTTGGCACAAAACACACACAACACTTCCTTCTAAGGAAGCTTCCCCCAAGGTAGAACCATCAAAGGAATGGTTAATGCAAGTTCCCACGATCGAGCTTGTGACCATAAACAAAGCACTGCCGGGAGATAGCCTGGATTATCAAAAAAAAAAGAACTTTCTCCTCAATAAAAGCAAGAACATGTTATCATGATAGTATGCACCTTCGGGTATTCTTGGTTGCTAACCCTTTTAGGTTAAGATCAAGAAGAGTAGGGGACATACGATACTAGAGAACATAGGAGCTGCATCAACTGTACACTCCGATGCTATTTGGTGATGGAACACACTTAAAAGGAGACCCCGACATTGTACTCCTGGCTTTCACACAAAAGTCCAAGTGTGGGGAAGGATGGTGAGAGTCTCACTACAAGTTCCATACACACAAAGGCCATCTTGGTTAAAAAAAGAGTGATGTCAGCTCTGCCTTGCTAAAAAAACAAAGCTAAAAAAAGGAGAAGAGAAAAAAATATGATATATAAAAAGAGAGAGAGAGAAGAGAGAGAAGGAGTAGGCTAGCCCCACATGGCCACCATAAACACTAATGTGCCGCCTGACTCCACCCAATATTACTGTCATGCACATACAAGCAAGAAGGGTTCTTCTCTTCTATTCCTTTGCTACTACCACCAAGGCCCATGGTCCCTACACACTAATTGTGTGTGTGGCCTAGCCTTGTTGCTGGCCTGAGTCGGTATGGTGTGCATTCCTCTACATCAGCTCAGAGGAGTCAACGACAACCATACATGATCATGCAACCACTGCAGCAACCTCAAAGCTTCATCCACATATGCTACCGGTAAGTATGCTCAGGTATGCAAAGGTAACTCCATGTTCACCAACACCTTAACTCATATTTGTCTCCATGAGAATATAATTTTATCATACAAGTTCATGCTTTCCTTGTTTATGTTGTATGCTCTGGTTTGGATGTATTCTCTAGAGGTACATCCATAGGCTTTTAAAATTAAGCATGGTGCTTAGGTTAAAATAGCCTTCTTTCATCAAAATTTAACATGGTGTTGAATTCTGGTTAATGAACTTTGAGTTACTGCTTTCATAAACAATGGAGGTAATCTATGATGGAGATGAACCAAGGCTAGGAATATACTGCAAACTTTACCTTTAGCCTTGCTTGAGTTATTCTCAAAGATAAAAAGTGGGGTGGACACTTTAAAAGAAAAATATATATAATAGAAAAAATAATTAAAAAAATAATATAATAATAATAATAAGATTTAGGCTCTCTAGTGTTTAAACTGGTAGAGCCCTTATTTGTTTCCGTTTTTTGTTTTTATGTTGAATAAAGCAGGTACAAGAAAAGTGTGGGGGAGGTCTCTCAAGCATAACAAACATACATTCGAGATCTCCCACCAATATGTTGCACAACATCGAACAATCCAATATGCAGAAGGACAGGACAAAATGGCTCTAGAGAGGGTCGGCTGAACTTCTGGTTTAGCCAAACCATCTCTGATTCTCCTCGGCTCCTTCCTCTTCAACAATAGTTTGTGCAACACTACCCTCAACTCCCTAAAAATATTGAGTAAAGGTTAAATCCGAACAAATTAAAAATATAAAGCAAACGACACTCAGTCTCCATGCCAACCTTTGATTAAATTTGCATACTCTTTATTCCTCGCTGATATTCCCATACTTGTGGACAATTCATCATAGGGACCCCATGTTATCTAAGTAATTAGAATATGTGATATAGTGGGATGAAAAAGAACCTTACTCTCTCATGCAATGTACTTGGGATTTTATTTTACAAAATCAAAATTTAAATAGCATGTTCCTCAATGATATTCAAAATCCTACCAGAGTCATATCCAATTATACATGTTTAAACCTTCTACATATGCTACTTGCTATTGCATTGAGTTTTGTCAAGTCTTGTTGACCCTTGTTGAGAAAGTTACCATGCTTCCAAGATCAAGATCACGTACACACCACATATATATGCTGCTCCTACATTGGGAGTATGCAAAAACATGCCTTCCATTTAGATCCACCAAAAAATTATGCTCCTACGCTGGGAGTAGACAAAAATATGTTCATTAGATAAATACTCCATCTTCTAAAAGATAGTGATCTCTCTCTAAATATGTGGTTTAGAAGGAGAGACATGGGCTATGCAAAAGTATAGAAAAAAATATATGGACACATGAAGGTCCAAGTACAAAAAAATATGATGAGCACATGAAGGCTCTGTATTCAAAAAAAGAGAAAGAAGAGATAGCCATGTTCTCAAAATAAAAACTAGAGAGAGAGATCATTCATGTTAAGGAGTATAGTATAAGTTTATCATTATTTTATCCACACACATGCACTTCTTAATCTAAGGGTATGGCATCTTTCTCCTCGGATCCGAGCTTTGACTTAACAAAATATGCAGTGTAAGTATGTCTTCAGATCTTTCCCTACCAAAGCTCCACATAAGCTTTTTAGAAGTAGGAAGAAAGAAGGCAATACTACGATATGCCTTGGTAACGAACCAAACACAAATATGAGCGATCCAAGAGAATCTTTTGAGGAGCAAAGCTATATTTACGTTTTCAAAATCAAACAAAAACCCAAGTTTCTAAACTGATTGATGCAAGGGGATTTGAATCCATGCTGTTCCATTATTCAATTACCCAAGATAATGTGGTACACACTCCAAAGTTCACAGGTTTAGGTGAAGCTTGGAATAACTTGCATGTAGATATCATATCAAGGAGATGACCCATCTTAGTCCTTAAACTTTACTCGAGGACGAGCAAAGGGATAAGTGTGGGGGAGCTTGTTGGTGGTCTGTTGGCCGTCCTTAACGACCAAATCCGATCGCCAATTAAGACACAAAAAGAGGAGAAATTAGCAAACTTTAGCACATATGCATTTACTATTGACCCAATTCCACATGTATTTGGAGATCATTGTTTTGCATGACATAAATACAAATACATGGGAAAATATACCAAAAGGCGCTTTCTGACATAGCATCACACTAAATCGCGCAAATGGAATAAAGAAGAAGGCCCATCCACACAAACTATTTGGGTGAAATACCAACCAAGGAGCATCCTAGGCCCACTCCTGAGTCCACCACGTGAAGGCGGTGGCGAGTAGGCTCGGTTAGGGTGTGGCCGCACCCTGGGTGCACTCGCACCCCTATCGATGCTTCTTTGTCGCTCCTTCGTATGTCGGTATTCAGAAGGCATGCAGAGGCGGTGGAGACCGGGCTTCCTACCAAATTTAGCCACCACACCACCTCAAGCCCTGCATAAATAGAGGGGTAGAGCTCCCCTCTCAACACACACCATTTTTGTTACACCTCACTCTCTCTTGTAGCTTTACCCTTTTTTGTAGTAGCTTTAGAGCAAGGCAAAGGTACCTTGGAGGGCTTGGCTCCTTGGAAGAAGAGATCCTTGGTATGAATAGAAATATGAATTCTTCCAAAGTCATGCTCTCATCTTATAATTATAGCCATACTTATGAACTAGAGTATAGTCTTTGTGTTATGATCTTGACATATGAACTAGTGTATAGTTTGTATGTTATGAGATTAGCATACGTGACTTTATGCTTAAACATTCATACAACTTATATAATTGGAATTAGAGCTAAGTTGAGGTGGCGGTTCATCATGCCTTCAGGTGTGCCCAAGTCCTTCCCTTGTCGATCTGTAGGGTCGGAGTCCCAGGTTGATTTGGGTAGTTTCTATATATACAAGCATGGTGCTTGGGTATGGAGGGATAGGTGAATACATTTCCCTCTCCACGGTTGAGGTGGTAGGCGGCAGGTGGTGACAGCCCTGTCCGTCCCTTGTAATCCCCACATTTGTTTGGGGTGTAGGAGTCTAAAATGCTACATGAGGTTGCTGGCAGACTAGTACTCAGTAGTCTCCCGACCTGCTTCACACTTAGCACTAAAACTAATTATGTAACTTGTATGATTTTCAACTAACCTTTGTATGACTATATTAGAGCAATGTCTGCTCTACTTAGGATTATTCTTTTATTCTTCCTTTCTATTTTATCCTTTGAGGAATGCCCATGTGTGTGTCCACTATCTTGAAATTATCATTCTTACCCTTGTTATAAACATTGGTTTACTTGCAAGTATATTATTCAAGTTCATATCCATACTAGACTCTTAATCAGTAATGCCTTCCTTTCAGAAAACATAAATAACGAAATCCTAAATACTTCCGGGTGAAATCCTGCAATGATAGCTCTATGCGCTTGTGGACAAATATCTAAAATTGTTAAGGAACTATCAAGGCCTTACCTAGTCGCATTGCTAATTATTTGTGATGCTGCTAAGTATTGCCAACAGACATTTCTGGTGCCATTGCCATGGATGGATTCTATCTCCATACTTGGTAGTGACGCTAAGAAATGCCAACAGGCATTTCTGGCGCTGTTGCTGGGGAACGCATAATTGATTAAAGAATCTAGTAGGACATGTTCATGATACTATGAATGTACGGTGGCCATTGTTTATGCAGGCTGACTTTGCTTGTTTTCTCCTGTTGTGGATGAAAACAGGATAGTGTATGACCAGTTACAACCTGCTAGAAAACTACATCGAAAATCCAGAGGCACTCCTAAGGAAGAACAGGTCTTGTACCGCTTCTTCTTCTGCCACTCCACCGATAGACGAACCAGTCACCCCCGCACCATCCGCTACTCCAACTATGGCCAAGACGCTCCGTGACTACTCCATCCCTGCTGTTGCCAACGTGCCCATTGGCCCGGCTGTCAACACCGAGAATGGGAACTTTGAGCTCCACACTGGCCTCATCATGATGGTGTGGGCAAACCAGTTCTCTGGTTTGCCAAGTGAGGATGCGAATGCACATCTACAACACTTCCTCGAGCTGTGCGACACCATCGTCATCAAGGACGTCGCACCAGTGAGCATCATGCTTTGCTTGTTTCCCTTCTCCCTCTTGGGGAGGGCGAAATAGTGGTTCTACAAATAACGGGAAGCTATCAACACGTGGGACAAATGTTCCATGGCGTTCCTGAGGGGATGGATTTCCAACTTCTAGCAAAACACCATGGAATCCATTCCCAAGGTGTGGGAAAGGCTGCAGGACTACATCCAAGCATGCCCACACCACGGGATTGGGAACTAGTTAGTGCTCCAATATTTTTATGATGGGTTAACACTCATGTCTAGGGGGCACATAGACGCTGCTGCTGGAGGACCTTTTCTTTCCCTGACCATTGATGGAGCCATGGCTCTCATCAATAAAATGGTGTCAAATCAAAGCTGGCGGGAAGAAAGAAAAACACAAAAAGGATGCACACCATGAAGGAGACAGATATGCTTGCCGCAAAAATAGACTTTCTTATAAAAAGACTGGAGGAATGGGCCCAAGAAAAAGAAGCAATGAAGGGCCCCGTCCAGGCCATGGACTCACACATGACATGTGAGGTTTGTGGGAACGTTGGTCATTCGGGGAATGACTGCCCCGAAACCCACAAAGAACCTACCTTCATCAACAATAGGTTTCGCCAACAAGGATGTAATAATGGGTGGAACAACCAGTCCTGCCCACAAGGTAATTCGAACTACAATTCTAATTCTAATTTGAATCAACCTTCATTCAAGGACTTGGTATTAGGCCAAGCAAAGATTAATGAAAATATTACAAAGGAATTAATGACTAATGATAAAATCCTTGAAAATATAAACTCTCAAATTGAAGGTTTAACTTGTGTTGTTAAGAACCAACTGAGCTTTAATAAAATGATAGAAACCCAAATTGCTCAAATAGCTACCGCTATTCCTGTCAATCATTCGGGGAAAATCCCAGGGCAACCCAAGAACTCCTTCAAAAATGTTCATGCAGCTGCAGATGACTAGAGGAAAAAAGAAGTCTTGCCCAATGGACTATAAACGTTGAGCCCTCGCCGAAGGTAATCGATAATTATCTTTCTCTAAAAAAATCTTCTATACAAGTATGTTTTGGTTTGGGTATGATGATTGCGCCATCATACTTCCATAGGCTCTTTAAATTAAGCATGGTGCTTAGTTTATTTACCCTACCTTAATCAAATCAGTTTGATTATTGAACCAAAACTACTATTACATATTTTAGTTATTAATAAGAATGGTTTTCTGGTTCACAATTTTTCAATTCCGCTGGATGAATCTTTGTCATTTTGCCATGCTCCCTTCCTCTATGCAAGTATGCTGTGGTTTGGGGAATGATGATTGATCCATCATTCTTCCATAAGCTTTTTAACTTAAGCATAATGCTTAGGTTATTTAGCTTGCCTTGATCAAATTAAATGTTTAGTTTGATTATTGAACCAAAGCTACTAGTATAGATTTTGGTTGTTTTTATAGACTAACCCCTGCAAAGAACTATCAATATCATGAGGGTGAGTCTTAAAGATGACAACAGAGATGAAATTCTGTGAACCTTAAACAAATAAAAATAATGAAACAATATATGTCCTCGAGTTTGCCTCGTTGTTTAATAATAGCAGCTGGAGGACCATAGGCATCAAGCTAGCTTGTGGGAGGACCCCCTACTCCCAAGGTAACTTGTATCTTGCATTCATGTTTTATTTCCATGTATATCTTGCATTTAAAAAAATAAAAAAATCAATATGATAAAAAAATACATATTTATTCCACTCCACATATGTGTTTAAAGAATGTTTAGTTTCTCCTATGTTGAAATGATGAATAGTTGCTCTGTCTATAATTCATCTGTACCTAGGTTGTAACTTAGTATTCCCCAAGACAAGATTTAAGTTTGTTGGTTAAAAATGTCTCATACTAAAACTTGAAACTTGTCGGTTGCAAAAGCATGATCCTTTTCTAAGTTGTTGTGAGCTATGATATTGTATAAATAAAATATGCTATGACTTTGTTCTAAGAGAAACTTAACATCCGGAGTTTTCTAATTTTAAAATGCTAAAATCAAAAGTTCCTCAATGATTATGAATACCTACCAAGACCATATGACAATATTCAAAGATAAAAACCTTAGTCATATGCTACTTGTATTCACATTGAGTTTTAAAATGCTAAAATGCTAAAGTCAAATTGTTTGTGACACTTGTTGAGATTCTCGTCATGCACCCATGATCAAGATTCACGTACAACCACATATAAAACGCTAACTCTTACACTAAGAGTTATGCAAAAAACATGATTTTCCATCCATTGAAATAAATACTCCATTCATTTATCATGAGTCTTTCTCTCTAAAGTTTCCATGTGCCAAAAAGAAGTATGTGGGCTATGTAAAAATAAGAGGGAGAAAATATCCATGCTAAAAGGCATGAGAGAAAAAAAAGAAGAGAAAAAATGCATGCTAAAAAGGCATGAAGAAAAAAAAAGAGAAAGTTATAAAGATAGCCCATACTTTCAAGGCAATTAATAAAAAAGAGAGAAAGTCATGATCAAAGGAGTACAAAAATATTAGAATTAGGACTCATTTTAAAATTCCACACACTTGCACTTCTTGATCAAAGTGTATGACTTGCATCTCCTTAGATCTGGCTTTTGACTCAGTAATATATGTGATGCAAATATGCCTCATTCACCCAAAGCTCCACTCAAAGCCTTTAGAGATAGGATGAAAAGAAGGCAAAAATATCAAAGGATGAATGATTGCTAATTATGTTAAACCGTTCTATCTTACAACCACCCAAGACTTGGAAAAGCAATAAGCCCCACAGGGATTAAGTTAGAAGGGTGGATAGAATGCCAAACTTATTTAAATTGAGGAAGAATACTTTGTTATAGGCATGGCACTATTGAATTATATTCAGCATAGAAGCAACTCCTGATCAACAACCAAAAACTTAGCTATTTGCTTGGGACGAGCAAAGGTTAAGCTTGGGGGATCTTGTTGGTGGTCATTAACGACCAAATCCGACTGCCAATTAAGACACAAAAAGAGGAGAAATTAGCAAACTTGAGCACATATGTGTAACACCCCGGGTGTTAGTCACAAGTTAAGCAGTGGATTTGGACTTAAGCTAGCTATGTCAAGCAATGATCATGATCTCTAGTTCATAACTTGGAAGTAACGATGAAGGTATTGAGGTCAAACCTATGAAAATGAGCCCCAACTAGGACTCGGACAATACACTTTGCTTACATGTGGACCTGGTTAAGATTAGGCATGAGTAATGTTAAACATGCTTATTTCATGTACATTGCATGAACATGCATCTATCTTGACCAATGAAAAAGTTTCGTGAAGTTTGGAGCCAAGAAGTCGCATGAAATGATAAGTTATAACCTTGATTGAATTGCTTTATTAAGTAAATGAGAATATGAGATGTCGATCAAACCTTGCTAACTTGCCCAAATGACTCATTGAACTCTACAACAAAAGTCATGAAGGGTTCATGTTGAGCAAATGTCAATAAAATGCCTTAATTGGTCAAAAACCCTAATTCCAGGGTTTAACGAGGTGCTACTTTGACCAAGATGAAGAAATTGTTTCTGTACCAGATATGAAGTTTGACCTTTAATAAAAGTTGAAGTTTGAGTGGGTACAACAAACTTTATTTTTGGACCAAGACCTGATTCAACTCCTAAGTGGCCCAAACTGTGGTCTCAAGTTTGAATCAGCTCCTGTTTTCAACCCCGAAAAATATTCCAAGTCTGAGATTAGTGGCAAGAATAGTTGGCATCTTGTGTTCTTGGATTTTTGTTAAGCAACTCAAGTTGAGCCAAATATAAAAGTTAGATTTTACATCTTGGAGAAGGACAAACAAAAAGTTGGAATCAATTTGACCATGTTTTGATCAAGTAATTTGAGCTCAAGCGGAGCAAGGCTTAATCCTCCATTAGTCGCTGACACTGTCAACTTCAGGCTTAATTAGGCGCTAATAGATAGTTCTAATGGCTAGGCACCCTTAATGAGTTTTGTAGACATTAGGTGGGCTGCAACTTTGCTTTTGGGACCAAAGTCTAGATTGGCCCGTAGATGTCCCAAAAATGGCACCCACCTTACCCACGTTGCTGCCCGCCATGTACTCGGTAAAATGCCCCAATGGGCGACACGTGTCCGGGATGTGGCGTCCATGCCTCAGCACACCCGCACCTCCTTGCCGCGTGCCCTGCTCTCTCCTCGCGCGATGGGATGCCGAGATGCCTGAGTGCCCCCTGCCTCGCTCACTCGCTCCTCGTCCCTCGCCTCTATGCCGCACGTGCGCGCTAGTGCACGCTCGCCATGGCTGCCAGTGATCAAGCTCCATGGTCACTGCTGAGTGAAGCTATTGCCACCAGCGCTGCTGCCCCTAGGCCACCCCATGCCCTAGCTCTGCGCTCGTTGCCGTCCACCACCGCTGCCGCATCGCCTCGCCGGTGCCACAATCGGCAGCGTGCGAACGCCGCCATGGCCGAGGCGGGTCGAGCTCGCCACTGCCGTAGCCAGGCCACTCCAGGCCTGCTCTACCCTAGCCGAGTGCCGCTACGCTTCCACCGCCCCTCCTGCGCCACTTTACTGTCCACCGTGGCCGTCATAGCGCCATCGCCAGAGCAGCTGCTGCTGCAGCTACGGGCACACGTGGCCAACCCATGTCGGGCCACCGCGGGGCGAGCTACGGGCTCCTCTCAGGGCGTGCAGGCACCCTGATGCTCCCTGCCGCTGCCGGCCACCGCCCGCCAAGGCCGGCCAACCCCGCATTCGCCGTCGCCAGAGCTGCGCCTCTATGCGCCTTGCACGCGTGTGGCCGGGCCGCCTTGGGCCATCTCCGGCCAGGCTGAGCAGCTCAGTGGATGCATGTGGACCCCCTAGTGCTCCGTCGCCCATCCCCTGCCGCCGATGAGTCTCCTCCGGCTGGCACCGGCGATCCCCCTCCGCCTCCTCTGTTTTGACCGCGTGAAGGACCTCGCGCAGAAATTCAACGAAAGGGAAGGACCCAACTATGAATTCTGTGACTTAGGGGAATAGTACCTATAAGGACATGTTTGCTGGAATCCATTTTAGTGAAAAGTTAGGGTCCTCGGTGCAAATCTATTTTTGTTTTATGGCTAAAACTTTGGAAAATCATAACAAATTGTAGAAAAATTGTAAAATAGCAAATGAGGACTTTTTGGAATCCTTGTGAGTAGATATACATAGTAGAGTCATAATATGACGTGTGTTAGTAGAAAGTTTCTGATGTTTTTATTTATTCTTGCAAAGTGCTTTTAAAAATCCTTTTAACTTGTCGGATGCATATCTTGAGTTATAGAAGTCTAAAAATGGTAGTTCTAGTTGTGTTAATCTTGTGATGACATTCTATAGCTAATAAAAATATTAGACATGCTAGTTGTGTACTGTTTTTATAATGTTTTGATTTAATCTTGTTAAATAGGCAATTTTAGATTGTTTTGCTTGTTATTCTCATATCTAAAGTTGTGGTGGTCCAATTTTAGTGAAATTTTTATGGTAGGCTACTGATGCTATATGTGAGCTGTGGTAAAAATTTCATGGTTATTGGATGTAGCATGATGGAGTTATTGATTTAACTTGCCTAGAGCTTGATAAATGGTTTTAAATGGTTTATAAATAATTGGTATTTGCAAAAATATGAAATGTGGTTCCTTTGCCTTTGCATGATGATGTTGTGACCTAAGAACACTTAATATGGCCATGTGCTTGCAGAAAATATTGAATTTCATATTTATCTTGCTCTCACATGATTTCTTACAATAACAATTTGTCCTTTTGTAGTAATTAAATTATAAAACCTAAGCATGTGAAATTTGTGCAGTAATCATGTTTGGTCATCATCTTGCTCTCATAAAAATCTTAGCCCCAAACTAGTTGTTCTCATATAGCACTAAAAATAGCATATATATTGCATTATATACATAGATGATGAAAGTTTGCTAATAGATGTATGTAATTATTGTCCTATGATGCTTCTCATAGCTATTAGTATGTGCTATGATTGTTTGAATATGGTCACAAGATGTTTAGAGTAGCATGTATGTCATGAACATGTTAGTTTGTAGCAACTAAATAAGAGATGAATGTGGTACAGTTTTGGTTGTGCAATTAGTTTCGTGATGCAAATGATGTTTTCTGTGAATACGGAGAATACCAAATTTGTTGGTAACTACATAATCTAGCTTGTGTTAACTTTTCATGACCATAGGCCTGATAATTTAGGAGCTATAGATTTTATAATTTCCCTGTGAGTTTTTGCATGCTCTTTGTACAGATGTGAATGATTGTGTTGTTTGACTTAGCTAAGCTTTGAATAATGTCTTGGAGATAATATAAGAAGTGTAGTGCTTTTCATGAGATTTCTAAATTGTTAAAGATCACCCCTTTTGGTGGTCTAAATCTCCAGTTATGAGCTTGTGAAGTGGAGTGACAGATTCTGTCCTAATCTGGACAGAGATGTGTTCTTTATGATATTTAACCTAGTTAACTTTGGAATTAGCTTGTGGTGTTTATAATAAAGTTGTGCATGGTTTGCTAGTATTTCTAAAAAGTCTATAACCACCTTGTTGTGAAAGCTAGAACTCAACTTATTGCTGTCTGAAGTTGCATGTCAGATTCTATCCATGTTTTGGACAGAATTGTTGCTTTGTGTGTTTAAGGCTAAATAACTATTGAATCACCTAAAGATGATAATAAGAAAGTTGTATATAACTTAATAATATTTCTATAAAGTTAAGTATCATGCTTATTAGATGATTATAACTCCAGTTATACATTTCTAAAGTGAATGTCAATTTTCTGTACTCATCGGTACAGACCTGAGATATTGGCATATTTGATCATGTTAACCTATGAGTTAGCTTTTGGAATGAATAACAAAGTTGTAGACAATTTCGTTAGCTTTACAGAAAGTCCAAGATCACTTTTATTGAATGATTGTAACTCCAGTTATGGTTGAAACACGCGACTGCTGTACTGCTGTCCAAATTCTGTGTATGCACTTAAGTTGATTGCCCATTCTTGATGTTGCTGGCGCATGCTCTAAATTTTGTAGCCCTAGTTACTTAGTTGAATGACTTGCTCTCTAGTGCTTAAATCAATATGATGTGACCATTCTTCATATTCATGCACTTGCATCTTGCATCTCATCTAGGTACGCTAGATGAACCACGTGAAGGACGTGATGTTGGAGCCGAACCCGAAGATGGAGTTTGGTGAATCTAGAAGATGGAAAGACTAAGCAAGTGCTGAGATGGGAGATGCTCGCCAAGCGAGTGTCATCTAAGAAACACTAACCTAGTGTTGGATCCCAAGCAAGCCCTAGAGCATTCTAAGCCTCCTATGTTTTTACAAATATCACTTGAGTCATTTATGTTTGATGCATTAGGTTATAAGAGTTGATTGGAACCACTTGATGCATAGAACTACCTTGTCCAGAAATATACCTTGAACCCTATGTAGGTCTAGGATCGAATATATGCTTAGCAATGCTTAGACCGGTAGAAGTTGGGTGATTTCCTATCACCTGCGAGATATAGGTGAATATCAAAGCACGGTTGACTATATTTGCTATCATGTAAATAACCATGTGTTGATAAATAAAAGGAGACCGGGCAGGATTGTGATAGAGAAGCAACAAGGCATAGAGGTCTTGGTGCCAATTTATCCCCGTCTATGTCGGTTAAGGACCGATGTGCTGTACGTCCTCATGTCATGTTGAACACATGCCTAGCACTTAGTTGGCCGGATAACTCATTCCGACCACGAAGCCGAGTAGCTCAACTCAGGCCAGGACCCAGTAAGTGAAAGTGCGCACACTAGAGGCAGTAAGGATGTGCGGAGAGCTAGTGGTGTGAGTCCAAGGGCAGGCTAGGCCTGAACTTCCTGGCATACTGGTAGAATCTCCGAGGGTGTGGCGCTGATCGAACCCGCGAAGTTGGTTCCTGAGTCGTACCAAAGGTGACCTAAGACTACCTTGGCGCAGGTATGTCTGTGTTTGTGTTAGGAATAACTCCCCAGCTAGGTTGGAATTGATTCGAGTCGCCGTCTCTCCCGGATAGTGAGAACTTGACTGAGCAGCGGCAACGTAGCATTAATTGATGGGATTTGATGGTTATGATGAATATGAAAATGTTACACCTGCTATGGTTACTATTGTATGTTACTAAATGATATTCCACATGTTTGGCACAAGTTAGTTGCTAATCTAGAGATGATCACTACAGGAGGACTGAGAATTAGTGATAAAATGATGTGGCAGAATTTATCCTTGCCACTAATGTCCATACTATTTGTGACAAAACAAGTTTTATCACTATTATGTTAGTTATTAGTGACAAAATATTAATTTGCCACAGAAAGCATTTTTAGTGGCGAATCTAGTGGCGAAACATTGTTTTGCCACTATTTAATAAGATATATGTGGCAAAAAAATTACCTCACTGATAGGACAATTATTAGTGGCAGAAACAATTATCGCCACATGACACACAATTAGTGAAACTATTGTGGCGAAATTTAAATTTGCCACTCGTTGTCATACTATTTGTGAAAAAACTAGTTTTCATCACTCTTATGTCGGTTATTAGTGAACATATTATTTTGTCATAGGATCCATCTTTAGTGGCAAATTTGAGTGATGAAACATAGTTTTGTTAATATTTAACAAGTTATCAAGTTCAAAAAAATATATTTAACACGTTATCCGTGGCTAAATAATTTTTCTCACTACTGCTAGTATTTATCTGTGGTAAAAATCTTCTACAGCCACTGGACACACAATTAGTGCTCAAATAAAATACTATGGCAAATCATAGCTATGACTTGCTAGCTTAGTTAAAATAGTCCCCATGCATCAGCCCCTTATTAATACATCTATCCTCTAATCTTATTCATTAAACACACATACCACATAAAGCCTATGTAAGATGGTCCCACGTGTTAGTCCACCGTCTACCTCTTTCTTCAACGATTCTTGAAGACACAATATATAGCCTTCTACAGTCTTTGCTTCTTCGGCGAGTAATTTATCTAGGAAATTTGACCATATATTAAAAGCATCACCTGTCCGTAAAGGTGTTGAACACGAGCGCGTCAGCTTTGCTCCCGTCCGGATGTGCACGTGTGCTGACCGGAGGCAAGAAGCAACGGATCGGCGGCCGTAGGGGTTGTCTAGAGTTTAAGCGGTAGTCACGGATTATTGAGTTCTGATGTCTGGACTACGTTATCTGGGTGCAAAAAAAGTAGGAGATTCTTGTTCTTTTTTCTTTTTCTATCCATTTTTATGGTGAACATTAATGCCGATGAATACATGGCAAGCAGCCTGGTTATTTATTAAGGACCCAATTTTGTGTTTGATTAAGATGTAAAGCACATTAGTCATCGAATATGAGTGAGTTATTTGTAAAAAATATTAGCCAATATGTGGTTCGAGTGTTTATATTTGGCTTGATCTTTAGTAATACAATTATGTATTCTATATTATTTTATAAATATTTAATATATGATTTAAATAATCAATTATTTATGATTTTTATATATTTAATTATTAGTTTAACAATTTATTTGCAAGTGACAATTTTATATACTCATACTTTAGCCATGACATGTTTAATGATATTGTTCTTTCAAAACTACATGCAAAAAGGTAGGCACATGATATTAACTAAGCCAAGTAAATTTCTAAATGCGAATTTGAATTTGAGCCATTCATTTTGTATTCATATTCAAGAACATTCGAATCCATATTTGTATCTGACAAAAATATTGATATTGTGTAGGTATTGTTAGCGGCGGAGCCAAGGAGGGCTGGAAGATGCTTACATGCATACATGCACACTCATCTAAATGATTCACTACATTGATGACTAACGTGGGTGGCCAAGTTACACCATAAGAACCTAAACATATGAGCTACACTCAGTTCACATATATTGAATATCTTTGCGTAACCCCTCTATACATATATATGAGCTACGCTCAATTCTTGGCCTCCCATGGATGTCTTTTTATTTTTTGTATTGTCTATAATGTTAAACTCAATATGTTGTAGGAGTAATATTTTTAGAGGGGAAAATTAGTTATATAGCAATGGAAGAACCTTGTTTTTGGAAAATACCATCAAAGGACCTTTCAGAGATATAGAACTAATTTGCAAGTGATGCATGTTATTTGAAGAGGTCTGTAGTCAAATTTTATTCATTATCTAAAAAATAGCAAAAATGTTAGTTCAATAAACACACATTAAAATAATATTGGTATTAAAAATTTTAATTTCTAGTAGAAATATTATGGGTCTTGTTTATCTTTTTTCGCATTATAATTTCTAGTAGAAATACTATGGGCCTTGTTTATCTTTTTTTTCACACCTAGTGTACCCTTTTCCTCCTTATAATTGGTGAAAATTGTTCCCTCCAAATATCCATTCACCTTTCCCTCCAATTAATCGGTGAATGCGTGTACTAGTAGTATTTCATTTTTTATTGCCAAGTATTCCTCTGTCCGGCCATCATGTTTCTATTATAGTTGCCCATGATTTACTCCTGGTTCTGGGTCAAAGCGGCTACCAAAGCCATGTATCGCCACGGCGCACGCCAGATGCCTGCGGTGGCTAGCTACCCTACGGATCCATATGCCGATGCAGCACATCCACAATCCTGTTGATCCATCATCGCGGCCTCCAATCGAGTTCGTCGCGGCCACCGCCTACCGCTGCCATCGCCATCTCCGCACCGCGCGAAGATACAGTACCTCTATCTCCATAGTGATATTCTGATTTCCGATCTGTGAATATGCATCACATCCATGCCGTGTTTGTGCTAGACACCAACCAACGGGCATCCAAGCCTCCGGCTCACTCCAACCTTTATATTTCTCAAAAAAGTTTTGGTCACATTGTTTCGAACCTTCGTATTCCATTTTTGCCTGCTGTGTAGTATATGGGTTTTTAATTACTTTGTTGTTTCATGTTTTATAGACCAAAATACATGACGCTGCTGGACACATCATGAAAAGATTTCTTCTACGCCCGTGCCAATAGTGGAGCACTTCGCATTAGTTCTTGGTCGAAAACCAAACTATTCACATAGTGTTCTCAATTTTGTGTACTGCTTGATTACCCAAATTGAATTATTGAAATAAATATTATTAGTGTAGATTTGGGAGAATCATATTGCTATAATGTACATCCGTTGAGCTGTTTTACCACCGTAATTTACATGTGAGGATGAGTTTGCATCACAAATAAAAAGCATTTGTGTTAATAAGTCACCACTTTTTCCCAAACATATTGTGGGAAAGTATTAGACACAACTACAATTTAATAGTGAGAACAAATATTGATATAGTAAACTTGTATAATGGCGAAACTTCTATCACTATTATATAGTCTCTAGTGACGATATAATTCATCACTTTTACAATGGTAATCGTGACAATCGAATTGCTATAAATACTGTATAATAGTGTCAACTATTCTCGCCACTAAAAACATTATAAGTGGCATATTTTTTGCCACTAATACATATGTTTTTGTGATAACGAATGGGGCCACAAATGGCCACTTTACTAGTGGCACAACAATTCGTCACTAATGAGTGTGGTCGTTTGTGGGGAACGTAAAATCATCACTAGAGTATTTGTGAGGCGAGTATCTATGGCGACTAGTGGCGATTTACAAAGTCGCCACAAAGGCTGATTTGTGGCAAAAAAATATGCTTTTGTGATGAAAATTTTGGCAACAAAAACTCTTTACCCTTGTGGTGTGAATAGCTATAATTAACTTGGTTACCGAATTATAAAATGTATAGCTCAACTAGTGGCCTTTATGCAAATTTTTGTCAAGCTAGCTCCACCTATAAAGCCTTGCATACTCCTTGGTGTCACTTTATTTCAGGTTTATGACGGGTAAGTCTAGCTGAGTACATTCGAGTACTCAGGGTTTATCCCATCATGTTGCAGATGAAGTTCTCGGCCTGCTGAAGATGGTGGCTAACCACCAGTGGGCTCGGTGACTCTATATTTATTTCTCATCTATATGCTTTTATCAGAGGATGTCACTTATGCTAGCAATGTATTTGGAACTTATATTGTTGTAATCATTTGAAAGCTATGTTGTTTTCACTAATCGGTTTTAAAACCTAAACTTGTATTATTATTTGTGAACTCATTGTAAACATTATTTCCATTGCAACTCTGTGTATGTGATGTGTATTTGCTTAATCAAACGATCTTGTTTGTGATGTTGATTTACTAAGGTCCTTCGTGACCCTCGGCGGACTACCGGGTTTATATAAGTGAAAGTATGAGTGTGTCAATGTGTTAGCGGGGGCAGCCGTACTTGATCTTGTATAAATTGGGCGGTTCTGTCATAGCTGGCATCAGACAAGATTAAGCATAATACTATCATGTACTTAGTTTTCAAAATAAAGTTTTGTTTTCAAAAGTCTATTTTCACTAAAACTTTAGCTATAGGCAAATTTGTCAAAATTAATTTGCAAAACTGTGCTAGCGACAACCTCTGGTTTAGCCCAATTAAGGACTACTAGGTGGCTAAGTAAACTGATACTAACTATGGGGGGTTTACTTTATTGTAATTTTTATTTCATCATCCATACGGCGTGCTATTATATGGATGCCATTAATTTAAATGGTGATGTATGGATCAATATACCTCTGCACCAAGGTAAGATGGTGAGTGGCATGACCGCAAGATATGAGCGTGTGGTCAAAGGGAGAGGTAGTTTTGATGCTCAAGTATATATATGTCATATATATACGTAAGTATTTAATTGTGGGTTAGCTTTGGTATGGCTATATATGCATATTCTATATGTATGTATAAACATATTTTCTTTCGGGTAGCTTTGATACTGAAGTATATATATGTGGGTATATATATGGAAGTATTTAGCTTGCAACCTAGAGCCCAGACTTTCATTTCTGCATATATAATTATGGGGTTGGGCTGAAATGAAATCCTTCTGCAGGTACGCTAACCACGAATGCGTAGATTGAATGTAGCTGATGACTAGCTATATATCGAGATAGTATGTGTTATGCCACCGACATAGAACGTGATTGCCACCTTAGGCTGGCAATTTTGTGAGGATGAATAGGACGGTCATGCATCACGATTGTGCTTGTGCATAAATATGCTTCCCTCACTTTGTTCTAATACTAAGTAACTTGTGATCAATGTGATGTTACTATCTTCCTTGTGTGAAGCTAGGCAAAATGCCTTGTTCCATGCCGCTTAAATAGCTATGCTTGAAGATAGTGTGTGATTAGCTTTGCCTTGTATGTTTGCTTCCAAAGGAAATAGATGACAAGTTAGTAGTTAACAAAAACTTCACCCCTTTGAAAACTAAAACTAGTAGTGATACCTTGTTAGAAGCCTGCACAAGCTTTTCTTTTAAATATAATGTTAGGTTCTTCCTTTCAAATTATCTTCACATTAGTTGTTTAGACGTGTGGATGCTTGTTATCTAGGTAGTGCCGTAGCTGCCACCCCTTTTGTCCTCAGTAAGCATACGAGTGTTGAAGAGCGCTATTCTAGAATAGCGTCCAAGTTTTGATAATCTCATGGTTGTCATCTCCAATTAAGTTCTCTCTTAGGAGCCTGAGCCTATACACATGATTGCTAGCCCTAGAACGTTGCGCTACGAAGACCTATATCCATGCCTTTGTTTGACCTTAAGCCCAAGCTTAGTTCCCTTGAATGCTTTCATATGTCGTGGATGTCTCGCTCCTATGTGGGAGGACCCTTCTCAAAAATCCTTGTTGGACCACATTGCTTCTTCTCCTATAGATGATCTGGTGCAACGCTAATCGCTATCAACTGAATCCCTAGTCAGTGCATTGGCTCTGTCCCTCGAATCTCGTTTGTTTTGTCTCCAACTCTTTCAAGTCTCTGGATGTTTATCAGTCTTGATCTCATGTTGCTGCTCAGCAAGACCAAATCTCATGTTAATCTTTACCTGGTAATCACCTTGGTGGACACAAGGCGTATATGGAAATTAAGCAAGAGTTCCCTACTCAGCTGTCTTTGGCAATTAAGCTATGTTCTCTTGCGCTGTGTTTTAATCTTCGGATCGCCCCTGTGTTGACTCCTAACCTTGTGACTACCTTTTCTTGCTCTCCCTCCTTCGCATAGTGCTTGCTCCTATGCAACCCAATTTGTGCCACGTGAGATTTCTTGTAGGTTGTATGTTTGGTAATGGTGTCTTGGTTAATGACTAACGGTGCCGCAGGGGAACCTAGGGCCTCATTGTGGCTGGTCGGCACATGGTTGTCCTGCTGGGTGCGCGCTGGTATCGAGGTTTCTAATCATGATCCATTATGGAACTATGCCAATGTGTCATCTCATCGTGAGCTTTTCCTCGATTATCTCTCCTGATCCTATCAGAAGATCCATACATCAGACCAAAAGTAGTAAAGCTTCCTTCCAAAGTTGCAAAAAGGATAATCTAGAAGAACAGATCACTAACGTAAACATTAACAGACTGCAAGAGGTGGTAAATAAGTTACTCTACTTGACTGTCCCTATAATGACGTCAGTCATCTAGTGAGCAACTTATGTCATCCCTGTTGGATCAGAAAGGTACACAACATGTAACGTTGGACAAGTTAACAGTCGAGTGACAATGGATGGAGATATTATGTGTTGTAATAGGTCACCTGGTGCTCTTGAGCTTCCTGTAAGTTCTTGATCTTTAGGTGCAAGATGATCATGCAGTCAAAAACCGACCTACTTTGGTGTGACCCCTTCTCGGCTGACTTCCATGGCGACTATCTGTTTGCACATCAACTACAATTGTTACCATCAAAAGAAGTTTTGAAGCTTTTTAAGTGTTGAGAGACAACTAATTAGTTACCAGTAGGAAAGTTAAGTTACAACTAGGTAACAACTCCTTGGTAGCTCTGAAGGCTATGTCTCACAGGACAATGCTAAGCGAAGAAACAGCAAAGCCGGTCAACAATGCAAGTACCACTTTCTTCTTCAAACCCTATGCTATCAAGTCAATTCCATCTTGGACAATCACATAGATAGTACAATATGTTGCATCGGCTAGGTAAAGAGCTAGAGAGAGCATGTCCTTAGTTGAGGACAGCGTTACTGTTTACACCAAAATTTGGGAAGAAGAATTACAGGAACTCGAAGCTCCCAAGATCGTGTCATCAAGGAATCGATTGCATAAAGATGATATCAGCTGATTCAAATGCAGCGTCGGAATCGGCTCTCTTCAAATAGCGCCAGCAGATAATGACAAAAGCTACGGTTGGCGTCAGGAGAAACATGTTGGACTCTACAAAAAGGGAAAGATTAGGGTCCAAGTTATCTGAAATTAGGAATGTTTTCTTTTATACCAAAGATTGTAATGAGTCGTACTTGAGTAGGATTCATGTTTAGGCTCCGGGTATAAATATTGGACCCCGGCCATTGTAAAAGATCATCCAATCAATCAAATACAATTAACCTTTCTTCAGCTCTGGCCAACCCTTAGGAGTAGGAGTAGAGTAGATCTCGACGAGTTCTTCAGCAAGTAGGGCTGCATCGGTCCGGCCGACCTCCGGTTTGTCTGTAAGTACCATCATGGCTTATACTTTGGTTTGTACGGCTGCATCGATCCGGTCGACCTCTACTATGAACTTTAGTATAAGCTAGTTATCGACTCTTGTCTAGTTCAAGTACGGCTGCATCGATCCGGTCGACCTCCACTGCTCGAACTACATTATGGTCAAGTTATCGACTCTATTTAAGGGTGGCATCCTTCGGGCAGATTCATTAAGTTACCGATCTTGCTGATGTTTTCATTATTATTAGTTTGCAGCAACATCAATCCGCCTAGTCAAGATCGAGTTAGATCGGCCTTATATCCTTTCAGTCCGTCGTTCGTTTTATTACAACACGATGTTTCTTACTCTGGGCGACGGGTTACGTTTCATCGGCTGTTCTACTTCGATCTTGATCATGCACAGTACGCGGTTAAGGCGTGTATGATCTTGAAGAGGTTTGCTGGTTAGTTAAATCTGGTCTATAGTTCGCTATTATGGCTGGAACGATCCGGTCGATCCCCACTAATGGCACTATAGATTTGGAGGATGCTAGTTAGTAGATTTGTTCTCGATTAGGCATGACCTTAACTGTTTGCTGTGCCTGCATTAGCTAAATGGCCGATCGCCTATGCTTTAACGCCTATAGTGTGTGTCCATGATTCTGTTAAGCGTGAATAGATCTATGTACTTTAAGGGTTTGATTTGTTGTCTTTATCACGGTTGCATCGATCCGGTCGAACCCCACTGTTAGAGATAGTAGGTTAAGTCTGATGAGTCCTTAGGTTTGTCCATGTGAAATAGTTGATTGTTCACACGCTGTAGTCCCTTTTCACCTGAATCGGCTATTTCAGCCGATTCATCTAAGCCTTCACGTATAGCATGTCTTTCGGATAGCCTGTTGAAGTATAGATGGTTTTATGGATTCTTCGGGTTTAGTTTGATATTATCATCATAGCTGCCATTGATCCGGTCGAACCTCACTATTCATGGTAACAGATTAGATTCAGAGCGTTTGTAGATCCATTGGTATTAGACAGTCGATTTGTTTGCATGCTATATCTTTTCCTGATTAGATTCATCGGCTCAATGATTCATACTGGTAATATCCACCTAGCTGATGATCTCATTTATGTTTGTGGGCATTGTACTTATTAACATAAAACTAATCATGATCCATAAGCTTTACTTTCCGTAACAGCTGATTTCTATGCGTATCGGCTATTTAGTCGATTTTCCCGTCTGGCTGCTCCTGAAGGGGCACACTTGGAACTATCTGGGCAAAGACCAGCATGTTCCACCTTAAATTACTGATAAACTTTCTCTCCTTGTCAATTGTAGGGTCAAATTGACTGGCACATCTCAGGAGGAATTCGTAGGATCGGTTACCCTTGCGTTGAAGCCAAGTGGATCTCCAGCTCCATCAAGTAGATCCTTCTGGCTTGCTGTGTATCGATGCATTTTCACATCGACACAAGTTTTGGCACACCCGGTGGGACCCCACAATCATCATGGCGGCTTACAACAACAATGGCATCCTTATGGTGCCTTATGAAGACCTACCTGATGGAGATAAAGATGTTATCAGCAAAGCTATACAAGAATTTTAGAATAAGTGTTTGTTGTCCTACACCAAGACACGTGATAATACAATTGTTCAGAAATATCCACTACCGAGAGTTCTGTTACTTGGGCAGATAGATGCAGATGAAGCTGAAGACAGGCGTTTCTTCGTAGAAGCTATAAACAAGTCTGTTCATGATGCCATGTCGAATCATAATGAAGTTTTCTTAAACATATTCCACAACACCATGAAAAGAGGTGTTTCATGGGTTTCCAGTTGATCAGGTTGGGCCGGCTTATTATAACATTCCACATGTGTTGACTCAGGGGACTAATCAAGCCGGTACTAGCCATCAAGAAATAGCACCAGCTGGTAATGATGATGTCCAGGTGGTTCAGAGCTCATCTGAGCAAGTTCAGGGTGCTAATACTAATCAGATACAGTATAATCATCGATCGTCAGAACAGCATGTGCAACAGCCGACAGGGCAAGTTCGGCATCAAATGGTCAATTTTGGCATATCAGGCCATATACCATCGTCGGCTGAAAAATAGCGCCATCAGTTCAAAGGATTCATAGAGATATAGATCCTAACACCTACAACCAAAGACTTCAAGCAACAAACCAGTAGAGGACCCAGCAGATAGAGATCCCATAAGGGTATCATTATGGCACAGATTACAACACCCTTCACATGATTCCAAATCTAGGGTATCAAGGTACCCAAAATTTTAATACACAGATGGGTCAGCAATTCCAGAGAGATTCAAATTCAAATGCTGATGAGTTGTTGCTTAGAGTGACCAAGATAATGAAGAATCAGTTCAGTTTAAATCCAAAAGGGTAGACCTTCTTGTGCAAACGCCCATATCCAGAATGGTATGATTTGGTCGCTCTTTCGGCGAATTACATGATCCCAGAGTTTGCTAAGTTCACTGGCCAAGATAGCACAAGCACAATAGAACATGTCAGTTGGTATCTTACACAGTTGGGCAAAGCATCCATTGAAGAGGCCCATCGAGTTTGTTTCTTCTCCTTGTCTCTATCGGGGCCAACCTTCACTTGATTTTCATCATTGCCAGTTAACTCCATTGCCAACTGGGCTGACCTAGAGAAGAAGTTTCATACATATTTTTATACTAGGACTAGAGAAAAGAAGATTACCGATTTGATGACCATAAGGCAGAGAACTAATGAATCGGGCACCGAGTTTCTTTAGAGGTCCGAGAGACTAGAAATTTGTGCTTCTCATTGAACTTGATCAATGATCAACTTGCTGCTTTGGCCGTTCAAGGAATGTTGCCAACATGGAGAGAGAAGCTGCTAGGACAAGAAATTGACAACTTTGGTCAGTTGGCTCAATGAGTGGCATTGCTCAATAGCCAATTCCAAAATATGCGCAGAGACACCCGATTCCAAAAAAGTACCACAATGGCTGAAGCCTATAATCCATATTCCGTCGATGATGATTATGAGGATGACGAAGAAGAAGAGGTAGGTGCGGTCGAATGGAATTGGGGTAAGAAGACAGTAATGGTGCAAAATCCTTGGGGAAGAGGAGTCGAAGAGAGCTATGACTTTGACATCACAAAATCGGATAAGCTCTTCGATTTCTTGCTTGAGAAGGGACAGATCAAGTTGCCCGACAATCATGGTATGTTGCCTCCCAATTAGTTGAAGAATAAGAAGTTCTATAAATTTCATAATGCAACTTCTCATTCTACTAATGAGTGCAGAGTTTTCTGGCAGCATATACAGAGGGCTATTCAACAAGGAATGCTCAAATTTGATACACCTCGAAAGATGAAAGTTGATGATAATCCTTTCCCTAGAGATCAGAACCTGGTTGATGCTAGGTTGCTCAAAGAAAAGACTAAAGTCCTAACATCAACCAGATCAAAAGAAACTGGAACAGTCGATCTTGAGATGCAAATATCGGCTGATGAATATAGAGAAATTAGAAGGCGTCATGACCAACAAAAGACCGATATCCGTAGGGAGAAACGTCGAAGGATGGGGCGACAAGGCCGCGTGTTACATCTCGAATTTTGTTGAACAAATGGTAGCGGCAGAAAGAAAAGGATTATCAGCGTTGGTTAGAAGAGCAAGAATACCAGTGTCAGTAGGAAAAAGAGAGGTATGAAAGAAAGCAAGCTGAATCACATTGGAATTGTCCTTTCTTCAGACATTGCTGGAACGAAGGTTTGAAATTGCCAACCAGAAATAACTGTCCAGAATGCAGCGAGCAATATTGGGAGTTCAGGCAATCTCCAGCCAACCGCTGGTCTATCCATGCTCAAGATGAATATCATCATAATGACATGGATCGGCACTTAAAAAATAGAAGTGTTCATGATCGGCTAGGAAAGCGAGTTGTTGATCACAACTGGGCTGATTATGAAAAAGAGAGTAATAAGGAAGAATATGTTTGGCAGGAAGACCAATGGTGTCCAGGAGGTCTAACAAGAAGCTAGAAAAGAAGAGTGCAACACCTAAGGAACAAAGAACTAGAACAGGTTCGAGCGTGTGGTAAACCTCAAGTGTGGTGTGCTAAGCGAACAACCGATAGGAGGCAACCATCGGCTAATATTCAAATGGCTTTTCTGTTGCCATCAGAATTCAGAGCTCCAGCAGATCAAGAGGTCTATTCAGATTTCGATGAATCAGTGTATGAGGAAATAGTTGCCAAGTTAACAGTTATACAGCAGGCTATATTCGATAAGCCAGTCAAGCATCGACACTTAAAGGCTTTATATGTAAAAGATTTTGTTGATGGGAAGCTGATGAACAAGATGTTGGTGGATGGAGGTGCTTATGTCAATCTTATGCCTTACACCACTTTTCGTAAACTTGGCAAGGGACTAGGAGATTTAATTGAGACCGACATGTTGCTTAAGGATTTTGGGGGTAATATGTCTAAGACCCAGGGGGCAACGAACGTCGAACTGACAATTAGGAGTAAGACTCTGCTCACCACATTCTTTGTCATCGATGGAAAAGGTTCATACAGTTTACTCCTTGGTCATGATTAGATCCATGCAAACTGCTGTGTACTGTCAACCATGCATCACTGTTTGATTCAATGGCATGGAGATGATGTTGAGTTGGTTCATGCTGATGAATCCATGAGTATCGTGTAACACCCTAAAATTTGCATCTTTTGAAATAGAGCTAAAATGATTTATTTATGAATTTTTATGCACATGAAATATAGGAAAATAAAAATTTTCATTAATTTAGAATTCATCATAAGTTAGTAACATGTGTGAGCATACATGCTATTGCCTTTTATTTATTGTGATGAATGGTGTTGATGCAAACTCCAAAGTAATTTGGAATGTTTTTGAAAAGGGTTTGAAAATGGCTTTAAAATAAAAGAAAAGAAAGAAAAGAAAATTAGAAAAAATAAAAGTATTTTTAAAGTTGTAAAGTTTATCTTGCAAAGGCTAACAAAATTTTCCATTTTTAATTGAGTAGGGAAGTATATTTGAAACTATACTTGAATTTGATTGGAGTTTGGCTTGGGATTTGAAAACTAGAATTTTAAAAAATTTGCTTTTCTCCCTTTTCAACCCAGCCCTAGGAACTGGCCCAGCCTCTTCTTCCTTCTCTTCCCAGCTTTGGCCCACTTGGCAGCCTGCTCCTTTCCTCTCCGTCGACCCAGCTTCCTCCTCCTCCTCCCACTCTCAGCCTGCTTGGCGGCCTAGCCGCTTCCTCCCCTCCTTCCCGCCTTCCAGCTCCGCACCGGCCCACCGCTCGGCGTCCCGCTGCTCCGCGCCCTCCCTCCATGTCGCTCCACGCGCACACTATGCGGCCTAGCTTGGCCTGCCCCCACACCGCCCGCACCTGCACGCACTTCCCTTTCCCCTTTCACTGCACCGCTGGCCCACGCCGTCAGACGCCCGCACGCGCCGCTCCTCTCTCCCTCTCGTTGCGACACGGGTCCCGCCCTTTAGCACTGTGCCCCCTTCCCTTTCCTTTTTTCCTCACGTACCTTTCCTTTGTCACTCCCACCGATGGCACTGCCCCTACGGCAAGCTGCCGGCCCGCCGCGCCCACATGGCAAGCGACCAGAATCGCCGCGCCCCGCTCTCCTTCCTTCTACTACATCGCTGCCTGCCTATAAAGCCCGAGACGGACCCCTCTCCTTCTCCCCTTTTCTTCGTATGCCGCTCAAAGCTCGCCGCCGCCGTGATTCCTCATTCTGGGGCCCCAAACCTCGTCGCCAACGCGCCCGTGAGCTCCGCCGTGTTCTCCCGCAATTGTAGGTACCTCCAATTTCACGTTTCGGCTTCGTTTTGCTCGGATTCTCCCTCACCCGCGCGCCACTTCTCTCTCCATCCACCGCCGCCATCGACCACACCTTTGGAGCCCTTCCTGGATGCCGCACTCATATTTTTATTGTTTTAATTCAAAAATAAGTTCAGTTTATTTACCGAAATGCCATTGCACCTTATTTTATGCGTAACTTTTGCGTTTTAAGCCCCATTTGACCCGTTCGAATTGTGTTAGGACCGTATTTACGTTCTCTATGTGTTTATACTACTGTTGGGCATGTTTTCAATATTTGAAATTCTTGGGTAGATTTAATTTATTATTTAACTAAAGGAAAACTTGTTTAAATCATAACTTATTCATTTTAACTCTGAAATAGTCCGTTCCAGTTGCGTTGGTTTCATAACGACGTGACCTACGCATTAGTATCGATGTTTACTATATTACTATTTCTGAAAAAAATCATGGTTTAAATCATATCTTGATAAATAATTATGTAACTGTATTTTATAAATAAAATATGATTTGTTGTACTTTAGTTTTATAATTCAAATCTAAATTTGACTTAATTTAATCTATATTATTTATAAAATATCTCTTATATATGAATTCATATAGTTAACATAAATGAAGCCTATAGCTTTCTTTTCCACGTATAAAGCAAATCTCTCGATAGTTGTATCGTTTCAACCGTAGCTCCGATTAGCGTGCCTCTCGCGACTGTGTGTTCGTAGCGATGCGTAGAATCATGTTTCAAACTCTTTTACTTATATTTCTATGATGGGTGTACTGTTCTGATATAGATGCAATTGTATGCTATGCATGTATGTGTATGGATGTTTGTGTGGTGTTCTACGATTATGTCCAGTCGGTGAGATATACGTGGTGGTCAAGAAGAAGAAGAAGATCGTTGAAGATTAAAGCTTACCAAAGGATCGGTGTGTTAAGGCAAGTATAGCATGGGACCATCCTTGTTACCTATTCACCTTTAATCACTTAATTCATATTGCATGTGTCTACCTTGTTGCCAAATAGGTTACCCTAGATATTTGATATCTCGTACCTTGATACCTTTGGGTTATTGCATTGGGTAGTTTTTGCTAGTGCTTAACCAAAACCATGATCTTGTAACTTGACTAATGGTATATACAATAAACATTAAAACATGACTTTTTAGCAACATGGAAACAGGGGCTGGAGTGTTTAGCTACTTTCTAAATGCTCCAAATTCCTCTCCCTAAGGACTTATCTGTAAGTGATCATTCGGGACTTACAGTACAACTGTGAGTGCTATATGGCTCTAGCTTTAGCTCAGTACGAGGACCTTTTCTAGCTTGTTAGTGGTTACCTTTATGGCACAAGAGGGCATGTTTGCTTTCCTGCTAGGATGTGTGTACCGTGCTGCATGCCCACATGTGCCACTCCTAGAGGAGGGCCACATACCTTAGTGGCCCTAACTTGTTAGACGAACCTTTGAAAGGCATCATAGTGAACCATGCCGACCTTCCTTAGTAGTGGGTCAAGAGGCTGATCACCTCGGGTGAAGGGGTAAATCATGACTCACAGTGAAAGTGTACAACCTCTGTAGATTGTAAAACTATTATAACAGTCGTGCTCACGGACACGAGCGGCCTTGGAACCCTTATGGAATAGAGATGATCACTAATGGATAATTGTAGTAATGATTAATTGTTTATGCTATTCATTATTCATGTTTACCTGATCATGTGTTTATGGGCTTATGGATAAACTTGTTGCAACCAATTGCTAAAATTGTGATAATCAAAAGCTAATCACAGTAAACCAGTGTCAGCCTTTTGAGCCTCATGAACCCCATGTTATTTTGCGGAGTACGATATCTACTTACGCTTGCTTTACTTTTCTATACTTTGGATAAAAATCCTGGATGGGTACCAGATTGCTGGTTTGGAGGAGTTAGGCTTGTGGTCAACTAGTCAGTCATCCCTGTGGATTTGGAGTCTTCGCCAGAAGATCGGAGTTGTCTTTCCACTGTCTATACTATGAGGTTATATTCCTTATACTAATGCGTTATGTAATAAGTATTGTCTTTTGATATTACCCTTATTTGTGGCTATATGTGAGATTTGACTTTCTGAGCTCATATATAGTGTGTATCTAGTTTTGTCTTTAAAAACGGGTGCTACAAAGTGGTATCGGAGCAATACTGACTGTAGGACGCAAGCCTAGATAGAACTGGACGTTTTAGCATGCTTTCATCTTTGTTTAGCTCTTGTTTTCTCTCCAACCTTGTTATTTGCTAAAAGTTATGCTCACTTCGGCCTTTGTCTGTTATGAAAACTTTGTCTCTATTATCAATCCTCTCTCTCTCTTCATTTATATAGATGGGTCATAATGAGGAGACCACCAGCATCATAGATCAGGAGGACCAAGCTACGTTGTCCTTGACTGCATTCGAAGCTGATAGCTATGCAACAACAAGTACTAGAAGGAATGACTCAACATGGGAGTTCTCAATAGTGCTTGCCACAAGGTTAAACTTACATACCAAAGGGACCAGTGAAGAGACAAGTGGCAGAAGCTTGGAAGAAGATGAAGTCCAATGATGGTGTTCATATCAAGACTCTTGGAAGTCAGGATCCATGTTAGTGCTGTAAACATTATGGTTTTCCTTGTCTTTAGGACAAGTCTAATAAGAGGGAAGTTAAGGTGAACCCGAGTTGTGAAGCTAATGTGGATGAGAAAAGAAAGGAGGTCTCACCAGAGTCAGAATTGGGAAGCAATCAACATTCGAGTTCTACTACATTATCACGTCTAGCTCCAATCCCTGGTCAGATAAACTCAAACTCTAGAAAATTAGAAGTTTCTCAAGCTAAGATTACTCCACTCTTTCCACATGAGGTATGAATAGATGGGTGGATGATCACCTATAAGGAGTTCCAACCCCGAAAGATCAAGCGAGCTAAAAAGCGGTCCAATCAAACAAAGACGAACATATAGAGTCAGCAAGCTAACAATACTCTAAGCAACAATTCTGTGGAGTATGACATCACTAGAGATCCAGTTAAGAGAAAGTGTTATCATTGCCATTAGGATGGACATTATGTTAAATCTTGCCCACAGAAGGATCAACAATTACACCAAAGAAGTAGCCAGAGTCAGATCACTACCGGACAGTTACAAAAAGTGTTAGTGATACCCAACCCGAAAGAAGCATTCAGTGAGAATGGTGAATGAAGAAGTTAAGCTAGACTATCCAAGATCCTTAGTTAAGGATAGGAATTGTGCCCTTTATGTAATAAAAATGATAGTATCGCAAGTTGAGACAATGATTGAACTGTGCATCTCTACTGCTTGTTGAATTGTAATTATGCTTATGATTGTTTTGAATCTTTGTAATGATTGCAATGATCTTGTTGGGTGTTCCCACAATTTCATTTAGTTCATAGCACTGTTCGCCTAAACGGCTGTTTAGCCCATTTACACACCGTTTAAATGCTACATGGTGGTACACCGTTTTCGTTTAATCGGTTGTTTTGACCGTTTAAACGGCCGTTTTCCCATTTAAACAACCGTTTTGCCCGAATAATGGGCTAAACGGTAGGTGACCGACTGTTTACCGTTTAGCGTTTAGGATAACACTGGTTCATAGGTTTAAGGTATAAGGATTAATGAAATAAATAGTTGGGTTATGGTTTTCTTCTGTTTTTCCTATCCTATCTTCGGAGCAGCCTGTCTTTATCGGTTCATATCTCTGATTTTGGACGATCAAAAATCATGAGGAAATTTTGGACAACAGTAGACTTCAATCACAAGGCGATGCATCTGTGCTGTTTGGAACCAGGAACAATTTCTCTTGTGCACTATTTTCGACCAAGTGAACTGCAGAATTCGGAAAAGTGTTCTATAAGGAGGTTGTGGAGAATTTTATAAGCTTTCCAACGATATAAGCTACAACTTCATTGGATAAACAGAATGGGAGTTACAATTGTCTTACCACACTGCTGTTTTTCTGCTCGCAAGGAAATTCAGATTTCTTGTCCTTGCCCATTTACAAGAGTATCATTGGGATGACAGAACATCTTGATACTAGTAAGCTCATCTGAAGAAGGTGCAAGCTACCCTTCTTGTGTCCCCTGGTTTATCTTTTCTTAAGGGGGGTAGCCAAGTGGAAGAATTTGTAAGATGAAGTATCATACGTTCTAGTTTGTGCAGCGGAAGCATGGTGGTTCCCAAAGATGCAAGAGAAACTCAGAGTTTCAATGCGGTTTGGTTAGAAGTTCAAGAAAGGTTTATCCAAGATCATCAAGATTTTGGTAGAGCTACTGGAGAAGCTTTTAAATTAGTTTGAATCAAGAAACCTCAGGTAAGTGTTTGAAGGAATCCAAGAAGCGATTGACGTAAAACCTAAGTATTAGCTTTGTTAGATCAGGACAAGAGCTTTATCCCCACTATGATGCACCTTATCAATGTGTGGGATGTGTCCTTATACGAGAAGAAAAGTAGTGGCTTGTTCATTAAGTCAACTAAGGAAGCTTGAGTTGAACTACCTAACATGTTATCTGGAGTTATCCATTGCAAAGCATGGAAGTACTATTTTCTTGAAAGTAAAAGTGACATCTAGGAGGATCACAAGAATATATAGGACATCTTCACCAAGTTGGTCTTGAGCTTGTGATAACCTCGTTGGAATAAGATTGATTATGGCTTGGAAAAGTGCTATCACTTCGAGAAGCAAAGTCGTGGCCGATGCCCTTAGCAACGGAGAATTGTGCTAAGAAGGTTCGGGTGACACCAAGGATTAAGAGTTGTATTTCTAGTTCGAGCAACTTAACCGGGATCATTAATGTTTTGAAGATTGGTGGTAGATTCTCTTTCGGACCAAGAAGATAAGGAAGCTCCGTTGGAAGGTGAACATATGAGGAAAGAGAATTATGGCCTAGTGATTAGGGTTACCTAAGAGTTGTTCAAGTTACCTGTCAAAATTTTGGAATTAGTTAGGTAAATTACTTGGAGTAAGGGCAACAGGTATGCAAAGTAAAGTGGATCTTTATCAAGACGATGGAACTGCATGAGGAAGTAAAGAAGAATCCAAGGATGGAGTAGTCCCATCTCTTAGTCGACGTCTTCCGAATCTCGAGGATGAGATTCATCTTAAGGGGGTAGAATTGTAACACCCTAAAATTTACCTCTTTTGAAATAGAGCTAAAATGATTTATTTATGAATTTTTGTGCACATGAAATATAGGAAAATAAAAATTTTCATTAATTTAAAATTCATCATAAGGTAGTAACATGTGTGAGCATATATGCTATTGTATTTTATTTATTGTGATGAAAGGTGTTTATCCAAACTCCAAAGTAATTTGGAATGTTTTTGAAAAGGGTTTGAAAATGGCTTTGAAATAAAAGAAAAGAAAGAAAAGAAAATTAGAAAAATAAAAGTATTTTTAAAGTTGTAAAGTTTATCTTGGAAAGCCTAACAAAATTTTCCATTTTTAATTTAGTAGGGGAGTATATTTGAAACTATACTTGAATTTGATTGGAATTTGGCTTGGGATTTGAAAACTAGAATTTAAAAAAATTGCTTTTCTACCTTTTCAACCCAGCCCTAGGAACTGGCCCAGCCTCTTCTTCCTTCTCTTCCTGGGTTCGGCCCACTCGGTGGCTCGCTCCTTTCCTCTCCGCCGGCCCAGCTTCCTCCTCCTCCCATGCTCGGCCTGCTTGGCGGCCCAGCCGCTTCCTCCCCTCCTTCCCGCCTTCCAGCTCCGCATCGGCCCACTACTTGGTGGCCCGCTGCTCCATGCCCTCCATCCGCGTCGCTCCGCACGCGCATTGCGCGGTCGAGCTCAGCCTACCCCCGCACCGCCCGCACCCACATGAGCTTCCCTTTCCCCTTTCACTGCGTCGCTAGCCCACACCATCAGATGCCCGCACGCGCTGCTCCTCTCTCCCTCTCGCTGCGACACGGGTCTCTCCCATCAGCACCACGCCCCCTTCCCTTTCCTTTCTTCCTCGCGTACCTTTCCTTTCTCGCTCCCACCGATGGCGCTGCCCCTATGGCAAGCCACTGGCCCGCCGCGCCCACATGGCAATCGACCAGAATTGCCACACCCTGCTCTCCTTCCTTCTACTGCATCACTACCCGCCTATAAAGCCCAAGCTGGACTCCTCTCCTTCTCCCCTATTCTCCGTACACTGCTCGAAGCTCACCGCCGCCGCGATTCCTCGTTCCGGCGCCCCAAACCTCATCGCCGATGCGCCCGAGAGCTCCGCCGTGTTCTCCCACAACTGTAAGTACCTCCAATTTCACGTTTTGGCTTCGTTTTGCTCGGATTCTGCCTCACCCGCGTGCCACTCTCTCTCCAGCCACCGCCGCCATTGACCGCGCCTTTGGAGCCCTTCTCGGACGTCGCGCTCCATTCCCTCGACTTCATGGTGAGCTTCTCCATCTTCCCATGCCTTCTGTTCATCAAAAAACGCACTTGAACGCCGTAGCGTAGAACATCAGCCGCCGCCGGCCATGGCGCCGCCAAGGGATGCCGCTCCAGCACGATCCCCACCCTCGATTTGCATCCCAACGTGTTCGCGAGCGCCTGTAGAACGATTAGGTGTGCCCGGTTTGACCCGGGGAGGTCCGGAACGCCCTCCTGACGACCGCCGCCATGTCTTCCTTGCCGCCAGCAATGGAAGGCTCGCCGAAGACAAAGAGCAGCGCCGGAGTATCACCCACACGCACCTACGCCACTGGATCCCTCTGGACGGTCAGGATTAGATCCCACCGGTTGGATCATAACCGGTCCACCACAAGTCGTGGACTCAGCCCACTGTGCCGCGTCAGCACCCACGTCATCGGTCCACCGCACCAGTCCCCATGCGCTATGTGTCGGTCTAGTTAGCCGATGCAGTCAACATCCAGTCAAGCCATGCCAGTTTTGCAGAAAAGCCCTTCAGTTTTTGGTGAATCAACCTGCAGTCGGTAGCAGTTCAAAATAAATACAAACTAGTCCTATTTTTATTCATTTAGGTCCCTGTATTTTCCAGAAATAGTTCCCACAGTCCAATAACCATGTAATTTCATATTTTTATTGTTTTAATTCAAAAATAAGTTCAGTTTATTTACAGAAATGCCATTGCACCTTATTTCATGCGTAACTTTTGTGTTTTAAGCCTGATTTGACCCGTTCAAATTGCGTTAGCATCGTATTTACATTCTCTACGTGTTTATACTACTGTTGGGCATGTTTTCAATATTTGAAATTCTTGGGTAGATTTAATTTATTATTTAACTAAAGGAAAACTTGTTTAAATCATAACTTATTCATTTTAACTCTGAAATAGTCCGCTCAAGTTGCGTTGGTTTGATAACGACGTGACCTACGCATTAGTATCGATGTTTACTATATTACTATTTCTAAAAAAAATCATGGTTTAAATCATATCTTGATAAATAATTATGCAACTGTATTTTATAAATAAAATATGATTTGTTTTACTTTAGTTTTATAATTCAAATCTAAAGTTGACTTAATTTAATCTATATTATTTATAAAATATCTCTTATATGAATTCGTATAGTTAACATAAATGAAGCCTATAGCTTTCTTTTCCACGTATAAAGCAAATCTCTCGGTAGTTGTATCGTTTCAACTGTAGCTCCGATTAGCGTGCCTCTGGCGACTGTGTGTTCGTAGCGATGCGTAGAATCGTGTTTCAAACTCCTTTACTTATTTTTCTATGATGGGTGTACTATTCTGATATAGATGAAATTGTATGCTATGCGTGGATGTTTGTGTGGTGTTCTATGATTATGTCAAGTCGGTGTGATATACGTGGTGTTCAAGAAGAACAAGAAGATCGTTGAAGATTAAAGCTTACCGAAGGATCGGTGTGTTAAGGCAAGTATAGAATGGGACCATCCTTGTTACCTATTCACCTTTAATCACTTAATTCATTTTGCATGTGTCTACCTTGTTGCCAAATAGGTTACCCTAGATATTTGATATCTTGTACCTTGATACCATTGGGTTATTGCATTAGGTAGTTTTTGCTAGTGCTTAACCAAAACCATGATCTTGTAACTTGACTAATGGTACATACAATGAACATTAAAACATGACTTTTTAGCAACATGGAAACAGGGGGCTGGAGTGTTTAGCTACTTTCTAAATTCTTCAGATTCCTCTCCCTAAGGACTTATCTGTAAGTGATCATCTAGGACTTATAGTACAGCTGTGTTAGTGTTTCGAACTATCACCGGCTAGTAAATTTATATTTGTGCATGTTAGGTCCGGATGGTGCGCTAAAGGACACAAGGTTTATACTGGTTCGGGCTGAATGTCCCTACGTCCAGTCTGCTGCTGCTTGTGTTATTAGCACCGAAAATGGTTCGTAGTAGGGGGTACAAATGGTCGAGAGAGGGACTAGTCCCAAGTCTCTGATGGAAAAGATTGAAAGGATGCTAAGAGCTTGGTCGCTGCTTGGCTGCGTGCGTGATGTGTTGTGCCTGTGTCGAACTGGTCTTTGTGTGAGTCGTCCATCCCTCCAATGGGGAGCCCTGCCCTCCCTTTTATAGACCAAGGGGGGAGCAGGGGTTACAGATGGGAGAAAGAGGAAAATACCAAGGGTATAGAAGGTCCTTCAAAGGATCCGGGTCTTCCTTTTTTCCCGCACCTGCCCTGCTTAACATGGTAGACCGTGTCAGAAGTGGCGTGTTTGTTGATCTTCGTAGGCCATGCCCGGGCCCCATTTAGCAAGTGGGTGTGTCCCATTCCATGCCGGCGGATGGTGTGGCATGCCGGAGAGCCGAGCGGCGACCCCTCGGGGAGTAATCGGGGAAGTGACCATACGTTCGTTACTATAGACGACGTGAGTTCTGTCTTGGACTGTAGCGGTCATCGTATGCCGGTGTTAGTATTCGCGCCCGAGGACAGAAGGCGGCGCCTACTACACTGTGGGACAAAAGCCGACGCCCTCAACACTATTCGGGCACTGTTATGATGGAAAGGGCTTTAAAGCTCCCGTCCCATCGTGTTCTGATGGTACCTTCCTATAGTCATACAGGGCATGGCCCTCGACATCATGGTTGACTCGTACGTCCTGTCGTACCCCATGTTTTGTCTTTAGGAAGGATCAGGGTGCAGTCATAGGGCAAGGCGGAGCTAGCCCTTAGTCGTCGAGTGAGGTTGAGCCCGCCCACGGGCGTCGGGCGAGGCAGAGTCTTGCTTTTAGCCATCGGGCGAGGCGAAGCCTGGCCCCGGACGTTGGGTGAGGCGAGGTCTACCCTTAGCCCCTGGGTGAGGCGGACCCTAGCCCTCAACCCTCGGGCGAGGCGGAGCCGGCCCTCAGTCGTCGGGTGAGGCGGAGCTGGCCCACGAGCGTCGGGCGAGGTGGAGCCGGCCCTTAGCCGTTGGGTGAGGCGGAGCTGGCCCACAGCCGTCGGGTGAGGCGGAGCTGGCCCACAGGCATCGGGCGAGGCGGAGCCGGCCCTCAGCCATCGGGTGAGGCGGAGTTGGCCCACGGGCATCGGGCAAGGTGGAACCAAACCCCAGTCGTTCGAGCAAGAAGCGTAGTAGTGCTCTTGTCCATCCTAGAGTGTTTAACGTTTGATGGTTATTAGTTCCACCTCCGTGGGTACCCCGGTATTAGGTCCCCGACAGTAGCCCCCGAGCCCCTAGGTGATTCGGACAGAATCGCCCAGGGGGTGTTTTGATTTCGTCGGAGTTAATTTGCTAGAGGGTGCGCGCGAGCGCACCCGGTGGGTGTAGCCCTCGAGCCCCCGGGTGAATCGAGTAGAATCGCCCGGGGGGTGTTTCAATTTTGTCGGAGTTAATTCGCCAGAGGGTGCGCGCAAGCGCACCCGGTGGGTGTAGCCCCCGAGCCCCCGGGTGATTTGAGTAGAATCACTCGGGGGTAGTATCGGACCCTCTGCGGGTAAGGCCGTAAGACTTGGTTTTTCGTCAACTAGATATTTTTAAGGGAATCATGGTATCCCATTCGCGGGGATTTCATTTAGGGCCAGCCTGGCTGGGGCTCGACTGTGGATCGAGGCCCCGGTGATGCTTGCGTCCTTGAGTCCTGGTCGTTTGCGGGCCCATCCTTCGTCGGGGTGGCCCTTGGGCTTCTGGGCCCTAGGCGGGCCGGAGAGAAAGGCTTTGTCACCCATGCTACCTCAGTGGGAAGAGAGTCCTAGTCCGCCTGGGGAAGGCGAACCGCCTGGTGCGACTTTCATGGGAAGGGATAGGGATCGTGTGCGCTTGTCCCGTGACGTGACATGGCGGTGTGTCATGGCGGGCTTGGAGATCGAGGTGGGCGGTTGCCCTTCTCGCATCCATCGCCCCTATAAAACCACGGGGTTCACTCCTAGGGTTCCATACTTTGCCTCCTTGCCCTCGCATTCTCAACCTCCGCCGCCAATCGCCTGAGCTTCTCGCACCCGTACTGCTCCCGCCGTTAAACTCACCGCTGCCTTCTTCCCCGTGCTGCTCCTGCCGTCTCAATGGACCTAGGGTACAGATCCAACATCTCCCCTCAGCGCCTAGAGGGCCACGTTCGCCGAGGCCTCCCTCACCCGTTGACCGCTGTCGAGGAGTGGCGGCTGCCCGGTGAAGAGGATGAGCCGCAGTCGCTCAAAGGGTATGTCATGTCCTTTGCTCACTTCCATGAGCAGGGATTCACCATGCCCGCCCATCAGTTCCTTCGGGACTGTTGGACTACTATCAGGTGGAGCTACAACACCTTACCCCCAAAGGGATCCAGCACATTGCGGCGTTCGTCGCCCTGTGTGAGGGGTTCTTGGGGATTAGTCCCCACTTTGACCTATGGCGGTATTTCTTCACCATCAATCTTCTAAAGAGGCGGGTCGGGAAGCAAGAGCTGCATGCGTCGGTGGGGTGTGCCGGCATCCACCTCCGCAACAACCGGGCAGAAGCATACCCGCTAATGCGTCTGTCCACCTCCAACAAGGGGTGGCATTCGCAATGGTTCTATGTCAAGAATGACGCCGCCGCCCCTTGCTAGTTTTCACCGGGCGCTACATCGTGGAGACCCCAGGGCCGTGGAGGTGGGGTGTCACGGCCAAGGGAAAGAAGCACCTCAACGGCCTTCTTGCTACCATCCGAACTCTAAAGGACAGGGGCGTGAAGGGATCGGGGACCATCGGCGCCTACCATGCGAGGAGGGTTGCACCGCTGATGGCGCGCGTGCTTCCCCTGTATCAGATGGTGCCCGGAGCATCGTTTGAAGGAACGACGCTTGCCGATGAAGCGCTGCCTCCCTCCAAAGTGGCGCAGCGCATCAATAAGGCGATGGAAACTACGAAGGACTCTGTTGGCGCCATCCTTGACTTCGTGTATCCGGTGTTGGGGCATCCCCCAATGCGGTCGGAACCAGGGTTTGTTGACTTTGTAAGTTTTCTTTCCCCTGCTCCTCTCTTCACTTGAATTTCCGACCCCCTGATGCTAACCTCAGGATAGCGGGACCAGCCGGGTGGACTGTTCTTCAAGGACAGCCCGGCTCTACTGCCGAAGGACCCAACCTGGACGGCAGCGAACCACGCCGCGGCCGGTTGGGTCAAGAAGATGAGGGAGCTCGAGAAGAAAAAGGCATACGGAAGCAGCAAGCTCGAGATCGAGGAGAGGAGACAAGCAGTGAAGATGATGACGATGACATCGAGTCTAATGAGGCAGCAGCTGGCGTGGATTGGGGTAACCTAGAGGACGAGGATTCGCTATCCATGCAGCGACCCTTCCCATTCCACACGGAGGGAAGTGAGTCTGCTAGGACAGTGGAACCGGGCTTGCCCCTGGGTCCAGTGGGAGCCGGTGGATCCCGTCACCCTCGAGGTGCCAGTAGGGGATCGGTGGATGGGAGGGGACGGATCCACAGCCGCCCCGAGGTGCTGATGGAGGGGGCAGCTCCGATGCCACGCCCCATGAGCTGATGGAGGGGGGCGGCTCTGTCATCGTGCCCCATGAGCCGACAGAGGGAGGCAGCTCTGTCATCATGCCCCATGAGCCGATGGAGGGGAGCGGCCCTGTCGCCGTGCCCCATGAGCCGATGGAGGGGATTGGCCCTGTCGCCGTGCCCTCGGAGACAAGGGAGATGAGCCCCCTGCCTCGAAGCAGGGGGCAGGCTCAAAATGGTCCTGCCCACATGAGTTGGAGCAGGGGTCCGGGGGTTCGTCCCCAAAACGTACCCGTCGCACAAAAGCGCCAGAGTATGTCACCGATTCCCCTCGTTTTTCCCTTTTTATTTTTCTGTTCTGGCCTTATGCCTTTTTCCCTTTTGCAGATTCTTGCGACGGGTCCACTCTCTGGGGCGGCACCCAAGAAGAGCCTTGCCCTTCAGGCGGGATGGATGGCGCTGCCCGATGTCGCCCCTGTTTCAGGCAGGAGCGGCGCTGACATTACAGCCTCATTGGCCGGTCCGGCGGTGCCCGCGTTGGCGCCCGTGCCCTCAGTGGTTGCCAAGCAGGCGGCCATGACCGCACCAAGCTAGGAGCAGCCGGATGCAGCCATGGTGGTGTCCGAGGGGGTGGCGCAATCCGTGCCTCCGGTGGCCCAACTGACGGCGCCTGACGCGGGCCGGGCGGAGTCGGATGCAGCCGTGGTGGCGTCCAACGGAGCAGCGTAGTTCGTGCCACTAGAGGCCTAGACAGAGGTGGCCACGACTACGACAAGCCCGGTGGGGTCGGATGCTGCCATGGTGGCATCCGAGGGGGTGGTGCAATCCGCGCCACCGACGGCCCATGCCGCAGCGCTCGAGGCGGGCCAGATGGAGGAGGACATGGCCAGAGGGTCTCAGGGCGTCGTGGCGGTGGCAGAGAGGACCCGCAGGAGGTCATCCCTGGCCCTATTGTCGAGGGGCAGCCGCTCCCCCACATGGGGCGAGCCGCCGCTCCAGTGGATGGCCGCTCAGGACCCGACGTCGGTTCTTTTCTCGCTCGACGATGCTTCCTAGACCATGGAGCGGGAGAATCTTGACATTGGGTTCTCGGCTATGATGGATGCCTTGAGCCAGGCCAGTGGTGCCCTGCGCGAGATCCTCGTTCCTACTGGCCAGGTACCCGCTTAATCTTCTCCCTCATTTTCTTCTCTCTTCACGTATTTTTATGTTTCCGTATTTTTGATACCAGTCTTCTTTTCAGTGTATCGTTGCTCATAGCTGGAACAAATCCCGGTTCCTCTGCGAGTAAAAGGCGGAGTGGGACCACCTCACTGAGGAGGCTCGGCTACGAGGAGACATAGGCGCGTAGCTTGCTGCCGCCCAGCAGCGGGAGGCTGAGGCATGTCGGGACGCGGAGGAGATCCATGGGATGTTCAAGGACTTGTCGGCGAGGGTGAAGCTGGACGAGGAGGCGGCCGCCAGGCTTCGAAAGGAGCAGGACGAGCTACTGCAGAAGGATGTCGTGGCCAGTGAGTAGGTCATTGAGCTCCTGGTGGAGCTGGAGACGGAGCGGGACCTCAAGCTAAAGGCTGAGGAGAGGTCCGCGGTGTTGCAGCAGAGGGCGGACCGGGACACCGAGGTGATCGCCCGGTTGCGCGGGGAGCAGGACGAGCTACGCCAAACTGAGGAAAGACTTCACTTAGAGCGCAGCATAGCCCATGACGATCGCAACTGGGCCATCCGGGAGCACGACGAGGCACGTCGGGTGGTCGACTCCCTCCGAGCGGATCTTGGAGCCATGGTGAACCAAAGGTTGGACGCCGAGAGTGTCGCTGCCAGGTTGGACAAGGAGCTCATCGAAGTGCGAGGGATGCTTCAGACCGAGAGTGACGAGCATGACCTTCTACAAGCCACTGTCGGGGTGGTCATCGATGCCTTGAGGGTGGTGCCGCCGGTGGAAACCAGCTCGCTCGTGGCTCATGCCACGGTTATCACGACGTGGGTGGGCCAACTTGAGGAGGATGCCTTTCATGCCAGGATCACCCAAGCCTTCATGATCGAGAGATCAACTTGGAGGCAATGAGCCAAGGCTTTGCGCCTGTCTATGAAGACCCTGAGCTGGACGAGATTGAGAAGGCGGTGACTCCCCTTGCGCGGAACCTGGCGAACAGGCTGAAAGAAATGCTTCTCCCTCCACAGAAGTAGTTAGTTGAATCCGTTTGATAAACATTTATTCATAATATGTGAACAAGTGTCGGTACTTTCATGTCCTGGAAACGGTTTCATGGATTTGTTTCGTAATTTTCGTTTTGTTTGTTCGGTCTTATCTTCTTCCCTTTTTGCGATGAAAAGAAGTTTATGTGATCCGACTCTTCTGCTCATTTAGACCGTAAGTCCTGAGGTGTGTAGGGGAAGTTTTGATTGTGCTGGTGAGCAAAAATTACCATAGCCGTCTGGGCGTGGGTTTTTTGTAGTCTTAGCTATCTGTTCCCCCGAACCTTGCCATCAGTCTTGATGCGAGGAAAGGTCTGTTGTAATGACTGTTACAAAAAAAGAAAGGAGGTATTCGTACCTTTACCAGCCCCCGAGTGGGATCCGACCCCCTGTGGTTGCTAGGGCCGGATGTTACTAGAGATGGGCTTACTCTTACTTAAGATTATGGTGATCGCTGCGTGATCGTGCGTTTGGTCTTTACTGCTGGCTCGGCCTTCCCTGAGCCCCCGCATGTGGTGGAGATTTAGTCAAGGGCTGGCTTGTTTCGTAACGTTCGTCCCGTCCGCAATTCTTCGCAATTGGAGGGATTGGGGCGGTGTCACTTGCCTTGGTGGCTCGAATGACATGACTGATGAGCTCACTAACGCAGGTGTTCGGGCGAATCCCGATCCCGCTGCTTTGCGACAGGGTCGGCAAAAGCCCTCGGGTGGGGTTTCGTTACTCCTTGACCTGCCTTCCAACAGATTCCCCCTCAATGGGGTTCTATGGGCTCAGCAGGAGGCCAGATTGAACTTAGATGGTTGAGACGACCTTGTCCGCCTTAATGCGGGATGGGCGAAGGCCATTGAGGCTCATCTGCGTTTTCTCCCCTGGCTCTTGTTTGACGTGAGGCGGCCTTGGACCTTTTGTGTGCCAGCCTTCGAACCACGGTCTCTCGATCTTAGATCGAGTGGCTTGAGCCCCCGAGCCCTGTTAGGGTCTGATAGGGGTCGGCCGTGTTTCGCGCGTTACCCCATCCTCGGTTTTCGGAACCAGAGGGGCTGAGTTGACGACACTTGCCTCGACGGCTCGAGTGTCGCGCTCAATGAGCTCGCTAACGGGTACGTTCGTGTGGAATCTGGGTCCATCATTTGCTGACGGGGTCGGCAAAGCCCTCATGTGGCACTCCACTACTTCTTAACCTGCCTCCCGGCAGATGCCCGAGCCATTCGATAGGTTCAGGTGGCCAGCTGGCCTCTCCTCGGTGGAGACTCTGTGGGTTTGGCTTGGGGTTAGAATCGAACGAGAAAAGGTCGAGATGTCCCTGTCTGCTTCTGAGCAGGGTCGGGCAGGGCTGCTGGGGCTCGTCTCAGTTATTTCTCCCTGGCTCTGTTTGACGCGAGGCGGCCTCGAGCCCTTCATGGGCCGGCCTTCGAACCTCGATCATTTGTCGCTTTGTATCGAATGAGGCGACTACCACTTCGTGACGTGACACGAAACGTTTGGGATGCAGCAACTGCATAAGTTTAATGTACGATTTAATTGAAACGAAAGCAGGGGTCAGCTACATTACCTCGGTGGTATGAGCGACGGGAAGCTCTTATCGGACACGTCCATGCGGGGTTCGAGTCCGACGTTTACGACGGGGCCGGCGTGACCTGCATGAGCGTCGTGATTTTTCGTTTCTATCTCTCGGTGGTGATTCGAGCCATACGATTGACTTTTAAGCGATCTGGCAGCTTCCCCCCGAAGGGGGTTCTGCAGGTGGACCCCTGCAAACCCCTCTCGGGAAGTCTGGAGCTAAGGCTTGTGATGTGGGGAACTGTGAATACGATTATGCTGGTGAACAAAAACACCATAGCCGTCAGGGCATAGGGTCTGGTGGTTCGTCCAGTTGTATTCAACGTTTTATACCCACATGTCGTGCTTCTGGCTCTTTTTTTTAAACATAAGGAGGGGTCGGGCGAAGAGGATGTCTAAATAGATAGACACTCTTGGCAGCCCCCGAGGGATGTCCGTGCCCCTGCCGTTGTTGGGGTCGAAAACTTGGTAAAGAAATTAACACACAAAGTAAGAAGGCAGAGGTGCTTATCTTTCAGTGGTCTGTTCGTTCGTTGTTTTACCTGGGCCATCTGCTCGACCTAAGAGGCCCATTGGGCTCCCCCGAATGGGGGTTCGGTTGTCGGGTCGTTCCACTGTCTTGCTTGGGGAAGCAGAGAGTCGCCTGTGTGCGGGTGCGCCCCAGTTCTCGCGCTCGGCGTGTGGTGGTGGGCCATTCCTGGGCAACGTTCTACTTGACCAGGCGGCGTCTCATCGACCAGGGTGCGTCCTGTCGGTCCAGGTGCATCCCCTCAGGTTCCTGTCAGCATTGATTTCCCATCTGCATTGAATAGGGGAAGGTAGAGAGTTTTTCGTCCCCACCTTTCGCCTTTCCTTAGCTGCTGCGCTGCTTCCTTAAATAGGGAGGGGGAGGGGAGTTCTTGTCCCACTTCTTAGCCTGCCTCTGAGCCGCTACCTCTTCTTCTTCTCCCTTTCCACCGAATGTGTCCGTGCGTCGTGGCGGTTCCTGAGTGAGGGAGGGTAATGCCAGAGAGAGAGAAACTCACTGATCTGCTCATGAATCCAGAGCGTGATGTTGAGCTGGAGGTCATCCAATATAGCTGAGATGGTGCAGGTCGCCTTTGCCGAGAAGGGGTCGCTACCGCCGAAGCAGGAGGGGCACTGGAGGGTGCCTAGCGCTGTTGGCCTCGCCGTCGTTCGTTGCGGCCTTCCTTCGGTGGGAGGTGCCCCCCATTCAGATGCCGTTGTCGGGGTTGCGGCTGATGATGATGGCGTACTGTCCCGACGGAGGTGCCATTGTCAGGATTGCGGCTGATGACGATGGCGTAGTCCCTGGATGCCCCGGCGGAGGGGCACCACAATCGCCGACGTGGTGCTCGATGTTGCAGAGGATGGCGCCTTCAAGGATGCTATGGAGCGGTGGGATGTCGCCGATGGAGAGCATGGCGCAGCGGCCGTAGTAGAAGAACTGGCCCGTGTACATGCCCGGTCGTTGCCGATGGAGAGCATGGCGCGGTGATCGCAGCAGTACTCGTAGTAAAGCTAGGTAGAGATTGTAATTGAATAAGTTTGTGGGGGAGCCCCCAAGTGAACAGTCCTTTGAATTTAAGAGTACATTAGTCCTTTTCGTGATGAAATCACTTTGTAAGTGGTGAATTTGTGCAAAAATGAACAAATTTTCATCTTTTGTTATGGCAAATAGCTTTTCAGCTTCCTCTTTTTGTAGAAGAGGTTTCGGTGCCCTCTTTCCCTTCCCATGGTTCAAGTTGCAAAAAACTAGGAGTGCGGGTGAATCAATTCTGATTACGCTGGTGAGCAAAGAGGTCGTAGCCGCTGGGGCATGGGTCTCCCGCAGTCCTACCACTTGTACTCAGAATTTGTTCTCGAAATCTTAGCCCTTAGGACTTGTTATGAGAAGAATGGAAAACTTAGAGAATGTTTGCAAAGATAACACAGGAAGTGTTTGCAAGATAAACATACTTATATCATTTGCATCAGCCCCCGAGTGAGGTCTAACCCCTCGCAATTTGCAGGGGTCGGATGTCACTAAAGATCGGGGATTTGTAAAGACAAAAACTAATAAGGAAAAGTATGTGTTTATTTAAGGGTAAAAACGACATAGCTGTTCGATGTTTTAGGCGTTGGTGAAAACCTTGCCGTCGATGGTTTTCAACTTGTAGGCACCTAGACGGAGCACTTCCGCGACGACGTACGACCCCTCCCAGGGTGAGGAGAGCTTGTGGCGGTCCTTGTTGCTCTGTATGGGGTGGAGAACAAGGTCCCCGACGTTGAAGGCTCGGTCCCACACCCGTCGGCCATGGTACCGCCGTAGTGCCTGCTGGTATTTGGCCAAATGGAGGAGGGCGATGTCGCGGGCTTCATCTAGTTTGTCCATGGCGTCTTGGTGGGATGCCTTGGCTCCCTATTCATCATATGTTCTAATTCTTGGCACTCCATAGTCGAGGTCCGTCGGGAGGATGGCCTCGGCACCGTAGACCATGAAGAAAGGCGTGTAGCCGGTGGCCCGGCTGGGAGTTGTTCTCAGGCTCCAGAGCACTGCGGGGAGCTCGGCGACCCAGCGTGTGATGAACTTGTTCAACCGGTTAAAGATCCTGGGCTTGAGGCCCTGTAGGAGCATGCCGTTTGCGCGCTCGACCTGCCCATTCGTTTGGGGGTGCACGACGGCGGCCCAATTGACCCGGATGTGTTGTTCATCGTAGAATCGAATGAACTTCCTGCCGGTGAACTGTGTGCTATTGTTTGTGATGATGGAGTTTGGTACTCCAAAGCGATGGATGATGTCGAGGAAGAACAGCATGGCTTGCTCAGATTTGATCATGGAGATCGGTTGAGCTTCGATCAATTTTGTAAACTTGTCTATGGTGACAAGCAGGTGGGTGTAGCCCCCAGGCACCTTTTTGAGAGGTCCAACCAGATCGAGCCCCCAGACCACAAAGGGCCATGTGATGGGGATCATCTAGAGTGCCTGGGCTAGGAGATGAGTTTGTCGAGCATAGTACTGGCACCCTTCGCAGGTGCGTACGATTTGCTCGGCATCGGCTACCGCAGTGGGCCAGTAGAAGCCCTATCGGAATGCGTTTCCAACCAAGGTCCACGACGCGGCATGGTGACAGTAGACCCCACTATGGATGTCGCTCAGTAGAAGCCTTCCCTATTCGCTAGGGATGCAGAGCTGCAGGATCCCGATGTGGCTCCGTCTGTAGAGTTCACCGTCTACAAGAACAAAAGACTTGGCGCGACGTGCGAGCCATCGAGCTTCCGTCTTGTCCGTCGATAATGTGTCACAGAGGAGGTAGTCAAGGTAAAGCATTCTCTAGTCATCTAGAGGGTCGGGCTCTGCTACTGGATCCGCTTCAAGCTCCATGACCTCAGGGTCGGACGGAGCAGTCGGTGGGTCGACCTTCGGGGCCGGATCAGATGGGCCATCGTTGACCCATTCTGACCCTTCGTAGTGCACCAAGGGCTTGTGTTGATCACTGGTGAAGACACCTGTTGGCACTGGCTCTCGGCTGGACGCTGCTTTCGCAAGCGCGTCGGCCGCTTCGTTGAGGCACCTCGGGATGTGATTGAGTTCGAGGCCGTCGAATCTGTCCTCCAGCCGTTGGACTTCTTGGCAGTTCACCGCCATCTTAGCGTCGTGGTAGCTTGACTCCTTCATGACTTGGTTGATGACCAGCTAGGAGTCGCCCCTGATGTCAAGGCGTCGGATGCCCAACTCGATGGCGATTCGTAGGCCGTTGATGAGCACTTCGTATTCGGCAACATTATTTGATGAGGGAAAATGGAGCTGAACCATGTACCTCATGTGGACCCCGAGGGGTGATACGAAGACCAGCCCTGCGCCAGCGCCCTTTTTCATCAGCGACCCATTGAAGTACATCGTCCAGTACTCTTGATCGGTGACCGCCGGTGGCATCTGGACCTCGGTCCATTCCACGATGAAGTCAGCCAACACCTAGGACTTGATCGCCGTTCGGGGTGCATACGCGATGCCTTGATCCATCAGCTCGAGTGCCCACTTTATGGTTCTTCCTGTGGAGTCCTAGCTATGGATGACCTCGTTGTGGGGGAACGGTGTCACGACTGTTATAGGGTGTGACTCGAAGTAGTGGCATAGCTTCCTCTTGGTGATGAGGACGGCGTATAGGAGTTTCTAGATTTGGGAGTAGCGGGTTTTGGAGTGAGACAGTACCTTGCTGATGAAGTACATAGGGCGTTGCACCTTGAAGGCGTGCCCCTCTTCTTCCTGCTCTACTACTAGGGCGGCGCTGACCACTTGCGTGGTGGCTGCTATGTATAGTAGGAGGGATTCTCCGTCGCTTGGAGGAACTAGGACCAAGGGTTTTGTTAGAAGTAGCTTGACCATGCCAAGCGCCTCCTGGGCCTCGGCTGTCCACTCAAAGCAGTCGGCTTTCTTCAGGAGTTGATAAAGGGGGAGTCCTCATTCGCCGAGGTGTGGGATGAATCGGCTGAGGGCGGCGAGGCACCCTATGATCCGCTGGACCCCCTTTATGTTATGGATTGGGCCCATCCTTGTGATGGCTGAGATTTTCTCTGGGCTGGCTTCGATGCCGCGCACGGAGACAATGAAGCCGAGCAGCATGCCCCTCGGGACCCCGAAAACACATTTCTCGGGATTGAGTTTGATGCCATTTGCCCAGAGTTTAGCAAAGGTTTGTTCAAGATTGGCGACAAGGTGGGCAGCCCGTTTGGACTTAACTACGATGTCATCGACATAGGCCTCAATGGTCCACCCGATGAGGTCCCTGAAGCAGTTGAGCATACAGCGCTAGTAAGTTGCCCCACCATTCTTTAGACCGAACGGCATTGAGATGTAACAGAACGATCCGAAGGGGGTGATAAAAGACGTCGCGTGCTGGTCGGACTCTCTCATCGCGATTTGGTGGTAGCCGAAGTACACATCAAGGAAGCAGAGGGTTTCGCACCCTGAGGTAGAATCAACTATTTGGTCTATGCGTGGTAAAGGAAACGGGTCCTTTGGGCACGCCTTGTTGAGACCCATATAGTCGACACACATCCTCCATTTCCCGCTTTTCTTTTGTACAAGAACAGGATTTGCTAACCTCTCTGGGCAGGGTACTTCCCTGATGAATCCGACTGCCAACAGTTTTGCTATTTCCTCACCGATGGCCCTACGTTTCTCCTCGTCGAAATGACATAGGCGTTGCTTCACTGGTCTGGAGCCTGGGTGGATTTTCAAGGTATGCTCGGCGACCTCCCTCAAAATGCCTGGCATATCCGAGGGTTTCCACGCAATGACGTCTTTGTTGTCGCGGAGGAAGTTGATGAGCGTGCTTTCCTATTCAGAGGAGAGCGTGGTTCCAATGCGTACCGTTTTACCCTCAGAGTTGTTAGGGTCTACGAGGACTTCTTTAGAGTGCTCTACCGGTTTGAAAGATCCGGCCGACTTCTTGGCGTCGGGCGCCACTTCGGTAACCTCTTCCTGGAGGGCGGTGAGTTCTCTAGAGGCGACGGTCACCGCGGCATGGCCGTGGCACTCAACCTCACACTCGTAGGCATGTTGGAAGGAGGTGCCGATGGTGATGACCCCGTGGGGACCCAGCATTTTTAGCTTGAGGTAGGTGTAGTTGGGGACGGCCATGAACTTCGCGTAGCACGGTCGTCCTAGGAAGGCATGGAAAGTTTCGGGGAACCCCACCACATCGAAGGTGAGGGTCTCAGTCCTATAATTGAACTAATCCCCAAAGGTGACGGGCAGATCGATCTACCCCAGTGGCACGGACTGCTTACCGGGCATGACGTCGTGGAAAGGCACTTGGATCGGGTGGAGGTTCATCCTATCGACGCCCATCTCGTCGAGCGTCTTGGCGTACATGATGTTGAGGCCGCTGCCTCTGTCCATCAGTACTTTCGTGAGTCACTTTAGGCCAACGATTGGGTCGACTACAAGTGGATACCTCCCTGGGTGCGGGACGGTATCCGGATGGTTGGCCCGGTCGAAGGTTATGGTGGATTCCAACCACCGGAGGAAGGCAGGCGTGGGCGGTTCGTTCATGTAGACCTCGCGGCGCGCGACCTTCTGGCGATGTTTGGAGTCGTAGGCCGCTGATCCTCTGAAGATCATAAGGACGCCATTCGGCGTTGGAAAGGCATCGTCCTTCTCCTCAGGGTCATCTGCGGTGGGGACAGGTTCCTTCCCCTGTTCCCCTTTGTTGGCGCTTCCGAGCAAGAACTTCCGCATGAGGCAGTAGTCTTTGAGTAGATGTTTAACAGGAAAGGCGTGGTTCGGGCATGACCCTTCGAGCATTTTTTCGAAGTGGTTTGGAGCGCCCTCCGTGGGCTTCCAGCCACCCTTGCTGTCATAGAACCGACCAATTTATAAGAGCACAAGTACAAAAACAATCGCCGAAACGATCAAATTCTCGAACTTGAGCCCATATAAACCCGGTAGTCAACTGAAATCTCGAAGGATTTCAAACCAACTTGCATACAACCAAGATCACAGTAATTCAACAAAACATATCGTACGTTACAACATTTTGTAGACATTCGCAAATGGATTACATCATCACAGAGTCATCGTTATTACAAAACAAGTCTTGTAAAACATGCGGAAGCAAATAGTTTAACTTACACACCCGAGTTCAAATACACATACTGGTTTGCTGATCACAGCCCGCAAAAGCATTCAGATAAGAGAACAGAGATCATGCCCATGATCTAGTCTTCATCACCCGCCGGGTGGAGACAATACTTACAGAATCCCTGATATAGAAGGTCATCTGCAATAAGAGGGAATAAACCCAGAGTACGAAAATGTACTCAGCTAGACCTACCCGTCGAAAACCAAAATAAATGACACCAAGGATTATGCATAGCTTAATGTAGTGGATCTGGCTGACACTTTCTTTTTGCAGAAAAGCATAAGTAATAATGATCAACTCTTATCCTAAACTAGCAGTGACTTTTTAGCCATTAACTTGTCATCTATATTAGCACCTGTACTAAGCAATCATTTTATTAGGGTGCAAACATTAATAACCATATTAGGTATTCATTGTGGCAACCTTATCATCATCATCCATTTAACCATATCGTTAAATTAATTGAATCTACATTGCGGCTGCTCAGTCAAGTTCTCACTATCCGGGAGAGACGGTGATTCGAATCGATTCCTATCCAGATGGAGGGGTATTCCTAAACACAAACCCTGCTTCCCCCGTCGGAGTCACAAACAAGTCACCTTTGGTACGATTCAGGAGTCATGAGTCCGATCAGATCGACATTCTCAGAGAACAACTCTGCCAAGGTTGTTCGGGACTCTAACCCGCCTTGGACTTATGCCAATGGCTATCCTCACATCCTTACTACCTCCAGAATGCCGCCACTGCTCGCGTCCCCAGCCTGAGTCGAGCTACTAGGCTTCGCAGTCGGAACGACTTATTCGGCCAGCTAAGTGTTAGGCTGCGTTCAACATGACATGAGGACGTACAACGTATCGGTCCTTAAACGACTCAGACGGAGTCACTATGTTCAAACCAACACAAGACCCCGCTCGGTCTTAATTCATTATTCACATGGTTCTTTTCCACGATAGCAAATATAGCCAACCGTGATCCACCTCATCCTAAAGCTCGCAGGTGATAGGAAATCACCTGACTTCTACCGCACTAAGCATGGCTAAGCATTTAACCCGTTCCTGAACTTAAATAGGATTCCAGTGCGATATCTGGACAAGGAAGGATATATAATGCAGCAATTGGTTCCAACCAATTCCTATACTTAATGCATCATCAACAATAAAAGATACTCAATGTATTTGTAAAAACATGGGAGGCTTAATATGCTTCGGGGCTTGCCTTTCAGGAATGAGGAAGGCTGGTGGTCAGGGCACTCGGGCAATTCCTCCACGTCGACTGCTTCGTCGGCTTCCTGCACCTTGGGTTCCTCCTCCTGGTTGGCTCCCTCGAACTCCAGCAATGTCACCCCCTCCGGCACACCTATTGTATGAATGCGCAAGATAAATATCATGGATGCACATGAACGAATGTCAGGGATGCTCGGGGAATGCACATGTTCGCTGTAGTTTGCATATTCCAATTTAAGCCCTATTCAAATCACTTTACTTACCAAGTTTATACAACCTAATGTATAATTGCTCATCTTTAGTTAATGACCTAGCACCTGCACCTAAGCATATTCTCAAGTTAGGCTAACCCCTAACAATCAACGGAAACATTGCATCAAGCATACACTCAAGCATTTGTATTTCAGCAAAATGAAGACAATGTAGCGGTGCAGTAAACTAGCCATAACTGGAGATTTATAAATCCAAATGACTTGCAACAAGACAATCTAGAAAGCTTATGAAATTTTCTACAATTCATTTTCAGACCTCAAAGCATGATTCAACACTTTACCAAGTCGAATTCATAAATCAGCAGAACTCTGTCCTCACAAGGTAGAGAGTAAGCAAAACTGGAACCTAACTTTAAACAGCTGTAGTTTCTAAACTACTGGGCCAAATGCCCTCAAATTTTGACAGGAGCTAGATACATAAATTATCTATAACTTTTGTATTCATCCCATTCACAGCAAATCAAAATATCATGGGGAACTTTCCAAAGTCCCCAGATCTATCCAGAGGGACATAATGCAAACAAATAATTATTAACTTATGATATAAACACTTAATTGGACAAAACCAACTTTACTCACATATCACTCATATCACAAGAACACCAAAAAGTAGGGTGTTCATCCCCAAAACATATCTTTTAATACCTTTCTTAATTTATTTAATTAATTAGAGGAAATAGTAAACATATATGAAAACTACACCATTAAATCTACAAAAATTATAGTAGACACTACATGCCCTAAGTAGACTACCATAAAAATTTCACACCATTTGAGAAAGTATAACAACCTACACAAAAATGGTAAGATAGAATGGCTTAAAATGGCATAATTAGGAAACCTTAGTGAAAAGTGTCAAGCAACAGATTTCATATTTTTCCTTGCATCCATAAGGTACTAAGATACTACCCACCAAGTTTCATGGCCATAGGATTCCTAGATAATTTACAAAAATTCACACAAGTATCTACCAATGATAAAAGGAAAATCTATAACTCAAAAACTACACATGCAATGACTCTCAAATTTTAACCAGAGCTTCTACTATACAATACTAGCTTACCCACAAAATTTCATAATTTTTGGATCACAGAAACTCCAGATATGATTTAAACAAGTTTGCATGCATTCAAAAACACTTTTCAAGTTCCTATTTAATTCATCCAATTTTTCCACTACAAGTGTTCATGTCATATTTTTCTTAAATACCATACCTCACTGTGAGCCTAAAAAAATTTGAATCACAGTATTTTGATCTACACGTTTGAAGATACAAAATTCTCAAATCAGCATTCAAAACTAGAATTTCTGAACCATCATATGAATACACAGTCACTGACGTGTGGGACCCGGTTGTCAGCCGGAGCCACTAGTCAGCGAGACGAAACAGGGGAGGCGCATGCGACGGAGCGGCACACGGCGAAGTTCACCGACGGCGACTCCTCCGGCGAAATGGACAGCACCGGCGTGCTCCCCAAGGTCCCCCGCGTCGATTGACCCCCTAAGCCTAGACCCTAGCGGCCCCTAAGCACGCCGGCCTTGGCGCACGGTGGCTCTGCCGTGGCGCACGGCGGTGCACGGCCGCGTTCCGGCATGACTGGACCGGTTTGGGCGGTAGCGTCTTCATAGGAGCGACTACGCGAGCTGGGGAAGACAAGACGAGGGCTAGGGATAGAAGAAGGGTGCGGTGGTGCGCTGGCCACGGTGAGCGCCAACTCTGGCGAGGCTCAGCCATGGCGGGCGGTGGTGGAATGGTCACAGCGACCTTACCAAAGCTCGAATGGATCGGCTAAATGGTGGAGGACGTAGAGGCGAACACGGCGGAGCTACGGTGAAGGTGTAGTGCGCGTTTTTGCAGCGAGGCATGAGCTCGGCGACGGCGAAGCTCCGCGGCAACGATGGCGGAGCGGCTGAGCTCGCTTGCTGCGCGCGGTGGAGGCGAAGAAATGAAAATTGGAGTGATGAGCAGGTCGGGCAGGCGCGCGGGGGTGTGCACATCATGGCCAGCAGCGCCAGGGCGTCCGCGGTGCGTGGCCGTGCGGTCAGACGGCCGGCGACGGGTGTCACCCACGCGTCGGATGTTTTTTGAAACGGTGATCACTGTAGCTGTCTAAACTTTTCGTTTCAGTGCTCAATTGAACCGATTGACAGGTGAACTTCAACGCTACATAACTCCTAATCGGCTTGACCAAATTCTAATCCAGTTGGACTACATGATAGAGCTAAGTGAGTACTCCAAATGACTCAACATGAGCTCGAGCTAATTCACCATGGATTTCCATCTACGAGGTTCCAAAGTTGTCTTCATGAAAACTGAAAAGCAGTTCCAATACTTAGAAAATTTCTAAGTGTTGAAACAGCACTGATCTTAGGCTTGTGGGCCCTTTTTGAGCATGTTGTGCACATTTTCATGAATTGACTTCTAAACAAAGTTTGTTCCTTATAAAATTTTCTACAACTTTGTTTTAGGTTGCTCCAACATGCAAACATCCTAAGCTACACTTTTTAAACAGTCAAACTCAGGAGCTCTAGGGGTCCAAATTGGTCAAACCACGACTTGGAAACCTATTTTGGCAAAATGATCAACATGAACAATGTTCCAAATGACATTCTAAATATAACTAAGGTTCTTAGGAGAATAATTAGCCACATCCCACATTAGTCACACAAGAATCAAGCATGGTATGTACTGAAACAATGAAAAACACATGAAATGTTACACTTGTTTCCTAGTCATGCTTCACATGTTTCATGATCTTGTTGCATGGTATTAACTAACCTTGTTTCACTAAGTGAGTGGCACATGTTGCACTTAAGTGTTGCACACTTTACATTTCATAAAAGAAACAACACACATGAAATATACAACATGTTGCAATGTTTCGAAATCATGTTTCATGTGATATAAGTTCACGAATGGATGCATGATGCTCATGTTCATGAAATGCAGTGCAAATGTGGAAGCCAAATACCTGGGGTGTTACAGACCTCCCCCCTTATAAAAATCTCGTCCTGAGATTTGAAAAGCGTACCATTGTTGATAGAATTCCTTATAACCATCCCTCAAATAATCTTCCCTTTCCCACGTTGCATCGCGTTCACTACCCTGATTACTCCACATGACTTTGTAGAACTTGACCACCCGACTCCGAGTCACTCGCTCATGGGTGTCAATCACTCGAACCGGCTTTTCTTCAAAGGTCAAATCAGATTTTAACTCGATATCCCCCAATGGAACTCTCTCTTCAGGGATGCGAAGACATTTCTTCAATTGGGATACATGAAAGACATTGAAGATAGCACTCATCTCTAGAGGTAATTGAATCTTGTACGCCACCTTACCACTTTGTCCAATGATTTCAAACGGACCAACATATCTCGGCGCAAGCTTTCGCTTAACACCAAAGCGTTGGACACTCTTCATAGGTGAGACTTTCAGATAAACGAAGTCTCCAACTTCAAACTCAATAGGTTTTCTACGTCGATCAGCATAACTTTTATGCCTAGCTTGAGCTACGGCCATGTGCGTTTGGATAGTACAGACTTGTTCTTCGGCTTCTTGAACAAAATCAATTCCATAATATCTCCTTTCACCGGCTTCTACCCAGTTCAACGGGGTTCTACACTTCCGGCCATACAAAGCTTCAAACGGTGCCATCTTTATACTCTCTTGATAACTGTTATTGTACGAGAATTCAGCTAGGGGTAACCATTTTTCCCATGAGCCCTTAGCTGAGATGACACAGGCTCTCAACATATCTTCTAAGATTTGATTCACTCGCTCAGTTTGCCCATTGGTTTGCGGATGATAAGCAGAACTTCTTACTAGATTAGTTCCTAATAATCCGTGTAAGTGCTCCCAAAAGCGAGCAGTGAACTGTGGTCCTCTGTCCGAGACAATAGTACGAGGGATCCCATGAAGTCAGACTATCTGGTTGAAGTACAACTCCGCATAGTCGGTTGGACGAAAGTCTATACGGATAGGAATGAAGTGTGCTGACTTGGTCAAACGGTCAACAATCACCCAAATAGAGTTAAAGTTCCTCTGAGTAGTAGGGAGTCCAACTATAAAATCCATACTGATCTCCTCCCATTTCCAACCTAGAATAGAGAGTGGCTGAAGTAATCCAGCTTTTATGTGCACAGCCTTGACCCGACAACAAGTGTCACACCTAGCCACATAAGCGGCTATCTCTTTCTTCATTTTGGTCCACAAACTCGGTAGCATACCTTGCAAGGTTGTTGAAAGCTTGCAGGTATTCATTCAGGCTCTTGTTCCCCTAGGTTAGCTTCATGAACTCTGTATGCTTGATCGCCATGAGACCAGGAGGAATATAATTTCCCCTAAAAGCAGACTTGAACTGATCCCAAGTGATTTGGGCATTAGCGGGCATAGTGGACCGATGATGACTCCACCAAATGCCAGCTGGCCCATGCAGTTGGTGAGATGCGTACTCAGTCTTCAGCACCTCAGTCAAGCAAAGCAAACGGAACTTCTGCTCGAGAGTATTCAACCACTCATCAGCTTGTAGAGGCTCCTCAGCCTCCTTGAAGATCGGGGGTTTCATGTCAAGGAAATCCTTGAAATCACTGTATTGATTTGGTTCCGGTCCTTGGCGTGGGCCACGACCATCCCGATTCGCAATCATACAGAGGGCCTCAGCCATAGTGTGTTGTCCTTCTGCAAGCATTGCTATCAATTCCGTTGGTGTGGGTGGTGGTGGCGGTGGAAGATCATCATCATCATCACCCGCACCGGCGGAACGAGTACGAGGCATCTGCACAATGCGCAACTAGTAATTATTGATGATGTCAGCACATTGGAGAGGAACAATGTAATTGTGCCAAACTGAATTTACTGGCGAGAATGAAAACTTCATACAATAAACAGAGGCAATAATTCATTCTCCAATCACCACATCATCAAGTAGATTACTAGCGCCATACGCAGTGCATTCCAACATGACAAGTTTTAAACTTAACCATTACGATACGCATCCTGAAGGGAGCGAATTTAAGTACATTACATGCCGAGTTCGAATTAAAAGAGCACATCCAACATTAGTCATCGTACTTAAGTCCATTACATCAATGACTGCAAAAGCTTAAACTAGCGAGACTTGCTAACGAACTACTCGTCGAAGTGATCGCTGTCCACATCGGAGACACCTTGGACTTGTTCTGGGTCTTCCTCTTCTTCTTCTTCTTCATCTGTCGGCTCAGCTGCATTGTCAACCATCTGCACATCCTCTTCTTCCTCATCGGCCTCAATCACTTGAGGTCCACCCACATTTGGATACCTTGGTATGGGGCGAGGAATAGGAAACAGATGGTTGTGCAGTTGATGGTGCTCAACCTGAAGCTCTTCAAGCTATTCTTTTAGTGCTTGCTCCCTTTGAAGGCGTTGTGGTTGGCCAAAATCCAACCTCAACGTCTTTCTTCTGCTAACTCTAAAGCTACATCCCGGTGGCGTGTCACACGATCCAACTCTTGTGCAGCCTCATCTCTCTCAATAGTGAGGTTCATCAGCTGGTTATGAAGCTTGTCTCTCTCGCGTGCGGTTTGACCCCACTGTTGCAAGCGATAATTTGCAATACCACGAATCTCATCAACTTCTTGCTGAGCTCTCCCACATGCATTCGCCTTACGGTGATACTTGCAGGCATGCAACCTGAACTTGTGCTGAGCTTCCATTGCCTTGCCGGCTTCATCAAGCACACAGGAAAGGGTGTTTTGCCTGACTCGACAAAGCTTCAAGACTGCCATCATAGCACTCATTCCAAAGATTGTCGCTCAAGACTGTGTTCGCCATGACCTTTTGAACCAAGGCTCGACTAACGCCCCGAGTCCACTCACCTCGAGAGAGACACTCGGGGAATGGATGAAGCAGTCCACCCACTAACTCATCCCCAAAGCTCGTGCTATATCCATCGAAAATCAAGGGCAACTAAACTCGAAGCGGCTTCCCATGGGCTTTGCCCATTAGTCTCAATGCTCCACCCATGCCACAACAGTCTTATGGGGTTTTGCGGCATGATGAAGGTCACGACGTACCATGGTACATCTCCCAATGGTACCGCCTGCCTCCACGTGTAGCTAGGTGCCTCTGGGTACCCAACTGAACTGAGCACCCTCCAGAGCAAGGTGGGAGTACCGAACTGGTCCAAAAAGGTGCTGCTACCAGTAGGAAACACGGGCGAGGCCATCTGTATCAAAAAGGATGCAATTCACGTGAGAGGATTACTTTGCTTTGAGAGATTGCACTTTACACTTGGGATAAGCAATTATAAGGGAGGGGGTAATGCAATATGAATGACATGAGTGAATATGATGCATGCTGCGTTCGTACATCCTCACAAACCTATGAAAATTTAAGCTTTAGCGGGATATACGATGGCATACATACGTTCTCTCTCAATTAGCGGTAACTAGTCGATCTACACGGTGCGTTGTTAGCGTACTGCAGAAAAACTTCATTGCAGCCCAACCCAACAAGATATAATGCTAATTACACAAGCAAGAACTAAGATACTCTCCATATATACATCCCCGATATATATACTTGATATCCAAACTACCCGACAAATGTACCCACAATTAAGTACCTTCATATATACATGTATGCAACATGTAAATACTCCAATAATTCTAACTAGCTCTCTCCTAGACCGACGGTTTGACTGGTCATGCTCTCACAACTCACTCTTACCTTAGCGTAGAGGCAATTGATCCATACATTACCATTCAAACGAATGGCATCCATGCAATATCACGCCGCATGGACGACGCAATAAGAAACAATCAATTCCCCAAGTTAGTAATTATATATAAGCCACCTAGAAGTCCTTAAGTGGGCTATAAAGGATGTGATCACCAGTATACCATAAAAATTTTGATTTTTGAACACTTATATATAACTATAAGTTGGAAAACCGTTTTTACAACAAAAGCTTTTGTTTTAAATAGCTGTAAGACATGCTTAATATTGAATCTAGCTCTGATGCCAGCTGTCATAGAACCGACCAATTTATAAGAGCACAAGTACAAAACCAATCGCCGAAATGATCAAATTCTCAAACTTGAGCCCATATAAACCCGGTAGTCAACTGAAATCTCGAAGGATTTCAAACCAACTTGCATACAACCAAGATCACAGTAATTCAACATAACATATCGTACATTACAACATTTCGCAGACGTTCGCAAATGGATTACATCATCACAGAGTCATCGTTATTACAAAACAAGTCTTGTAAAACATGCGGAAGCAAATAGTTTAACTTACACACCCGAGTTCAAATACACATACTGGTTCGCTGATCACAGCCCGCAAAAGCATTCAGATAAGAGAACAGAGATCATGCCCATGATCTAGTCTTCATCACCCACTGGGTGGTGACAATACTTACAGAATCCCCGATATAGAAGGTCATCTCGCAACAAGAGGGAATAAACCACGAGTACGAGAATGTACTCACTAGACTTACCCGTCGAAAACCAAAATAAATGACACCAAGGATTATGCATAGCTTAATGTAGTGGATCCGGTGACACTTTCTTTTTGCGAAAAAAGCATAAGTAATAATGATCAACTCTTAGCTTTGAACTAGCAAAGTGACTTTTTAGCCATTAACTTTGTCATCTATATTAGCACCTTGTACTAAGCAATCATTTTATTAGGGTGCAAACATTAATAACCATATCGTATTCATTGTGGCAACCTTATCATCATCATCCATTTAATCATATCGTTAAATTAATTGAATCTACGTTGCGGCTGCTCAGTCAAGTTCTCACTATCCGGGAGAGACGGCGATTCGAATCGATTCCTATCCAGCTAGAGGGGTATTCCTAAACACAAACCCTGCTTCCCCCGTCAGAGTCGCAAACAAGTCACCTTTGGTATGATTCAGGAGTCACGAGTCCGATCAGATTGACATTCTCAGAGAAACACTCTGCCAAGGTTGTTCGGGACTCTAACCCGCCTTGGACTTATGCCAATGGCTCTCCGCACATCCTTACTACCTCCAGAATGCCGCCACTGCTCATGTCCCCGGCCTGAGTCGAGCTACTAGGCATCGCGGTCGGAACGACTTATCCAGCCAGCTAAGTGTTAGACTGCGTTCAACATTACATGAGGACGTACAGCGTATCGGTCCTTAAACGACTCAGACGGAGTCACTATGTTCAAACCTACACAAGACCCCGCCCGGTCTTAATTCATTATTCACATGGTTCTTTTCCACGATAGCAAATATAGCCAACCGTGATCCACCTCATCCTAAAGCTCGCAGGTGATAGGAAATCACCTGACTTCTACCGCACTAAGCATGGCTAAGCATTTAACCCGTTCCTGAACTTAAATAGGATTCCAGTGCGATATCTAGACAAGGAAGGATATATAATGCAGCAATTGGTTCCAACCAATTATTATACATAATGCATCATCAACAATAAAAGATACTCAATGTATTTGTAAAAACATGGGAGGCTTAATATGCTCTGGGGCTTGCCTTTCAGGAACGAGGAAGGCTAGTGGTCAGGGCACTCGGGCAATTCCTCCACGGCGACTGCTTCGTCGGCTTCCTGCACCTCGGGTTCCTCCTCCTGGTTGGCTCCCGCGAACTCCAGCAACGTCACCCCCTCTGGCACACCTATTGCATGAATGCGCAAGATAAATATCATGGATGCACATGAACGAATGTCAGGGATGCTCGGGGAATGCACTTTACTTACCAATTTAAGCCCTATTCAAATCACTTTACTTACCAAGTTTATACAACCTAATGTATAATTGCTCATCTTCAGTTAATGACCTAGCACCTGCACCTAAGCATATTCTCAAGTTAGGCTAACCCCTAACAATCAACGGAAACATTGCATCAAGCATACACTCAAGCATTTGTATTTCAGCAAAATAAAGACTATGTAGCAGTGCAGTAAACTAGCCATAACTGGAGATTTATAAATCCAAATGACTTGCAACAAGACAATCTGGAAATCTTATGAAATTTTCTACAATTCATTTTCAGACCTCAAAGCATGATTCAACACTTTACCAAGTCGAATTCATAAATCAGCAGAACTCTGTCCTCACAAGGCAGAGAGTAAGCAAAACTGGAATCTAACTTTAAACAGCTGTAGTTTCTAAACTACTAGGCCAAATGCCCTCAAATTTTTACAGGAGCTAGATACATAAATTATCTACAACTTTTGTAATCATCCCATTCACAGCAAATCAAAATATCATGGGGAACTTTCCAAAGTCCCCAGATCTGTCCAGAGGGACATAATGCAAACAAATAATTATTAACTTATGATATAAACACTTAATTGGACAAAACCAACTTTACTCACATATCACTCATATCACAAGAACACCAGAAAGTAGGGTGTTCATCCCCAAAACATATCTTTTAATACCTTTCTTAATTTATTTAATTAATTAGAGGAAATAGTAAACATATATGAAAACTACGCCATTAAATCTACAAAAATTACAGTAGACACTACATGCCCTAAGTAGACTAACATAAAAATTTCACACCATTTGAGTAAGTATAACAACCTACACAAAAAAGGTAAGACAGAATGGCTTAAAATGGCATAATTAGGAAACCTTAGTGAAAAGTGTCAAGCAATAGATTTCATATTTTTCCTAGCATCCTTAAGGTACTAATATACTACCCACCAAGTTTCATGGCCATAGGATTCCTAGATAATTTACAAAAATTCACACAAGTATCTACCAATGATAAAAGGAAAATCTATAACTCAAAAACTGCACATGCAATGACTCTCAAATTTTAACCAGAGCTTCTACTATACAAGACTAGCTTACCCACAAAATTTCATAATTTTTGGATCACAGAAACTCTAGATATGATTTAAACAAGTTTGCATGCATTCAAAAACACTTTTCAAGTTCCTATTTAATTCATCCAATTTTTCCACTACAAGTGTTCATGTCATATTTTTCTTAAATACCATACCTCACTGTGAGCCTAACAAAATTTGAATCATAGTATTTGGATCTACACATTTGAAGATACAAAATTCTCAAATCAGCATTCAAAACTAGAATTTCTGAACCATCATATGAATACACAGTCACTGACGTGTGGGACCCGGTTGTTAGCCGGACCCACTGGTCAGCGAGACGAAACAGGGGAGGAGCATGCGACGGCGCGGCACACGGCGAAGTTCGCCGACGACAACTGCTCCGGTGAAATGGACAGCACCGGCGTGCTCCCCAAGGTCCCCCGCGTCGATTGACCCCTTAAGCCTAGACCCTAGCGGCCCCTAAGCACGCCGGCCATGGCGCACGGTGGCTCTGCCGTGGCGCACGGCGGTGCGCGGCTGCGTTCCAGCATGACTAGACCGGCTTGGGCGGTAGCGTCTTCACAGGAGCGACTACGCAAGCTGGGGAAGACGAGACGAGGGCTAGGGATAGAAGAAGGGTGCGGTGGTGCGCTGGCCACGGTGAGCGCCAACTCCGGCGAGGCTCAGCCATGGCAGGCGGTGGTGGAATGGTCACAGCGACCTTACTAAAGCTCGAATGGATCGGCTAAGTGGTGGTGGATGTAGAGGCGAACATGGCGGAGCTACGGTGAAGGTGTAGTGCGCGTTTTTCTAGCGGGGCGTGAGCTCGGCGACGGCGAAGCTCCGCGGCAACGATGGCGGAGCGGCTGAGCTCGCTTGCTGGGCGCGGTGGAGGCGAAGAAATGAAAATTGGAGTGACGAGCAGGTCGGGCAGGCGCGCGGGGGTGTACACATTGTGGCCAGCAGCGCCAGGGCGTCCGCGGCGCATGGCCGTGCGGTCAGACGACCGGCGACGGGTGTCACCCACGCGTCGGATGTTTTTTGAAACGGTGATCACTGTAGCTGTCTAAACTTTTCGTTTCAGTGCTCAATTGAACCGACTGACAGGCGAACTTCAATGCTACATAACTCCTAATCGGCTCGACCAAATTCTAATCCAGTTGGACTACATGATAGAGCTAAGTGAGTACATCAAATGACTCAACATGAGCTCGAGCTAATTCACCATGGATTTCCATCTACAAGGTTCCAAAGTTGTCTTCATGAAAACTGAAAAGCAGTTCCAATACTTAGAAAATTTCTAAGTGTTGAAACAACACTGATCTTAGGCTTGTGGGCCCTTTTTGAGCATGTTGTGCACATTTTCATGAATTGACTTCTAAACAAAGTTTGTTCCTTATAAAATTTGCTATAACTTTGTTTTAGGTTGCTCCGACATGCAAACATCCTAAGCTACACTTTTTAAACAGTCAAACTCAGGAGCTCTAGGGGTCCAAATTGGTCAAACCATGACTTGGAAACCTAATTAGGCAAAATGATCAACATGAACAATGTTCCAAATGACATTCTAAGTATAACTAAGGTTCTTAGGAGAATAATTAGCCACATCCCACATTAGTCACACAAGAATCAAGCATGGTATGTACTGAAACAATGAAAAACACATGAAATGTTACACTTGTTTCCTAGTGATCTTGTTGCATGGTATTAACTAACCTTGTTTCACTAAGTGAGTGACACATGTTGCACTTAAGTGTTGCACACTTTACATTTCATAAAAGAAACAACACACATGAAATATACAACATGTTGCAATGTTTCGAAATCATGTTTCATGTGATATAAGTTCATGAATGGATGCATGATGCTCATGTTCATGAAATGCAGTGCAAATGTGGAAGCCAAACACCTGGGGTGTTACACTTGCGGTCGGCAGCGGCCACGAGAGAGTCGTCGCGCTATTGCTTCTTGTTCTTCCTTTTGGTAGAACGGTTGGAGGAGCCTTTGCCGGCGTCCTCGTCCCGCCTTGCCTTGCCGTCAGGACGGTCGAAGATCGCTCTGACCGCCTCTTCTCTTGAGGCATGGCTGGTGGCGATGTCTAATATCTCCTTGGTGGTTCATGGGCCCTTGTGTCCTAGCTTGTTTACCAAAGACTCGTAGGTAGTCCCGGACAGGAAGGCTACTATCACGTCGGCGTCGGTGTCGGCGACGTTAGGGAGCTCGTTGCACTATCGAGAGAAGCGTCAGATGTACCCATGGAGGGTTTCACCAGCCTTCTGGCGATAGTTCTTGAGGTCCTAGGGGTTCCTAGGGTGCTTGTACGTGCCCTGGAAGTTCCCCACAAAGATCTCCCTCAGATCCACCCAGCCCTGGATGGTGTCGGAAGGAAGGTGTTTCAACCACGCTCATGCCGAATCGACCAGGAATAGTGGAAGGTTGCGAATAATGAAGTCATCATTATCCGCGCCGCCGGCTTGACAGGTGAGCCGATGGTCTTCGAGCCAGATTCCGGGGTTTGTTTCCTTCCTACAGTCGTACAGGGCATGGCCCTCGACATCGTGGTTGACTCGTACGTCCTGTCGTACCCCATGTTTCGTCTTTAGGAAGGATCAGGGTGCAGTCGTGGGACAAGGCGGAGCTAGCCCTTAGTCGTCAAGTGAGGTCGAGCCCGCCCTCGGGCGTCGGGCGAGGCAGAGTCTTGCTTTTAGCCGTCGGGCGAGGCAAAGCCTAGCCCCAGATGTCGAGTGAGGCGGGGCCTGCCCTCAGCCCTCGGGCAAGGCAGACCCCACCCTCAGCCCTCGGGCGAGGTGGAGCCTAGCCCTCAGCCCTCGGGCAAGGCAGAGCCGGCCCTCAACCGTCGGGTGAGGCGAAGCTGGCCCACGGGCGTCGGGCGAGGCGGAGTCGGCCCTTAGTCATCGGGTGAGGCAGAGCTAGCCCACAGCCATTGGGTGAGGCAGAGCTGGCCCACGGGAGTCGGGCGAGGCGGAACCAAACTCCCGTCGTTCGGGCAAGAAGCGCAGTAGTGCTCTTTGTCCGTCCACCTCCCTGGGTACCCCGGTATTAGGTCCCCGACAAGCTATGATGGCTATATGGCTCTGGCTTTAGCTTAGTACGAGGACCTTTTCTTGCTTGTTAGTGGTTACCTTTATGGCGCAAGAGGGTATGTTTCCTTTCCTACTAGGATGTGTGTACCGTGCTACGTGCCCACGCGTGCCACTCCTAGAGGAGGGTCACATACCTTAGTGGCCCTAACTTGTTAGACGAACCTTTGAATGGCTTCATAGTGATCCCTGCCGATCTTCCTTGGTAGTGGGTCAAGAGGCTGATCACCTCGGGTGAAGGGGTAAATCATGACTCACAGTGAAAGTGTACAACCTCTGTAGAGTGTAAAACTGTTATAACAGCCGTGCTCACGGACATGAGCGGCCTTGGAACCCTTATGGAATAGAGATGATCACTAATGGATAATTGTACTAATGATTAATTGTTTCTGCTATTCATTATTCATGTTTACTTGATCATGTGTTTATGGGCTTATGGATAAACTTGTTGCCAACCAATTGCTAAAATTGTGATAATCAAAAGCTAATCGTAGTAAACCAGTGTCAGCCTTTTGAGCCTCATGAACCCCATGTTATTTTGCTCAATACGATATGTACTTACGCTTGCTTTACTTTTCTATAATTTGGATAAAATCCCAGATGGGTACCAGATTGCTGGTTTGGAGGAGTTAGGCTTGTGGTCAACCAGTCAGTCGTCCCTATGGATTTGTAGTCTTCGCCAGAAGATCGGAGTTGTCTTTCCGCTGTCTATACTCTGAGGTTATATTCCTTATACTAATGCATTATGTAATAAGTATTGTCTTTTGATATTACCCTTATTTGTGGCTATATGTGAGATTTGACTTCCTGGGCTCACATATAGTGTGTATCTGGTTTTGTCTTTAAAACTGGGTGCTACATATCACAACAGCCGATCCAGTGTATTGGGAGCTAGAAGACTTCGAGTGTTTTTCTAGCAAGCTATCGGAAGGAGGCTTCATTAAGACCAGTAATGAAGGCCAACAGCTGATCCAAGCAATCGGTTTTGAGAGTTTGTTTTAATGGATAATCATGGCTTCACGTCGGTCGGTAGATTAAGGGAAATAAAAATTGGTCCTAGAGATAGGACCAGGCCAACATATGTGAACGCTAAGTCAAATCCTGAGTACGAGCTAAAGTTGATGGATTTGTTAAAGGAAGTTCAAAGATTGTTTTACTTAATGAGATGCTTGGCCTAGGTTAATCAATTGTTTAAATTTTGATCCAAAGAGTTCTGATGCAAGCTATAAAGAAGCGATCACCAAAAAATGATCGAAGGAGTATTATCTCAACATTTAAGATCGACGCTCGACAGCTGATAGGTTCAGTCATCAGCTCTAATAGCCGATACCAGAAGGGTATTGCCTCTAGTTCAAAAAATAAACCCGAAGATGTAAAAGCCGATACGATATGTATCACCTATAGAGAAAAAGTGAAAATAAAGACAATCATGACATATACAAGGACATTGCACTAAGACATGGTCATGGAAGAGCAGAAGATTTTATTCAATAGTTTGCCCTAAATACAAACTAATCAAAGACCTTGTTCACCACATCCTGAGCAGATGTGATGTCCACAATGGCCTCCGTTGCGATGACAAACTCTTTGATCAAATCCTCATGCTCCTCGGGGCCGTCACCCATCAGGAAGCCAGTCTCCATGGTGTGGAGTTCATGCCCGATCTAGACCTACGCTGCAGCCAGCGCCACTGACACGCCATGACGGACGCCATGGAGGGAGATCTCCTGAACAAGGGCCGAAACATCGTGGAGGCGAGCATTGATAAGGGGCCCCCGAGCATTGATGGCGTCCGCGGCCGCGTTCACCACCAGTTGGAGGGACTCTAACTGCACCGTCAGGGCCGGCGATCACAGAAACAGGAGAGCTATCAATATAAAGACAATGGAAATCAGAATAAGAGCATTCCTAGAATTTGTTTTACCCGCCACCAATGTGTCAAACTCGGCTAGCCGTGCCCGAGCAGCACTGGCCTCTTCTTCGGCGGTGTGAAGGGTGGCTTGAGAAACCCCGAGGCGGATTTCAAACTGGCTGTTTTCCTGAATTGCCTCGGAATAATGGTCTTGGGCTGCCCTCCACTCTTGGAGGAAACACCGGGCATCGTCACCATTGTACGAGTTGGAGGAATCCGATGACTGTGACAGAACCGCCCAATTTATACAAGATCAAGTATGGCTGTCCCCGCTAACACGTTGACACACACATACTTTCCCTTATATAAACCCGGTAGTCCGCCGAGTGTCCCGAAAGACCTCGGTAAATCAACATCACAACCAAGATCGCGTGATTAAGCAAATACACATCACATACACTGGGTTGCAGCGGAAATAATATTACATATGGGTTCACTAATAAAAGTACAAGTTTGGGTTTCAAAACCGCTTAGTGAAAACAACATAGCTTTCAAATGATTACATTAATATAAGTTCCAAATATATTGCTAGCATAAGTGACATCATCCGACAAAAGCATATAGATGAGAAGTAACTATAGAATCACCGAGCCCACCGACGGTTAGCCACCATCTTCAACAGGCCGAGAACTCCACCTGCAACATGGTGGGATAAACCCTGAGTACTCGAATGTACTCAGCCAGACTTACCCATCGGAAACCAAAACAAATGACACCAAGGATCATGCATAGCTTAATTTAGTGGATCTGGCTGGACAACCTTTTTGCATAAAAGCTTGAGTAACCATTAACATTATTCACCTGTACTAGCAGTGACTTTTAGCCATTACCTACCATCTATATTAGCACCTGTACTAATCAATCACTTGATTAAGTTGCAAACAACAATAACCATATCAGGTATTTCATGGCTCATTGTCATTATCATCATCATCATTTAACCATATCTTTAAATTTAGTGAATCCACGTTGCGGCTGCTCAGTCAAGTTCTCACTATCCGGGAGAGACGGCGATTCGAATCGATTCCTATCCAGCTGGAGGGGTATTCCTAAACACAAACCCTGCTTCCCCCGTCAGGGTCGCAAACAAGTCACCGTTGGTACGATTCAGGAGTCACGAGTCCGAACAGATCGACATTCTCAGAGAACCACTCTGCCAAGGTTGTTCGGGACTCTAACCCGCCTTGGACTTATGCCAATGGCTCTCCGCACATCCTTACTACCTCCAGAATGCACGCCACTGCTCGCGTCCCCGGCCTGAGTCGAGCTACTAGGCTTCACGGTCGGAACGACTTATCCGGCCAGCTAAGTGTTAGGCTGCGTTCAACATGACATGAGGACGTACAGCGTATCGGTCCTTAAACGACACAGACGGGGATAGATTCACACCCAAGACCTCCATGCCTTGTTGCTGCACTACCATCATCCCGTCCGGTCTCCTTTTCATTATTAACACATGGTTCTTTTTCATGATAGCCATTATAGTCAACCGTGACCAGAGCTCATCCTACATCTCACAGGTGACAGTAAATCACCTGACTTCTACCAGTCTAAGCATAGCTAAGCATCATTCGATCCTACACTTAATTAGGATTCATAGGATTTTATCTGGACAAGGTAAGGATATAATGCAACAATTGGTTCCAACCAATTCCTATACTTAATGCATCATCGACAATAAAAGATACTCAAGATATTTGTAAAAACATGGGAGACTTAGAATGCTCCGAGGCTTGCCTGGGATCCGACATAAGTCAGTTCAGTTAACTTGCACCGTCTTGGTGACACCTTCGGTCCTGGCACTTGCTTAGTCCTTCCATCTTAGGGATATATCCACCAAACCAAATCTTCGGGTTTGGCTCCAACATTGCATCCTTCACATGGTTCATCTAGCGCACCTAGATGAGATGCAATATGCATGTGTATGAATGTGATGAATGGTAACACAAGATGCATCACATAAGCATTCAAGACAAACACAAGATTATGCAAGACATAGACACCAATAGCTATTTAACTAACATAACACAACCTATCATGCTAAGATGGTAAAGAAGACGACAACACCAAGCATGACATAAGTTTCCCAAGATCTCAGGTGCTCTAACTCAGTCATCATTCAAGGCATAAGTCACACTTAACAATATACAAGCAAACACTATAATTGGAATCTGCCAATTTCTGGACATGCAAATAGCAGCTACAAGATTTAGCTATAACTGGAGTTACACAAATCCAAATGACTTGCAAGAAGACATTTTGGAAAGCTTATGAAATTATCTACATTTCATCTATAACCATCATAGCATGATTCACAAGTTAAGTCGGTCGAAATTATACATTATAGAAACTGGTCCACAATTGACAGAGAGCAGCCATTTCTGAAACCCAACTTTAAATAGGCATAACTCACAAACTACAAGGCAAAATACCACCAAATTTTAACAGCGGATAGATACATAAATTATCTACAACTTTTGTATAAACAAGTCTCACAACAAAGCACATTATTATGAAGAACTTTGCTAGGTTCCCAGATCTGTCTATAAACCACATTTGCAAGAAAATAAATATTAACTTATGTTGCAAACACATAATTAGGTAAAACCAACTTTACCAACATGTCACACATGACTAAAGAACACCAGAAAACCTAGTGTCCATGACCAAATAAATTCTTTTAATGCATTTCTTAATTTATTTTAGATAATAAGGTGATTTAATGAACATATACCAAAAGTATACAATAAATTCTACAAAAATTACAATGGCTCACATATCCTCTCAATAGTCTACTGTACAAATTTCACTCCATTTTAATATGTACAGCAACCTCTATAAAAAAGACAAGTTGATAAAGCAGGAAATCAAGGGAGAGCAAGATAAACCAATAACTCACTCATACTTCATCCAATAGTCATGAAATTTTTACCACACATCAACTATCACATGAGTAGCACGCCACAAAAATTTCACTTCATTTGGAGCCCTAGATCTATAGTTATGGAAAATAACAAATTCAACTAGCATTACAATCTTACTACACAAATCTATTTTTACCGCAAAATATTGAAACTAAAACATGCCATATTATAGATCTAATGCATAGAGAATTTCACAAGGATTCCAAAAAGTCCTCATTTACTATTTTACGAATTTCCTATGAATTACTATGAATTTCCGAAGATTCAGCAAATTTACTGCAAATAGGTCCTTATCGGCACTATTCCTTTGAGTCATTGACTTCGCAGTTAGACCCTTCTATTTTGTCAAATTTGATCCCGAGGCCCCTGGTCGCAAATCACAGGAGGGGAGGCACGGGAGTTCGCCACGGACGGACGGAGGAGGCTTGTCGGCGGCGGTGGAGTGGTGGTGGAGCATGTACGGTCCCGTGCGCACCCGATGGTGCCCTCGGCTCGGCCGAGGAGTGTGGAGGGTCGCCCACGTGTGCATGCGGCTCGGTTGCGCGTAGGCGTGGCCGGCGGCGATCTTTGTGGCGCGCGACAGGCGGCGAGGACGAGCCATGCGAAACGGGTGGCCACAAGCGGGCCCACTGGTGAGCTCACTTCGCGCCATGGCGGCGCGCAATGCCAAGCCCGCGTGCTTTCGTCTGATAGCGGCCCGAAGCTTCGGCTTGTCAAGCGTCCATGGCGGACACCTGATTGTCGTGGCAACATGCATAAGGGAGGAGGCGACGAGGCGCCTGCTTGAAGCGGCGAGAGGATGGCGAGTCAGGGTGGAGGAAGAGAAAGAAGCGAGCGGCGGTGGGGAGCTCCGCTCGTTTGCCATGGCGAACGCGCTCAGGCGCCGACAGAGAATGAGAGAGGAGACAGAGAGAGCGAGAGGAAGAATGGGAGAGGGGCGAGTGCTTGGGCCTCCAAATCGACAAGCTGGGCGACGCGGCACGCATGCAGGCGAGCATGAGAGGCCACGGGGCATTGAGAGCCAGTACATGGTCGGCCATTCCCGCTGCTGCTCTTGTGGATTCAAATTTCTAATACCACCTCAAACATTCGATTTGAAATGTCATCTTTCCCATCCTATATCTCCTAAACTGATTCGTTATTCGTTCAACTGATTGCACCATGTGTTATAGCTACATGAGTACTACAAATTTGCTTAAAGGATCATGGTCTGGATCGGATCAGTTTGCAAGATATTAGTTCCTCAATGTAGAGACATGAAACACAAAATGTCATTCAAATTCATTGAGGACTTAGCAAATTTTTCGAGCTCCAAAGTAGTAATGGATTCCAATTTGAGGGATTGGTTGGACTAAGTTAGAGACTGAACTAGGTCCTGACCATTAAACAAAGTTTGTTCTACTCCACTCAAACTTCAACTTTTATTTAAGGTGGAACTCCTTGCAAGCACTATAAGGCACAGTTCAAACCAAGTCAAAGTAGCATCACGATAAAGCTTAAATTACACTTTTTGATCTATTTGAGCATTTTCTGGCCACTTGTTCAACATGAACCCTTCATAACTTTTGTTCATGAGTGCAAGTAGAGTTGTTTGAGAAAGGTACCAAGGTTTGGTTGACTTCATAGGTTTCCATCCACTTGATAAAGCAATTCATGCAAAGATATGACTTATCATTTCATGTGACTTCTTGATTCCGAACTTCATGAAACTTTTCCACGGGTCTAGATGGATGCATGTGGATGTAACGTACATGGAATAAGCATATTTAACATTACTCTTGCATAATCTTAACAAGGGTCCATATGTAAGCAAATGTGCGTGGCCCAAGTTTAAGTTGGAGCTCCATCATGTAGATTTGATCTTGACACCTTCATTACCACTCGACATGTCATGTTTGAGCTCAAACCCATTGCTTAACTGGTGACAAACACCTAGGGTGTTACAATGACGAGGCCAGCGCAGAAGATGCAGCATCAGAGGGCTCGCTGGCCCTGGGAAGAGGACGAAGACTATCATTCAAAATGAACCTATAGACAAGTCAGAACAGTTCATCGTCATGAACAGAAGATGCTGATCTCACCTCATGCGTCAAAGGCGCTGGTTCACCGGCATATTCTCCTCCAGAATCTCCTCCGCTGCACGTTTGCCTCGGCTGTCCTCGTCGGCCATTGAATCTACAAGAAGGGGAAAAAGGATGCTACAGAGTTTGCGAGGGCAGAGAAGTGCAAAGGAACAGGAATGGTTGCAAGTGTAGATGTGTTTGAGGCTAGAGCCCTCGGCTGGTATTTGAAGCCATGGAGCAAGGAGGTGGATGCCTCGAGACGTGCAAAGGGCAACCACAATTAATAGAAGGCAAAGAGCCACCTCACTAATGCTGAAGATAATACAGTGTCGGGTGACTAAGGACAGAAGATTGAGGGGTTCTCTTAATAAAGGCCGTGTTTTTAGACTTAATCAGATTGAGGTTAGAAGTCTGGAATCGGCTATTTTCAAATCGGCTCTTTAGCCGAAAATAAGAAATACAATGAGGCGACAAAAAGTATGGTTATCATTGATTCTACATAAGATACACGTTGATATATGGATCATAAGTCTAGAACATCCTGGATTGCTTTCAATACTTCTAGCTGGATAGCATCAACTTTTGTGATTTGTTGCTGGTCTTCTTCAGCTGGTCCAAGAATGTCCTCGAGGCTACTGCGGATGGCCCTGCCTTCTCTGACTTTGGCCAGCAGTTCTTGTTTCTTTTGCTTGATGGCATCGGGTATTTGAGCCAGGTTGGACTTGTGACGATCAATGGCAGCCTTCACGTTCTCCAGCTCCTTCTCAAGTTTTGCATGCTTGATTTCCAATTGAGACAATTCTAGGTCGATCCTGAGGGAGGAGTTCTTCAAATCATCAATCAACTCTGTCAGCTCTTTAGCCTCTTGCCTATTGGAGTTCCTCTTGGCCAATAAAGCTTCACGGTCAGACAAATTCCTCTAAGCCTTTTTCACCTTTAGGACCTGATCTTCAATAATGGATAAAGGTGATAAGACTCTGGAGAGAATCGGGGATGGATTACCCTTAATAGCCAAGAAGACTCTCTACATTGAATCAGTGTCTTGGACCAAATTGGCAATATTCTTCTCAAACATTGGCAATATAAGCCTTAGCCAATTTATGGTCTCTTCTGACAAAGCTTCCTTAGAGGAGGTGGCTGACAAGCTGAATTCATCTTCATCAAGATACTCCTCAAGATTGAAAGAGTAGCTCAGGCCTAGAAGATTGAGTGCCTATGTATAAGAAAATCTTGGTCAGGAGGTTTGAATCTGTTTATAACAAAATGGATGGTGAAGAAGATATAGTACCTTTTCTATGGTAGCCTCTGTCTGAAGAGGAGGAACAGCTGATGATGCAACAATAATATCTGGTTGAATCGGCTCTGAAATTTCAACGTTGGTATCTAAAAATATCAAGGAAAATTTTTAGTTCATGATTATTGCAGAAGGATAGAAGGGATATATGATTTTCTTACCATCAGTTGTATGCTAAACTAAGGAATAAGTAGTATGAGTGTCAACAACGGGATCATTCCCAACGTCAACAGGATCGTTGTCAATAGGTGGACTGCCAAACTCCTGCTCTTGCATGGGTGTTTCCTCAGAGAGTATCTGGCATGATAAATGGTCAGATGAAGGGCGAAAACTGAATAAAATCAAGAAGTTAAAGAAAATGCCTTAGCAGCATCAGGGGGTGAAATGGAAGGACTTACATCTTCTGCTGTCTTGGAAGCATCGGTTATTTTAATCGAAATCGACTCCTTTTGAGGATCGACCGATGAAGGTTCAGTTGGTGCTGAATCAAACGCCTTGGACAACAGTTCCGTGCCCAGAGCAGATTGGGAAGCAATGTTTGATAACTGTGAAGAAATGGGATTAGAAGTTGAATATCAGTTTGAGAAGAATATGGATTGTTTACCTGAGTAGATGATGGTCTCATTCTACGGAGTCTTTTCCCAGTAACGGCTTTCTGGGTTGCCCCTTGGACCACCTTGCGCTTTGAAGATTGATACGTCACGATCGTGGGGACAGCATGAGTTTTCATCAATTTCTTTAGTGAAGGTGCGGCCGATCCTATTCTTGAAACTGGGCATGGTAGCTGATAATCTATAGGACGCCCCTTCCTATCCAAGCTTGGAGGATCGAATTCAGTGTCCTAAAAGGGTCGGTTAGAACAATTGGCAAGAGAATTCATTGAATAATTTTCTTAAAAAGAAATGTCAAGTTACCTCTCTATCAGAAGCAAATTCCCCATCTAGAGCTATACACAAAGGGTGCACCAACCCACATAAAAGATGGGAGTGCCATTCTTGCCACTAGGAGTCAAAGAGAGTGGAAGTGAAGCTGACTCTGATCCAGTCATGCAAGCAAAGGGAAGGAAGATCTGATCCCAATTGAAAGACTCTAGATGCTTCCATCACCTCACTGATACCTTCTCTTGGTTTCAATGTGTTTTTGAAGAACAATTGAGGGGGGAGTTGACCAAGACCAAACTGACAGGCTAAGAAGGACAGATTGTAAAACTCATAAGTTGGTAGGTTGCCTAGAAGGAAGGAACCTGTAGCCATCTTACCACAGCCATGACAAAATTCAGCTAGAAGAACGCAAGGTTTGATAAAGGAATTAAAGATTGTAGCTGTCGTGTCGTCTAAACAGCCTGATTCAAATCGAAATTTGAATGGGAGGACAAGCTCATTGTTCTCGTCCTCATCATAGGGTAGCCAAGTCAAGATATCTGCATCAAATCCTCTATAAAACTTTTTGAAGAGATGGCCAACATTGACATCAATTGTTATGGCCGATGCAGCCTCACCATAGATCATGCACTGACGGGCTCTTCCTTCTTCGCCTCTATATTCCTCATCAAAGTTGGAGGAAGGAAAACTCAGGTTTCTGAGATTAGGCCTTACAATCTTGTGCATATATAGGTTCAGTCATAGCTGTATCAACCACCAAGGGCCACTAATAGCATGCACTGGTTCATTCTTCAGCAACTGGGCAGCCACCTGGTGCATCAGATTATAAGCAGCTCCTAACAGATACCTTCCAAGAGGAATATCCTTTCTCACTGCCAGATGCTCTGCCATGAGTTTGTGATTGTGAGTCGGACCGCAAGATGACCCACAGAAGATGAATCTCTCTAGCCACATGTTCAGAAAAGCCACATATTCTTTTTCGGTGACAACTGATCCATCTCCAATATGGTTCAGAATGTAGCTTGCCCATCCTATGCAGTCTGATATCTTGGCCAATTTTTTGGAACCAGCACTTAAATAATCATAAGGATGCATTGGTCCAGTTATTCTAAGGCCGGTCGACATGTAAACATCGGCCAAAGTGATGGTCATTGGACCGTGACTAAAAACAAAAGCGTTTATGGTATTGGACCAGAAGTAAGATGTCGAAATCAGGAGTAAATCATTCCTCTCCATTCCAAACAATGAGAGTGTTAAATATTGATTCAAGTCATAAACCTCCCAATCTCTAGCCTTTTTCTCGGAAACCCTACGAAACTAGTCTCTCCATCCCTTAGGCATTTTGGGCCAGTTTCTAAAGGGAGTTTTGGTGCTCTAGGAGGATGAATCCACTATAGATTGTTTGAAGGGGATTTGGTTGGTTTCTTGATGGATAAAATCAGATGGATCAGGGTCACCGATGGGCCCAAGAAAATAAACATTGGGAGCAATAGCTGATGGAATCAAGATTGCGTTCCTCATTTCCTAGAAATCGGATGAAATAAATTTGAGAAGAAAGGAAATATAGGGTAGCGACCAGTACTTGGAAGATGGAGAGTGGAAAGCATACCTCAGGGACATGGTCGTTGGTCGCCATTGTAGCCAAAATGGATTTGAATCTAAGGAAGATCACTCGAATGAAAGCTTGATGGGGCAGGAGATTTGCTAGGGTTGAGGCTTTGGCGATGGCGGCATCGGCTGTTAAGATTTGCTCAAGAAAGAAGGGGAAAGCAAATGGGGCGAGTGAGTTGGAAAAGATACTATTGGGATATTATATAAGACTCAGACCTAGAAGATAGGAGTCACGCCTATATCTCGGAACAAAACAGTTGCAGCGTGGTAAATAGATAAATAGGAATTTTGAAATAAAATCATTTTTATCCCAAAATTGGAGGGCACGTGTTTACACCAAAATTTGGAAAGAAGAATTGCAGGAACTCAAAGCTCCCAAGATCGTGTCATCAAAGAATCGATTGCATAAAGATGATATCAGCTGATTCAAATGCAGCGCCGGAATCGGCTCTCTTCAGACAGCGCCAGCAGATAACGACAAAAGCTACGGTTGGCGTCGGGAGAAACATGTTGAACTCTACAAAAAGGGAAAGATTAGGGTCTAAGTGATCTTAAATTTGGAATGTTTTCTTTTATACCAAAGATTGTAATGAGTCGTACTTGAGTAGGATTCATGTTTAGGCTCCGGGTATAAATATTGGACCCCGACCATTGTAAAAGATCATCCAATCAATCAAATACAATTTACCTTTTTTTGGCTCCGACCAACCCTTAGGAGTAGGAGTAGAGTAGATCTCAGTGAGTTCTTCAGCAAGCAGGGCTGCATCGGTCCGGCCAACCTCCGGTTTGTCTGTAAGTACTGTCATGGCTTATACTGTTTATTCAGCTGCATCGATTCGGTCGACCTCCACTGCAAACTTTAGTATAAGCTAGTTATCGACTCTTGTCTAGTTCAAGTACGGCTGAATCGATCCGGTCGACCTCCACTGCTCGAACTAGATTAAGGTCAAGTTATCGGCTCTATCTAAGGGTGGCATCCTTCAGGTAGATTCATTAAGTTATCGATCTTGCTAATGTTTTCATTGTTATTAGTTTGCACTAACATCAATCTGCCCGATCAAGATCGAGTTAGATCGTCCTTATATCCTTTCAGTCCGTCGTTCGCTTTATTATAACATGATGTTTATTACTCTGAGCGATGGGTTACGTTTCATCAGTTGTTCTACTTCGATCTTGATCGTGCATAGTATGCGGTTAAGGCATGTATGATCTTGAAGAGGTTTGCTGGTTAGTTAAATCTGGTCTATAGTTCGCTATTATGGCTGGAACGATCCGGTCGATCCCCACTGATGGCACTATAGATTTGGAGGATGCTAGTTAGTAGATTTGTTCTCGATTAAGCATGACCTTAACTATTTGCTATGCCTGCATTGGCTAAATGGCCGATCGCCTATGCTTTAACGCCTACAGTGTGTGTCCATGATTCTGTTAAGCGTGAATAGATCTGTGTACTTTAAGGGTTTGATTTGTTGTCTTTATCATGGCTACATTGATCCGGTCGAACCCCGCTATTAGAGATAGTTGGTTAAGTCGAATGAGTCCATAGGTTTGTCCATGTTAAATAGTTAATTGTTCACATGCTGTAGTCCCTTTTCACCTGAATCAGCTATTTCAGCCGATTCATCTAAGCCTTCACGTATAACATGTCTTTCAGAAATCCTGTTGAAGTATAGATGGTTTTATGGATTCTTTGGGTTTAGTTTGTAATTATCATCATAGCTGCCATCGATCCGGTCGAACCTCACTATTGATGGTAATAGATTAGATTCAGAGCATTTGTAGATCCATTGGTATTAGACTGTCGATTTGTTTGCATGCTATATCTTTTCCTGATTAGATTCATCGGCTCAACGATTCATACTGGTAATATCCACATAGCTGATGATCTCATTTACGTTTGTGGGCATTGTACTTATCAACATAAAACTAATCATGATCCATAAGTTTTATTGTCTGTAACAGCCAACTTCTATGCGTATTGGCTATTTAGTCGATTTTCCCGTCTGGCTACTCCCAAAGCGGCACACTTGGAACTGTCTGGGCAAAGACCGGCATGTTCCACCTTAAATTACAGATGAACTTTCTCTCCTTGTCAATTGTAGGGTCAAATTGACTGTCACGTCTCGAGAGGAATTCGCAGGATCGGTTACCCCTGCGTTGAAGCCAAGCGGATCTCCAGCTCCATCAAGCAGATCCTTTTGGCTTGCCGTGTGTCGACGCATTTTCACGCCGACAGTTACTATGCATCTAAGTGCTACAAAAGGATTTGTTTAGGACTCCATTGGATGAAGCACAAAAGGGTAGTTAGAAACGGTCCCTCATCTTTGTAGGACTGTCACTCCACGTGAAGTATGCATTGTGCCCTGCAAAAATAGCCCACCAGTCCAATGCTTGTGCATCGTTGAGCTAGTGCCTAAATCAACGGTTGAAGTTGTTCCCTAGGAAACATATGAGGAAAACTCTAGCCTCCATACTCAGTGAGAAAGCTACCACTGTAATAAAAAGAGTTAAAGACTATGAACACACTTCCCAATGTGTAAATCAAAGGAAAAAAAGAGCGGGAAATCTGTCGAGATTTCATGGCACTAAACCGGTTATACTTAAGCCGGTGATTAGAGGCTAAAAAATGGCTGGTTTGTTATAAAACTTGGCAAGCTCATTCCTCGCTTAGGGTACTTCGATGTCTTAAGTTGGTTTGAGGATTGGTTGAGCAAAGCATCAGATTTGAGAGATGTTTTGATAGTTCGGTCACAAAATTTCAGAACAAAGCAGTTTTGGTAGATGATTTGTTTGGATAGTCAAACGGTGTCTGTTTGAGCTGAATTTTGGTCAATAGTTAAAGGACTCTTGGATCTAAATACCTACAAAAATTTATGCATAATGGAGCATTAGTTTGTGAGATATGAACTGAAAACTAAAGTATATAGAATCTGTGTTTTCTCTGTTGACTGCTATCATCCCTCACATTAGAAACATTGTGTTTGTAATTGATGCCAAGATTGATGCCAAGATTAGCAATTGACTCCTTGCACCCCATTGTGCCTTGCTTTTGCCCTCTCATATCAACAATGGTTGAGCAGTCAAGGTGTTCTACAAGTCAATTTGTGCCATTACGAGTCAAAAACAAATTGAAAAATGTCAAACAACATATTTTCGATTATGATCTTGAGTTGTTGATTGACATTAGAAAGAAACCTTAATATCAAAAGTAGTTCAACAAGGCTAGTTTTGCTATAGTACAAGTCAACCCTACTTACTGTGCAACAGCACCATGAAGGAAAATTCTACTCGATCTTGGTAGTGTACTGTTTCACCAGTTAGTGAATACTTGCAACCTTGTTGTCCTCCAGACCTCGTTATCATCCTTCTTCAGTAATGATTTCCAAGGCAGACTTGTCCTTTGGTACCTTCGATGTATTTTTACCCAAGAGGTTGCATCAGATTCAACCCAGATAACTGTGCCGCTTGGATACGAGGATTCCCTCAAATAATGATCGTCGAAAACGCTGAGTCAATAAAGTCAGTTATCACATTACTGCTCACTCAATGGACTCAGATAATAAAGTGTTATCATTAGATAAGGAGAACTGCACACATGGAACATTATGTAGTTTTCCATCGGTTGGCATCTGAGTGATTGAACAATTATGACCGGCATAGACATTGTCTGTTGGTTAGTCGGTTTCTCACAGATTCATAGGATGTTTACTCCGTCTGTGATTTTATCGCTTATGAAAGGTTGTACTCAAGCTACTTTGGTAGAGGACTACTTTTCTAACTTAGTATATGCTCTATAGTACTCTCTGTATCCCAAGAATGAATTGCTATGCTGTCTTGGATTCCTCCCAAAGTAACAATGCTTCATGGAAGTCAATGAAAGAAATTCTTCAGACAAAATTTACTACAAAGAGCATATATCAGAGAGTTGTCTTGACAAAATTAGCCTCTCTAATACTCTGAAGTTAAGTAGCCTAATGCTATCACTGATGTTGCAAAATGGATGACATGCTTCTCTTCCCTTAAAAGTCTTTCGCACTGAATCTCAGGGTGAGATTCCCATAAGGGGGAGGGCTGTAACATCCCGGGTGTTAGTCACAAGTTAAGAAGTGGATTTGGACTTAAGCAAACTATGTCAAGCAATGATCATGATCTCTAGTTCATAATCTAGAAGTAATGATGAAGGTATTGAGGTCAAACCTATGAAAATGAGCTTCAATTGGGACTCAGACAATACACTTTGCTTACATGTGGACCCTAGTTAAGATTAGGCATTAGTAATGTTAAACATGCTTATTTCATGTAGATTGCATCAACATGCATCTATCTTGACCAATGGAAAAGTTTTGTGATGTTTGGAGCCAAGAAGGCGCATGAAATGATAAGTTATAACCTTGATTGAATTGCTTTATTAAGTAAATGGGAATATGAGATGTCGACCAAACCTTGCTACCTTTCCCAAATGCTCTAATTGAACTCTACAACAAAATTCATGAAGGGTTCATGTTGAGCAAATGTCAAGAAAATGCCTCACTTGGTCGAAAACCCTAATTCCAGGGTTTAACGAGGTGCTACTTTGACCAAGATGAAGAAATGGTTTGTGTACTAGATATGAAGTTTGACCTTTAATAAAAGTTGAAGTTTGAGTGGGGTACAACAAACTTTATTTTTGGACTAAGACCTGAGTCAACTCCTAAGTGGCCCAAACAGTGGTCTCAATTTTGAATCAGCTGCTGTTTTCAGCCCCAGAAAATATTCTAAGTCTAAGATTAGTGGCAAGAATAGTTGGCATCTCATGTTCTTGGATTTTTGTTAAGCAACTCAAGTTGAGCCAAATATAAAAGTTGGAGTTTATATCTTGGAGAAGGACATACAAAAAGTTGGAATCAATTTGACCACGTTTTGATCAAGTAATTCGAGCTCAAGCAGAGCAAGGCTTAATCCTCGATTAGTCACTGACACTGTCAACTTTGGGCTTAATTAGGCGCTAATGGAGAGCTCTAATGGTGAGGCACCCTTAATGAGTTTTGTAGATCATTAGGTGGGATGCAACTTTGCTTTTGGGTCCAAAGTCCAAATCGGACCGTAGATGGCCCAAAAATGGTGCCCACCTTACCCACGTCGCTGCCCACCACATACTCAGTAAAATGCCCCAATGGGCGACGTGTGTCTAGGACATGGCGTCCATGCCAAAGCACGCCCGCACCTCCTTGCCACATGCCCTGCTCTCTCCTCGCATGATGGGATGCCGAGACACCTGAGCGCCCCTTGCCTCGCTCACTCGCTCCTCCTCCCTCGCCTCTACGCAGCACGCACGTGCTAGAGCACGCTCGCCATGGCCGTCGGCGACCAAGCTCCATGGCCGCCGCTGAGTGAAGGAACTACCGCTAGTGCTGCTGCCCCTCAGCCTCCCATGCCTCAGCTCTACACTCGTTGCCGTCCACCGCCACTGCCGTGTTGCCTCGCCGCTGCCACAGTCGGCCGCGCACGAACACCGCCATGGCCGAGGCGGGCCGAGCTTGCCGCTGCCACGGCCAAGCCACTCCGGGCCTTCTCTGCCCAAGCCGAGTGCCGCTACGCCTCCACCACCACACGTCGCCCCTCCTGCGCCCCTTTACTGGCCACCGTGGCCACTGTAGCGCCATCACCGGAGCAGCAGCACTGTAGCTATGGGCGCAAACGGCCAAGCCACGTCTGGCCACTACGGGGCGAGCTGCGGGCTCCTCTCAGGGCATGCTAGTACCCTGATGCTCCCTACCGTTGCAGGCCACCGCCCGCCAAGGCCGGCCAACCCCACTACCGTCGCCGAAGGAGGTGCGCCTCTGCGCGCCGTGCACGCGCGTGGCCGGGCTACCTTGGGCCGTCTTCGGCTGGACTAAGCAGCTTAGTGGATGTGCATGAACCTCCTGGTGCTCCGCCGCCCATCCCCTGCTGCCGACAAGCCTCCTCCGGTTGGCACTAGCGACCACCTACGCCTCCTCTGTTTTGACCGCGTGAAGGACCTTGCCCAGAAATTCGATGAAAGGGAAGGACCCAACTGTGAATCCCGTGACTCAGGGGAATAGTACCTATAAGGACCTATTTGCTGGAATCCATTTTAGTGAAAAGTTAGGGTCCTCGGTGCAAATCTATTTTTCTTTTATGGCTGAAACTTTGCAAAATCATAAAAAATTGTAGAAAAATCGTAAAATAGCAAATGAGGACTTTTTGGAATCCTTGTGAGTAGGTATACACAGTAGAGTCATAATATGATATGTGTTAGTAGAAAGTTTCTGATGTTTTTATTTATTCTTGCAAAGTGCTTTTAAAATCCTTTTAAGTTGTCAGATGCATATCTTGAGTTATAGAAGTCAAAAAATGGTAGTTCTAGTTGTGTTAATCTTGTAATGACATGCTCTAGCTAATAAAAATATTAAACATGCTAGTTGTGTACTGTTTTTATAATGTTTTGATTTAATCTTGTTAAATAGGCAATTTTAGCTTGTTTTACTTGTTATTCCAAAATATAAAGTTTTGGTATTCCAATTGCTGTGAACTTTTTATGGTTGGCTACAGACACTATGTGTGCGCTGTGGTAAAAATTTCATGATTATTGGATGTAGTATGATGGAGTTATTGATTTAACTTGCCTAGAGCTTGATAAATGGTTTTAAATGGATTATAAATAATTGGTATTTGCAAAAATATGAAATGTGGTTCCTTTACCTTTGCATGATGATGTTGTGACCTAAGAACACTTAATATGGCCATGTGCTTGCAGAAAATATTGAATTTCATATTTATCTTGCTCTCACAAGATTTCTTACAATAGCAATTTGTCCTTTTTGTAGTAATTAAATTATAAAACCTGAGCATGTGAAATTTGTGTAGTAATCATGTTTGGTCATCATCTTCCACTCATAAAAATCTCAGCCCCAAACTAGTTGTTCTCATATGTCACTAAAAATAGCATATATATTGCATTATATACATAGAGGATGAAAGTTTGCTAATAGATCTATGTAGTTATTGTCCTATGATGCTTCTCATAGCTATTAGTATGTGCTATGATTGTTTGAATATGGTCACAAGATGTTTGGAGTAGCATGTATGTCAAGAACATGTTAGTTTGTAGCAACTAAATAAGAGATGAATGTGGTATGCCTCAGCTGTCTAGACTGCAGGTATAGTTTTGGTTGTGCAATTAGTTTTGTGATGCAAATGATGTTTTCTACGAATATGGCGAATACCAAAGTTGTAGGTAACTTCATAATCTAGCTTGTGTTAAATTTTCATGACCATAGGCCTGATAATTTAGGATCTATAGATTTTATAATTTCCCTGTCAGGTTTTGCATGCTCTCTGTACAAATGTGAATGATTGTGTTGTTTGACTTAGCTAAGCTTTGAATCATGTCTTGGAGATAATATAATAAGTGTAGTGATTTTCATGGGCTTTCTAAATTGTTAAAGATCACCCCTTTTGGTGGTCTAAATCTCTAGTTATGAGCTTATGAAGTGGAGTGACAGATTCTGTCCTAATCTGGACAGAGATGTGTTCTTTGTGATATTTGACCTAGTTAACTTTGGAATTAGCTTATGGTATTTATAACAAAGTTGTGCATGGTTTGCTAATATTTCTGAAAAGTCTATAACCACCTTGTTGTGAAAGCTAGAACTCAACTTATTGCTGTCTGAAGTTGCATGTCAGATTCTGTCCATGTTTTGGATAGAATTATTGCTTTGTGTGTTTAAGGCTAAATAACTGTTGAATCACCTAAAGATGATAATAATAAAGTTGTATATAACTTAATAATATTTCTATAAAGTTAAGGATCATGCTTATTGGATGATTAGAACTCAATTTATACATTTCTAAAGTTAATGTCAGTTTTTTGTACTCATCGTTATAGACCTGAGATATTGGCATATTTGATCATGTTAACCTATGAGTTAGCTTTTGGAATGCATAACAAAGTTGTAGAGAATTTCATTAGATTTACAGAAAGTCCAAGATCACTTTTATTGAATGATTGTAACTCCAGTTATGGTTGAAACACATGACTGCTATACTGCTGTCTAAATTCTGTGTATGCACTTAAGTTGATTGCCCATTCTTGATGTTGCTGGCGCATGCTCTAAATTTTGTAGCCCTAGTTACTTAGTTGAATGACTTGCTCTCTAGTGCTTAAATCAATATGATGTGACCATTCTTCATATTCATGCACTTGCATCTTGCATCTCATCTAGGTACGCTAGATGAACCACGTGAAGGACGTGATGTTGGAGCCGAACCCAAAGATGGAGTTTGGTGAATCCAGAAGATGGAAGGACTAAGCAAGTGCTGAGATGGGAGATGCTCACCAAGCGAGTGTCATCTAACAAACATTGACCTAGTGTTGGATCCCAGGCAAGCCCTAGAGCATTCTAAGCCTCCTATATTTTTACAAATATCACTTGAGTCATTTATGTTTGATGCATTAGGTTATAAGAGTTGATTGGAACCACTTGATGCATAGAACTACCTTGTCCAGAAATATACCTTGAACCCTATGTAGGTCTAGGATCGAATGTATGCTTAGCAATGCTTAGACCGGTAGAAGTTGGGTGATTTCCTATCACCTGCGAGATATAGGTGAATACCAAAGCACGGTTGGCTATATTTGCTATCATGTAAATAACCATGTGTTGATAAATAAAAGAAGACCGGGCGGGATTGTGATAGAGAAGCAACAAGGCATGGAGGTCTTGGTGCCAATTTATCCCCGTCTGTGTCGGTTAAGGACCGATGCGTTGTACGTCCTCATGTCATGTTGAACACATGCCTAGCACTTAGTTGGCCAGATAACTCATTCCGACCATGAAGCCGAGTAGCTCAACTCAGGCCAGGACCCAGTAAGTGAAAGTGCGCACACTAGATGTAGTAAGGATGTGCGGAGAGCTAGTGGTGTGAGTCCAAGGGCAGGCCAGGCCTGAACTTCCTGGCAGACTGGTAGAATCTCCGAGGGTGCAGCGCTGATCGAACCTACAAAGTTGGTTCTTGAGTCGTACCAAAGGTGACCTAAGACTACCTTGGCGTAGGTATGTCTGGGTTTGTGTTAGGAATAACTCCCTAGCTAGGTTGGAATTGATTCGAGTCACCGTGTCTCCCGGATAGTGAGAACTTGACTGAGCAGCGGCAACGTAGCATTAATTGATGGAATTTAATGGTTATGATGAATATAGAAATGTTACACCAGCTATGGTTACTATTGCAAGTTACTAAATGATATTCCACATGTTTGGCACATGTTAGTTGCTAATCTAGAGATCAATAGCTATAATTAACTTGGTTACCAAATTATAAAATGTATAGCTCACCTAGTGGCCTTTATGCAAAATTTTGTCAAGCTAGCTCCACCTATAAAGCCTTGCATACTCCTTTGTATCACTTTATTTTTGGTTTATGACGGGTAAGTCTAGCTTAGTACATTCGAGTACTCAGGGTTTATCCCACCATGTTGCAGGTGAAGTTCTCGGGCTGCTGAAGATGGTGGCTAATCACCAGTGGGCTCAGTGACTCTATATTTATTTCTCATCTATATGCTTATATCAGAGGATGTCACTTATGCTAGCAATGTATTTGGAACTTATATTCTTGTAATCATTTGAAAGCTATGTTGTTTTCACTAATCAGTTTTGAAACCCAAACTTGTATTATTATTTGTGAACTCGTTGTAAACATTAGTTCCGCTGCAACTCTGTGTATGTGATGTGTATTTTCTTAATCATACGATCATGGTTGTGATGTTGATTTACCAAGGTCCTTTGTGACCCTCGGTGGACTACCGGGTTTATATAAGTGAAAGTATGCGCGTGTCAACGTGTTAGCAGGGGCAGCCATACTTGATCTTGTATAAATTGGGTGGTTCTATCACAATATGCATTTACTATTGACCCAATTCCACATGTATTTGGAGATCATTGTTTTGTAGGAGATAAATACAAATACAAGGGAAAATATACCAAAAGGCGCTTTCTGACAAAGTGTAACACTAAATCGCGTAAATGGAATAAAGAAGGCCCATCCACGGAAATTATTTGGGCGAAATACCAACCAAGGAGCAGCCCAGGCCCACTCTAGAGTCCACCAAGCGAAGGCGGTAGTGAGCAGGCTCGGTCAGGGTGCGGCCGCACCCCCTGGCGGCACTTCTTTGTCGCTCCTTCATATGGCGGTATCCAGAAGGCATGCAGAGGCGGTGGAGACCGGACTACCCACCAAATTTAGCCTCCACACCACCTCAAGCCCTATATAAATAGAGGGGTAGATCTCCCCTCTCAACACACACCATTTGGGTTACACCTCACTCTCTCTTGTAGCTTTACCCTTTTTTGTAGTAGCTTTAGAGCAAGGCAAAGGTACCTTGGAGGGCTTGGCTCCTTGGAAGAAGAGATCCTTGGTATGAATAGAAATATGAATTCTTCCAAAGTCATGCTCTCATCTTATAATTATAGTCATACTTATGAACTAGAGTATAGTCTTTGTGTTATGATCTTGACATATGAACTAGTGTATAGTTTGTATGTTATGAGATTAGCATACGTGACTTTATGCTTAACCATTCATACAATTTATATAATTGGAATTAGAGCTAAGTTGAGGTGGCGGTTCATCGTGCCTTCAGGTGTGCCGAAGTGTTTTACTTGTCGATCCGTAGGGTCGGAGTCCCGGGTGGATTTGGGTAGTTTCTGTGTATGCAAGCATGGTGCTTGGGTATGGAGGGATAGGTGAATACATTTCCCTCTCCACGGTTGAGGTGGTAGGCGGCAGGTGGTGATAGCCCTGTCCGTCCCTTGTAATCCCCCATGTTTGTTTGGGGTGTAGGAGTCTAAAATGCTACATGAGGTTGCTGGCAGACCAATACTCGGTAGTCTCCCGACCTGCTTCACACTTACCATTACCACTAAAACTAATTATGTAACTTGTATGATTATCAACTAACCTTTGTATGACTATATTAGAACAATGCCTGCTCTACTTAGGATTATTCTTTTATTCTTCCTTTCTATTTTATCCTTTGAGGAATGCCCAAGTGTGTGTCCACTATCTTGAAATTATCATTCTTACCCCTGTAATAAACATTGGTTTACTCGCAAGTATATTATTCAAGTTCATATCCATACTAGACTCTTAATCAATAATGCCTTCCTTTGGAAAAATATAAATAATGATACCCTGAATACTTCCAAGTGAAATGCTACAATGATAGCTCCGTGCGCTTGTGGACATATATCTAAAATTGTTAACGAACTATCAAGGCCTTACCTAGTGGCATTGCTAATTATTAGTGATATTGCTAAGTATTACCAATAGATATTTCTGGTGCCATTGCCAGGGATGGATTCTATCTCCATACTTGGTAGTGACGCTAAGAAATGCCAACATGGTCCTTAACTTCCCTTTTTTAACTACCAAATATCACATAAAATGAACTCATAAGAACACGAAACTTAGAATTAAGGCTTATAACTAACAAGTTCCATAAGTTTTTGTGTTTACATGTTTTGAAGGACACATGTTTGAATAACAAGGGAAACACACCCAAAATGCACAATAGGACAAGGCGTAACATCATCTGACATGAACCCAAGAGGAGAAGGCCCACTAACCAAACAAATCAGGGCCTAGTCATATGGAGAAAAAGGACAAAACCCATATCAAATCATCTCCAAATGGCGCCAACACTTGTAGGACCCATCTAGAAGCCCGAAGAAGGCCACCCACCAAAGCTAGGCTCATTTGGGCCTAGTTGGGGTGCGGCCAACCCCAAGTGTGCCCACACCCTTTCTAGCACGCCTCGGGCCTAGCTTTGGCATGGCGGTGCATTTAAAGCACTATAGGGCGGTGCGGGGGTGCTTTGGGAAAATTCCTCCTCAAATAGCCTCCATCCTGCTATGAAAGAAGGAGGATCGGAGAACCCCCAAATGGACAACACTACAAGGGAAGAGAACACCACACTTGAGCATCACTCCAAGGTCTTAGGCCCTAGATAGCTAGCTAGAGTTGATAGGGAGAGATGTGAGGGAGAGTTCGGGGAAGTGCCGGACCTTTCGGTAGTCTTCCCCAGCGTGTACCTCGATGAACACCTGTACCTCAATGGATTCTTTTGCTAAGTGAGTGTTCATGATTCTTATGTTCATAAGTCTTTCAATTAGCTATGCTTTATTCTTATTTGCTTGCGGGTTCATCGTCCGTTCTTCTAGGGGATACTTTAGTAGAGGGCTCCTGATAGAGACGCATAACCATGTATGACACTAGAGTAGTAGTCGATATCATAGACATGGTGTCTAGGCTAGAGACTCCTTCATTTGCCTCATGCCCCACGGTTGAGGGGTAGGCGACAGTTGGTGACAGCCCTGTCTGTCCCTTGTAATCCACCACATTCGAGTTCGGCGTAGAGCTACAGGCAGATATTGCTTGGCAAACTAGGTGTACATCGGTGCCCGAAGTGAGCTAGTAGAAGTAGAGTTTATCTATCCTTAGACCCTAAAGCCATAGGAATCCATCTCTACCCTTTCCAACTCTATCCTTGTGTTGTCCTTGGATGAATTAGCTTGAAGAGTACCTCCGTTCCCTATGGAAAATACGATACCCTAAATACTTCGGGGTGAAGTGCTACAATGGTAATTTCGTGCGCTTGTGGATTCTTTCTGTTTGCGTTAAGAAATACCAACAATATCTGTATTGCATATATTGTAAAGTCAAAACTCACATCCAAGGAGAAAGATGTCATACTTGTAGATCCAAATGTGCATGTGTGTGTATAATGATAAACTAATACTATACTCCTTTAACATGAATGATCTATCTCTCTAGTCTTTATTTTGAGAACGTGGCTATCTCTTCTCTTTTTTTTCAATACATGAGCCTTCATGTGCTCATCATTTTTTTTCTTTTTGTACTTGGACCTTCATGTGTCCATATATTTTTTCAAGCTTTTGCATAGCCTGTCTCTTCTTCTAAACCACATATTTAGAGAGAGATCATTGTCTTTTTAGAACATGGAGTATTTGCCTAACAAACATGTTTTTGTCTACTCCTAGTGTACGAGCAGAATTTTTTGGTGGATCTAAATGAAAGCATGTTTTTGCGTACTCCCAGTGTAGGAGCAGCATGTGTATGTGGAGTGTAAGTGATCTTGATCTTGGAAGCATGATAACTTTCTCAACAAGGGTCAACAAGACTTGACAAAACTCAATGCAATAGCAAGTAGCATATGTAGAAGGTTCAAACATGTATAACTGGATATGGCTTTGATAGGAATTTGAATATCATTGAGAAGCATGCTATTTCAATTTTGATTTTGCAAGATAAATCCCAAGTTCTTCACATGAGAGGGCAAGGTTCTTTTTCATCCCACTATATCACATATTTCAATTACTTAGATATCATGGGTTCCCTATCATGGATTGTTCACAAGTATAGGAATTTTAGCGAGAAATAAAGAGTATGCAAATTTAATCAAAGGATAGCATGGAGATTGAGCATCAATTGTTTTGTATTTTTTTAATTTGTTCAATTTTAGATTTTATTTAATGTCGAGAGTTGAGGGTAGTGTTGCACAAACCATCGTTGAAGAGGAAGGAGCTAAGGGGAGACAGAGATGGTTTGGATTAACCTGAGGTTTAGCCAATCCTCTCTAGAACTATCTGTCCTATCCTTCTGCATGTTGGATTGTTCGATGTTGTGCAACATGTTGGTGGGAGATCTCGAATGTGTGTTTGTTATGCTTAAGAGATCTCCCCACACTTATTCTTGTACCTGCTTTTATTCAACAAAGAAACAAAAATGGAACAAGCAAAGGCTCTACCAGTTTAAACACTAGGGAGCCTAAATTTTATTGACTGAAGGCGCAAGCAATGCTTGAGGTGCCTTTATTTTTTTATTTTATTTTATTTTATTTTTTTTAATTTTTTATTGATTTATTATTTTTATTTTGTTCACCCAACTGTTTTTCTTTTTTTATTTTAGCATAAGTCAAACAAGGCTGAGGTAAAGATGCAATGTATCCCTAGCCTTGGTTTATCACCATTATAGATTACTTCCATTGTTTACGAAAGTAGTAACTCCAAAGTTCATTAACCAAAAATTAAACACCATGTCTAATTTTGGTTAAAGAAGGCTATTTTAACCTAAGCATCATGCTTAATTTTAAAGCCTATGGGTGTACCTATAGAATACACCCAAACCAGAGCATACAACATAAATAAGGAAAGCATGAATTTGTATGGTCAAGTTATATGGAGACAAATATTAGTATAAGGGTTAGTGAACATTGTGTTACCTTTGTATACCTGAGTGTACTTACTGGCAACGTATGTGGATGGAAGCTTTGAGATTGCTGCAGCGGAGGCATGTTCACATATGGTTGCCGTTGATTCCTCTGGGCTGAAGCAGAGGAAGGCACACCATACTGACTCAGGTGAGCAACAAGGCTAGGCCACAGACATGGCAAGTGTGTATGGACCATGGGCCTTGGTGGTAAGCAGCAAAGGCTTTAGAAGAGGAGAACCCTTCTTGCTTGTATGTGCGCAGCGCAGCTTATGCAAGGCTAGTAGCAGATGAAAAGTGAGCCAAGGCTTGCATGCGCGTGAAAGCAGTGTTGGGTGGAGTTAGGCGGCACATTGTTGTTTTGTGGTGGCCATGTGGTGCTAGCCTACTCTTTTTCTCTCTTCCTCTTTCTTTTTTTTATCATATATTTTTTCTCTTTTTTTAGCTTTCCCTTTTTTTCTTTTTCTTTTTTTTCTTTTTTTAGCAAGGCAAAGCTGACATCATTTTCATTTTTTTAACCTGGATAGCTTTTGGTATGGATGGAACATGTAGCGACGCTCTCACCATCCTCCCCCACACTTGGATTTTTGTGTGTAAGTGAAGTGTGCAATGTTGGGGTCTCCTTTTGAGTGTGTTCCATCACCAAAGAGCATCAAGGTGATGTCTCATGTTATCTAGTATCGTATGTCCCTTGTTCTTCTTAATCTCAACCTGAAATGGTTAGCGACCAAGAATACCCAAAGATGCATACTAACTTGATAGCATGTTCTTGCTTTTATTGATAAGAAAGTTTTTTTTGTGATAATCCGGGCTATTTCCTGGCAGTGCTTTGTTTATGGTCACAAGCTCGACCGTGGGAACTTCATCTTGCAGCTATCAATGGTGGTGTAGTTCCTAGCTTCACCATCAAGCATTGAGCATTAACATTCAAGCTGCAAGGTTAGTAGCACAGTGCAACTATGGGATTTGTAGTGTTTATGATAAACGAAAGCATCCACAACCATCCTTCTAAAGAGTTTGCAAACGAGGATTGAGAGATGGTTGGGATCCTCGTAGGGGCATGTGGTGTTAAGTGAAACAAACTCTAGAGACACCAAAAGTGAGCATGAATCTTGATGGATTTCAAAAGAGAAGATTTCATGCTCATATGTGGAATCCTTCTCCTTGGTCTCCAGAGTTGATGCTACAGGAATGTCCATGGCACAGAAGTTTTCTTTCTCAAAAGATATATTGTGTAGGATCAATGTTGACTCTCGAACATTATTGAGAACAACATTTTGATGGGTAGAGGGACATGGATTAAGTTCGAGTGAGGCTGATGAATGACATTCTATTTCATAAGGATGAGATGAAAGCTTAGGTGAAACAAATGGGGATACGAACTTCACCTCCTTGAATGGGTCATGGTTGGGATGATGTTTTGCCATTGGGATTTCTAGGCAAGAGATAGGAGTGGAAAAAGCAGTTTTTCCCAACATTTCATTAAGGCTCCTATAGGAAGGTTTTTCTTGAAAAAGTTTTTCGAAAGGGTAGCCTATGAGAAGATCAAAATCGAGGATGGCAAAGATGTGGAAATCTAACTGAATCTCAGTTTTGTCTATTCTGATTGGCACGGCCCTAGCAATCCCACAACACTCGAAGATGAGTCCCGAGGGACTTTTGAAGAGCTTGTTGGTTGAGACTAGCGGCATGTTGCCCAAGAGAGTTTCTGCAATGAATTCTGACATGATATTAGTCTCGACAGTGGGGTTGTGTAGGGCTTCTACGATAGTTCCCCTTAATGAACAAGGCTTGGTCATGGAAGGTGAAAGAATCCAAATTGCTTCGGAAGAGCATTTCACTTCCATTAACCATTCCTTTGATGGTTCTGCTTTAGGGGAAGCTTCCTTGGAAGGAAGTGTGAGCTTTTTGTGCCAAAAGTTATTCAAGGTATTTCCATAATCCTCAAATTTGATAGGGAACTCCAAAGGATAAATAACTCTTTCCTTCGGTGTTCATGGTTCGGGTGAGGGCTCATGAGTCGAATCTAAGGATGCTACGGGTTTGGATTCGGTTGATGACGGCTCCTCAATGCTTGACATGGCTTTTTCCTATAGGGGTTTGGTTCTTATGACAGAGGAAGTGTGTTTCCCTATGAAGTTTTCAAAGAATGTCACTTGTTCCATCATGGTTTTGTGTGTAAAATGACCTCCAGTGGTCATGTCGAGGCATAGGTCAGCTTCTAAGTCAAGAACCGAACAAAAGAGATGTAGCAACACACATCGGGTAAAGACAAGTCTGCGTCGGCGCATATTAATGTTAAAAACCTAGCCCAAGCTGCACCTATGGATTCCTTCTTGTACTGCTCAAAGTCAAGGATCACCTTTGGTAGAGAGACGATACAAGGTATAGGGAAGATTGCAAGACAAAACTTGTCCTTAAGTTCATCCCAATCCCCATTCATAATTGAGTGTACCATTGCTTCGCCTTCTCTACAAGAGAAAAGGGAAATAATTTCCACTTTAGAGTTTCTTGTGTCATGCTAGAGATGCTCAGGCTTGAACACATTTCCTTGAATTCTTGCAAGTGATGGCAAGGGTTTTTGTTATCAAGCCCAGAGAAGGATTGCGCCCGAACCATGGCTATTAAGCCAGGGTGGAGTTCACAACCAAATAAAAGGTTTGTCCTTGAAGGTCTCTCAGGGAACTCACCCTTTGAAGCGTAAAGGTTTTGATTTGAAGTTGGCTTCATGATGAAAATATTTTGTGTTTTTTTATAAAAAGAAAAGATACAAGATACAAGGGCTAACTAGGTTCGAAGATAATACAGCAACCATTCCTTGGCAACCGTGCTAGAAAGCTTGTTGGTATTTCTTAACGCAAACAGAAAGATTCCGCAAGCGCACGGAATTACCGTTGTAGCTTTCACCCATAAGTATTCAGTATATCATATTTTTCACAGGGAATGGAGGTACTTCTTCTTGCTAGTTCATCCATGGACAACACAAGGGTAAAGTTGGCATGGGTAGAGATGGATTCCTATGGTTTTTAGGGTCTAAGGATAGATAAACTCTACTTTTACTTACTTACTTTAGGCATCAGAGCACTCCTGGTCTGCTAGGCGATCCCGGCCTATAGCTCTACACCGAACCCAAATGTGGAGGAAGGCAAGGATAGACAGGGCAGTGACCACCTGGCACCTACCTCTCACCCATGGGGAACGAGGCAAACGAAGGTAGCCAATAGCCTAGATAGCACATCTACGCTATCAACTACTACTCTAGCGTTGCGTAGGGTTATCCATCTTTATCAGGGTCCTCTACTAGATTATCCGCTACAAGAACGGACGATGAACCCACAAGCAAATAAGAGTAAAGCTTAACTAATGAAAAGACTTATGACCATAAGAATCATGAACACTTGCTAGAGGAAGATCCGATTGAGGTACAATAGTAGTTGTTCATCAAGGTACAAGCTTGGGAGGCTATCGACAAATCCGGCACTTCCCCGTACTCTTCCCTCACATCTGTCCCTATGACTAACTTTAGCTAGCTATGGCCTAAGCCTTGGAGTAAACCTCTTCTTCTTGCTCTTGTTCCCTTTTTGTGGTATGTTTAGTGAGGAGGGGGAGGCCTCCTTTTATACGTGGAGAAGAGGTGATTGTTTTTTGGAATATTCCTTTGATCCCCTCATAAGTGAGCAAACCGCCCTCCTCTGCATTCAATTTATCGACCAATCATCCACAACCGTCCTTGGAAAGGCGGTAAGAGGTGGCCCACCAAAGCTGAGGCTGGTTGGGCCTGCTAGGGGGCGGCTGCCCCAGGGGTGCGGTCACACCCCAACTAGGCCCAAACGCGCCCATTTCTGGTGAGTGACTTCCTATGGGCTTGGTGATTGGGTCTGTGGGTGTTTCATGCTGATTGGAGCAAGCTTGCTTTGGTTTTAGTCTTGTTCTCCACATGACTAGGCCCTAATTTGCCTGGTAAGTGGGCCTTCGCCCCTTGGGCTCATGTCAGGTGTTGTTTTACTATGTTCTTTGTATGCTTTTAAGCACATTTCCTATGTTATTCCGACATGTCCTGAACAATCACCAAACTCATGGAATCTGCTAGTTTATAAACCCTATCTCTAAGTTTGGTGTTCATTTGAGTGGATTTTTGGTGGTTAAAAATAGGAGTTAAGGACCACCAACAATAGTCTTAACCAAATGAGCTAAAATGTTGCATATCTTATGTCTAGAAGATGATAGTCATAATCATGTAAAGTTTGATACATTATGTAAAGTTGGGCAATCCTTCCATAGGTTAAGTAACTTAACCCTTTTTACCAAATGTATTTAAATGATACATTCATGCTCATCCTTCTGATTTTATCACTCATGTTATAAGAATGAACAAAGCTTGTAACATCAACCTTATCCTGTTCTATGTGCCTAAGGTCAGAGAAACATGAATAAAGTTTTGGATCTGTTGGTGTTTTCCACCAACAGAGCCCATGCACTTGATCTCTACCTTGGCTTTATGAGCAGAACACACTTTGAGCAAAGTGTGCAGGAGTTAGTCGATTCCCCAATTTATACAAGTGAAAGTTTTGAATCAGCAACAATGATGCACAGTGAACAAGATGCTGCTAGCTTCCACTACTAATGCTTTACATCGAAATGTCGGTTTGACATTTCATCCCATCTTCTTGGTACATGAATGATACTTTGACATGCTTTTATGCAATCTAAAAACGAACCAAGATCACACTTCAATTAAATTTTTGAAAAGTGACATGTGTTATGACATCTTTGAGATAGAAGCTTGCATAAAGTTTGTTCCATATACATATGTGATGAGATCCTAACCTAGGGGTATGTTAAGCTCCCGGGGTAAGAGATTACCGACCAAAGGACCCCCCAACCAATCCCTCTAGGATCGCCCAGGGGCTTGGGGCTACACCCCTCAGGTGCGCTCGCGCGCACCTTCTGGCTAAGGACTGGTCCGAGCCCGAGCATGCCCTCTGCCTCTACTCGGGGCTCGGGGGCTTGCCCGAGCCTCAGGCTCTCGATCGACAGGAGCTCGAGCTCGGTCCTTAGTCCCAGCCTATAGTGCTAGCTAAGGCTCGGGGTAGAAGCAGCCACCCCGAGCATCAAAGGCTCAGGGGCTCCCCAGCGTAGTATGGTGGGCTCAGTGTGGCAACCCACTCCTCTAACAGGGTCATGCACGGAGCATGACATAAGGGTACAAAACCCCTCCGCTGGCTTTAGGGGCTCGGGGGCTCCTGGGCCCGCTAGTTAGCCCCTCAAGCCTGACGCCTTCACCACTAAGGAAGACTCTAGATGGTGCACCTCGTGGAGGCCGGTCCAAGTCGACACAGCCTAACACTCAGTGTGTTAGAACAAAGCAGTCGGATGACTCCTAGGGCTTCTCTGGCTTCACGACAATGCCAAGGTCCATCTGTGCCGCTGCAAGACCCTCCTGGACCCCGACGCACATAGACCATAGACTAGACCCCCTAAACCACCATGTATCTAACCTACCTTAGTATATAAGGGGAGGTCAGATCCAACAGGGGGGGCAAGGACGGAAATGGAGGATGGTGGAGAACAGATGATTTGAGTCCTCACAACACGAGCTCTGCACCGAGAGTAGAGCCACCTCAAGAGGAGGACTGAGAGCTCCTCCACCCTTTCCATCGTCTTCCTCCTCTCCAATGAGTAGAAGACCTCACCACCGACGAGCCTAGGATCAGCACCGAGCGATCCCCTACCAAATCTCTCTTACACTCTGTTGTAACCCCTCGATTTGGGTGCTCTTGAATACAAAGATACTCAAACTACTGGACATAGGGCCCTGATAGCCCGAACCAGGATAAACCTCTATGTCCGCTCTGTGATCTTAGAGTTCTTCCATGTTCTTGAGTCCACCCAAGCCACCGGAGACCTCACACTTAGTGACACCCGACTAACAACAATGCTTGCCACTATTTTGACCCCATGATTTTGGCTCTACTGTGGCTGGAGCCACCCGCCTCATCTTCGATGCCGGAGGCACTACCCCAGACGGCGGCGTCCTCCTCCCCGGTGAGTTCTCCATCACATCCAGTGCCTTCGCCCCTAGCCAGGTCCTGAACTTTGGGAGCCTGGCCTATGTCACTGACTGCTATAGCGAGCTTCACCTACTTAAGGAGGCTATGCCGGTGGACAACGGGTCCCTGGTGCTGTCTCCTCTGCTGGGCCTCTTGGCAGCAGACCTCGAGGTCCTGGTCTGGTAGATCCAGAACGGTCTAGGCCTAAACCCCACCATCTCAGAGTGCTGCCAGATGTTCTACATGCTGACCAACGTCCACCACCAGATTGCCACCGGCGACATGCTTCCGCCGCCTGAGCACTTCTGGTACTACCTCTCGGACTTGCCATTCGGGATCTAGAACACTATGGCATCCTTCCAGTTTGAGTTGGAGCACCTCATCAGTTGGGACGTGTCAGGAGGTGCCATACTCTCCGGTGCAACAGGGACTGATGTCTCCTCCCTGCGCACCTTCCTCGAGATCCTCTCGGGGAACAGCCTAGAGTATGACTTTGACGAAGCTGACTGCTACTCTCTGTCACACGAGTGCTTCTACATCAGTGGCGACAACCCCATCGACCATGCCCTCGAGCTCACGTCGCTAGACCAGAGTCCCCGCAGCTATGCAAAGTACCTTCAAGAGTAGGCAGATCGTCTGCAGGCTTAGCAAGCGGACCTAGAGGCCGCCGAGGCAGAGCTCGAGCGGCAAAGGGAGGAGCTTGTGTGTCTACAGGCCACACAGCCCATAGACAACAATGAAACCTACACAGGGGCTCCTAGCTTGCTACGCTTCCCCGCGTGGCCTATAACATGGTAGTCACGGCTTGTCGCCTTAATGACATCACTAACACACCGGACTCGAGGACCAATGAGCGGCTTCACAAGGCAAAGCAGCTACTTTGCATCACCCTCGAGTAGCAGACCGAGAGCTCAGCATCCTAGCATCACGCTGCCCCCTCCAGGCCATCCTAGCCGATGACCACCGTCAACGGGGACCGCTCCGATGCATGCACCCCGCCAACGGGAGCAGACAACAATGGCACCTCTAGCAACAACTCCGACTGCTCAAGGACCAGGGGTGCTAAGCCCTAGCAGGAGTGAAGGCGCGAGCTTAACCCTTGCCATCCGCCCGCACGTAGCTGGATCAGCGATGACCATGACGTGCATGACACCATCAAGGCCAGACGCCATGCTTAGGCTTACTCATGGGCACCTGAGCGGTGGGAAGGGAGCCCCACCCAGGGTTGCTTTGGCCCCCTAGCATTTGGGGCAAGGATTCGGGCGGCCTCCTACCCCAGGCACTTCCGGTTGTCGACCCACATCACCAAGTACGATGATGAGACCAACCTGAACCACTGGCTCGAGCACTACCACCTCACCATGAGGGCTGGCAGTCCGATGATGACTTCACTGTGATGTACCTACTGCTACTCCTATTGAACTCAATGAGAGCTTGGTAGCTAGAGCCCGGTAGCATCCGCTGCTGGGGTGACCTCCACTCGGTCTTCGTTGGGCACTTCCAAGGCATGTACACTCGGCCTAGAAACTCATGGGACCTGCACAATTGCAGGCAGAGAGCCAGTGAGACCCTCTGGGAGTAGATTCAGCACTTCTCCAAGAAGCATAGTGAGCTCCCCAACATCACCAACGCCGATGTGATCAATGCCTTCACTTACGGCATGATGTGTGAGGCATTTATCCACGTGCTCAGAAGTGAGGCCTCGTGGATGACGCGGGAGCTCCTGGATGTTGCCACCAAGTACTCCATGGGTGAGGAGGCCATCTAGGTGAACTTCAATGGCAAGGCCAAGGCCGCTGCCCACCTCAGTGGTGGCGACATCGACAATGACCCTGCCTAGGCCCAACGCCACCGCGACAAGAGGGCTAGAGACAAGAAGCGGTGCGGGGAGGAGATGGTCGCAGCGGCCAAATGTGGCACCCGGCCAATCGAGAAGGCGCTTGGGGCCCCTATCAGTTCCATGGGGGATAGGCAAAACACCTCATCAAGGACTGTGCTCCCAAGAGGGGCTACATCTGTGGCATCCTTGGCCAACGGGGCAAGGCCCAGAAGCCTACCTAGAAGGCCAGCGCGGCACTGTACACCCCCAAGAGGAAGACACCGAGTTCCCCGAGCCCGAGCAGTGCCTCATGATCTTTGGGGGCTCCTAGGCATACAAGTCCCATCGCTAGTGCCAAATCACAGAGCAGGAGGTGAATGCCATCCACACCCTCGCCGCCTCGACGTGGCTCCGTTGCTCACAGATGGACGTCACCTTTGACCAGGGCGATCACCCTGACAGTGTCCCCCATTCAAGACTCTACCCACTCATGGTCAGCTCGATCGTGGGCACCACACGCCTGTAAAAGGTTCTAATCGATGGAGGCAGCGGCCTCAACATCCTCTATGTCAGCACCCTTAACAGGATGAAGATCCCCCGAAGCAGCCTACACTGAAGCAAGGCGTCGTTCTATGGGATCATCTCAGGGAAGGAACCTGTGCCCCTTAGGCGCATTTGGCTCAACGCCACCTTTGGCCAGCCGGACAACTTTTGGAAGGAGCTGCTCACCTATGAGGTGGTGGACTTTCCCGACACGTACCATGCTCTCCTCGGATGGCCACGCTTCGCCAAGTTCATGGCTATCCCTAGCTACACCTACTTGAAGCTAAAGATGCCCGACCCAAATGAGGTCATCACTATCTAGGGTAGCTTCGAGCAGGCCTACTACTGCGACCAAGACTATGTCGCCTAGGCAACCGCACTGTCTGCCTCCTACAGCCCCGCCAGCTCAGGCTGTGGTGTAGGAAGGGTACCGGTGAAGGAAGAGGCCCGGGCAATGGCGACGCTCGACCGACTGAGCTCCGACAAGGCACCTGACGCTGCTGCCGACCACGGTGGTTCGGTTGGCCCCTCCATCTAGGCCCTTGAACCCCCAGAAGGCGCTGTCTCGATCGAGGTGGGTTCCGACCTTTCCCCCTGAGGGAAGGATATTGTCGAGCCCTCTGTCCAGTAGCTCAGCGCCCGTGCCAAGTCAAGCTGGCCTGCTTCCTCTACCAACATGTTGCCCCCAACAACGACAACGAAGATAAGTCTCACTTTCCCAACCTTCTCCCTTTTGTTATTGCTTTCCCAACCAAGCGACTTCATGAACGCTCAGCGACAGCATAGGATAGCTAACTCATCATAGTTTGGCCCTTTCTAGAGGGATGATGTGACTATTTATGGTCATTAATGTCAACTATAAATTTTTAATATGACATATATTTATTCTTAAAACCAATCACCAACATTGGTCTAGTGGTTTAAACTAAGTATTTCCACAAGTTTTGGTGATTTTGTGAATACAGGAGGAAAATAGGTTAAATTGGGCCATAGTATCACAAGAGATCAGATCCATCCGCAACAAAACCAACTCTACTGGGCTTTAATCCATCAATCATGGGCCAAAGAAGAAGATCCATGTTGGCAGGGAACATGGTGGGGTCGCCCGAGCCCACCTGTAGGTCGATCGACTCCCAGGGCCCACCTGTTAGCGCTAGTTATTTTCCACCGACTTTGAGGACGAATCTCCACCATTTGTTTAGGTCGGTTTGATCCAATGGTGGGCGGAAGAATTGATGCGGATTAATGACATGGCGACTACTTGCTCCCTACTCAATCGCCCCTATAAAAGGACCCCCAGACCCCCTCCGGGAAGGCATCTCATCTCATCTATTGAGAGATCAACCAGATTTGTCTCATTCAGATCAAGAACCACCTCAAGAGAGAAAAGCTCCACAAACATATATTCATAGCATAGTTTAGTTTAGTTAGATCAAGTAGATTCGAGCTGCTGCTCAGATTCTGGATCTAGTCACCGGAGGCTTGGTATAGCCCTTGTATCCTTCATATTTATCTACATGGTGACATTACTTCTTATTTATATTATGTTCTTAGTTTACATTGAGTATATGCCTAGTATAGTTAGAGTTATCACTATATCTATGCATAGGATCACAGAGCGCTCAATTAAGTGTTCAAACTGGTTAAGTAGCTGGATTATGTGTAAGCGTGGTGCTTATACATTGTTTTTCCTATGGATGCACCCTCCATTCCAGGAGTGGTAGATCTATGAGGGGTGACAACCTCATAGATCCTATGTATTCCACCCCCCGTTTGTATGACTAGCAGGACCTAAGTCGATATGAAGGAGTATATTACTATGCTTCTTCTTAGAGATGTCCCCTTGTATAATTATAGAGTTAATCTTTTGCTATTGCTAAGTATATACAATGACATGTTATGCTTTGACTTCTAATTAAGAATAACTTAGGAATTTATCTCACTTGTGTTCTAATTCAACTAGCTATTGCTATATTTGGAGTCTCTCTAAGTATTATGCTTATCATATACATCCATTATTATTATTTGACTTACCCCTATTTAGAGTAACTATTTAGTTCATTGATTCATCATAAGTATAAGTTATCAATCTCTTTCTTGCCACCTTCCTCCTAGTGGTAAAATATAAATAATGATACCTAGATTACTCCTGGTGAAGTGCTACAATGGTATATCTATGCGCTTGTAGAATTCTTAATTTCCAATTCACACTAATAAATACCAACAAGCATTTCTAGCACCATTGCCGGGGATAATAAAGGCATTTAAAAGAATTGATTAAACTTTACTTATTGATGTATCAAAACAATTCACCACTGCTCTAGTAGGCTTACCCTTACTTTTATGTATTTATGTCTTATATAGGGTAGTGCATGTCCGGTTTCAACCCTCCATCAAATTTCATTGAAGATCTAGAATCTCTTATTAGGAAGAGTAAGAAAAGCAAGACAAAGGAAGCATCAACTTCTCAATCACATCAATCAGGAGAAAGCTCAACACCAGTTCTTGAAGCTATGGCTGAGAAGACTCTTCATGAATTCTCTGCTCCAAGCACTGCGAACATTCGCACTAGACCTACTATCAACACAAGAGATGCCTCATTCAAACTCAATCTAGCTCTCATTAATGTGGTGCAAGCTAGCCAATTTTGTGGAAAGGCACATGAAGATGCAAGTGCCCATCTTCAGCATTTTCTAGAAATTTGCAGCACCTTCACTATTAAAGGAGTTACTCAAGATGATGTTACTTTGTCTCTTTCCATTCTCACTTTTGGGGAAGGCAAAGCAATGGTTCTATGCCAATAAAGACAATATCAATACCTGGACAAGGTGCTCTAATGCATTCTTATCAAAATTCTTTCCAGTGGGCAAAACCAACACTTTGCGTGGAAGAATTTCAAGTTTTCAACAGCAAAGTGATGAAGCAATTCCCTAGGCATGGGAATGTTTTCAAGAATATATTTCAAAATGTCCTCATCATGTTATGGAAAATTGGTTGCTCATGCAAACTTTCTACCATGGATTAACCAATAGTGCTCGTGAAAATGTTGACGCTTCTATTGGAGGAGCATTCTTATCTCTTACAATCACTCAAGTGACAGCTCTTATAGAGAAGATGGTTTCCAACCAAGGATGGTCTGAAGAATGTCTTCAACCCCGCAAGAGAGATGGAGGTATGCACACACTTAAGGAAGTAGACATGTTGTCTGCTAAGATGGATTTGCTAATGAAGTGACTTGAAGACCAAGCCAATGAAAAGCAAGATGCTATGCAAGTCTTTGATTCAGACATGACCTATGAAGTCTGTGGAAATACTAGACATTTGGGGAACAACTATCCCGAAACACAAGAGGATGTGAACTTCATCAACATCAATAATTATCGTCCTCAACAATAACAAGGACAAGGATGGGGCCAACAACAGCGGCCTAATTATCAAGGTAACTACCAAGGTAATTAACAAGGTAATAATTTTAATAATTCTTATAATCTACCATCCTTGAAAGATTTAGTTTTAGGACAAGCTAAAATTAATGAAACTATATCTAAAAGCTTGCTTCTAATGATAATATCTTAGAAAATATAAATAATAAAATGGATAGCTTTTCATCTACCATGAAAAACCAACTTAGCTTTAATAAAATGTTAGAATCATAATTAGCTCAGCTTGCGGCTACTATTCCATCAAACGAAAAATGTAAGATTGTAGGGCAGCCAGAAGATCCAAAAACTATGAATATCATTGAAATAGCAAATTCAGATTTCTACAAAGAACCAAACTATGGAAATTGGCGGGATGAATCCATGCCTGAGAAGAAAGGTGAATTTGGGCACCCCGTCATTCCTATAAAGATTGGACCTCATGAATTCGATGAAGTTATCTGCGACCTTGGTCCAAGCATCAATGTTATGACAAAGGTAATATACGATCACATTTTACAATTTGGTTCTTTATTGTACACAACCATGCTTGTAAGGCTTGCAGACCAATCAATTAACAAAGTAGAAGGGATTGCAGAAGATGTCAATATACGAGTTGGAGGCTCGTATGTACCTATAGACTTTGTCATTTTGGACGCCGCCATGATTTAAAGGCACCCCATCATCATAGGACGTCCTTTCCTACACACCACTAAAGCAACCATCCACGTCGAGAGTGCCAAGATCTGTTTCCAAATAAAAGACAGAGTGGAGAAGTTCTCATTTATAAATAGCAAATTGCATTCCACTAAATTGTTATAGGAACAACCTTCAACTAGGCAAGCCAAAGATAAGAAGGAGAAGGATCAACTACAAGGAACACAAAAACTTAGGTTTGAACAAGGAAGGGTTGAATTTGTCAACATGATTACCACACTTCAGTCCAACTACGACCATCTCCTAGCATCACCATTTCTTACCAAGAAAGAAGATCCAGGCGTACCAATGATTGAGTGCACAATTGGACGAGTTTTCCACATTGCCTTTTGTGATCTTGGATCAGGTGTCAACATCATGTCCAAGGTACCGCCAGATGTGTGCAGGCCATGGTCAACACCAATGAGCTTTAGTGGAAAGTAGAAAACAAGGGATCTAGTGATCCTAATAGTTTGGCTATGGTTTGCATCCTTAGCAAATACAGAGTAGCAGCAAGTATAATAATATAAGTATCTCAACCCAGCCATCCATCCATCCCACCTCATATCCAACATAGTCACACCACACTCTCACATCTCACCACCATGCTCTCTAGGCGACAAGGACAACTCCCTCTCGTCCTTGCCTCATCGGCCACAGGCCGGATCCTTATCCAAACCTTGTGTCATAGAACCGACCAATTTATAAGAGCACAAGTACAATGGTAGCCCGGAAGCGGTCGCACTGTCATACTTGAGCCCATATAAACCCGTTAGTCTGTCGAGTACCATGATGGGTCAAGATTAATGATCCACATACAACCAAGATCGTACATGATTCAACATACATGTCACATGTTACATAAAGTTCACAAATATAGTTCATTCATCAGAGTACAAAATAAGGTTATTACAAACCAAGTTCGATAAATAGTAGCGGAAGCAAATTAAAGTTTGAAGCTAACTTTTGTCAACTTAGTTCAAATACAGTGCCAACTCATGATCACACACCCACAAAAGCACATAAGGAGGATTAATAATAGATGCCTACCTAGGAATCACTCTTCATCCACGGTGGGACAGAAGCAGTTCTTGCAATAGCCATGATAAACTATACCATCTGCAACAATGGGAATAAAACCCTGAATACGAGAAGGTACTCAGCTAGACTTACCCGTCATAAACTAGAAATAAATTGACTCCAAGGATTATGCAAGGCTTTATAAGTGGAGGTAGCTTGACAATTTTTGCATAAAAGCGATTAACTCAGTTATACAATTATACTTTGGTCATCAAGTTAATTATAGCTATTCATCTCTAGATTAGCAACTATCCTATGCCAAACATGTGGTATATCATTTGATAGCATACAATAGTAACCATAGCCGGTGTAGTAATTCCATGTTTATCCAAACCATCACATTCCATAATACAATTACTACGATGTTGGAGCTAGCCAAGTTTCTCACTGTCCGGGAGAGACGACGATTCGAATCAATTTCAACCAGCTAGGAATTTATTCCTAACACAAAACTAGGCAGACCAGATCAACGGTCACCTTAGGTCATCTTTGGTACAACTCAAGTCCACATTTTGCTTGTTCGCCCAGCGCCGCACAATCAGGGACAACCAGCTGCCAGGACGTTCATGCCCGGCCTGCCCTTGGGCTCACGTCTGGCTCCCCGCACATCCTTACTACCAGCCAGAGTGCGCACTTTTAGAGAATGGGGCTTGGCCTGAGTTGATCTACTTGGCTTCGTGGTCGGAACGAGTTATCCGGCCAGCTAAGTGATAGGCATGCATTCAATCTTGTCAGAAGGGCCAACAACGGTATGGTCCTTAATCGGCACAGACAGAATTGCATGAGTCAACCTACACATAGACTCCGCTCGGCCTCCCTTTACATTATCCCATGGTTCTTTTCCACGATATCAAATATAGCCAACCGTGCTTCGGTATCCACCTATATCTCGCAGGTGACAGGAAATCACCCGACTTCTACCGGTCTAAGCATGGCTAAGCATATATTCGATCCTGGACCTACACAGGGTTAAAGGTATATGTATCTAAACAAGGTAGTTCCATGCATCAAGTGTTTCCAATTAACTCTTATAACCTAATGCATCAAACATAAAGGACTCAAGTAGTATTTTGTAAAACATGGGAGACTTAGAATGCTCCGGGGCTTGCCTTTGAGGAAAGAGGTTGGCAGGTGATCCAGACACTCAGGGAGCTCTATGGAAGTCTACACCTTTTCTCCTAGAGCTGCAGCTTGGGGCGTCTCCTACTGATCCCCTTCCTCTTCTTCGTTGAACTCCAACAGCGTTATCTCTTCGGTCGATCCTATATGCATGAGCATGAAATAAGATATCATTAATGCATATATGATGACACATATAATATGATATAACATGATGAATGCATCCTCATAAGTATTTTCAACAGCATGGTGTTAAATTAATAATAAGTGCATCATATTCTACTGAGTAGGTGCATATCTCTTCTCTATTACTTAAGCAAACATTTCTGTAAATTATTTTATGGACTACAAGACAATAGCTACTTGTTTTGACCCTAACTGGAGTTATATACATCAAAATAATATGGTTGTGGACATTCTAGAAAGATTATGAAATTGTCTAAAACTTTCTTTTAATACCCTTGATGTGATTCAACAGTTATCTAGGTCAAATAATTCAGTTATTCAAATCTATCCAGAGAGCAAGCATTTCGGACAGCAAACTTATAACAGCCAAAACTCTTAAACCCTAAGGACTATGACTATGAAAACTTAACACAAGGTAGACTAGTAAGTTATATACAACTTTGTTATTAACAAGTTTTACAGAAAAGACCACTATCAACATGAAATTGTCAACTCAACCGAAACTATACATGCAGCCATTTATTTGAATTATAAAGCAATAATTAATTAGTTGCAAACAACCAATTGCTTTTAAGCCTTACTACTAACATAAACAGTTCATATGTGTCACAAGCACCATAGAAAACATCATGGTCAAGCACAATTTATTTATTTAAATGCCTGTATTAATTTAATTAGATAATTAGGTGAAATAACAAACATATAGCAAATGTGCAAAACAAACTACTGTAAAAATTACAGTAGCTTCCAAGTGCTCTTAATAGACTACTGTAAAAATTTCATACCATTTAAACATGTATAACATCCTCTACAAAAATGACAAGATAGAAAGGTTTATTTTAGTGAAAATAGTTAACCCTATAGAAAAGTGTCAAACAAAAGATTTTATATTTTTCTTAGCTTAATCCTAGTGCCATAATACTGTACAAAAATTTGCATTACAATCTGTTACTTATTTTTATCCCTACAATTTTCCTTAGAAAACACCATTTATTAATAGATTAATAGAAGTTTAGTATTTTTATCCCTAATTCAATCAAGTTTACTACAAGTTTAGTATTTTTCCTAGCTAGAGAATGTCAACACAAGACCAGCAAAATTGGAATAACAATTTTATCACTTTCCTAGCTCAAGTTACACATTTTACAAGATTGTAAACATTCAAAAAGCACTTATATATCTACATTTTATTCACCTAGAAAAATACTAGAAACAATGCATCTCATATTTTTTTAAATACTACACTTCATGAGGAATCCAACAAAATTTGGTTCACCAAAAGTGGACATTCCTAGCTCTTGATATCATTTTCCAAAGTTAGCACAAAAATCTAGAAAAGAATTAAACAAAACCTAACACTACAGACGCTGACATGCGGGACCCAGCAGTCAGCGGACTCCACTGTTAGTGAACCAAAATAGGGGAGCAAGTTTGACCGGCGCTAGCTCACCAACAGCGAGCTTTTCGGCGAAACCAACCCAACCATCGTGTTCTACTCAATCACCCGCGTCGACTGGTACCGTTGGTGGCAGCGCGGACACACCGGAGCATGCTCATCGCCGGCCATGGCGGCACGGTGCGCACGGGCTCCGTGGTGAAGACACGAAGCAATAGAGGCTACCTAGGCTAGGTAGGAAATGCTGATGAGGTCCATCTGCGTGCGTGGTGGTGCGGCGGCGCTGGCCACGCGTTGCGCGCCCGTGAGGCTATGGTTCGCCGTAGGGTCACGCCAGAAGCTAGGACACACCCTAACCAAGCTCTAACACGAAGAAGATGGAAGAAGGAGCAATGGAGCCAAGCAGCGGTGAGCTTGCCGTGAAGGCGGCCATGGAGGCAGCGACTCCGGCGAGGACAAGAATGGCAAAATCCGCCCTCACCGCGGCTTGCCTTGCCCTGGTACTGTGTCGAGGAGGTAGAGAGGAAGACGGCGAAGCTGCTGGCTAGATGGAGATGGCAATGGTGCGGTGGCAAGGGTGCTAGACGATGGTGGAGCAATGCAGTGGTGCGGCGGTGCTCGATGTTCCCGTTGTGCGTGCGAGAGAGAGCAACAGAGAGGGAGAGAGTGCGAGCGCGAGTGTGGAATGAGCAGCGTGGCTTCATCTTAACCGAACGCCAACTAGCTGTGACGGGGGCCCCATGCCGGCCAGCGGTGGCCACATGGTGGCCAAGCTCTGTGAACAGTCAGCCACGATGGCATGACTGAAATGGCCATCAGGCCAGTCATCAACCGACTGACAGTGCAATTTCTCCCCCTCCAAACTCTAAAACCATGGCGAGTTAGCAAAATATACATTACTAAAAGTTGGAGATCTACATGAAGGCTACAAAATTTCTTTAGAACTCATCTCCTAATTCGCAATGGTTAGGGAATTAAATCATCACAAAGTAGGACACATCAACACTGTAAAAGTTGTTAGAAAATTTTCCAAGTTCCAAAAATAGTACAATGTTGATACTTGTGAGCCCTAAATGACCAAGTTAGGCACTGAATTAGCTCATGACCCAAACATAAAAGTTGTTACACTACTTGAGTTCTACAACTTTGTTTTAGGGTGCATAGCCATGCAAAGTTTCTAAAGTCATGTTCAACATAGGTCAAACATACAACATGAAAATGGTAACTTACACTATAACTATGACTTGGAGACCAAAATCGCCTTAGTCATGAATACCAAAGTTGTTCCATGTGATATTCTAAACATGTTGAAGGTACTCCTAGGGTTCCACAATCATTTTATACATTGGTTACATGTAAACCCTAGCATATGTAAGGCATTTAAGTGACAACACATGCAATATAATTAAACATAGAGATAATATTTGAGATGCTCATGCTCATAAAGGATCAATGATGCTTGTGCTCATGCAATGTGAAGGTTAAATGCATGCTTAACACCTAGGGTGTTACAGCCCCTCCCCCTTATAGAAATCTCATCCCGAGATTTGTAAAACCAACCATTCTTCAAAAAAGGCGGGATAAACCTCATGTAAGTAATCCTCTTGTTCCCATGTGGCATCTTGTTCACTGTGGTTATTCCACACCACTTTGTAGAACCTAATGACCTTACTCTATGTTACTCTTTCCATCTCTTCTAACACTCAGATTGGTTTCTCTTCATACGTCAAATCCGATTGGAGCTCAATGTTGGTGGGTGCAATGGCTTCCTTAGGTATACGAAGACATCTTTTCAACTGAGAAACATGGAAGACATCGAATATCACACACATTTCTAGAGGTAGTTGTAACTTGTAAGTGACATTTCCTTTTCATTCAATAATCTTTTATGGCCCTACATATCTAGGCGCAAGCTTTCTTTTCACTCCAAATCTTTGTACTCCTTTCTTGGGTGACACTTTTAAGTATACATAGTCTCCAACTTCAAAAGTCAGTGATCTCCTTCTTTTATCAGCATAACTCTTTTGTCTTGATTGAGTTGCTTTCATATGTTGTTAGATAATGCGCACCTGCTCTTCAGCTTCAGTAACAAAGTCAATACCAAAGTATCTTCTTTCTCCGAGCTCAATCCAATTCAAAGGAGTTCTACATTTCTGACCATACAAGGCTTCAAAAGGTGCCATCTTGATGCTTGCTTGATAACTATTGTTGCAGGAGAACTCAGCTAAAGGTAGCCATTTCTCCCATGAACCCTTAGAAGATATAACACAAGCTGTCAATAAGTCTTCTAAGATCTGGTTCACTCGCTCGGTCTGTCCAGAAGTTTGTGGATGGTATGCTGAACTTCTAATTAGTTTAGTCCCCAAAGTCGGGTGCAAGTGCTCCCAAAAACAAGCTATAAACTATGGTCCCCGATCTAAGATTATGGTCCTTGGTACTCCATGTAGTCTCACAATCTGAGAAACATACAATTTGGCGTATTTCCCTATGCGATCCGCTGTGTTAACCGGTATAAAATGTGCTGACTTGGTGAGGCGATCTATAATGACCCATATTGAATCATGACCTTGCTGTGTCATCGGAAGGCCTATAATCAAGTCCATACTTATTTCTTCCCATTTCCAACCTAGAATAGGCAAAGGCTAAAGTAATCCAGCAGATTTCAAACAAACGGCCTTTACTCTACTACAATTATCACACCTAGCGACTTTGGCGGCAATCTCTTTCTTCATCTTGGTCCACCAAAAATAGGTTTTTAGATCTTGATACATTTTGCTACTACCCAGGTGAATAGACAACTTGGACGAATGAGCTTCATCTAAAATTTGATTTCTAAGCTCTCGGTCTTTCGGTACCACAAGTCAGTCCTCAAACCATAGCACACCTATTTCATCTAACCTGAAATGCTTGGTTTCTTGTTCTTTCATCTTTCTCTTGATATGAAATACTCCTGCATCTGTCTTCTACAGTTTTATGATTTTGCTCTCAAGTGAACAACTGACAGTGATATTGTGCAGCACAACAGGATGTAACAAATTAAATCCATCTTCGAACAATGCTTCCAAAGTGTTGCACTAAGATTTCCAACTAAGTGCATCTGCTACAATATTGTCTTTTCCTGGATGGTAGTGCACTTCCAAATTGTAGTCCTTGATCATCTCTAACCATCATTGTTTTCTCATGTTCGGCTCAGGTTGAGTGAAGATATATTTGAGGCTTTTGTGGTTAGTATATATGTGACATACGTTGCCCAACAAATAATGTCTCCATATCTTCATTGCATGAACAACTGTTGCAAGCTCTAAATCATGCATAGGGTAATTGACTTCATGTTTTCTCAACTGCCGATAAGCATAGGCAATAACTCTTCCTTCTTGCATGAGCACACACCCCAAACCTATACCCGATGCATCATAGAACACATCGAAAGGCTTTTCAATGTTGGGTTGTGCTAAAATAGGAGCTATAGTTGACAGGGTCCTTAGGGTGTGAAAAGTTGCTTCACACTCAGGTGTCCAACTGAAATTTTCATCTTTCTGAAGGAGTCTAGTCATGGGGTTAGCTATCTTGGAGAAATCCAGAATGAAACGACAATACTAACCTGCTAACCCTAGAAAACTATGAACTTCATGAATCGAAGTCGGGGCCTTCCAATCCATGACCTCTTGTAATTTAGATGGGTCTATAGAAATTCCATATCTAGATAAGATATGACCCAAGAAAGGTACTTTGCTCAACCAGAATTCACACTTGCTAAACTTGGCATATAACTTATGTTCCCTTAATCTGGACAAAACAATTCTTAGATGCTCTACATAGTCTGCTTCATTCTCCGAATAAATCAAGATATCATCAAATAAACACAACCACAAACTTGTTGAGCACGGGCATGAATACTGAATTCATCAAGTACATGTAGTAGGCAGGAGTATTCGTCAGTCCAAAAGACATGACCAAATTCTCGTACAAGCCGTACCTAGTGGAGAAAGCGGTTTTAGGTATATCCTCTGGCCTGATCTTTATTTGATGATAGCCTGACCTCAAGTCAATCTTGGAGAATACCTTTTCTTTTGCCAACTGATCGAACAAGATATCGATACGAGGCAAAGGATACTTGTTTTTGATGGTCACAGCATTAAGTGGCCTATAATCCACACACATTCTCAAAGACTTGTCCCTCTTCTTTACAAACAAAGCTAGAATTCCCCATGGAGATGAACTAGGTTGAATGAGACCTTTGTCCAATAGTTCTTGTAGCTGAATTTTAAGTTTAACTAACTCATTTGGTGGCGTCCTATAGGGTCTTCTTGAGATAGGTGCCGTACCTGGCACTAACTCAATCTTAAATTCCACATCCCAATCAGGCGGTAAACTTGGTAACTCATCTGGGAATACATTAGGAAACTCACAAACCACTAGAATATCACAAAGGGTAGTGGTTTGGATAGCACAAGACAAGTTTTGGAGTTCAAAACTTTGGGAAAGTGGTACTAAAAAAGCATTACCTCCCTTTGGTTCTCTCAACATAATTGTCCGAGTGCTAGTGTCAATGAGAACTCCATGATCGCTCATCCATTTCATGCCTAAGATCACATCTATAGATAATGCGGGCAATACTATCAGATCCATCATGTACTCCCTGTCTTGTATAGAGATGAGCACATCTCTGACTATCTTATTTGTAGAGATAGTAGCCCTAGCCAAACTTATACTATAACCACCCTTGTTTACCTCAATTACTTTCTAATCATTCCAAGATACAAATGCTTGGCTCATAAATGAATGAGAAGCTCCAGAATCGAATAAAACAATGGCGGGATGTTTGTTAACAAGAAACATACCAGCAGTGACAACCTCTCCCGTAGGAACCTCTTCAATAGCGATATAATGCACGTATCTAGGACGTGCTTTAGGATTTGCCTGCATCTGATTTCCCTAGTTTTGATTGCTGTTCTTCTTAGGATGGGGGCATTCCTTGGCCCAATGACCCACTTGATTATAGTTGAAGCATGGTTGATTCCTCCTGGGTCCTGCTGAGCTTCCTCGCCCTCCATTCCCCTTAGGTAAGGCAATGGTGAACGCCTTATGAAACACCTTCTAAGGTCGGTTGGCCTAGGATTTTCGTGGAGGAGGCCTAAACTTGGGCGCTGGTGGTCGAAACTGTGGCCTAGCTGCCATTGGAGCTCTAGACTGAGAAGACCCTGAGGCGCCTGCCTTAGCTGCCCTCTTGCGGCCCTTTGCTGCCGCATGCAGATTGTTCTGGTTCTCCTTAGGCAAGGCATCACTGATGAACTCATTGTATGTGGTCCACCTCGAGTTGGCCATAGTTTTCATCATCTTAGTGCTAAGACCTCTCTTGAAGCTTTCAATCTTCTTTTCATCTGTATCGACAAAACCAGGAGCATAATAGGACAAATTGTTGAAAGCATGCATGTACTTAGTAAGGGTCTTGGTCCCTTGTGTGAGTCGCATGAACTCGGCTGCCTTCATGCGCATTAGCCCTAGGGGAATGTGGTGTCCCCTAAAAGCTAACTTGAATTGCTCCCATGTGACCTATGTAGTGGCAGGTAAAGAGGACATGAAATGGGACCACCATATCCCGGTCGGTCCCTACAGCTGATGGGACGCATATTCTGCCTTCTGATGTTCTATGACCCTCAATAGACGGAACTTTTGCTCAATGGTGTTGAGCCATTCATCCGCCTAGAGTGGTTGTTTGGCCACCTTGAAGATAGGAGACTTGGTGTCTAGGAAATGCTTGAAAGTGCTATATTGATTTGGCTTAGGCCCCTGTTGTTGCTGACGGGCACGAGCCATGTTCTGCGCAATGAGGTCTAGGGTTTCCTCCATAGTTCTCTGACTACCCAAGAATTGTGCAAAGAATTCATTCACAGATGGTGGTGGCGGTGGTGGTAAGTCACCGTCGTTGCCCTCTTGGCTGCTGCCTGCTCCAGCGCGAGTGCGAGTCATCTGCAAAGTTGCAACAATAAGTGATTATTGGATGATGTCAAGAGATTTTAGATGAATTGTATAATCATGCCAAACTGAAATTACTAGAGAGAATCTTAAATTCATACAATAAAACAGAGGCATAATAATTCATTCTCGCAACATGACATCACCAATTTGATCACTTATCGGGTTCGCAGCGCGTTAACATACAAGTCATAATCACCAGTAAAACAAAACTGAAATTTCATTAAAGTTCAACCCATCGTGAAACATGCAGAGTGCCAATATTACATGAAAGTCAAATCACAAGTACCAAACTTCAACTACAAGTCCATTATATAAATAGCAGGGATACATCTAGCGCTTTGACTAGTCACTAGGCAATTCTAATCTTCAGTATGCTCACTGTCGAGGTCAGAGATAGGATCATCCACATTCTCTAGCTCCACTTCTTCTTCATCCCAGCCATCATCTTCAACTAAGATCTCTGGATCTTCTTCTTCCTCATCAAGGATCGGGTGTAGTTGGTTGTTCAGAAAATGCACCTCATGCTGAAGATCAACTACTACTATTTGGGTCTATGCAAGCTGCTGACGCAAGTCCCTATCGACACGGTCCTGCTGGACACTCAAGGCATGGGTCCTATCTTGTTCTGCTTCTGCCATAGCCGCATGGTTGTTCGCTAGGATCCGCTGGCGCGTAGCTGTGAACGCCTCAGCACGGGTGGCCTCCAGCTGCTCCCGTAGTTCTGCTAACATTGCTTGATCATTTGCTCTTGCCTCTTGGGTGACAGCTCTCTGTTGATCAACTTGCTCCATTTAGGTGTGGAGATTTCCCAAAGCTACATATGCTTGATCAGTTTCCCATCGAGCCTCACTTGCTGCCTTTTTGTGCTTGTGCACACGCTTCTTGAGCTTACGCTGTGCAGCTTTGGCTCTCATGAGCTTATCCATGCAAGTGGTATAGGACTCCTGCTAGAAGTCCCTGGTGTCCTGATGAGTGTAGAACATCTTCATTACTGCAAACATGGTGCTCATAGCGGGACTAGAACTGTCTGCCCACTCATCCTGATCTCGGATCAACACATTGTTGTTGCGCTGTGCCCATACTGTTGTGGACGGATCCACCCGAGGAAAAGTACCAGCGGCACTACCGGTAAGCTCATCCCCGTGCTGTTGACAAATCTGACTCAGTACCTCGAAGGCTACTACTTGGGCAGCCTCCCAAGAATTTCTTCCTTCAGATTCCGCCTTCCATTCCTACTAGAAGGGTGCTTGGGTACGAGCTGGTATGGACAGCCATACTTCATACCATGGTTGTCCCTCTAGGTATACTTTATTCCAGTAATAGCAGGGCAATTCGTAATACCCCACATAGTGCAAGACTCTCCAAAGTAGGGCAGGAGTTCCAATCATCAACAGGAAACTCTCACTTCCAGCCAGTGCTGCCATCTGTACCAACAACATGTGCAACTCTCATGAGACAAAGTCATAATGGATAAGAGTTACATAACTGAGTAAGAGATTTATAAGGGGAGGAACAATGCAAGTATTGAATAATGATTTATCATGATGCATGCACGTTCCGTACATCCTTACAAACTTAGGAAAAATTATTTCTAACAACATACACGATGGCATACATACGTTCTCTCATATATAGCGTAGCTAGTCGGACTACATGTTACGCAGTTAGTGTACGTGCACAAGAATTTCATTTCAGCCCAACCCCACAATTATATATGCAGAATGTAAATCTAGGCTCTAGGTTGTAATCTAAATACTTCCATATATATACACCCATATATATATACTTCCATATCAAAGCTATCCAAAAGTAAATACGTCCTATATATATATGCATACACAGTCATATCAAAGCTTACCCATAATTAAATACCTCCGCATATATATGAGACATATAAATACTTTAGTATCAAAGCTAACTCTCCCCACATACCGTATGCACACACTTGTGGTCATGCCATTGTAATGATGATTGGCATCTTACCTTGGGCGTAGAGGCATTTGATCCATACATTACCACTCAAGTGAATGGCATCCATACAATAGCACGTTGTATGGATGACGAAAATGAAAACCCCCAAGTTATTACTTAACTAGCCACCTAAAGTCCTTAATTGGGCATAAAGGAAGTGATTACTGGCACACTTTAGATTTCAACTCTAGGTTTCAAATACCTATTTATATAGCTATTAGTTGCTAGAAACTGGTTTTGGAAAACAAAACCTTTGTTTTAAATACACATGTGGCAATTAATATTGAATCTTGCTCTGATGCCAGCTATCGTAGAACCGACCAATTTATAAGAGCACAAGTACAATGGCAGCCCGCAAGCGGTTGTACTGTCATACTTGAGCCCATATAAACCCAGTAGTCCATCGAGTACCACGATGGGTCTCGATTAACGATCCACATACAACCAAGATCGTACATGATTCAACATACATGTCACATGTTACATAAAGTTCACAAATACAGTTCATTCATCAGAGTACAAAATAAGGTTATTACAAACCAAGTTTGATAAATAGTAGCAGAAGCAAATTAAAGTTTGAAGCTAACTTTTGCCAGCTTAGTTCAAATACAGTGCCAACTCATGATCACACTCCCACAAAAGCACATAAGGAGGATTGATAACAGATGCCTGCCCAGGGCTCACTCTTCATCCACGGCGGGATAGAAGCAGTTCTTGCAATAGCCATGATAAACTGTACCATCTGCAACAATAGGAATAAAACCCTGAGTATGAGAAGGTACTCAGCTAGACTTACCCATCATAAACCAAAAATAAATTGACTCCAAGGATTATGCAAGGCTTTATAAGTGGAGGTAGCTTGACAACTTTTTGCATAAAAGCAATTAACTCAGTTATACAATTATACTTTGGTCATCAAGTTAATTATAGCTATTCATATCTAGATTAGCAACTATCCTGTGCCAAACATGCGGTATATCATTTGATAGCATACAGTAGTAACCATAGCTGGTGTAGTAATTCCATGTTTATCCAAACCATCACATTCCATAATACAATTATTACAATGTTGGAGCTAGTCAAGTTTCTCATTGTCCGGGAGAGACGACGATTCGAATCAATTTCAACCAGCTGGGAATTTATTCCTAACACAAACCCAGGCAGACCAAATCAACAGTCACCTTAGGTCACCTTTGGTACAACTTAAGTCCACATTTTGTGGGTTCACCCAGCGCCGCACAATCAGGGACAACTAGCTGCTAGGACGTTCAGGCCCGGCCTGACCTTGGGCTCATGTCTATCTCCCCGCACGTCCTTACTACCATCCAGAGTGCGCACTTTTACAGAACAGGGCCTGGCCTGAGTTGAGCTACTCGGCTTCACGGTCGGAACAAGTTATCCGGCCAGGTAAGTGATAGGCATACGTTCAATCTTGTCAGAAGGGCCAACAATGGTACGGTCCTTAGTCGGCACAGATAGAATCGCATGAGTCAACCTACACATAGACTCCGCCCAGCCTCCATTTACATTACCCCATGGTTCTTTTCCATGATAGTAAATGTAGCCAACCGTGCTTCGGTATCCACCTATATCTCGCAGGTGACAGGAAATCACCTGACTTCTACCGGTCTATGCATGGCTAAGCATGGCAAGTTTCTCAAGTAGTATTTTGTAAAACATGGGAGACTTAGAATGCTCTGGGGCTTGCCTTTTAGGAAAGAGGTTGGACGGTGATCTAGGCACTTAGGGAGATCTTCGGAAGTCTACTCCTCTTCTCCTGGAGCTGCAGCTTGGGGCGTCTCCTACTGATCCCCTTCCTCTTCTTTGTTGAACTCTAACAGAGTTATCTCTTCGGTCGATCCTATATGCATGAGCATGGAATAAGATATCACGAATGCATATATGATGACACGTATAATATGATATAACATGATGAATACATCCACATAAGTATTTTTAACAGCATGGTGTTAAAGTAATAACAAGTGCATCCTATTCTACTGAGTAGGTGTATATCTCTTCTCTATTACTTAAGCAAACATTTCTGTAAATTATTTTCTAGACTACAAGACATCAGCTACTTGTTTTTACCCTAACTGGAGTTATATGCATCACAATAATATGATTCTAGACATTCTGGAAAGCTTATGAAATTGTCTTCAAATTTATTATAATAACCTTGATGTGATTCAACAGTTATCTAGGTCAAACAATTCGGTTATTCAAATCTATCTAGAGAGCAAGCTTTTCGGACAGCAAACTTCAAATAACCATAACTCTTAAATTCTAAGGCCTATGACTATGAAAATTTAACACAAGCTATATCAGTAAGTTATCTACAACTTTGTTATTAACAATTTTTACAGAAAAGATCATTATCAACATGAAATTATCAACTCAACCGAAACTATACATGCAGCCATTTATTTGAATTGTAAAGCAATAATTAATTTGTTGCATACAACCAATTGCTTCTAAGCCTTAATACTAACATCAACAGTTCATATGTGTCACAAGCACCATAGAAAACATCATGGTCAAGCACAATTTATTTATTTAAATGCCTATATTAATTTAATTATATAATTAGGTGAAATAACAAACATATACCAAATGTGGACAATAAATTCTCATAAAATTACAGTAGCTTCCAAGTTCTCCCAATAGACTACTGTAAAAATTTCATACCATTTGAACATGTATAACATCCTCTACAAAAATAATAAGCTAGCATGGTTTATTTTAGTGAAAATAGTTAACCCTATAGAAAAGTGTCAAACAATAGATTTTATATTTTTCTTATCTTAATCGTAGTGCCATAATACTGTACAAAAATTTGCATGGCCATATGTTACTTAGTTTTATCCCTATAATTTTCCTTAGAAAACACCATTTATTAATAGATAAATAGAAAGACCCTAATTCAATCAAGTTTACTGCAAGTTTAGTATTTTCCTAGCTAGAGCATGTCAATACAAGACTAGAAAAATCAGAATCACAATTTTATCACTTTCCTAGCTCAAGTTATGCATTCTACAAGATTGTAAACATTCAAAAAGCACTTAACTAGCTACATTTTATTCACCTAGAAAAATACAAGAAACAGTGCATCTCATATTTTTATAAAATAATACACTTCATGAGGACTCCAACAAAATTTGGTGCACCAAAATTGGACACTCCTAACTCTAGATATCATTTTCCAAAGTTAGCACAAAAATCTAGAAAAGAATTAAACAAAACCTAACACTACAGACGATGACATGCGGGACCCAGCAGTCAGCGGACCCCACTGTCAGTGAACCAAAATAGGGGAGTGAGTTTTACCGATGCTAGCTCGCCGACGGCGAGCTTTCCAGCGAAACCAACCCCACCATCGTGTTCTACTCAATCACCCGCGCCGACTGGTACCGGTGGTGGCAGCACGGACACACCGGAGCAAGCTCGTCGCTGGCCATGGCAGCACGGCGGCACTGCGTGGAGGTGTGCTGGCTACTACTGGCCATGGCAAGGCTCGGCGAGAAGTGCACGGGCTCCGCAGTGACGACGCGAACCTACAGAGGCTACCTAGGCTAGGTGGGAAATGCCAACGAGGTCGTCTGCGTGCGCGGTGGTGCAGCGGCAAGAGCGTGGCGGCGCTGGCCGTCGTGTTCCACACTGGTGAGGCTACAGTTTGCCATAGGGTCACGCCAGAAGCTAGGACACACCCTAACCAAGCTCAAACATGGAGAAGATGGAAGAAGGAGCAATGGAGCCGAGCAGTGGCGAGCTCGCCGTGAAGGTGGCCATGGAGGCAGTGACTCCGACGAGGACAAGAATGGTGAAATCCGCCCTCACCGCGGCTTGCATGGTCCTGCTACTACGTTGAGGAGGTAGAGAGGAAGACGACAAAGCTGCTGGCTAGATGGAGACGGCAATGCTATGGTGGTGTGGGTGCTAGACGATGGCGGGGCAATGCGGTGGTGCGGTGGCGCTCAGTGTTCCCACTGTGCGTGCGAGACAGAGCAACAGAGAGGAAGAGTGTGTGAGCGCGAGTATGGAATGAGCAGCGCAGCTTCATCTTAACCAAATGCCTACTAGCTACGACGGGGGCCCAATGCCGGCCAACGGCAGCTCTTCCAATGGTCGGCCACGATGGCATGACTGAAATGGCCATCAGGCCCATCATCAAACGACTGATAGTGCAATTTCTCCCCTCCAAACTCTAAAACTGTGGCGAGTTAGCAAAATATACATTAATAAAAGTTGGAGATCTACATGAAGGCTACAAAATTGCTTTAGAACTCATCTCCTAATTTGCAATGGTTAGGGAATTAAATCATCACAAAGTAGGACACATCAACACTGTAAAAGCAGTTAGACTTAGAAAATTTTCCATGTTCCAAAAATAGTATAATGTTGATACTTGTGAGCCCTCAATGACCAAGTTAGGCACTAAATTAGCTCATGACCCAAAGTTAAAAGTTGTTATACAACTTGAGTTCTACAACTTTGTTTTAGGGTGCATAGCCATGCAATGTTTCTAAAGTGGTGTTCAGCTTAGGTCAAACATACAACTTAAAAATGGTAACTTACACTATAACTATGACTTAGAGACCAAACTAGCCTTAGTCATGAATACCAAAGTTATTCCATGTGATATTCTAAACATGTTTAAGGTACTCCTAGGGTTCCACAATCATTTTATACATTGGTTACATGTAAACCCTAGCATATGTAAGGCATTTAAGTGACAACACATGCAATATAAGTAAACATAGAGATAATATTTGAGATGCTCATGCTCATAAAGGATCAATGATGCTTGTGCTCATGCAATGTAAAGGTTAAATGCATGCTTAACACCTAGGGTGTTACACCTAGGGGAGAAAAGAAAGACATCTCTCTCTAGTGAAGTGAAGCAGTAACATAGGAAAGGTCCATAGCCGAAAATACGGCATATGTATTGATCGATCAACCAAAACTGTGCAGAGGTTTACACTATCCACAAGATCACCATCATCGGTGCTGTACATCGCGTAGGCTAATTCTGAGCTGCCTCCCGACTAGTACAATGCCACCCTACCACTTAGCCCTGGGGTACCCCAGAGTCCATCGGCATGGTAAGACTGTGAGACATAGTACCGGGCCTCTAGAGGTTACTACGCTATCTTATGAGGGTGTGAGCCGCTAGCCCGTACCTCCCTACACTATCCGCTATCAACCTAGTAGTAGTGGCACCACCCTAGCTGGTCGGTCATCCGTCTCCCCCATTGAGGAGCGAGTGGGGTGCAATGGTTCCTATGAATCGGTTCCCAAGACATACCAGTCCTTAGGGGGACCAGACAATATATCTTCTCAAATGGGGATAACCAACACCCCATGCCTTGATGGCACCTCCTTCCTAGGGGCTCACCCCTGCAAGGCACCCCAGGATCTACTCTCTCACATTTACCCACAACAGGTACCTCTCATAGAGGATGCCCAAGTCACACTCTCCCGGCAAGACTCGTCCAAAGACTCGTTGTAAATCCTGTCCGGTTGACTCGACCCTCACCAGTCACCCAAGACACACGCCAGAATCTCTCATCCATGGTATACCCATAGTAGTGGCACCAAGTGCCTAATCCACACACATCACATATCAAGGATTATATGTAAGTATGATGGAATAAATGCAAGCAAGTAGACATGCATATATATAGTGCGAGCGCGGAGCTGGGTAATCAGGTTGTAGTGGCTTCAATCAAGGCAAACAAGGCTCAGGCAGTAGCATGCATCACAAATACTAGCAAATGAATAAATATAAAGCGCTAGCAATTCTACTTGCAATGTCTAATAGGATTCTCTAAGATAAGGTGTTGCCATGACACCAGCGATGTCGAGGTAGTAGTGTTACAAGTCTCTGTCAGTCGATGTAGTCGATCGTCAAGGGTCTCCACCTCTAGTGTCAACTCCACTCTATGGGTCCTCCTCCAGAGCTGATGCACGTCCAACTGATACCTCTATAAGCTATGGCAAATAGAAAGAACCAAAAGAACGAAGAAGAAACAAAAGCACCCATACATGGTTGTGAACCTATGGCTCGATCTAGGCTGTGGTATCATTAGGCCATCTAGTGGAAGGCTAAGGAACATGGTAGGTGCAAGGTGGCTTCCGGTCTAGGTTAGGTGCCATGGTGAGACTAAGGTTCAGCATGGTCACATGGTTGATGGGGTCATGTTCTCATGGCTACAGGGGTTGGACTATCGAAGTTACGTCTAGCTAGGATTGGGTAAAAGCAAGGTTGTCTAGCAGAGGTCTGTCTATGGCAATGGTTGGGATTAGGTCGGTCTTGGCATTACCATACTCTAAGCTAGGGTAGGTCGCACGGGCTATAGGTCGGGACTCTACTCGGTCATGCTATGGCCGAGTCATGGTGGTGCCCATGTAGGTTGGTGGCAAGGTGACATGCATGCATCCACTGGGTCTGCCAGGTTAGCCGAGACCATAAGTGAGTGCTCAGATGTCGCTTGGCACAGGGCATAGGGCTGGTTATAGTCGAGCGAACTCACCTAGTCCCTAGCTTTGGGTGGTTGGTTGGTGGCGGGCAGCAGCGACTCTGAGCGTAGTCGTGCTCGATGTGGTTAGGCGGGCACCTAGTAGGCTTGGCTCATAGGTCCGTGCATGGTAGGCAGATAGTTATTGCACTATGGACTCATGACTCGATCCATGGTGGTCCAAGCTTGTGTGGGTACTGGCACGTGCAGTGTTCAGCACATCGGGTGTGTTAAGCGAGGAGCGAGGAGGAAGATTCTAACCTCAGGCATTCAACAAAGTGCCAAAAGGTCTTGCCAATGGTGGGTTCGTGTAGCGGGACTTAGTTATGTCCTGGTAGGGTTCCTACGGCATCGAGGAGCTCATCTTGTTGCATAACGGTAGTAGGTGGGCTAAAAGCGATGGCTTTGGGTAAGGGTGGCAGCATGGTTTCGTCAGCTCGAGTCCGCTATGCATGTATGCATTGCGGCATCCGTGAGTTCATCGAACATGTACTCGAGTGGTCAAAGTCCAACGATCAAGCACCCAAAGGGCTTCCAATGCTGGCCAAGGGATCTTGGCATGGGGGCCGCGTGGCATGGTGGTCATGTGCAGCGTGTAGCTTAATGAGTGGTGGTCGTGCATCTATAGACCCACCACACTCCATGGAGGCAGTCGTAGATGGGGCAAGGGTGGCGACTTAGGGCTCAGCATGGCTATGCTCGACGATAGAGATCTTGGTGGCATGACGTCTTGGGTGGCGAGGCCATAGGGTGCTCTATGGTTACATGGGATGTGCAAGGTGGTTCCCAACGGGTGTGAATCGAGCGACGCTAGTGACCATAAGGCACAGCGAACGCTGCTCGACTACAAGTGCCACGATGGAGGTTTTGGCAGCAAGGCGAAGGGGCTCCAAGTCAAAGCCCATGTGGTCCCAAGAATGGAATGCACAACATGGAATCCAACTCCTAGTTGGCTAGTGTGTTGGTGCGCAAGCAGAGGTCGACTATGGTGTGTGCAGTGGCGTCGGGTCACGTCTTCGGAGATAGGACATGCCATGGAGGTGGCAAGTCGAGTCGGTGGGGCGGTGCAGCACCACAGTGCTTAGCAAGAGAATGTCCATGTGCAGGCAATCGCTATGGCGGCACGTGCCTATAGCACAACATGGGTCTAAGGGGGTTCTTTGTGGGCAGCGGCGGCAACCAAGGCTTGACAGAGCTCCTACTGCTGCAAAGGTCACGGTGGAGATTCGGTAGCATCACGGCCTACCCAGCCCAAGCCTCACATGTGCCCACGCCCCGTCCCCCTCTCTCATGTGCATCGCTGATAGCGAGACCCATGGACCCTGCTTGTCATCGCTTTCCCCCGTGCCCCTCTCTCATGTGCGCCGTTGATAGCAGAGCATCGGCGCCAGGAGGAATCCTAGGCCACCTGCTTGCCTTAGCCATCCACCTCCTGACTGTTGGCTGAGCACACATAGATTTGCGGGATCCGCACCCACTCCAGCTCGCATTGTGATGTAGCTGATGTTTCCATTCCGGCCCCGCAGAGTGACGCCACCCAGTGATGCTGTCCCATCCTTGCCTTAACCATCAGCATCCGAATTTGGAGGCAGCAGAAGCCCCATGCTTGCTCGCACCCACGAAAACCCTAGCCACAAGTAGCTAATCGCCTTACACATGCCCCTGAGCTCCCAATGCCGTCCTCCAAGTGCCATGGCTATCGCCCAGCTATAAAAGGCCACCCTAATGCCCTAGCCCCTTTCCCACACCCAACCACCATCTGTGGCACTCCACAACACCCACACTGAGAAGAAGAAGGAAGGAGAAGGGAGGAGGAGTGTCGCCATCGCCAAATGTCCCCCCGTTGCTGTCGGAGATGAAGACGATGCCCTGATCACCTTCATCGCCGTAGCGATTTGGCGCGGCACTGCTCCGCCTCCCCACTACACCGACTCGCCACCTCACCATCATCCTATCTCCACCGCCACCACAATGAGCACCGCCGCCTTGCTCTATCTTTGCCAGCGCCACCGCCATGGCCTCCACGCCATGAACTTTGGCTCAAAGGCCTCGCCTTTAGCCACTACATGGCACCACACACACATGAGCCACCGCACGGCTCTGCCGAGCCGTCGAGGCTCGGGAACGCCGTTGCCAACCACCCCACACTGGAGCGCGCCCACCATGGCCTGAGCACAGCCACGGTGAGGTCCGTCCTGCTCAAACACGGCCGGTAGAGGTAACGCCGACCATGCGATAGGCTCCGCCTCGCCGCAAGACACGTAAAGAACCTACCTTTGGCCCTAGAAGCCCCAAGAACTACCGGCAGTCGCTGCCATGCCGACGCAGCCGTGCGCCATGCCACCACCATGCAGAGTCCATCCCCACCATTGCAGACCACCTCGCATGGCGAGGAGAGGTCAGTGAGGTCCACCATGAGTACCACCGTGTGGCGGTCAGCTTGTTGGCCCATCCTAGTCCTAGTTCACCGGAGCTGAGAGTCCGCTAGAGCTCCACCATGTTCGTGACCGATGAGCGGACTCTGCCATGTAAATTGGTCACTAGCACCGCCCCTTGTGACCTGTCGTGACCTCAATCACGTAGAAAGCAGCCCCTTTTTGGCTCCCGACGAGCGTGCCTTGCCAGCCATCGCCGTAGCTGACCTCGATAAGCCAAAGGGCCCCAACTTTAGGCCCCTTCTGCACCCTTCGGAGGGCAAGGATGCCCTAGGAGCACCACAAAGCCCTCACAGCACACCGTCGAGCCATGCCTCACCGCCAGCGAGCCATCGCGGTGGTGGAGAGCTCCTTCCCTCTCCCTGGTTGCTGACGCGTGCACTAGGTGCACAGTGCGCTGCACACAACCGCACTACGTAAGCTTGGTTCACCGTAGAGCTAAGAGGGTCCATGGTGCAACGGCCCCTTAGTCCACTGTGCACTCATCCCATCGACGTGGCCTGTTAAGAGCTCAGACCCATAGCGTGGCTGAACGTAGAGCCAACACGTGTCTAGGCTGGCCTGGCCTAGACTGGCCCATATCCGGCCCAACTCGGCCCGCCAGGCCCAGTCGAGGCCCGGTCAACGTTGACCGTTGACCGTTGACCGAGCCTGCCTGTCAGTCTCTGTGAGTCGCCGGCCCCACCTATTAGTCTCTACTGAGCCGCCGACCTACCAGAACATGCCACATGTCAAGCTAGAATAAATCTGTTCTTTTTCTTTTTAGAAAATAGAATAAACTTAGAAAATTCATAATAAATTCATATGACCTCAGAAAAATATGAAACTAGTCCCAAAATTTTCCTAAAAATGAGCTCTATGTCATAGGACTATGTTTGAGTGCATTTGGATCTTTTGAATTTTTGTTGCTTCTTTGTGTATATCTATAGGAGTCACTTATCGTGTCATTATCGTGTCATTATGTCCCATTTGGTATTCCCCGGCAATGGTTCTAGAAAGCTTGTTGGTATTTGTTAACGCAAACAGATAAATCCACAAGCGCATGGATACCGCTGTAGCTTTCACCCGGGAGTATTCCAAGGTATCAATTTCCATGGGGAACGTGAAGTGTACTAGAAAGGATCAAGGTCATCCAAGGAAAAGTGTTTTTGTGGGTCGAGAGGGGCTTTCTAAGGTCTTCCCAAGATAAACTAGATAACCAAGGTTTAGGCTTACTATACTCACTTACTTCGGAGCCACGGTACCTTTTTGACCCTCGAAAGAGGTGAGAAAGAGTAGTCGGGGTGTGGGGGTATTAACCCCTATACCCTTACGGCTAGGATAGGGCCGGCCTGGACCAGGGGGTCTGGCCCACTAGAAGACGACATGCGGCCCGGCCAATCTGCTTGGAGTCCCGCGCAAGGAATCAAGGCAGACTTGGAGGTCAAGCAAGATCCTGATCGGTTAGAATAGGAATCCTTATCCGGCCACCTATGGCAATTGTAACTGGTTAGGATTAGTTTCCAGATCTGTAACCCTGCTCCCCGGACTATATAAGGCGGGCAGGGGACCCCTCTCAAAATCATCTCTCATTGACATACAGTAATACAATCAGACGCAGGACGTAGGTATTACGCCTTCACGGCGGCCGAACCTGGATAAAACCTCGTGTCTGTCTTGCGTCACCATCTTGTTTGTAGCTTGCACATCTGTCTGCTGATAATCTACTACATTGGGCATACCCCTAGGTAGACTGCCGACCTTATTTTGTCGACAGTGGCGTGCCAGGTAGGCGGGGTGCATACTGCTTCCTAGAAGAACAAGATGGTCATCATCCCTAGATCCATGGCTACGCCAAACGGCCTCACGTTCACCATCGGCTAGATCACCTGGACCACTGGCTCCGACAACCTCATCGCCATGACCATGGAGGAGGTGCGGATCTAATCTGCGTCGACCACTGCTTCATCGGCATCGGCTATGGCTCCAACCACGTTTGATCTGGCTCCGGCTGCACCAGCATCGTCTTCGGCCACGCCGACAACCCGTCGCTCGCTTCCTCGCTACAATGGGAGGCAGATCGACAACACCGACCTGCTCGACTCCATCGATCGGGTCGGCACCAAGCTTGCTAAAACCCTAGCTCTAGTAGATTCGATTCAAAATCAACCTACCGAGCAGGTAACCACTACCCACAACAGATCTACCCAACCAGCTCGGGCCAGTCATCCTGCACAACTCGGTATGGATCTCGTGGTCACGTCTACTCCTGAAGGGCGTTCCGTTCGTCACCGATCAGCCCCCGCAATGGGTCTCCGGCTCTCTGAGTGCTAAGCCTTGATGGAGAATTACCAGGCTCAGCCCTATGGCCTGCGCAACTTCGTCAACATGGTTCGGATCAAGGAATATCAAGAAGGATCGGTCCACATAGTTCAAGAGGGCGGCTCAAGCTCCACGTCCAGCACCGCATCTAATGGCTCCATCCACATTGAGCTTCAGCTTCGCGATGATGAAGAAGTTGATTACGATCTGGATATCCCAGACCGCCCCCTAGGGTTTTCACGATTCCCATCCTTTCCACCAAGGCGAGGAGACTTAATCAATGTCGTCAGTAATGACAAACCCCCAGCAGTTGGCGAAATAGAACAAGAAAGGCTAGCACGCGAAGAACGCAATATTGACCGGTTTAATCGCAGACAAGCCGAAGCCGAGGCAGAAGTGGAGGCACGACACATAAGGCTCCAGCCACATGATCTCAACAATGCCTTTGACAGGGTAGGGGAAAAGCAGGTCTTCAGGACTCCAAGCGCCAACGTAGTTGTTGCTATGGCGACAATGCAACGACTGCCCAATACCCCCGAAATCTAGGCAATTCGTGATGATATGCAAGCCTACCTGACGGCTGCTATGGCCCAGACCACAGAGATTGTGAACCAAGCTCGGGCTCTGACCGCCTTAGTCGAATCAAGCCACAGTCGTCAGTACTCAAGTCGCTCACAGCCACCCAACCAATGTGGCTTGCGCAACAACGACCCGTCAGACAACCGTCAAGGCGGAAACGGTGGTCATGATGGTAACCGGGACGACAACCGCCGCAACTACTAGGACGACAACCGCTGAGACAACTGCGACAATTGCCATGATAACCGCGGTCGCGGGGTCAACCAGGGGGGCAATCGGGATCGCCGTGATGGCAATAACGATCTCCGCCATTACCTCAGAGAACGCGATTTGCGCGATCGCATTAACCAAAGAGCCAACGATCATGCATCCCACGAAAGCTATCGCCGTATGGAATATGATACCACCCACGGCCCTTCGGGTTTGAAGTAGTTTACCCCTCACCTTCACCAAGTCATATGGCCCAAAAACTTCAAGCTCGAAAAACTCTAGAAGTACGACGGCAAGGAAAACCCTGAGTTATGGGTCATGCTCTACGAAACTACATGCAGATCAGCCATGGCTGACGAGCACGTCATGTCTAATTACTTCCCAGTCACCGTCGACCATGCAGGCCACCAATGGCTAGTCAGCTTGCTGGCGAACTACTTTGATTCTTGGCAAGAGCTCAGGCAAGCATTCATCGACAACTTCATTGCTACTTGCGAACAACCAGGAAATAAATATGATCTGCAGCGGATTCAAGATCGCAAAGATGAGCCACTGCGTGAGTATGTCCGACGTTTCTCGGAGATGCGCATCAAGGTCCCGTCAATCTCCGACAATGAGGCAATCGAAGCTTTCATCACTGGTCTCCGCTTCCACGATGCCCTAAGGGACAAGCTCCTCCGCAAAAGACCTAAATCGGTCACAGCGCTCCTAGCCACTGCCAAAAAATATGTTGATGCCGATGATGCTAAAAAGATAATCGTCGAAGAAGCAGCAAGGGTTCCACGCTCCGACCACCCCCCACACCGCGATGACTACCGCGGCAACCGTGGTCGGAACGACAATTTTGATCGCCGCAACCAGCGCAACGATTCCCGCGACCACCACGACCAGCATAATCAGCGGCGTAATCGCCGTGACGATTACAGGGGCAAGCGTGCTCGGGAAGACAACAGCAAAGTCAACATCGTTAAAAAAGGTGGCGGACGTCGCAATTACGAAGAAGTCTACGCCAAAGCATTGAAAGGACCCTGCTAGCTCCATCCCAAGTCAAACCATACCATGGAGGATTGTCATGTTCTCAAATCCATCTATATGCGCCAACAGGCTCCGGATAAATCCGACAAGCCTAACGACGCAGGGGAGCAGCGTGACGAGGACAACGATGATGAAGATGTAGATCCCCGTCACAAGTACATCAAGCCAACCGACCGCGTCCATACCATCATTGGGGGCAGAGTGTCCATCGAGACCAAACAAGAGCGCAAGCTGCTCGCTCGCGCCTGCCTGAACGTGGCCAATGCCGACAACCTCATCGCCGATCCACGGCTCCCTCCTTGGTCTCACCGCGAGATCTCCTTCAGCAGAAAGGACCAATGGGATGCAATACCTGAGCCAGGGCATTTTCCTCTAGTTCTCAATCCCTGTATCAACAAGGTTCAGTTCGATAGAGTGCTAATTGACGGCGGCAGTTCCATCGATATACTGTTCAAGAATAGTTTGCCGGCCCTAAAGATAAATAGTTTGCCGGCCCTAAAGATAACCCAAGCTGATCTCAAGCCATACGAGGCACAGTTCTGGGGTGTTCTCCCTGGACAGAGCTCCACACCTCTCGGGCAGATCACGCTACCTGTGCAATTTGGTACTTCAGACCACTTCCGCACCAACTACGTCAACTTCGTTGTTGCTGACTTCGAAGGCACCTACCATGCTATCCTTGGTCGACCAGCGCTCACCAAGTTCATGGCCATACCACACTACAGGTATTTGGTGCTCAAGATGCCTACTGAGAAGGGGGTTCTAACTCTCAGGGGCAACATATACGTAGCTTACACCTGCGAGGAGGACAGCTTCAAAATAGCAGAGGCTCACGACCTCTCTATTCACATGGCCGAGACCACGCTCGACGACAAGAAGACCCCAGCCGATCACCTGGAGATTCCAGAGCTCGAGGCTCCACGCAAGAACATCAAGTCCAAAGAGCACAAAGCGATCCAGCTGGTTGATGACGATCCCAGCAAAACGGCCCTTATCGGGGCCAACCTGGATCCTAAATAGGAAGACGTGCTTGTCAGGTTCTTGAGAAGCAACGTGAGTGTGTTCGCATGGAAACCCGCTGACATGCCCGGTGTACCTCGAAACTTGATCGAGCACTCCTTCAATGTCGATAGCAAGGCCAAACCCATCAAACAGAAGCTACGACAGTTCGCTCGTGACAAAAAGGAGGCTATTAGGGTAGAAGTTACACGGCTTTTAGCAGCCAGATTTATCAAAGAAGTATATCATCCAGAGTGGTTAGCCAACCCGGTTCTTGTACGCAAAAAGAATAATGAATGGAGAATGTGCGTTGATTATACTGATCTCAACAAACACTGCCATAAAGACCCCTTCGGCTTACCTCGCATAGACGAGGTCGTAGATTCAACCGCCGGTTGCGAGCTGCTTTCCTTTCTCGATTGCTACACTGGTTATCACCAGATCGCTCTCAAAAAGGACGACCAGATCAAGACATCCTTCATCATGCCCTTCGGCGCCTACTGCTACATGACCATGTCGTTCGGGCTCAAGAATGCTGGGGCTACCTACCAACGCGCCATACAGGCCTGCCTCAAAGACGAGATAAAAGATGACCTTATCGAGGCTTATGTTGACGATGTAGTCGTTAAAACCAAGGAAGCATACACCCTTGTTGACAACCTAGAGCGTACCTTTGCAGCTCTTAACACATTCCAATGGAAATTAAACCCAAAGAAGTGCATCTTTGGTGTCCCATCTGGTATACTGCTCGGCAACGTCGTTAGTCACGATGGCATACGCCCTAACCCAGAGAAGGTAAAAGCTATCTTGGACATGAAGCCGCCCAAAAAGGTGAAGGATGTTCAGAAGCTTACCGGATGCATGGCTGCCCTCAGTCATTTTATATCAAGATTAGGCAAAAAAGGACTACCATTTTTCAAGCTACTCAAAGCATCTAAGAAGTTTGAGTGGTTGGAGGAAGCAGACGCTGCCTTTACATAGCTGAAACAATTCCTTACATCACCTTCGGTCCTCACTGCTCCCAGAGAAGACAAAACCCTCCTACTTTACATTGCGGCAATTAATTGAGTGGTCTCCACTGCCATGGTGGTCGAGCGTGACGAGCCCGGCCACGTATACAAGGTACAGCGACCAATCTATTTCATCAGTGAGGTACTCAATGAATCCAAGACCAGGTACCCATAGATTCAGAAGCTGATCTATGCCATACTGATTACATCCTGAAAGTTGAAACACTACTTCGATGGATATCGTGTGGTGGTCATGACCGAGTACCCTCTGGGAGACATCATTCGCAACAAGGATGCGAACGGGCGCATCGTCAAATGGGCAATGGAGTTATGCTCTTTCTCCTTGGAATTTGCAAGCCGTACTACAATCAAGTCTCAGGCACTTGTCGATTTTATCATCGAGTGGATAGACTTAAGCACGCCTACCTCTCAGGGGCCCATGGAGTATTGGAATATGTACTTCGACGGCTCTCTCAACATCAACGGCGCAGGAGCAGGAGTCCTTTTCGTATCACCATCTAAGGAGCAGCTCCGATATGTCCTCAGGATTTACTTCCCGGTGTCTAATTACGCCGCCGAGTACGAAGCATGCCTACATGGTATGTGCATCGCGGCCGAGCTCGATGTCAAATGTCTCTATGTCTATGGAGACTCGGCTCTGGTCATCAACCAACTCAACAAGGACTGGGATATGACCAGCGAAAAGATGGACGCATACTGCAAAGCGATCAGAAAGCTGGAAGGTAAGTTCTATGGCATCGAGTACACACATGTGGTCCGGGACAAAAATCAAGCAGCAGATGCGCTGTCAAAGTTAGGATCGTCCTGAGCCAAAGTCCTACATGGCGTATTTGTTCAAGATCTGCTCACGCCCTCCATCAAAGAAGAAGATCCCGCGGTCAACAAGCTTTTAGAACAGCTATTGGTGGCTACGGTTCCGGCGTCAAACACCACCAAACCACCTCCGACCACTAAGGAGCCTGACTGGAGAGTACCTATCATCAAGTACCTGACAGATGGTAGCAGTTACACCGATCGGACAGAAAATGAACGCCTGATGCGTCGCAGTAAGCAGTATCTGCTCGTCGATGGAAAATTGTGGCGCAAGAACGCGAAGCAAGAAATCTTGATGAAGTGTATAACCCAGGAGGATGGTGAACGTCTCCTAGACAAAATCCACTCCGGCTCCTATGGCAACCACGCGGCCTCGAGAACGTTGGTTGGCAAGGCTTTCCGAGCAGGGTTTTATTGGTCGTCAGCTGTAGCCGATGTAGAGAAGCTAGTCCGCTATTGTGAAGGTTGTCAGTTCTTCGCCAAGAGAATCCACATACCAGCACACAAGATTCAGACTATACCAGCCTCTTGGCCCTTCACATGCTGGGGACTGGATATGATCGGCCCTTTCAAACTGGCCCCTGGGAAATTTACATGCGTCTTTGTGCTGATTGACAAATTCTCCAAGTGGATAGAGTACATGCCCCTGGTCACGGCATCTTCAGAAAAGGCTGTCGCGTTCCTTGACCAGGTCATCCACCGCTTCGGCATACCCAACAGCATCATCACCGATCTGGGTACTCAGTTCACTGGGAACGCTTTTTGGGACTTCTACGATGAAAGGAGCATAGTAGTAAAATACGTCTCGGTGGCGCACCCTAGAGCTAATGGACAGGTCAAGTGGGCAAATGGTATGATCCTGGACGCACTTAAGAAGAGGATGTACAGAGAGAATGACAAAGCTCCTGGAAGATGGCTCAAAGAGTTACCAGCCGTGGTCTGGGGTCTCAGAACCCAGCCCAGTTGTAATACCGACGTATCGCCATACTTTATGGTTTATGGCGCTGAGGCAGTACTTCCAGCAGATATAGCCTTCAGATCAGCATGGGTAGAGAACTTTGACGAAGACAAGGCCAATGAAGTGCGGGAGCTAGAAGTGAATAGTACAGAAGAGAAGTGGCTCGACTCTTGCGTACGTACAGCCAAATACCTTATTGTTTTGCGCAGGTACTACAACAAGAAAGTCAAGGAGCGGTTCTTCATGGTCGGGGACCTGGTCCTGAAGTGGAAGACGAATCAGGCAGGTGTCCACAAACTCGCAACCCCATGGGAAGGACCCTTCATGATCAAGGAGGTTACATGCCCTACATCTTACAGGTTAGCTCACCTAGATGGCACAGACATACCCAATTCCTGGCACATCGACAAGCTTAGGTGTTTCTATGCTTAGCTACTAAGATATGTACCCCTCTTGTACTATTGATTTATTTCAATAAAGCTATTATGATTTCTCCAACCACTCTAATGTGTTATTTCGAAGTCTATTCTTATTCTAACTCTACCAGTTAAAACCGACCACCATTCCTTCTCAGGTTTTTGGAGCAGGCCCTGTCTCCGGTTCCTCCCAACGCATGCATGGGATCCGCTCTCTATGCTACGGTTGATTGGCAGGTGCTCTCTGGTTTGACTTGTGTGTTTCTACATGTGCACAAGCTATGCACCTCACACTCCGACCGCAAGACAAACCAGGGCCATACAAACCTTTCAGGATGACGTGTCGACTAAACTGATATAACTAAACAGAACACCAACACATTCTAACTTAGTTACATCAACACAATATCCAAGCTTAAACACGTTTTCTACAAAACAAACAAGCTTATGTTGATACACAGTTACGTTATTACAAGCTTTCCTGAAAAGGTCCAAGTTTACAATAACCCAACTACATCTTCTTCTACAGCTATAGCCTACACTATTGGCTGGTCGGGGCACGCGGCACCTGCTGCTCGCTGGGCATGGCATCGTGCAAGGGTCTCGAGGACTCTGGCATTGATCGAGCTGAAGAAGATGGCCCCACCGATGCCTAGCTGGTGGAGACCACAGGCTTCGCCGGTTGGCTTGAAAATGACTGCGCTCCCAGCTAACTTGTTGACGGCGTTCCTTGTACGGGTGGTGTCGCACCTCCACATAGGTTAATATCACCAATTATTTTCATCGACAAGTCTAGCTAGGTCACCCGTAGCTCCTCGGCCTTGTCTGGATTTACCTCCTTCGAGTATCCAGCCTCTAGGCGCTTGAGATCGATCAGGGGGTAGTGAGCACGTACCATGCTTAGCACATGTGCGCTTGCGTACTCTCCTGCCTCCTTCAGGAACTCCTGGAACCATCCCCATGCCTTTTGGCACCTCTCGATCAATCCCAGCTGCAGTGTCCTTGGCACATCTTCTGCTAGAGCCGGATCGATGAGGTTAAGGACCGGCAAAATGCCCTTTGCCACCTCCTGGCACTGGCTTTTCCAGGTGTCACGGTCCTTGGTGATCTCTTGGCATTGCGCCTTCCAGTTGTCACTATCCTTCATCATGGCCTCCAGATGCTTCTTTGCATTGATTTTTATAATTGCAAACCGTATACGCCATTAAGACGTTAGACCACGCCAAACTACGATACGCAACAAAAATGAGCACAGGCGGTTGGACAACTTACCTTTCAGCTTCTCAGTTATCTTGGTCGTGTGGTCCCGGAGCTTCGACTGGTCTTGCGCCAGTTTTCTGTTGTCCTCGGATAGGCGATCGCACTTCCCGACCACACGACTGTTCTCCTCTCGGAGACGGATCACTTCAGCTTCTAAGCCTGCACTACAGCTATTACTACCAACAATGCAACAGCACTTATCAGTATTCGGTATGATAAAATGGCTACTTACTTATTCTTTCCCGCTCTTTATTACTGAGCTGGATGACCAGGTTCTGGTTCTGGGAATCTTGCACCGTCTTTTCACGATCGGTGGCTTCAAGTCGCTGGCGCAAGCAATCCACCTCCACCGTCAGCTCCTTGTTGTTTGCAACAATCCCCTCGATCTGGTCGAAGCATTTTTTGCGGTACCTTGCGGTCTTCATTAAGTCCTGTGTGCAGATAGCTAAGTAAGACAACTACGACTATACTGCAAGACCAGGGGGTGAAGCTAAGCTTACCTGCACTTCCATAACAAGTCACTTCACCGCTCGTTCAACTTTCTTGGTTTCTTTGACCTCTGGGACTTCCTCATGGATAACCCATTGGTCGTTTCGCCAACGCGACACATAAACATGTTGTCGTTTGTCTTGCGGATGGCCCAGGACCTCCTCCACCTCGTCCTCTTTGGGCTCTTCGATGAGTTCTGGTGCTGGATCGGCGTTAGCAGTATCTATGATCACCACAGCCTTCCCATGAGCTATAGCATCGGTAAAGGTGGTCTGTGCTCTCACCTCCGGCCGCTGCTCCTCGGTCTGCTCCGTTACCATCAACGCTGAGGTGTTGCCCTCAGCAGGATTAGACCTTGACCATCCGCTCGGGGACTGTTGTCTAACCGCTCGCTTGCTGATGCTCTGACGGATCTTCTACTATGGCTTCCTCGGTGCCTAGCTCCTGGGTAGTCTGCTCTATACTTATTCGTGGTGCCACGCCACTTCCGGCTAGCTGGTCTGGACTTTCTGTGGATGCCGAGCTAGTACATCCGAGATAAGTTCAGAAGGCAATCATGTTAAATGCAAATTGCTAACTTACATCAAGGTTACAAATACTTACATGTTGGAAGCACAGAATGATGTGGAGAAGGCGCGTCTCTTCGGTTGTACTTGCTCCACGTGCTGTGCGGATGACTCCTAGTCTCCCTCTACATCCAGCACTATCGCTGGGCCTTGGTGCTTGACCCCTCCGCCACTTGTCCCTTGCGTTGCAGTGGTCGGTGGCGTGCTCAGTTGAGTTGTCACTACCGCCGCCGGTCATGTTCCTTGCCTAGGTACTCTCGGGGTTGACCCGGCTGCATCCTTCACCGCCGTCGGCAATGAGGGTCCCACAGGCGCGGATAACCCACCTAGCTCCATCGACTCTAGTTGTTTCCTTCTTTTTCGAGGGACAAGTCGAAAGGTGTCCGCATCCTCTCCCTCCTCTGCGTCATCGTCCGACTAGGCAAAAAATGCCTCCCAACACTTGCTGGCCGGGTTCTCCTTCGGGCTCCCCTCGGGCTCATTGATATTTAGCACTCCACTGGTGAGCAGGGTGGTTACCGATCTTTTCTTCGACTGTTTAGGGGCAGCCGACCGCTTACCAGCAGTTTTGGCCGCTGCCTCCTCTCCCGCTCCGAGCACCGCCCAGTCGACGTCATCGTCCTCGATCTCGACACTGGTCTGGGTGGTGGGTTTAGCTCCTTGTGGCCACTCTACTCCAAGGGGTGGCGACACAAACACTATCGCTCTATCCCGACCATTAACCTGGGTAACAAAAGGGGGTGAACACAGTAAGTTTCTACTTATCCTACCACAATATAAGACTACGGGTACAAGGCAAGACGAGTTACCTTTGGGGGAGGTCGGGCAAGCTTGAAAGTGTGCTCGATGTCGCTCAATCTGGCATAATTTGGGTCGGCTAAGTTAAATAACTCGCCAATCTTGGCTTTGACTTTGATTTTGTCAAGCGCCTCCTGCCTTGTCCTCGTCGGGTCCGCGCTCCCTTGATACTCATAGCCAGGATGTATCGTCCTCTGGCAGGGCTAGATCCATCAGCTGATGAAGCTCCCGACCATGCTTGAACCATCTAGTTTTTTCCATGGGATCATTCCAAATATTTTTGGAATCTGTTCTAGGTGCTCGGGTTTCTCTGTCCAGCTTGTCCTCTTCTCCGAAATATAGCCCATGTCTTATAGCGTTATCATGTTCGGCTCTTTGCGGATGTAGAACCATTTCTTGTACCAGTCATCGAGTGACGTGTTCCATGGGCAGTGCAGATACTGGGCTTTCATGCCGTCATGGAGGTTGAGGTACACACACCCGTCTATCTTCAAACCACCGCTTCCTTTCTTCCGCAGACAGAAAAGATGGCGGAAAAAATTGAAATGAGGCTGGACGCCGCCATATGCTTCACAGAGATGTATAAAAGTGGCGACAAGGAGGATCGAGTTGGGATGCAGATTGCAAATCCCAATCTCGTAGTAAAGACAGAGCCCCTGAAGAAACGGATGTATTGGAACCCCAAATCCCCGTTTAAAGAAATCCTCGAACACCACGATCTCACCTGGTTGTGGATCGGGGTACCCCTCACCCTCCGGCGCACGCCATCCTGCGAGCTCCTTGTTGTGGAGTACTCCCATGGTGACGAGGTCTTCAATGGTTTGCTCGTTGCTTTTCGATTTCCACCATTCCTTCACCACGACCCCTGCTTTCTTCTATGCATCACTTTTCGCCATGACTCTGGCCGTGCTGGTGAACGAGGAAATGGCAGCGGATTGATTGGTGGCGATTTCGGATATATTAGGGTTGGCGAGAGGAAGAAGAAAGCTGCGGTTGCGAATGGCAATGGGGCTCAGTAAATAGTAACTTACCTATCCTATACTGTATTTAACCCAAGAGTTATGCTGTTTTGTCTGCCCGGGATTCTTGGGAGACGTGCGCACGCGCCACAGACGGTTGTTTTCACAGCCTCGAGATCTACGCCAATATATGCGCCTCTTTCGTTGCCAGTGTGGGAGGGCCCATGCTGACGCACCTACTGACAGGTGCCACGCAACTGTTTGCTTGGCAAGATAAAAAGGCAGTATGACGTGTTATACCCATCTACTTTTTTGACCAGACGTGTCAGATTGGACTTGACAGAACAAGTAAATAAATAAATACATAAAATAATAGTACAAGTAACATATGGTTTTTTGCCACACTTTTTGTGCTTGGGGTTTGTCCAGACCACCATCGTGCTCGGGGACTATTGCGACTATCCTTGTGCTCGGGGACTGTCGCGACTATTCTTATGCTCGGGGACTGTCCAGACCACCATCGTGCTCGGGGACTGTCCAGACCACCATCGTGCTTGGGAACTGCCAGACCACCATCGTGCTCGGGAACTGTCCAGACCACCATCGTGCTCAGGAACTGTCCAAACCACTCTCGTGCTCGGGGATTGCCTCGACCACTCTCCGACCAGTGCTCGGAGACCACTCTCCTCGGCTACATGTGATTTGTACTCACATATAGTTGAGAGGCATTTATTTTTTCTCACTTAGACCTTGCTACAAGGCTAATATCTCGCCTTCCAGCAAGCTCGGGGACTACATCGGTACGATGCACCTGCCGGTGCATCTCGTATCGCTTGTACGACGATTAGATTTTCAACTTAATTAGGAATTCTTTTTAGACCCTAGCACCATGTGCCTGCATCACCTACTACCAGGCTCGGGGACTAAGTGGGCACACTTCACCTTGCTAGGAATGTGCCTATTTTATCGACCCCTACGCTCTAACTGTTGGCCATAACTGCTACTGTACAAGGGTCACTTACATTTCTTTTCATAAATACAAGTGGGCACACTTTATCAGGAAAGAAATCTTTTTCTTTTTTCTTTAGAGCACCATGCATTCTTCGGACAACCAGAATATTTGGCTATAATCGTGGTCTACTGCTCTCTGTTCTGACTAGAATACTGGCATATTCGCTTGGTCAATGTTTCAACCAGTTGGAGATGACATGAAGACGGATTGCATTAGCCGAAGGAGATCGAACGGCGTGTCACAACATAATACATGGAGCTCGGGGACTAGCTGTGGGGGTATTAACCCCTATACCCTTACGGCTAGGATAGGGTCGGCCTGGACCAGGGGGTCTGGCCCACTAGAAGACGATGCGCGGCTCGGCCAATCTGCTTGGAGTCCCGCGCAAGGAATCAAGGCAGACTTGGAGGTCAAGCAAGATCCTGATCGGTTAGAATAGGAATCCTTATCCGGCCACCTATGGCAATTGTAATTGGTTAGGATTAGTTTCCAGATCTGTTACCCTGCTCCCCGGACTATACAAGGCGGGCAGGGGACCCCTCTCAAAATCATCTCTCATTGACATACAACATTACAATCAGACATAGGACGTAGGTCTTACGCCTTCATGGTGGCCGAACCTGGATGAAACCTCATGTCTGTCTTGCGTCACCATCTTGTTTATAGCTTGCGCATCTATCTGCCAATAATCTACTACCTTGGGCATACCCCTAGGTAGACTGCCGACCATATTTCATCGACACAGGGTGAGGCTTCCAAAAAGCTCTACGAAAACACACATCTGAACGTGGTGGATTACAAAGGACTGGTCAGAGCTGTCACCTTTAGGGCTACCACAACTATCCGTGGGATTGGGCGCAAACTCAGGTAAACACTAGCCTAGACACCACGTCTATGCTAACTATTACTACTGTAGTCTAGTACCTAGACTAGAGCACTCGGTCGAGCGGAGTTCCTGTAAGTAAAGTAAAGTAAGACTTGAACTTAGTCTAATAGAAAGCTTGAAAATACTAAAAGAAGAACTTGGATATTACTCAAGATCGAGTCGGCTCTGTAGAGGTACAAAGTCAAGGAGGATCCGACAGACCCAGCTCCTCCTTAGCTCTCTTCTTCTCCTCTCTTCCTAATTTCTCTATTACAACTAGACAGGAGCACCTAGAGGGACACTGCTACAAATGTGGATGAAGATTGAAGCTCAAGGTAGAGTGTGTGTAGTGTGGAGGCCTCCCCCATCTATTTATAGCAGTTTGTTGGTCGGTTTGAAGGAACATTCTTAGGGGATCCGCATGCAACCGACGTTGGGAGATCACCAGGAGACGACACCTAGAAGCTAGAGGTGGTCAGTGCAACTAGGGGTGCGATCGGCCCCTGATGGAGCCTCCCCGTGACTGCCTTCTACATGGCAGTTTCTTGTTGGTCCTGGGCCACATCTTCATGCGCTTCATCCCAGATTTGCCAAGTAAGTGGGCCTTTCTTCTATTTGTTGTTTGAATCTGCTTTACGCTTTCTCCGGTTGCGCACTTTGATCATATTTTCCTTGTTTTTCATCTATTTCTCCCTACACATGATAAATCATCAAAACTTATGGAATCTGTTAGTTTATAAACGCTATCACTAAGTTTGGTGTTCTTTTTAGTGGATTTTTGGTGGTTAAAAGTAGGAGTTAATGTGGGGGGTACGACCCCGGATACCCACGGTAGACTACATGGGCTACGCTCCTAGGGGTGGTCCAGCCCACAAGACAAAGACCTACGGTGCATGGCACTGCTCGGCATGTACCACAAGACATCAAGGGAGATATCCTGAAGATGCTACGAGATCTATTAGGATATGTTCGATCCCATGATTCCTGTAATCTGTTATTACTTACTGGTTATCTCCTAGATCTAACTGACTTGTAACCCTACCCCCAGCTATATAAGGCGGGTAGGGGACACCCTCAAAACACATGCAATATTATACAATAGCCAATACAAACCAACAGACCACAGGAGTAGGGTATTACGTTGTGCTGATGGCCTGAACCTTTCTAACTCTTGTGTCTCTGTTGCCTTCTTATCCTCGATTACGCGCACCTCTGCCGATCAATCTACCTTCATGGGATACCCCCTAGATGACTGCCGATGATATTATGTCGATAGTTAAAGACCGCCAACAACGCCGGTGCTAGGCTCCAGGCTGGCAGTGCCGGTGGCAGAGAGGCCACCAAGGCTGCAGGGTTGTTTCTTATTGGTCCTGGGCCACGTCTTCATGCACTTCAGCCTAGATTTGCCAGGTAAGTGGGCCTTTCTTCTATTTGTTGTTTGAATCTGCTTTACGCTTTCTCCGGTTGCGCACTTTGATCATATTTTCCTTGTTGTCATCTATTTCTCCCTACACATGATAAATCATCAAAACTTGTGGAATCTGTTAGTTTATAAACCCTATCACTAAGTTTGGTGTTCTTTTTAGTGGATTTTTGGTGATTAAAAGTAGGAGTTAAAGACCGCCAACAATGCCGGTGCTGGACTCCAAGTACAGGTGGCAGTGGCTCGAGTTTCTGGCAAGCATAGGATGCAGCGGTGGTGATGGACTCCTAGCGGGCGGAGGTAGAGGGGCGGCTCATTGGCTTGTCCTCTGTAGTTCAAGTAGAGGGATGGTCGGGGGTTGCTCGATCTCTAGGCCCTGCCCAGGTGATCTCACGGCAAGCGTGAAGCCAAGAAGGGGAGTAGGGGTGGCGGCTACCTGAGAGCATGCGTGCGGATGTGGGTATTGGGGAATGGAAAGAGACATTTGCTTCTATATATGTAGGGTTTGTTTACTTGGGCTTGGGCTTGACAATTGCTGATGGGCTTCTTTTATAATCTCGGTTATTTTGGTTAATAGAGGTAGAGAACTAAATTAACCAGACTAATTTCGGTTCCTAGGAAATAGGAACCGAACTAATAACCGAATTCTTCGGTTCCGGTTACTTCGGTTTGGTTTTTGGTTTTCGGTTAAATTTGCCCAGGCCTAAGTGGATCCACGGTGAGTGTAGGTGCGGGGACCACGTGGGCCCTCTCCTTAGCGGTGGTGGACCTGCGGTGGGCTCACGGGGCTACACCGGCGTTGGCGACGGCGATGAGGGTCACGCGGAAGATGGTGTGCTCGACTACAGGCTCCTAAACCGGCTCGCCAACTAGCTTTTAATTTGGCTGCCTCTAGAAATCTGGATTTATGCAGACGTTACATCGGTGGTGGATCATTTGCCCACCTCCGAAAACTAGTTATGCCCACCTGCAATAATCTTTAATGCAGTAGTGACACCAACCATGTTTGTGATGTGGCCATCTATAGTGTACCAGAAGGAACGAGGCCCGCAAAGGTTCAGCTAGAAGCTCAAGTCGAAGACCCACTTGCACGTGATCCCAGGGGCTATCCATGGAGTTACCTGACCAGGAGCTTGCCATTTTGACCTTGAGAGGGGCTCTGTAATAGAACCATCTAATTTATAAGAGCACAAGTACAATAGCATTCACCGAAGCGATCAAACGATCATACTTGAGCCCATATAAACCCGGTAGTCCGATGAAAATTTCGAAGGATCTCAAACCAACCAACATACAAGCCAAGATCGTACATGATTTAACATAACAAGTCACATGTTACATCATAGTTCATAAATGGTTCACAAGTATCTCACATACATCGGAGTTCACATAGTTATTACAAACCAAGTTCAAATAGCGGAAGCAAAGTAGTTTGACATCAACATCACACTTAGTTCAAATACATGCTAATACCATGGTCATTTCCAGCAAAAGCATAACAGAGAGGATAACTTAGGAATACCATGCCCCATGGTTTAGTCCTCATCTATGGTAGGATGAAGGCAGTTCTTACAGTACCCATGATACATCATATCATCTGCAACAAGAGGAAATAAACCCTGAGTACAAAAATGTAAGCAACTAGACTTACCCGTCGTAAACCAAAAATAATATGGCACCAAGGAGTATGCAAGGCTTTATTGGTGGAGTTAGCTTGACAACATTTTGCATAAAATCTTAAGTAACATAACTTGGAGATTTAATATCTTTAGCATCAAATTGAATACCTATTAAATTAAGCATCTCTAGATTAGCACCTATACTAGAGCAATCACTTGATTAAGCTAACAAGCATTAGTAACCATATCCGGTGTAGTAATTTGAGTATCATCATAACCATCAAGTTCCATCATTTAATGCTACGTTGCCACTGCTCACTCAAGTTCTCAATATCGAGGAGAGACAGTGACTCGAATCGATTCCAACCAGCTGGGGAGTTATTCCTAACACAAACCCATACTTCCCCCATCGGGGTTGCATCGGGTCACCTTTGGTACCACTTAGGTACAGTCGCGGGTCCGATCAGCGCCGCACCCTCAGGGATACTACTAGTCTGGCAGACAGTTCCGGCCTGGCCTGCACTTGGACTCATGCCACTGGCTCCCCACACATCCTTACTTCCTCTAGTGTGCACACTTTTACTTACCGGGTCCTGGCCTGAGTTGAACTACTCGGCTTCGCTGTCAAAATGGCTTATCCGACAACTAAGTGCTAGGCATGCGTTCAACATGACATGAGGACGTACAACAAATCGGTCCTTAACCAGCACAGACAGGGATAAATAGGCACCAAGACCTCCATGCCTTGTTGCTTCTCTATCACAATCCTGATCGGTCTCCTTTTATTCATCAACACATGGTTATTTCCACGACAGCAATTATAGCCAACCGTGACTAGATATCTATCTATATCTAGCAGGTGACAGGAAATCACCCGTCTTCTACCAAACTAAGCATGGCTAAGTATATATAGGATCCTGGACCTACATAGGATTCAAGATAGATTTGTCTGGACAAGGAAAATATATGCAGCAAGTGATTCCAATCAACCCCTAGTACTTAATGCATCAACATAAAAAAAAGACTCAAGTTGATATTTAGAAAACATTAGAGGCTTAGAATGCTCTGGGGCTTGCCTTTCAGAAACAAGGAAGGTTTGTGATCAGGACACTCAGGAAGATCTTCCACATTGACTCCTCCTTCCACCTGAACCTCCTGCTTCTGTGCTGCCTGCTGCTCCTCCTGACGCTCGGGTTTGAACTCGAGTAGCGTCACTCCTTCCAGGGAACCTATTGCATGCATATGCACAAATGAGTATCATGAATGCATAAGAGATGAAATGACATGATGAAGTGTATACGCATGAGCATGGTTATCCGTAAGATGTATGATAAGTTTAACATTTGTTGACCAAGTAGATGTATAACTTTCTTCCAGTTGATCTTTACTGAGTAGGTGCATATCTCTTCTATAGTACAAGAAACATACACTCACCAAGTTCTAGTAACCTAAGGTAAAGTTGTTCATCATCAGTAAGAGGCTTAGAACCTGCAGCTAACAACTAATCTCAATTAGCCTAAGCATCTACACAAGCATCACATAAGACAAACAATCACAATTTGACTTAGTCATTTTCTGGATTGTAAACAGCAGCTACTTATTTTGGCCATATCTAGAGTTCTACTCAACCAAATACTATGATCTTGGACTTTCTGGCAAGCTTATAAAACTGCCTACAACTTCCATTTAATCATCACAAGATGATTCAGCCTTCATCCTAGTCAAACAATTCCATCTTTCAACTCTATCCATAGAGCAAGCAGATCTGACAGCAAATTTTAAACAGCTATAACTCTCAAACCATTTTCCCTATTACCATGAAAATTTAGCACAAGGTAGATGAGTAAGTAATCTACAACATTGTTATTGACAAGTTTCCTAGAAAAGGACATTACCATCATGAATTTGTCACCACAATAGAAACTACCCATGCAGCCACTTAATTGAATCATAGTGCAATAAATATCTAACTGCATATAACCAATCAATTCTGGCCACACTCAATGGTACCAATAGTTCACTCACATTACAAGCATGCTAGGAAACTTAATGGCTAAGTCCAAATAATTTCCCTATATAATAAGGTGATTTAAAAGATAAATATTTCTAGTGCTCAATAATTCCTAAAAAAATTACAGTAGACTGCCCACTGTACAAATTTGATGCCAATTGCATAAGTATATCATCCTATACAAAAACGACAAGGTACATAGGCTTATTTGAGTGAAAATGGTTTGACCTAGTGAAAAGTGTCAAACAACAGATTTCATATTTTTCTTAACCTCATCTTAGCATAAGAACACTGTACAAAAATTTCCATGACCATACATTACCTATTTTTATTCTAATGAATTTCACCAGAAATCACCATTTATTTAGGGTTAAATAGAAAGGCCCTATTCAAAATAGATTTACTATAGGTTTATCATTTTTCCTAGCTAGAGCATGTTAATACAAACTCAACAAAATTGGAAGCATATTTGTATCACTTTCCTAGCTAAAGATATACATTTTACAAGATTTAAACTAAGTGAAAAGCACTTTATTTGCCCAATTTAATTATCCTAGAAATCTATCCCAAACAATAGTTTTATATTTTTATCAAATAGTACACTTCATAATGAATCCAACAAAATTTGGTTCACCCAAATTGGACACTCCTAACTCAAGATATGATTTTTTGAAGTTTGCATTCAAATCTGTGAAAATAAATCAAGAAAATCATTTCAACTCTCACTAACAGCTAGGCCCCGTGGTCAACGGGTCCCATGCGTCAGCAACACAGGAGTAGGGATGGCGTTTGATCAGCGAGAACTCACCGATGGTGAGGTCTCCAGCGAAACCACCACCACCATCGTGCTCCCCTCGTCAACCCGCGTCTAATGGTGTAGGTGGTTGAGCCGATTACGACGGTTACACACGGCGGCGGCGAGCATGGCAGCGCAGCAGAGGTGCATGGTGGCGCCATTACCATTCTTGGTAATGTCGAGCTCTCCTAAGCTTGGTTAAGGCTTTAGTGTGACCTACTTGACGACCTAGGGCTAGGGTTAGTATTCGGCAAAGCGCCGGTGAGCTCGGCCGCGTGCATGGTGGCACGGCGATGAAGGCACGGCGGTGCAGTGCATGCTGTTTTGGCGAGCCGACGGTTAGTGATGAGTCTCCATCTTTGGGGTAGGCACCAGGGTTGACGGTGGCTCAGAAATGAACATAGGAGGGGGAAGACAGGGTCTGGTTGGTGCCGGCCGTGGTGAGCTCGAGCTCATGGCCGTGGCGGGAGCGCTCGGTGCGGTGGCGTGTTCCCACGCGGTGGCGGCGGTAGCGGTTAAATAAACGATGACTTGAGCATTGTAAGGGACCATGACGCCTAAGAGGGGGTGAATTAGGCAACTTAAAACTCTAACTCTAAACTATGGCCTCTTTTTCTACCCTTGGCAAAAACCTATGCAAAAGATAAACTATCTAAATGTGTGACTACGGTTTTACTAGTGTGTTGCTATCTCTACCACAAAAAGGAGTTATGCAACCTATGTTCCAAACCTATCAACTAGCCTATCACTAAGCTAGGAAAGTAAAGCACAAACCAAGATTGCAATGTAAATGCGGAAGCTAAAGAGTAAGGTAGAGATATGCAAACTCCCGTCAATGTCTCCGGTATTTTTACCGAGGTATCGAGAAGCGTGCAAGCTTTCCCCTAGTCCTCATTGGAGCCCCTCACAAGGGTCAAGCTCCTAGTTGGGTAACTCCATGGATAGCCTTGGGCCTTCCCCATGCGCAAGCGGGTCTCCAGTCTACCTTTCGGTAAGCCTCTCCCAGACCGCTCCTCGCCATCTTCACTACTAAGCTTCCGTCCGAACCGCTGTGGAACTTGTTCCCTTCGATACATGGTGGCAGCCACACCACAAATGTGGTTGGTGTGATATCGCAAGACTATAAGCCCCTCTGATGTACAACAATGGTGCGTGCAAGCACCGAGTGGTAAGAGGTGTGCAAACCTCACTAAACACTAGGCCTAAACCTAGAGCAAACGCATAAGCAGTGGTATAACTAACCTAAGCACTTCGCAAAGCACCTACGCTAATCACCGAATGTATCACTAAGCACTATGCAAGTGGACATCACTAAAATGGTGTATCAACACCCTTGGTATGTTTCCTCAGCTCTCCACCTTTTTCTTGGCTGGTTGGAGGCATATTTATAGCCCCAACTGAGAGAACTAGCCGTTGGAATCAAAACCAACATTTTTGCTAGTGATCGGACGCAGTTGTCGTCCTGACCAGACATGTCCGGTCTTGCCAACCGTTGGAGCACACATGTTGATCGGACTCTAGGCTGAGTTCGCTCTCACTCGATCGGACGCATCCAGTCATGCTGGTGCCGCTCTAGAACCTTTCTGGACATGATTGGACGCTACTTCTTGGTGCATCCGGTCATCCTACCATTGCATATGGTCATGTTGTGTTTACACCAAAATTTGGAAGAGTCGCAGGGACTTAAAAGCTCCAAAGATCATGTCATCAAGGAATCAATCATGTGCAGGTCGGTATCACCTGGTTCGAATGCAGAACTAGAATTGGCTTTCTTCAGATAGCGCCAGCAGATAACGACAAAGGCTACAATCGGTGCCGAGACAAGACATGTTGGACTCTACAAAAAGGGAAAGATTAGAGTCTAAGTTATCTTAAATTAGGAATGTTTTCTCTAGGGTCAAAGATTGTGATGAGTCATGCTTAGATAGGAGTCATGCGCAGGTCTTGGGTATAAATATCAAAGCCCGGCTATTGTAAAAGACACACAATCAATCAAATACAAGTTACTTTTTCGGCTCCGACCACCCCTTAGGAGTAGGAATAGAGTAGATCTCGGTGAGTTCTTCAGTAAGTATGGCTGCATCGATCCGATCGACCTCCACTACTTGTCTGTAAGTAATGTCATGGATTATACCTCTATTCGTATGGCTGCATTGATTCGGTCGACCTCCACTGCGACTCTGGTTTAAGTTAGTTATCGATTCTTGTCTAGTTCAAGTAAGGCTGCATCGATCCGGTCGGCCTCCACTACTTGAACTAGATTAAGGTCAAGTTATCATCTCTATCTAAGGGTGCGTTCCTTCAGATAGATTCATTAAGTTACCGATATTGCTTATTGCTTCCATTGTTTATTTAATTACAGCAATATCACTTCGCCCAATTGGGATTGATCTAGATCAACCTTATATCCTTTTTTAACCCATCATTTGTTAATCTAAACTGATTTAATCTACACTTTAAACGATGAGTTATGTTTTATCGACTATTTTATATGAATCTTGATCGTGCATGGCGTGCGATTAAGGCGTGTCTGATCTTGAGTAGATCTATTGGCTAGCGAAAACCATTTCATGGCCTGTTATCATGGCCTGTGTGATTCTGCCTCACACCCCACTGTTAGCACCATGGAGTGGGGATCGTTACTTGGTAGATCTATTCCTGAGAGGGCATGACCTTAACTGTGCGCTATGCCTGATTCAGCTGTTTTAGCTGATATCGAGCGCTTTCACGAACAGTTCACATCACGAGATCATTGAAGTAGGGATAGGTTGAAAGATGTGTTAGCCCCATGATCTTATTATTGTATTACGGCCTGCATGATTTTACCTCATGCCCCACTAGTATTAGTAATAAGTTAGGGTCATCGAGTCTATTGTTGTTACTATGGCCTGCATCATTCTGCCTCATGCCCCACTGGTCATAGCGATAGATGAGATCTAATACGTTCATTAGATTTATCTTTATTAAATGGTTGAATGATGATGAGTTGTTTCTTTTATATGAAAAGTGGTTCGGTTACTTGTAGTCATTGGCTTAGCATAAACTAATTATCGTTGACATCTTATTGCCATTGACCAATGTTTGTCTAAATAATGATATTCATCCTAAACGATAACCGATTCTTCTTATACAACCCCATGAGCTTTGACTGATTTATTCTTATGAATATGCTGGAATCGACTATTTAGTCGATCTCCTTTCATATCAGCTCTCAGAGCCGCACATTCTGGACTGTCTAACAACACCAGCATATTCTGCCCTAAATTACTGATAAACTTTCTCTCCTTGTCAATTATAGGGTCCAATTGACTAGCACATCTCGGGGAGGAGTGCGCAGGATCGACCACCCCTGCGCTGAAGCTAGGCGGATCTCTAGCTCCATCGAGCGGACCCTTCTGGCTTGCTCATGTGTCCTCGGCACGGGACGAAATTTCATGTCGACACACGTTTCTGGCATGCTCGATGGGACCCCACAATCGTCATGACAGTTCACAACAACAATAACATCCTTATGGTATATTATGAAGATCTACCTAATGGAGATAAAGGTGTCATTAGCAAAGCTATAGAATAATTTCAGAACAAATGTTTGTTGTCCTACACCAAAACACGTGACAACACAATTGTTCAGAAATATCCACTACCAAGAGTTCTATTGCACAGGCAGACAGATACAGTTGAAGCAGAAGACAGGCGTTTCTTTACGGAAGTTGTAGACAAATTTATTCGTGATGCCATATCAAGCCATAATGAAGCTTTCTTGGACACATTCCACAACGCCATGAAAGAAGCGATTCATGGGTTTCCAGTTGGTCAAGTTGGGCCAGCTTATTACAACATTCCAGATCTGTCGACCCAAGGGACTAATCAAGTCGGTACCAGCCATCAAGAAGCAGCACCAGCTGATAATGCTGATGTCTAGGCAGTTCAGGGTTCATCTGAACAAGCTCAAGGAACTACTACGAATGAGATACAGTATAATCCTAGCTCGTCAATACAGCATGTGCAACAGTCGACGGGACAAGGTCAGAACCAGGTGATCAATTTTGGCACATCAGGCCACATACCGTCATCAGCTCAAAAAATAGCACCATCGATTCAAATGATCCATAGAGATATATATCCTCATGTCTACAATCAGAGACTTCAAGCAGCAAGCCAGCAAAGGACCCAGTAGATAGAGATTCCATAAGGGTATCACTATGGCACAGATTATAACACCCTTCACATGATTCCAAATCCAGGGTATCAAGGCACACGGGATTTCAATCCACAGATGGGTCAGCAGGTGCAGAGAAATCCAAATCCGTAAGCTGATGAGTTGTTGCTAAAGGTGGCCGAGATGATGAAGAATCGGTCTGAAGCCAAAAGGGCTGACCTTCTCGTACCAACGCCCATATCCAGAATGGTATGATTTGGTCGCTCTTCCCACAAATTATAGGATCCTAGAGTTTGCTAAGTTCACTGGCCAAGATAGTATAAGCATGATAGAACATGTCAGTCGGTATCATACGCAATTGGGTGAGGCATCAGTTGAGGATGCTCATCGAGTTCATTTCTTCTCTTTGTCCATGTCAGGGCCAGCCTTCACTTGGTTTTCATCATTGTCGGTCAACTCCATTACCAACCGGGCTGATCTCGAGAAGAAATTTCATACATATTTTTATACTGGGACTGGAGAAAAGAAAATTACCGATCTAACAACTATAAGGTAGAAGACTAATGAATCGGGCATTGCATTTCTTTAGAGGTTCTGAGAAACTAGGAACTTATGCTTCTCCTTAAACTTGGCTGATGATCAACTGGCTGCTTTAGCCGTTCAAGGAATGCTGCCAATGTGGAAAGAAAGCTACTGGGACAAGAATTTGACAACTTGGGTCAATTGGCTCAACAAGTGGTAGCGCTCAATAGCCAATTCCAGAGCATGCGCAGAGATACCTGATTTTAGAAGAGTACCACAGTGGCCGAAGCTTACAATCCATACTCAGTCGATGACGGCTATGAAGATGACGAGGAAGAGGTTGCTGCGGCTGAATGGAATTGGGGCAAGAAGACAGTAATGGTGCCAAATCCTTAGGGAAGAGGAATCGAGGAGAGCTATGACTTTGATGTCACAAAATCAGACTAGCTCTTTGATTTCTTGCTTGAGAAGGGGCAGATCAAGTTGCCCGATAATCATGTTATGTTGCCCCTGATCAATTGAAGAATAAGAAGTTCTGCAAGTTCCATAATGCTACTTCTCATTCCACTAATGAATGTAGAACCTTTCGACAGCATATATAGAGGGCTATTTAGCAAGGGAGGCTCAAATTTGATATGCCTCAAAAAATGAAAGTTGATAATGATCCTTTCCCAGGAGATCAAAACATGGTTGATGCTAGGCTGATCAAAGGAAAGACTAAGGTCCTAACATCAACCAAATCAAGAGAAGCTGGAACAGTCGATCCCAAGATGCAAATATTGGCCGACGAATACAGGGAAATTAAAAGACATCGCGATAAGCAAAAGAGTCGATATGAGCAGGGAGAAACATCAAAAGATGGGGCGACAAAGCCACGAGTTACATCTCGGATCCTGTTGAATAAGTGGCAGCGGTAGAAGGAAAAGGATTATCAGTGTTGGTTAAAGGATCAAGAATACCAGCGTCAACTGGAAAAAGAGAGGTATGAAAGGAAACAAGTCGAATCACATTGGAATTGTCCTTTCTTCAGACATTGCTGGAATGAAGGTTTGAAGTTGCCTACCAGACATGACTGTCCAGAATGTAGCAATCACTATTGGGAGTTTAGGCAATCTCAAACCAACCGGCGGTCTATCCATGCTCAAGATGCATATCATCATAATAACATGGATCGGCGCTTAAAAAATAAAAGTGTTCATGATCGGCTTGGAAAACGAGTTGTTGACCAAGACTGGGCTGGTTACGAAGAAGAAGGCAATAAGAGAAAATATGTTTGGCAGGAAGGCCAATGGTGTCCAGGAGGTTTGACAAGAAGCCATAAAAGAAGGGTGCAACGCCTAAGGAATAAAGAGTTGGAATAGGCTTAGGCATCCGGTAAACCTCAAGTATGGCATACTAAGCAAACAGCCGATAGAAAGCAACCATCGGCTAATATCCAAATGGCTTTTCTGTTGCCATAAGAATTCAGAGCTCCGGCAGATCAAGAAGTTTATTCAGATTTCAATGAATCGGAGTATAAGGAGATAGTTGCCAAGTTGACAGTTGTACAGCAAGCAATATTTGATAAACCAGTTAAGCATCGGCACTTAAAAGCTTTATATGTGAAAGGTTTGGTTGATGGGAAGCCGATGAACAAGATGTTGGTGAACGGAGGTGCTTCTGTCAATCTCATGCCTTACACCACTTTTTGTAAACTTGGCACAGGACCAGGAGATCTGATGGAGACTAACATGATGCTTAAGGATTTTGGAAGTAATGCATCTAAGACCCAGGGGGCAATAAACATCGAACTAACAATAGGGAGTAAGACTCTGCTCACCACATTCTTTGTCATCGATGGAAAAGGGTCGTACAGTTTGCTCCTTGGTCATGATTGGATTCATGCAAACTATTGTGTACCATCGACCATGCATCAGTGTTTGATTCAATAGCATGGAGATGATGTCGAGCTGGTTCGTGCTGATCAATCTGTGAGCATCGCGACAGCCGACCCAGTCTTTTGGGAACTAGGAGATTTTGAATGCTTTTCTAGCAAATTATGGGAAGGAGGCTTCATTAAAATCAGCAATGAAAGCCAATAGCCGATGTAAGCAATCAGCTCTGAGAGTTTGTTTTAGTAAAAAGTCACGGCTTCACGTCGGCCATTGGATTAAGAAAAATAAGCATTAGTCCTGGAGATGGGTTTAGGCCGACGTATGTGAATGCTAAGTCAAATCATAAGTGCAGTTCAGAGTTGATAGATTTCTTAAAGGAGTTCTGTTTTGCTTAATGGGATGCTTGACCTGGGTTGATCAATTGTTTAACCTTTGGTATGAAAAGTTCTATGGCAAAATATTTAAAGGGACGTTATCCTAGCATTTTATCAACATTTGATAGCCGATTTGTTTAGTCATCGGCTCTAATAGCCAGTACCAGAAAGGTATCATCTCTAGTTCAAAAAATGAAAATGTTCAAAGACATAAAAGCCGATACTATACGTATCACCTCCAGAGCAAGAAATAAAAACAAAAATAGTCATACACAAGGGCATTGCACTAAGACACATTCATGAAAGAATAGGAGTCTTTGTTCATCGGTTTACCCTAAGTACAAACTAATCGAAGACCTTGTTCACTACATCCTGAGCGGATGTAATGTCCATGATGGCCTCTGCGGCAATGATGAATTCTTCGAGCAGGTCCTCATGTTCCTCAGGGCCGTCGCCCATCGGGAAGCCAGTCTCCATGGCATGGAGGTCATACCCGGTTTGGTCTTGCGCCGCGGTTAGCGCCATCGACGCGCCATGATGAACGTCGTGGAGGGTGATCTCCTAAATGTGGGCCGGGATGTCTTGGAGACGAGCATCAATGAGGGAACCCCGAGCATTGATGGCGCCCGTGGCCACGTTCGTCGCCAGTTGGAGAGACTCCAACTGCACCATCTGGGCTGGCGATCACAGAAAACTATCAAGACAAAGACAGTGGAAACCAGAATAGAGGCATTCATGGAACTCATCTTACATGCCACCATGGCGTCAGACTCAGCCAGCCACGCTCGAACGGCCCTAGCCTCCTCCTCAGCTGCCTTAAGGGCCACTTGGAATACCTCTAGACGGATGTCAAGCTGGCCGTTTTTCTGAATCGCCTCGGAATAGCGGTCCTCGGCCACCCTCCATTCTCGAAAGAAGCACCAAGCATCATCGCCGTTATACGAGTTAGAAGAATCCAACGATGAGGCCGGCGCAGAAGATGCAGCGTCAGAGGGCTTTATCGGCCCTGATGAGGAGATGAAGACTGTCATTTAAGAAGAACCTATAGGTGAGTCAGAACAGATCATCATCATGAATAGAGGATGTTAATCTTACCTCATGCATCGGAGGCGCTGGCTCATCGGCATGTTCTCCTTTAGGACTTCCTCCACCATGCGTTTGCCATGGTTCTCCTTGCTGGCCATGAAGTTGATCGAGTCCACAGGAAGAGAGAAAGGCCACTACAGAGTTCTATGAGGGTGGAGAAAAGCAAAGAAATAGGAACGGTTGCAAGTGTGGATGTGTTCAAGGCCGGAGCCCTCGGACTGTATTTGAAGCCACGGAATGAAGGGGTGGACGCCTCGGGTCATGCAAAAGGCAACTGCAATTAATAGGAGGCAAAGCGTCACCTCACTAATACCGAAGAGAATACAACGCCGGATGACTAAGGATAAAAGATCGAAGGGCTCTCTTAACAAAGGCCATGTTTTCAGACCTAAATAGGATTAAGACCAAGAGTCTGGAATCGACTATTTTCAAAATTGGCTCTTTAGCCAGAACAAAGGAAAACACAGTGAGACAACAGAGTGTAGTTGTTATTGATTCTATACAAGACATATGTTGATATACGGATTACAAGTCTATGGATATCCTAGATCGCTTTCAACAATTCTAGCCGAATAACATTAGCTTCTGCGATCTATTGTTTGTCTTCTTTGGCTGATCCAGGAATGCTCTCGAGGCTACTTCAGATAGCTCTACCTCCTCTGGCTTTGGCCAGCAGTTCCTGTTTCTTTTGTTGAATGGCATCAGGTATTTGAGCCAGGATGGACTTATGATGATCAATGGCAGCTTTCATGTCTCCCAGCTCCTTCTCAAGTCCTGCACGCCTAGCTTCTAGTCGAGACAATTCTAGGAAACACTGAGGGGAGAAGAATTCGGTAGAACAATCAAATGGGAAATATTTAAAGAAATATTAACCTAGTGTTTGGGTGCATACTTGACCAATTTGCTCAGTCGTCGGCTCTGATAGCCGATACCAAAAGGGTGTCGCCTCTAGTGCGAAAATAAACCCAAAGGAGTAAACGCCGGTACGGTGTGCATTGCCTATAGGAGCAAGGCAAACTCAGACCAAGTGATGCATATAGTATGAAGTAAGAAACAAAAGAAAAAATCACTCAAGACGGAAAAATTGTTTGCTAATATCGCCTATAACAAACTACGGGCCGGAAAACACTTTGGCTACTATATCATCGGCCTGGGAGATAAAGGCTATGGAGTTAGCAACGCTGAAGAATTCCTCAACCAGGCGCTCATAATCCCCAGGGTGCACCGTGGCTGGAAAACCATGGGGAAGGAACCGAAGTTCATGGCCAAAATGGGCTTGCGCAGAAGCCAACGCCATGGCGGCACCATGGCGAACACCATGCAAAGCGACCTCCCTAACACGGTTCGGGATGCCATGCAGGTGAACCACCAGGACGGCACCCCTGGCGTTGACGAATCCCGCCGCGTGCTCCGTAGCCAATCGAAGGCTCTCCAGTTGGGCAGACAAATCTAAAAAGATTCAAAGGGGAGATGATCAGAATCTTGAGGATGAAATTGAAAGGAAGCAAAGGTTATGATAGATATCTCACCCGTGATTCTGGCCTCGGCCTTGGCCAACCTATCCTCCACCAAATCGGCCTCGGGAGGTGATCGACATCGAACCATGGCCAAAGCCAATTCTGCGAGGGAGAGACATTCAGCGAGACCCTGGCCATGCTGATCAATGGAGGCAATCAGATCGTCATTGTCAATCCGCCTCCTTTGATAACAAGGGAGCTGGAGACGAGCTGTTAATGAAGACGACCCTAAAGGCCGAACATAGTCGACCCTATTCCCCGAGGCAGTGGGGGCATCACGAGTTGTACCCTCCTGATAATAAAGGCACTGATGTGATGATGCAGGTCCATTGAGGGCCTCCTCAACAAACCTCTTGTTGTTCTCCATGATCTCAAATCGACTGAAAAGCAGGAACTATACTAAGGACGTGGAAGGTTTGAGACGAAGTGAGTTGTTTCTCGATCCCCAACCGTGGCCTGTATATATAGCCCAGGAAGGCGAAGAGATAGATTTCACCGGGGGTGTGAAATTGAAATCAGATACGAAAACGGATTGACGCTCTGGAAATTCAGGGGACAGATAACGAAGAGATAACTAATTCGGACTTATTGCTTCCCCAAGTTATAGAATATCATGGGATGGATACAAAAGATTTACATTGACCAGCAATCAGCCCACCAAGGTTTCTTTGGATTGAAGGGAGTTCGAATCCCCACAGGGCCAAAAGTCATCATAAACCGAGTCACATCGGCCCATTAATAAAATTATGACAGAGAAGGGGAAAAGTCACCTGCCTAACAGATGCCCAGCTGATTGCTCGGTGACTAGGAAACTGCTGGAAAGAAGCTTGTGGCTTTCCCAATGGGCATTTGATTGAGCAAACAAGGGGAAGGTGTCCACACATTTTAGCCCTTGCAAACACTAGAATAGCTCTACGAGCATAAAGAGAAGACCCAGGCAATATCACAAGGATTCTTCTAACCACAGTAGCTGATTCTCTTGCTCAACAAGGTGCTAAGATGAGCAACACAATCACCCTATGCACAAGAATTCTTCTAACCACTCAAGATCTTCATAGCAAAAAGATAGACCATGGAGGGTCCGGCGGAGTCAGAAGCACTCGAGGGGGCATATGGAAGAGAAACATAGCTGGATTGTTGAATTGCTCTCGCTAGGGTCGGATAGACATTTTATAGCCAGCCTAGAAGGATAAATCCAAGTGCCCGTGAAGCAATGATGCTCTCATAAAAGTTGAGGCATGGGCTCATGAGCTGACATAGACGACGACAAACAGTAGACCCCAGATCAAGATTCTCTACCCATGACTACGGACCAATCGGGGATACAGACGTGATAATTTTGGAATAAAATTACTTTTATCCCAAAATTGGGGGGCATGTGTTTACACCAAAATTTGAAAGAAGAGTCATAGGGACTTAAAAGCTCCCAAGATCATGTCATCGAGGAATCAATCGTGTGCAGGTAGGTATCAGCTTTTTTGAATGCAGAACTGGAATCGACTTTCTTCAGATAGCGCCAGCAGATAACAACAAAGGCTACGATCGGCGCCAGGACAAGACATGTTGGACTCTACAAAAAGGGAAAGATTAGAGGCCAAGTTATCTTAAATTAGGAATGTTTTCTCTAGGGTCAAAGATTGTGATGAGTCATGCTTAGATAGGAATCATGCGCTGGTCCCGGGTATAAATATCAAAGCCCGGCTATTGTAAAAGACACACAATCAATCAAATACAAGTTACTTACTTTTTTGGCTCCGGCCACCCCTTAGGAGTAGGAGTAGAGTAGATCTTGGTGAGTTCTTCAGCAAGTACGGCTGCATCGATCCGGTCGACCTCCACTGCTTGTCTGTAAGTACCGTCATGGCTTATACCTCTTTCGTACGACTACATCGATCCAGTCGACCTCCACTTCGACTCTGGTATAAGTTAGTTATCGATTCTTGTCTAGTTCAAGTAAGGCTGCATCGATCCGGTCGACCTCCACTGCTCGAACTAGATTAAGGTCAAGTTATCGGCTCTATCTAAGGGTGGCATTCCTTTGGATAGATTCATTAAGTTACCGATGTTGCTTATTGCTTCCATTGTTTATTTAATTACAGCAATATCACTTCGCCCGATTGGGATTGATCTAGATCGGCCTTATATCCATTTTTTAACCCATTGTTTGTTAATCTAAACTAATTTAATCTACACTTTAAACGATGAGTTATGTTTTATCGGCTGTTTTATATCAATCTTGATTGTGCATGGCGTGCGGCTAAGGCATGTCTGATCTTGAGTAGATCTATTAGCTAGTGAAAACCATTTCATGGCCCATTATCATGGCCTATGTGATTCTGCCTCACACCCCACTGTTAGCACCGTGGAGTGAGGATCGTTACTTGGTAGATCTGTTCCTGAGAGGGCAGGACCTTAACTATGCGCTATGCCTGAATCAGCTGTTTTAGCCGATATCGAGCGCTTTGACGAACAGTTCACATCACGAGATCATTGAAGTAGGGATAGGTTGAAAGATGTGTTAGCCCTATGATCTTATTATTGTATTATGGCCTGCATGATTCTACCTCATGCCCCACTAGTATTAGTAATAAGTTAGGGTCGTCAAGTCTATTGTTGTTACTATGGCCTGCATGATTCTGGCTCATGCCCCACTGGTCATAGTGATAAATGAGATCTAATACGTTCATTAGATTTATCTTTATTAAATGGTTGAATGATGATGAGCTGTTTCTTTTATATGAAAAGAGGTTCGGTTACTTACAGTCATTGGCTTAGCATAAACTAATTATCGTTGAAATCTTATTGCCGTTGACCAATGTTTGTCTAAATAATGATATTCATCCTGAACGATAACCAATTCTTCTTTTACAACCCCATGAGCTTTGACTGATTTATTCTTATGAATATGGTGGAATCGACTATTTAGTCGATCTCCTTTCATATCGGCTCTCAGAGCCGCACATTCGGGAGTCTCTAGCAACACCGGCACGTTCCACCCTAAATTACTGATAAACTTTCTCTCCTTGTCAATTGCAGGGTCAAATTGACTGGCACGTCTCAGGAGGAGTGCACAGGATCGACCACCCCTATGCTAAAGCTAGGCGGATCTCCAGCTCCATCAAGCGGACCCTTCTGGCTTGCTCGTGTACCCTCGGCATGGGACGAAATTTTGTGAAGACACCCTGAAAACATTTCCATGATGAAGAACAGTGTCATCTGTGTGTCCTGTCACTGCTTTGCTCAGCATCCGGTCACAGCTGGTGATGCCTGCTATTGCCGAGCAACTGATCTGACGAGTTTGGTCCTCCTATGGCCGCATCCAGTCGCCTCTGCCGAGCTCGTTTCTTCACGATCTTGCATTCGGCTTGGTTCCCATCTTTGTGCTTGGATTTTGCTTGATATCTGGGGTCTTCTCTTGTGCATCTAGGGTCTTGCTTATGGTGTTGATCGTGGGATCATCATGTCGCCTTCGTCCAAGTCATGTCTTGCACCCTATTGAACTACAAAACAATTACTTGCAAATTCATTAGTCCAATTTGGTTGTGTTGGTCATCAAACACCAAAATCCAAAGTAAATGGGCCTAGGGTCCATTTTCCTTGCAATCTCCCCCTTTTTGGTGATTGATGACAACACGACCATACCAAGCAAATAATAAAAATTTTGGAATTTAAAAACTATTTACTTGCTAGGATGCAATGCAAAGGGCTAGGTTATATGATGCTAAAAGATACCACACGTAAACATCTTTGGAAACTTATCTTGCCCTTGCATATGTCCCCATGTGGCATTATGGATTTAAGCCTCCCCCTAACTCCATAATCCACTATCCTCTTTTTCTCGGACCATTACCACTTGTAAATTATTATGATCTAGCTTGCTTTTGCTCCTAGAAATTCTCCCCATTTGGAATAAAACACCGAAAAGGAAGACATTAGTAGCACAAGGGAGGGTCAAACTTTGTGATCCTTTGTATGTGGAGTGGAATAGGTCACAAAATTTGACTCTCACATTACATAGACTAAGCTCCCCTAAATATATGCATACATATGATGGAGAATGTAGTTTATGCATAATTAGCAAATTAATGCGCAAGGGAGTTTCATCTATATAATGCATGGAGAAAGCATATAAATACCAAAGTGAAATCAATATGATGATATCGATTTAGAAATACCACATGTGGAAACCAATTTGATTTATACCACTTGCAATAGGTGGTGGATATTTGAAGTATGATGCTTAACTCCCGGGACTCCATTTTCCTTGCAATGAGACTACTACACACATGATAAGCTTGAAAAGGTGTTAGTCTCAAAGCATCCAACTTGTAGAGTAACCTCCCCCTAAATTTGTGCACACAAGTATGGAATACTTGTAGGAGACATGCACATTGATTTTAGAATCAAAAATACCACTTGAAAGATGACATCACATGAATGTGAGAATCATTTTTGAAGGTGATATTCGGGAGAAATTATCTACAATTTGGACTTTGGCACATATTAGATGAACAATTGTAAAACAAGCTATGTGCCGTGCTCCTAAACAATTTAAACCATGTAGGTTTGCTCCAAGGGTTAAGAGTGAAATCGAGCAAGCCTACCATAAGATATACCTAGTGTATGTAAGACAAAAGATTAAACATGCAAATGCAAACCTAGGCATGAAAAGGAACTAGATGCTAATTGAAATTGCAAGAAATTAAATCTAGTTACATAACATAGGAAAGGGAATTTGGGTCCATAGTATTCACTAACCCACTTGGCAATTACCTTATCCATAATGATGCACCCCCATGAAATGCACCCATACTTTGCCAAGTCTCCAAATTCCCCAAAGTCCATCAGACTTCTCACTTCCCTTTCAGGATCCAAACCTTCTTGGTGCTCTTCATGTTGGAAATGATCTCCTTTGGCACCCAAATGTGTTTGGCCCCATTGTTGGCTTGCTTGTTCACCTTGATAGCTACCACCTTGTCATTCTTCTCCTTCTTTAAGAGATAAGGTGTGGAGGCCTTCTTGTCCACCTTGTTGGTGTGGGTGTTGGAGAGCTTGTTTGTTTGCTTTTTGTTTTTCTCTTTCTTCTTTTCTCCCCCCTCCATTCTTCACATTGCACTCATAGGACTTGTGGCCTTCCTTGTGGCATACGTAGCAAACCACGGTTTGTCCTTCATCAAGCTTCCTCACTCCCTTGATGGTGTTATCTTGATGAAGTTGGGCTTGCTCCATCTTGCCTTTTACTTGAGTCGAGTCCTTGGTGAGGCAAGCCACTTCTTGCTTGAGTTGCTCATTCTCCATTGCGACCTCTTATGTGCATGTTTCTACAACAACTTTCTCAACACAAACTTGGTTGCACAAGGGTGAGTCTAAATATAAATCATTACAAGAAGTAGAGGCATCCTTTTTAAGCATGTCAAAAATTGAACCTTTGTTTTTAGGTGCCTCGGTGGGGGTTGTACTGATGGCTTCAAGATTTGCAACTTTATTAGTTAGCTCATCACAATGTTTGCACATGGTTTCCATTTTAGCGAGCAACCTTTTATAAGCATCTTGTGAGCTAGCTAACTTTTCCTTTAATTTTTCATTTTTCTTTACAAGTTGCTCATCATTGATTGTGCAATTATTTGTGTTTGCACTAGTCTCAAGTTGCTCAATTTTAGTAGATAGCTCCATATTAAGATTGGCAAAAGTTTCATATTGTTCAAGCAAAGTAGCATAAGCTTGTTGTGAGCTATCTAGTTTTTCTTTTAATTTTTCAAGCTTCTTTTGTTGACTAGTGCAAACTTTAGCAAAGTTAAGATTTTCTTGCACAATTTCATCATAAGAAGGTAGCTCATCATCACTATCACTATCATTGTCACTATCACTAGGGATAGGCTTTTTGTTACCTCGTGCCATAAGACACACACGTGAGGTGCTTGTTGATGAGTGCTTGTGCCTGTGCCTCTTGTGGTGGTCTTATTTTTCACTTGAAGAATCATTCCATGACCTTATTGATGTGAGGGCTTTGTCCTTGCATGCCTTCTTGTTTGTCTTGGGTGTGGTCTTATTTGGACAAACTTCCACAAAGTGCACCAACTTGCCGCATCCGTAGCATCCCTTCTTTCTTTGCTCATTTCTTTGATTGATGAATATGAAATCTTGAATTTGGATGGGCACATCCTTGACATTGAGTTTTTGGGTCATCTTCTCCACCTTGTTGATAAGTTTGATAGATTCTCCATCAAGGTCGGAGGTGGAGGAGGAAGATTGATCATCATCACTTTATTCTTCATCATCATCATCCTCATCTTCTTCTTCATCTTCACTTGAGGAGTTTGAGCTTGAGCTTGTCTCAACTTGCTTGCCCTTCAACTTCTTTTTCTCACTACATGCGAGAGCATTGCCTTTGCTTGATGAAGAGGCTTCTTCTTGACCCATATTGCGTGACATTTCAAATGCCACTATCTTGCCAATGACTATGGCCGAGGTCATGGTGCTCAAGTCCTCCATGTTGTGAAGGATGGTGATGATTGTGACAGAACTGCCCAATTTATACAAGATCAAGTACGGTTGTCCCCGCTAACACGTTGACACTCGCATACTTTCACTTATATAAACCCGATAGTCCACCGAGTGTCATGAAGGACCTCGGTAAATCAACATCACAACCAAGATCGTGTGATTAACCAAATACACATCACATACGCAGAGTTGCAGTGGAAATAATATTGCAAATGGGTTCACAAATAATATTACAAGTTGGGGTTTCAAAACCGATTAGTGAAAACAACATAGCTTTCAAATGATTACATTAATATAGGTTCCAAATATATTGCTAGCATAAGGGACATCCTCAGATAAAAGCATATAGATGAGAAATAATATAGAGTCACCGAACCCACCGGCGGTTAGCCACCATCTTCAGCAGGCCAAGAACTTCACCTGCAACATGGTGGGATAAACCCTGAGTACTCGAATGTACTCAGCTAGACTTACCCGTCATAAACCAGAAATAAATTGACTCCAAGGATTATGCAAGGCTTTATAAGTGGAGGTAGCTTGGCAACATTTTGCATAAAAAGCGATTAATTCAATTATACAATTATACTTCGGTCATCAAGTTAATTATATCTATTCATTCTAGATTAGCAACTATCCTGTGCCAAACATGTGGTATATCATTTTAAGAGCATACAATAGTAACCATAACAAGTATAGTAATTCCATGTTTATCCGAACCATCATATTCCATAATACAATTACTACGATGTTGGGGCTAGCCAAGTTTCTCACTATTCGGGAGAGACGGCGATTCGAATCGATTTCAACTAGCTGGGAATTTATTCCTAACACAAACCCAGGTCTACCAGCCACGGTAGCCTTAGGTCACCTTTGGTATAACTCAGGTACACATTTCGTGGGTTCACCCAGCGCCGCACAATCAGGGACAACCAACTACTATGACGTTCAGGCCCAGCCTACCCTTGGGCTCACGTCTGGCTCCCCGCACATCCTTACTACCATCTAGAGTGCGCACTCTTATAGAGCGGGGCCTGGCCTGAGTTGAGCCACTCGGCTTCACGACCGAAATGAGTTATCCGGCCAGCTAAGTCATAGGCATGCGTTCAATCTTGTCAAAAGTGCCAACAACGGTATGGTCCTTAATCGGCACAAACAGAATCACATGAGTCAACCTACGCATAGACTTAGCCCGGCCTCGATTTACATTATCCCACGGTTCTTTTCCCACGATAGCAAATATAGCCAACCGTGCTTCGGTATCCACCTATATCTCGCAGGTGACAAGAAATCACCCGACTTCTACTGGTCTAAGCATGGCTAAGTAGATATTCGATCCTGGACCTACACAGGGTTAAAGGTATATTTTTGGACAAGGAAATTATATGCATCAAGTGGTTCCAATCAACTCTTATAACCTAATGCATCAATCATAAAGGATTCGAGTAATATTTTGTAAAACACTAGGAGACTTAGAATGCTCCGAGGCTTGCCTGGAATCCAACACTAGGTCAGTGTTGTTAGATGACACTCGCTTGGCGAGTATCTCTCATCCTAGCACTTGTCCAGTCCTTTCATCTTTAGGATATGTCCACCATACACCATCTTCGGGTTTGGCTCCAATGTCATGCCCTTCACGTGGTTCATCTAGCGTACCTAGATGAGATGCAAGTGTATGAATATGAAGAATAGTAATATGAGATGCATCACATAATAGCATTCAAGGCAAACATAAGATCATGCAAGACATAGGCACCTAGAGTTATTTTAACTAAACATCACACAACCTATTATAGAGGGATAGCAAGCATATTAGGCATGGCACACAAGTGAACTTAAGTTCAGATATTGCACCCATGCATTGATCAAGAACTAACCAACATGTTTAGCCAAAACAAGAGCAAGCTAAAGCAATCACTTAGCACATGTATAGAAATCTGGATAGCGGCACAATAGTCACTTGTTTTATTCATAACTGGAGATCCAGACATCCAAATAAGGTGATCCTAGACTTTCTAGAAAGATTATTAAATTATCTAAAACATGTTTATTATCATCACAAGGTGATTCCTCAATTAACAAGGTCAATCAAGCACAATTGGGCACCTCTATCCAGACTTGGACAGATTCTGCCATGCAACTTCACAAGCTTATAACTGGAGATTTAGACCACCAAAAGGAGTGATATTTAACAATCTAGAAAGATCATGAAAAGCACTATACTTCTTCTATTATCTCCAAGACATGATTCAAAGCTTAGCTAAGTCAAACAACATAATCATTCAGATCTGTACAGAGAGCATGCAAAATCTGACAATGAACTTACAAAATCTATAGCTCCTAAATTATCAGGCCTATGGTCATGAAATTTGAACACAAGCAATATTATGAAATTAGATACAACTTTGGTATTCACTACAACCACAGCAAATATCATTTCCACCACGAAAATAATTGCACAAGAAAAACTGCACATGCAGCCCAACAGCAGTGGTACAGAAAACTGATAGCAACTTCAGAGAAGCATAACTAGAGTTCTAGACCTCCAACAAACATGAATCATAACTTTTTGAAAATCTTATAAAGTTACCTACAAATTTCTTATTCTCCTATTAAGATGATTCTACAGTTAACAGGGTCAATTAATCCAATAAATGCATCTCTGTCCAAAACATGGACAAAATCTGACATACCACTTTTAACAGCTATAACTAGAGTTCTATATGTACAATAAATGTGGTTCTAGATTTTTTAGAAATATTAGAAAATTATAAACAACTTTGTTATAAACACCTAAAGCTAATTCTACTATTAAAAAGGCCCCACAGTACCAACAAGGAAATCCTATTTGGGTTTGGGCAGAAACAGCCACAGAGATTTAAGCAACTATAACTAAAGATCTACTTAACAAAAAATCATGATATTTAACTTTTTGGAAAGCTTAAGAAAATTAATACAACTCATGTATTTTCATCAAGTCATGATTCATAACTTAACTGAGCCAATTAATTCAATCATGCAGACCTATTCAGAATAGGGGCAAAGCAACACAGGGCATTTGTTATTTTTATAACTCTTAAACCATCAAACCTAAACTCCTGAAATTTTTACCAGACATCAACCATCACTTTAGTATCACTCCATACAAATTTCACATTTATTTGAGCATAACAACTGCAGTTATGAAAAAGACAAGACACAACTAGTATTAAAACCTAACTGCATAAATCTATTTTTACAGAACAATATTTAAATTAAAACATGTCATATTATAGATCTAATGCATAGATAAGTTGATAAGGATTCCAAAAAGTCCTCATTTACTATTTTACGATTTTTCTACAAATTACTGCGAATTTTCAAAGTTGATAATTCAAATCTGCAAAAATCAGAGAAAAGGAAATGTAAATCTTGCATCGAGATCCCTGCCATTTTCACCAATTAAAATCAAACGAAAAGATCCTTTATGGCACTATTTAACTGAGTCACTGCTTCTTCACTTAACCCCCTCCTTTCTCCCTTATTCCAGCGTGAAGTCCTTCAGCTTCTTCCTCTTCGACGGCAGAGCAGGAAGGTCGGCCGGCTCGCGGCTCCGGTGGCTGTGGTCGTCTACGGCGGCGGTGGAGTAGCGGGGAGGACTAGGGGGCCCACGCGCACACACTGGGCTGCCCAGCTTGGCCCGAGGTGGCTTGTGGCGGCGCGGCCACTGCAGCAAGCGGCGGCGACGGCAACGGCTCCGACGACCAGGCTGCTCTAGTGGTTTCCGTCTCAGCGGAGGTGCGCCGGTCGTAGAGGAGGAAGAGATGGAGGTGGTGGTTCACGTGGTGGGTCGCGAGGGGGCTCAGAGGCAGTAGGGATGCGGCGGCGGTGAGCTCGGCCAGCCGGCCATGGCGGACGCGGCCGCGCGCGGTGTCACAACGCGAGAGAGCGAGGAAGGGCGAGTGAGGGAGAGTGCCGAGCAAGCGTGGAGGGCGTCGGGCTTCACCAAATGTGAGAGGGAGCAGCAGGGACGCGTGGCATGGAGGTGGGATGCGCGGCAACAATGGAGGGCGTGCTCTGTTGCATGGGCGACGCGTCGACCCTCCACCGAACACCTGGCGCGCGTCGGTGTGGGTGAGGTGGGGAGCTGATTTGGGCCGCATCCGGGCCGAATCAGACCTTGGGCCAAAAATGAAGTTTGTTCACCTCGGCCTGCTCTATATTTTTCATTAAGGAACTCCAGTCATTTGAGCAACATAACAGTGGGTAATTAATCTCCAAGATAATAGCGTCAACGCGTTGACAGCGATTAACAAAAGTCCAAATTGATGGTCCAAACGAAGTCACACGGGTGCCATTTTTTACATGATCTTCTCCATCATGTACACTCCAACTTTTATTTTGGGGTCAAGTCAAGTTGCTTAACGAAAACACGAGAACGCGACATGCCAACGCCGATGACGATGAATTTCTGGCTTAGAATATTTCTAAGTCTGAAAACAGTCGTTGATTCAATCTTCGAGCCTCTGTTTGACCTATTTCCAAGCTGATCTGGCTCTTAGTCCAAAACAAAGTTTGCTCTACTCCACTCCAACTTCAACTTTGATTTTAGATGCAACTCCATGCAAGCACTGTAAGCCATATTTCAAACCAAGTCAAAGTAACATCACGGTAAAGCTTAAATTAGAGTTCTTAACCGATTGAGGCATTTTCTTGACCTTTGCTCAACACGAACCCTTCATGACTTTTGTTGTAGATTTCAATTAGAGTCATTTGGGTAAGGTAGCAAGGTTTGGTTGACGATCTATAATTCCATTCACTGAATAAAGCAATCCAAGAAAGATTATAACTTATCATTTCATGTGACTTTTTTATTCCAAACTTCACGAAGCTTTTCCAATCATCCATGTGGGTGGAAATTGATGTGAGGCACATGAAAGAAGCACCTTCAACATTACTTAGGTATATATCTAAAAAGGGCCAATATGCAAGCAAAGGCGTGTTGCTCAAGTTTAAGTTGGAGCTCGCTCTTGTAGATTTGATCTTGACACCTTCATCACCACTTAACATGTCATGTTTGAGCTCAAACCCATTGTTTAACGGGTGACAAACATCTGGGGTGTTACAATGATGCTTGCATATTTCTTTTGTGGTAGCACGGAGATGATCTTCCTCACGATGTCCGCATCACCTAGTTTTGTTAATCCTATAGAATTGAGCTCATTGATAATTAAATTCAAATGAGAATACATATCACGAACAAGCTCATCATCATTCATTTCAAAAGAATGATAACTTTTAGCAAGCCAGGCAATGTTTTTACTCACGGACATTACTTGTGCCGTCATGGAGCTCCTATAATTTTAACCAAATTTCATGTGTCATCTTTAAAGTGAACACTTGGTTAAACACATCCATGCTAAAAGATTCAAACAAGCAATTTTTAGCTCTAGCATTGAAATGAATTTCTTTTTCTTCACTCTTTGTAGGTTTATTTGGATTCTTAATGGGTTTCATCCCGTCACGAGTGACTCTCCAAACACCCAAATCTACCATCTCAAGGTGACAAGCCATTCTAGCTTTATAGTAGGGGAAGTTAGTGCCGTCAAAGTGCGAAGGCCTAGAGGTATCCATCCCAACCACTCTAAATAGCGTCGGCTCAACGGCGGTGAATCTAAAGGTCCAAATTAAGCCAACCAGCTCTAATACCACTTATAAGGGACCGTGACGCTTAAGGGGGGGTGAATTAGGCAACTTAAAACTCTAACTCTAAAATATGGCCTCTTTTTCTATTCTTAGCAAAAACCTATGCAAAAGATAAACTATCTAAATGTGCAACTATGGTTTTATTAGTGTGTTGCTATCTCTACCGCAAAAAGGAGTTATGCAACCTAGGTTCCAAACCTATCAACTAGCCTATCACTAAGCTAGAAAAGTAAAGCACAAACCAAGATTGCAATGTAAATGCGGAAGCAAAGAGTAAGGTAGAGATATCAAACTCCCGTCGACGACTCTGGTATTTTTACCAAGGTATCGAGAAGTGCGCAAGCTTCCCCCTAGTCCTCGTTGGAGCCTCTCGCAAGGAATCCTTTACAAGGGCCAAGCTCCCGGTCGGGTAACTCCGTGGATAGCCCTGGGCCTTCCCCACGTGCAAGTGGGTCTCTGGTGTGTCTTCCAGCAAGCCTCTCCCAGACCGATCCCCACCGTCTTCACTAACAAGCTTCCGGTCGAACCGCCGCGGTCCTTGTTCCCTTCGGTACACGGTGGCGGCCACACCACAAATGCGGTTGGTGTGATCTCGTAAGACTACAAGCCCCTCCAATGTACAACAATGGTGCGCCCAAGCACGAGTGGTAAGAGGTGTGCAAACCTCACTAAACACTAGGCCTAAACCTAGAGCAAACGCATAAGCGGTGGTCTAACTAACCTAAGCACTTCGCAAAGCACCTACGCTAATCACTAAATGTATCACTAAGCACTATGCAAGTGGAGATCACTAAAATCGTGTATCAACACCCTTGGTATGTTTTCTCAGCTCTCCACATTTTTCTTGGCTGGTTGGAGGCATATTTATACCCCCAAATGAGAGAACTAGCTGTTGGAATCAAAACCAACGTTTCTTCTAGTGACCGGACGCTGAGTCGTCCTGACCGGACACGTCCGGTCTTGCCGACCGTTGGAGCGCACGCATTGATCAGACTCTAGGCCGAGTCCGGTCTCACTCGATCAGACACGTCCGGTCGCACTGGCGCCGCTCTAGAACCTTTCTGGATATGATCGGACGCTACTTCTTGGTGCGTCCGGTCATCCTGCCGTCGTGTTCGGTCACACTGAAAACATTTTTGTGACAAAGAACAGTGTCATCTGTGCATCCGGTCACTGCTTCGATCAGTGTCGGGTCACAGCTGCTGACGCCTGATGTTGTCGAGCAACTGATCAGACGCGTTCGGTCCTCCTAGGACCGCGTCCGGTCACCTCTGTCGAGCTCGTTTCTTCGCGATCTTGCGTTCGGCTTGGTTTCCATCTTTGTGCTTGGACTTTGCTTGATATCTTGGGTCTTCTCTTGTGCTTCTAGGGTCTTGCTTATGGTGTTGATCGTGGGATCATCATGTCGCCTTCGTCCAAGTCATGTCTTGCACCCTATTGAACTACAAAACAATTACTTACAAATTCATTAGTCCAATTTGGTTGTGTTGGTCATCAAACACCAAAATCCAAAGTAAATGGGTCTAGGGTCCATTTTCCTTACAAGCATCTATGACCTAAGGCGATGACGGACCAACAGAGAAGACATTAGGAGGAGCGGTGTATAAGGCTAGCCACGGAGAGCTTGAGCTCGGCGGCGCACCGTGGTCATGGCGGCGACAACGACGTGAAATGTGGCCTCACCTGTGCTTGCCTAGTGGCGCTAGCTGCTTGGGGAGGTAGAGGAGATGATTGTGAAGTTGTGGGTGAGGTGGATTGTGTGGCAGTGCTGCATGGATGGCATGCGAGCACGGCGGAGGTGCATCGGCGACGTTACGGTGCTCCACTTCGCTTTGGCGAGCGCGAGAGAGGCAGAGAGAGGGCGAGAGAGTGAGAATGGGAGGGAGCAGTGGTGTCGCCTCCCTCTTCACTCCCCTTTGGCCTAACCGGCGGGCCCGGCGCCGGCGTACGGCCACCAAGTGGCGGCTGCGGCCTGCGCGTGGTCGGCCACTGCTACGCTGCTGCTGCTTGGTTTTAGGCCGGCGATGGTCGATTGACGAAGCAACTTCAAGCACATGTAACTCATAATCTGTGGTGAATCAATGAAAATGGTATTAGTGAAAGTTGTAGAGCTATTTGAGATCTCCAACTTTGCTTTAAGAAGTATTGCCAAATTCTCACTGGGTTTCAAAATGCAAAGCTCCAAAGTAGGTCATATTGAAACTGAAATCAGCTTGTGACAGCAAATTTTTCTGAGTTTGAAAATAACATTTCATTTTTAATTGTGAGCCCTATTTGACCATTTTAGGCACTGAATTAGCTCATGACCCTTAAATAAAGTTTGTTACTCATGCCAAGAACTACAACTTTTGTTAAGGGTACACTGCCATGCAAACACTCTATGCTATAGTTCAACTTTAGTCAAAGTAGGATCATGAAAAATGACATTTTGAGTAAACTAGGACTTAGAAGCAAAATTGGCCCGTGTCATGAATACAAACATTGTTCTATTTACCATCTTAGATATGCCTAAGGTGTTTTTGTGACCTCACAACCATTTCTCACATTGGTCACACATGATCTCAAGCATATGTAAGTATATAAGCAACATCACATGTGATAAAGAGAAGGCGAATGAAATGAAACTTCACATGCTCATGCTCATGAATGCTGGGATGATGCTTGTGCTCATGAAATGCAAGTGCCAAATGCAATGCTTAACACTAGGGTGTCACAGACTCCAATGCGGATTTTGGGGGAAGTATAAGCTTCTCGATATACCAGTAAAAATATTGGAGTCATTAACGGGAATTTATATCTCTATCTCAATTAACCTTCTGCACTTTACATTGTGTATCTAGGTTATGTGCTTATTATTCTAGTTTAGCTTGTTAGGCTACTTTATTTATAGGAGTGGAACCTAGGACACCGGCCACAATGCCTCAGGCAGCAGGCGCCGGTGTGGCCGACCACGAGCTCGTCTGCCCCCACTCAGGCAGCCGTGCCAAGCTCGTCCGCCAAGTGTTGTGCAATGCAAGATAAGAGAGAAAAGGAAAGGAGATGGAGAAAAATAATTAATGATACATTTACATGTGGGTCCCATATATCAATGGATGGAAAAGGGTGAATTTTTTTCTCAATCTGCTGCAGTATACGTCCTCTATCATTATAATCTTGTTTTCTCAGTCTCCTATATATATTAAGATTTTTTTTGAAAAAAACTGGATGTTCAATTTGGTGGACATGCTCTAAACCACTAGTCGGGTGAGAATTCCCTATATATATGTGTGTGAGAGAGAGAGGTGGTTCTGCCACAAGACGTCTCGGCCATGTTATCTTCTCGACTCGGGAATAACATGGACAACCGCCTCAAATTTCCGTTAACACATAGCCTCCTCCTCCTGCTCTGTTACGCTGCTGCTGTAGTGCCAGGTTCCGCTGCGCCGGAGTATAGGAGGAGCCGGGCTCCTGTAACATACTATCCACAGCCAAATGACTTCCCAAATGAGCAGCTTTACCACGCCTACGTTGTCATCCAGCGCTTCAAGAATACCATCACATGCGACCCCAGGCACATAACTTCCTCGTGGATTGGCCATAACATATGCGGTAAGACGACCTACGTTGGCTTTGAGTGTGCAACACTGCCGGGGCATGGCAACAACAACCTCACGGTCACTTCAGTGTCTTTCGATGGCTTTGGCCTCTGTGCGCCGAGGCTCGAAGGCTTCATCGACCAGCTTCCCGATCTTGCCCTCTTCCAAGCTTCCGCCAACAATTTTGGCGGTGACATCCCCAGCCTTGCAGGTCTCGACTACCTTCTAAAGATCCAAATCATCGACGAGTACGCCCAAGCAGATTTTAGTGCCGGCACTCCACAGCGCCCGGATTTCCTCTACCTTTGCCTCAAAGACTTGTTGTGTCGCCTTGAAAACACATTGCATAAGGAAGTCCTTCCCGATTATACAAATGCCAAGGCACTTCTCCTCAACAACAACTTCCAGTCAGGGTCACTTCCAGCAAATCTTGGTTTCTCCAAGTTGAGCTACCTCGCCCTAGCCAACAACAATTTCTCTGGGACAATCCCACCGTCAATCCAGCACCTGCAGGGCTCCCTCCTCGAGATTCTCCTCCTGAACAACCAGCTGTCCGGATGCCTCCCCCACGAGCTAGGCATGCTCACCAACGCTGCCGTGATCGACGCTGGCATGAACCACCTCACCGGCCCGATCCCTTCATCCTTCTCCTGCCTCAGCAGCGTCGAGCAGCTGAACCTGGCCGGGAACCGCCTATATGGAGAGGTGCCCGACGCGCTCTGCAAGCTACCCGCCGGGCCAGCCGGCCGCCTCGCCAACCTCTCTCTGTCCGGCAATTACTTCACCTCCATCGGGCCCGCGTGCGCCGCAATGATCAAGGACGGCGTCCTCGACGTGAACAAGAACTGCATTCCTGGCCTCGACAACCAGAGGCGACCGGTGGAGTGTGCGGCGTTCCTAAGCCAGCCGAAGACGATGTGCCGGGCCTCGAGTACTCAGGTGAAATGCCCCGCCGCAGCTTCCCAGAACGCGGCGGCACGGGGGAACAGGAAGGCCAGGGACTACTACAGCTACGTGACGTACGCTACTCTGCATGGGTGAGCTAGCCCCGTCGGCATGCAGTACGAGACACAGTGCCTCGGTGCCATTTTGGCTATTTGCTCTTGTGTATTCATGATCATGTGACAGTACTGTGTGCAGTGTCTTGGTGTGCTTGTGATTGTTAACCTATTTGCTGTGCACATGTCTTGCTATGACATCTAGTTCATCTCATCATTTGTACTGCTACGTCCATTGTGTAAAAAGTATTCTTGGTGTTTAATTAGTAAAGTTGCATCTCTGTCTTTCGACGTTCCATATACTTCACTACTACAGGAATAATTCTAATCAATGGTATTTTGACCTCTGAGTTTCCTAAAACTATTTTGGTGATAATGTATCACTGAAGGTTCTTAATTAATAGAACCCCTGGTGAAATTGATTTTCTTCCATCGGGATGGTTTTCAACAATGGGTTTAACCACCAACCGTTGATAAAAATGGTTGCACCAGCCAACCCATAGAACACTCTAAGAGATGTCACCGAGATGGCAGGCGGCCACCATGTTGTAAGCTGCCCGGGTGAAGCACAACACGTCCAGAGCCCCCGCGCGACTGTCGTTGTCGCACTGGACAGCCTGTTGTCACTCGTTCTCCTCCCTTCTCCTCTCGAGGCTTCCTTGTCGGTGAAGGCAGTCGGCTAAAGGGGCTGACCCACTGGCCTGGGAGCCCCCGAGCCCCTAGAGCCGATGGAGGGATTTGTCCCTTAGAGTCACACCGTGGGTGTGACCTTGTCGGAGGAGTGGGCCACAGTCCTGAGCCCCGTCGGTCGGGGCAGCACCGTGAAGCCCCCGAGCCTTGGGTGCTTGGGGCGCTGCATTCCTGCCTAGCCCTTGGCTGGATCAGGAGCTTGGGGCTCAGGAGGGCCCCTGAGTCCCGAGCAGGGGCTGGGGCATGCTCGGGTTTTGCCCGATCCTTTGGCCAGAGGGTGCGTGCGAGCGTACCTAATGGGTATAGACCCCGAGCCCTCGAGCGATCCAAGGGGATCGGTCGGGGGGGTCCTTCGTTTAGGAACTTATAACCCTAGGACTTAACATATCCCTATGTTTTTGTCTTGTTAGGAGCCCCCGAGCCCTTCGTGGCCTTGCAGTTCAGGTTTGCGATGGCGACGAGGGGCTGAGTCCAATCTTTCACGATTGGGTCAATCGAGGTTCCCCCCCCGATGTCGATCGATGCCCCTTGAAGGGCCTCCAAGAGTGGTCGGAGTGCTAAGCTATCGAGGCCAAGCATTGCTGGCGAGTTGTGCTACTTCAGTTTGGGGCCTGAGCGATGGCCCGGCGAGCTCGTCGGGGAGCCGCTGGCCTTAGGCCCGGGGGCGCCCTCCTTTCTGACTTGGCCTACCGTGGGTCGGGGCATCAGGGGAGTCTAGGCCCTGGCTCAGAGCCAATCCGATTGCCTGGCATGAACGCCCTTCTGGGGGCTCAATAGCAGGTCTTGGTGTCTCGGGCCAACTTCAACAGCGTGGGTCGGGGCACAGTGTGCACACCGAGCGTTGATAGGACCCTCGTTGGGCCCGCTGCTCAGTGCCTCCCAACCCAACTCTCCAGAGTAGTTCAGGGGAGCGCCATCGGGCGCTGGTCGGTCGAGGGCCCGAGTTCTCCGTAGGAGGAGTTGGCGCAGCCCTAGAGGGCCGTCATGCGGCCTGCTTGCCAGTTGGCGGGGTGGTTTCTCCATGCGCCCCTCCCTCTGATGCCTTGTGCAGGCGGTTGCTGGCGCCTAGACTGCAGCACTGGTTGGAGGAGTTAAGGCGGGCGGCTCCTGCACCGTCCCGCTATTGACAGTCGCTATAGCAAAAATAAACCATCAACTTTACCTTCTCGAACCCTTAATATCAAACATCACCATAGGTTTAGAAGCTTTAAACTAAGGAATTCCACAAGTTTTGGTGAATATTTGCATGCAGGTCAATTTAACCATTCTACGGGCCAAAGTGGGCCATAATATGTCAAGTAATTTAGATGATCTGCAATAGAATCAACTCAAAAGGCCTCAAGACCATTATCCAAGACAAACTGCCAAAGATCAAGGCGAGAGGATGACAGGGGGGTCGGCCAACCACACCACTAGGTCGGCCAACCTGTGGGCTCCACTTGTCTGGCTCCCCTTTGACGTGGAGCCTCCACCGCCTTTGAGGATCAATCTCCACCGTGCTTCCATGTTAGTTCAAATCGAGGGACGAGATGAAGCCGTGATGCGGATCGATGACATGGCACTAACTTGCTCCCTACTCCATCTCCCCTATAAAAGGACCCCCCAGACCCCCTCTAGAAGGCATATCGCAATTGAAGAGAAGAATAGTTCTCTATATTAGGATCTATTCTTTGTACATAGAAAATAGTGAGTTAGAGAGTGAGGGAAGAGTTTGGAGGAAGTGCCGGATTTGTCGGTGCTACTTCTACGACTTGTACCTTGGCGGATTCAAGTTCTCTTCTAGCCTATATTTAAGATAACTCTAGTAATTGATTTATGATTTAAAGTAGTTTTGTGCTTTCATGTTCATTAGGATAACAACTTGTTTGAGTGCTTTAAACTTTTCTAGAGGGATTAAAGTAGTAATCGTTAGTTTAAGCGTGGTTCTTAGACTCTTGGTTACTTATGGATGCACCCTGCACTCTGGAACATGTGGTAGACCATGTAAGTGATAGTACGCTGGTCCTTTGTAACCCACCTCCCGTTTGTTGGACTAGCAGGACCCAGTTGCGACGGAAGAAGCATATTTAGCTATACTCTTCTTTAGTAATGTCCCTTGGTGAACACTAGAATACAACGCTAACTTAAGTTAGAAGTTAAAAGCTTTAGAAGTCCTCTCTTCCTATTTATCCTAACCTTGTTGTTATCCCTGGTTAAGTTTGACTCTAGTTAATCTCATATGTTTCCCTGTGGATACGATACTTGGAATACTCTGGGTGAAAAGCTACTACGATATCCGTGCGCTTACGGATTTTTCAGCATACACCCATAGGTGTCAACACTCGCTGTCGATGTTTGACCACCGATAGCCTGCCACGGAGGTCCCCGGGGCAATATGTTCGGGCTTCAGCGTATGTGGAACTCGACGGTGAACGCAAGAGACAGTCGATTTATCCTGGTTCGGACCCTCGATTGTGATCGAGTAATAGCCCTACGACCAGTCGGTGTTAGCCTTTGCGTTGTATTGATTGTCTGGAGTTGTGTTGTTGTGTTGTGTCAAAAGTCCCTCTTTCCGCTAGGAACCCTGCCCTCCTTTATACAGTTCAGGAGGTCAGAGTCCTAGTCGGTTTATAATGAGAGTTCCTAGTAGGATTACAGAATAATACTACTACTAGGATTACATGAAAGGAAACCTAGTTAGACTAGATCTTCTCTCTTCCTTGTGGGGTATCCCGTGGGTCCCGCATCGACAAGCCCCCGAGCACTTCATGGTTGAGCTCTGGAAGCCTCGTCTTGTTCCTTCAGGTCTTGCCGAGTAGAAACAAGCGTTGTCCGAGTGCTTTCTTGAGTAAAACCATGTAGCGCTTTCTGGGATCTTCGAGTGATGCGTGCCTTTTGAAGAAAAAAGTGCATCCAGCTAGGTGTAGCCCCTGAGCCTCTTGCTATTTGGAACAAGTAGCTAGAGGGTCATGTCTTGGAGTTGCTCTGATCCTTCGCCGAAGAGTAGCCGAGTATACCCGGGTTCTTTATAAAAAAGAACTCGGATATATCGTGAGGTCTTGAAGTAGTGTGTCTTGAATAAGTCTTCTTGGTGACGTGCACTTTTTTGAAGAAAAAAAAGTGCACTCACTGAGTGTAGCCCTCAAGCCTCTTGCTATTTGGAACAAAAAGTTAGAGGGTCTTGAATCCTATGTTGTTTTACAACTCTTGTCTTAAAGAAGTCTTTTAAGTGATGTGCGCTTTTTTGAAGAAAAAGTGCACTCACTGAGTGTAGCCCCCGAGCCTCTTGCTATTTGGAATAAAGAGTTGGAGGGTCTTGAATCTGAGTTGTTCAAAGAACTAAAAACTTCCCTTGATGTAGCCCCCGAGCATTCTTCAAAAAAGAACTCGGATATAGAATCTTGGCATATTCTCTGGTAGTCTGCTGTTGTCAGATGTAGAGTCTGCTGCTTTTAGATGTAGAGTCTGCTGCTTTCAGATGTAGAGTCTGCTGTTCTCAGATGTAGTTGTATGGTGGTGGTTGAGTGTAAATGCCTTTTGTTCATGGGTTGTACAGTGTTGGTATATTCTCCCGAATATGCTTGTTGTTGAGTATTGTTCCTTCATTCCTGAGTTTTCTTTCATTGAATTCTGTCTTTTCACCGTGTCCTTTGTTAGGTTTGTTCCGCTGGTGCTCCCGGTCCATGTGCACCGCTTCTGTGGTCTATAAATATCCTCCTTGTGTGTTGTTTTGATTCATCGAGCACTTAGTTGTGTGGTCTGAAATCTCCGTAGTCATGAATATGATAGTTTGTGAAGTAGAGCAGCCCCCGGGCGTATTTTGTAGTTCTTGTACATCTTGTCATAGCTGGAGGAAGTCTTGTGATAGGGATTAGAGGTAGACTAATTCCGCAGTGGCATTGCTCCGGGAAGTACGTGGCGGTAGCTGGAGGAAGTCTTGTGATGTGGGATACGTTCCTTCATCCAACAGTTCTAGGTTGATCCTCGACGCCTGCCCTAAGACTGTCCGGTGCAGATCAACACCATATCCGGTATCACATCAGACTTGGGTAAACAGATGCCTGCAGGCTCCTCTTGTTCCATGTTGTCCCACCATGCCGCTGATCTCCGCCTTGGATGTGCTGCTTTCCTCCTTTGAAGAATACAGTGTAGCCGAGTGCGGTTTGTTCTACCGAGTAGCAACTTGGAACACGTAGTCGTTCTAGAGCCTAGTTGTTTCCGGGTTCCTTTTTGCTACCTTGCCTATCATAGTACCGAGTTCGTTGGGTCTTGTAAGATGTGTAATCTTGTATCTTTTGAAGTCATTTGTAATGGAAAGAATCTTGTCTTCTGAGTTGTCATTCTTTATTCTGCTAATGTCCCTTTTATTTGTGAGATTCCTGAGTTCTTTCTGTAAGGTCTGGGTTGTTATGCTCCTTGTGAGGTGACCTTTCGTTGCTTCATGGCTGATGAGTTCTTTTTGTAGCAATATGATAGCTCTGCCATTTTGCTGGATGGATAAGTCTGAAATCTGCCCATTAAACTGTACCGTTATGTGGATTTGTGCCTTCCGTCATTTTAGCTGTGTTAGTAAATGGACCGTTGCGCTCTCACACCATGTTTTAACGGGCCCAGTGGGCCGCATTTTACTGCTGTAAAAACTATTTAAAGGCCTTTCATCTTCTTCTTCTTTACTGCTCCGCTTTTGCCTTGATTGATTTCTCGGTTACTTTGGGGTTAGCTTGAACCATCTTGCTCCCAATGCCATCCTTCATCTTTCTATCTTTGTTCATCTTTGTGAAACTTTCCTTGGAATTCCTCCTTCTCTTTCTCTCTTTCGTTACTTCTTTCGTTTGAAGCCACAACCCCGCCGCGAAGACACCAGCGTTCTTGGTGGCTGTGGGATTCAGTTTCGCTAGGGTCTTAAGAGCAAGTTCTTTGACTATGACCTGGTTGATTCTATGAGGGATTGGCGTGCCAACTGGTTTTATGTCGCCAATTTGATTCCTCCTCTTGCTGTTCACTCTGGATCTGGTCCCTTGGTTAATGACCGATGGGATAAGAACCCTATGACGATGACTGAGGTTCAGGCGATAAAGCCGTTTCTTGAGAGGATTGGTACTCTGAAACAGCAAGGCTTGACCGGCTTTGGGATTATTTCTAGTTTTCTTCGTCGTCGAGTTCAACCTCTGAAGGAGCAGGAAAACTACGGTTTTGAGTACTCTGGGGTGGAGGACCCTTCTCGTATGGTCCCTGCCCTTGAGTTGACTGATGAGGAGGTGCTCGAGCTTCTTCAGAAGATGCTGAAAGGAGTAAGCGTCATCCCACTTGCTGTCCTTGAGTACAGTGCTAAGAACCCGCCTCTAGCTGTAAGTTGTTTTCCCTTTGTGCGGGTACTTTTTGTATTTCTTTTGCTGTTATCCATTTTTTGCTTAATCTTCCTTGTCTTGTTGTTTTATTCCTTTTGTAGGAATTGGGGCGTAACTTTGTTGATCTGATCCCCCTTGATGACTGCCCTGCCATTGTGGGAACTGGGGGTAGTCTTGTTGGGGCATCCTTAACCAGTAAGTCTCTAACCGCCACAATGTTTCCTGGTGTTTCTTCCGCCAACCTTGATGTATATGTTGAGTATATTCCTCGTCCAGTTCCACGAGGCCCTCATAGTGTTGGAAAGAGGGGGCAAGGTGAAGGTTCTTCTTCTGGTTTGTCTTCTGCCAAGAAGTCTCACCAGTCGAGTACTCATCCAGGTACTCAAGTTGTAGCTAGCATGCTCTTAGGTGAGCATATTAATACGCTCTGTCCCTTTGTTTTTTGTTTTTGTCTTTAACCGAGTACTTTTGTCCTTTTTCAGTTGGTGCTTTGGCAACCTTGGTCGAGAGTGAGGAGGAAGAGGACGATGATGCTGCCCTTGTTACTCATCGGTGAGTTGTTTTCTTGCTTTCCTGTAGTTGAAACCCTCTTTTTGTTTTGACTTTGGTCTTGATCTCTATGTAGTAAGCGGTCGTTGGGTACGAGTTCTTCCAGGGCTCCGGCACTGAGTTCCTCTGGGATTCCGATACCGAGTTCCTCTGGGGCTCCGGTACCGAGTTCTTCTAGGGTTCCGGTACCGGCTATGCCGCTCCTGTCGTAGAGCGGTGGTGACGTCTTTGCTGCCATAGTCCCTCCTTTAAAGTCTTCTTTTGGTTTTATGAAGAAGAAGATAGCTGAGTAAGTGATTCCTTGTTATGCTTCTTTGCTTCTCTTTCGTTTTTCCATGACTCATATAATTATCGTATATTTTTCTTATGATCTTGTAGACCCTCTCCTTCCCTTAACCCTCCGCTGGCTTCTTCTCAGTCCTCTGACCCGCCTCTATGCGCTGAGTCTCGGGACTTGGAATGTTCGGTCGGCGAGGTAGCTGTGAGGGAAGCTGGGTCCCCTACCGCTGCTGATCCTGTTGCTCCGAAGGTGACCGTGGCCACGGCGGTGGTTACTTCTGAGGAGGTAGCCGGGGCTTCCCAAGATACAGCCCTGGTTTTGCCTTCTTTGCCTACGCCGGCTTCTCCCTCTGCTCCCCTTAGAACCAGCAGTCAGCGTTTGGACGATGATGTGTTGCTGCAGTTTGATGCCACTCATCGTTTGTCTGAGTTGACTGCTGCCTGGGGGGCCCTTTCGACTTCCTTTGGTGAAAAGCTCCAGGTAAGTTTTTCTGGAGTTCTTTCTTTGGATGTTCGTCTTTATTTTGTCTTATGCCTTTTCTCTCTCTCTCTCTCTCTCTGTTCAGTCTTTTTCTCGGGATCATACCGGCTTCTTTTTCTCATCTGAAAACGAGAAAAAGTTATCTTCCGAGGTAAGCGCCCTGAAGGCCGAGCTTGACCTCCTCCGGGCCGAGTTGGAGACCGAGCGTCAAACACACCAAAAGGAGGAGAAAACTCTTCGCGCCCGGGTGGTAGAGGTAGAGAAGCAGAAGGACACTGCAGTGGAGTCCGTGAAGAACGAGTGCAAAGGTATTGCGGGTTCTTTTTGTTTCCTTTTGTATTCTGACTTCCCTTTCTGCTGACTTGTTTTATTTCCTTTTGTTCTCTGATTTTCCTTTCCGCTGACTTGTTTTTTGTTGCCTGGTCTAGCTCTCCGAGTTGAAAAGCAGAAGCTCTCGGAGGGTCTTAAGGAAATGAAGACCACCGCCCGCAACAGTCACAACAGGACTGATGAGGTAATTACTCGCGCTGAAGAAGAACTCGCGCTTGCCAAACTAATTAGGCATGGAGCTGACAGAGATCTTGTGTAGGCTCAAAAGACTATTCAAGACTTGTCTGGTAAGTTGGCGACGGCTACTGAAAACTGGAATGCTTTGTGGAAATCATTTCGGTCAGTAGCCGGCCTCCTCCGGACTTCAGCGGATGATGGTCAGTCTTGGGGTCAGTTTATTCCCCAGGAGTTCATGAAAAGGTGCGCCCAACTGTGTACTAAGAATGTTCTTGCCCAGGTCCGGGTCCTTTCTCCGGAGTTTCCCCTATCCAAGATTGCTGATGAAGCCAAAAGTCAAGAATATGTTGATGCTATTGAAAGGGTGGAGCCTAAGGTCGAAGGTTTAACCAAGAGGATAGTTGATAATCTTAATATTGATGTTTCTTCTCCTGATGGCAATGCCTGATGTAATTGACCTTTATTCTGCAGCTTCTGTAATAAGATACTATACTGGTTTTTGAATGAAGATTCTTTATTTTTTGGACGATGTCTTCCTTGTCTAGATGTCTAAGCCTTGCTTTATTCTTTGAATGAGTTGTCCAACTAATCAGAATTTTCTCCGAGTAGTTGTTTGTTCTGGCTCTCATCTGCGTTGTGTGATCCACTCGGTGTATGTTGATCATTGTCTTGACAAACTTACTTGATTTGCCTGGTGCTTGTCTTGTAAACAACTCGGGGTAAGTAGAACTTTGTCTTGACAACCTTTTTGTTCTTATCAGTACTTAAAAGACTTGGGACCGGCGATCTCGAGTACTTTTCGCTTCTTCTTTTTGGCTTTTTTGCTTAACACGAGATTTGGCCATCATCTGGTCCTTTCCCCGGTTGCAAAAACATCTTTGGCTTACCAGCTACCCTCTTTGACAAGCCCCCGAGCACTTCATGGTTGAGTTCTGAAAGCCTCGTCTTGTTCCTTCAGGTCTTGCCGAGTAGAAACAAGCGTCGTCCGAGTGCTTTCCTTAGTGAAACCATGTAGCGCTTCCTAGGATCTTCGAATAATTCAGGTGTTAGCTTATTAGCTACCCTCATCGGCGGGCTCAAGCATCTTTTCAGCTCTTTTGCTCTCTACCGGTATGCTCAGGCATGTTTCAGCCATTTTGCTTTTTGGTTTGGGTGTCAGCTTATTAGCTACCCTCAACGGCGGGCTCAAGCATCTTTTCAGCTCTTTTGCTCTCGGCCGGTATGCTCAGGCATGTTTCAGCCATTTTGCTTTTTGGTTCGGGTGTTAGCTGATTAGCTACCCTCATCGGCGGGCTCAAGCATCTTTTTAGCTCTTTTGCTCTCGGCCAGAATGCTTAGTGAAGACAACTTAGAGAAAGTCATAACAAGACGTATGTTGTGTAGAAAGACCATCTTTATTGATCATGAATGTTGATAAGCCATAATACATATGTCATCGATGGACATTATCTATATTGATCATGAACGTTGAACCCTTGTGGCTTGTATATATGTTCTTCCTTGAGTTGTTTTTATGCGTAGAACCTTCTTAGTTGGTTGATGTGCCATGTATTGCTGACTTCTTTTCCATCCTCGGTTGTCAACTTGTATGTGCCTGGTCGGTGACTTCTGTGACAATAAAAGGACCTTCCCATGGACTAAGTAGTTTGTGGCGTCCGTCAGTTTTTTGGATTCTTCTTAGTACTAGATCTCCGATTTGGAGTGATCGATGCTGGGTACTCTTGTTGTAGTGGTGTCTTAGACCTTGTAGGTATCTAGCTGATTGAAGGGTAGCGTTTACTCTGACTTCTTCTGAACTGTCGAGTTCTAATCTTCTAGTGTGTTCTGCTTCTCCTTCGTCATACTGTTCTATCCTTGGTGATGTCCAGATCAAGTCGACAGGTAGTACGACTTCTGACCCGTAAACTAGGAAGAAGGGTGAGTAACCGGTGGCTCTGCTTATTTGAGTTCGTAGCCCCCATACCACTTTGGGTAGTTCTTCAATCCATTTGGATCCATAGTCTACTAGTTCTTCGTATAGTCTTGGCTTTAATCCAGCTAGTATGAGTCCGTTAGCCCTTTCTACCTGTCCGTTGGCTTCTGGATGTGCGACTGACGCGTAATCTATGCTGAAGCCGCAATCTTCTGCCCAACTTTTGAATTTTGTAGCTGTGAAGGGAGAGCCCAAATCTATGATTATTCGATTGGGCAAGCCGAATCTGTGCATAATGTCTTGGATGAACTCGACTGCTTTGGCTGTGCTGTATTTTGTGAGTGGTTTGTATTCAATCCACTTGGTGAACTTGTCAATTGCTACAAAGATGTACTCGAAACCGCCCTTTGCTTTCTTGAGTGGCCCTACTTGATCCAGCCCCCAGCAAGAGAAAGGCCAAGAGGGTGGGATGCAGATGAGATTGTGAGCTGGTACATGAGCTTGTCTTGCGAACATTTGATAGCCCTTGCATTTTCTGACGAGTTCTTCTGCGTCTTTTAGAGCGGTTGGCCAGTAGAATCCGGTGCGGAAAGCTTTGCCGACTAGTGTTCTTGAAGCGGCATGATTTCCACAGCAACCTAAGTGTATTTTGTCTAAGATCTCTTTGCCTTCTTCAAACGAGACACATTTTAGGAGTACTCCTGATGATACGGCTCTTCTGTACAGCTTTTCCCCTACTAGGACGTAGTTCTTGCTTTTGCGAACAACTCTGGTAGCCTCCTCTTTATCCGCTGGCAACTTGCTTTCTTTGATATAATCAATAAAGACCTGGGTCCATGAGGTGTTGATTACCAAGATCTGGTTGTCTTTAGCTTGAAGCTCAGGGGCTATTTCACTAGGTTGTTTGATAGAGGGAGCTAGTAACTCCTCTATGAATACGCCGGGTGGAACTTTTGCCCTGTCTGATCCGAGCTTGGCAAGGACGTCTGCTGCAATATTGGAATCATGCAGGACATGTAGAATTTCTAATCTTTGAAAATGCTTTTCGAGTTTTCGTATTTCATCACAGTAGGCACCCATGTTTTCTTTGGTGCAATCCCAATCTTTGTTGACTTGATTGATGACTACTGTCGAATCACCGTATACGAGTAACCGCTTGATTCCGAGGGTAATTGCCACTCGGAGCCCGTGGACGAGGGCTTCGTATTCTGCTTCATTGTTTGTAGCTTGCCATAATATCTAAAAGACATACTTGAGTTGCTTTCCGTCTGGAGAAATGAGGAGAACGCCTGCGCCGGCTCCGCCTAGCTTGAGTGATCCATCAAAGTACATTTTCCAATGATCAAGGATGGTATTTGACATAGGTTGTTGAATTTCTGTCCACTCGGCAACAAAATTGGCCAGGGCTTGAGATGTAATTGCCTTCCGTGGGGTGAAATCGATATTGAGAGCACCAAGTTCGACTGCCCACTTAGATATGCGCCCTGTTGCGTCTCTGTTATGTAGGATGTCTCCGAGTGGGAAATCTGTCACCACAGTAATCTTGTGGCTTTCAAAATAGTGGCGAAGCTTGCGTGAAGTGATCAGGAGGGCGTAGAGTAGTTTTTGCACATGCGGGTACCAGATTTTTTATTCTGACAGTACTTCGCTGATGTAGTATACGGGGCATTGTACTTTATATACACGCCCTTCTTCTCTTTCTACGACAATCGTTGTGCTGATCACAGTAGAAGTTGCCGCAATGTACAACATCATGTCTTCGTATTTCTTGGGAGGTGTGAGAATGGGCGAGGAGGTGAGGTACGCCTTGAGCTTCTTGAATGCTTCGTTGGCTTCTTCTATCCACTCGAACTTGTCTGTCTTCTTTAGCAGTTTAAAGAAAGGTAACCCTTTTTTGCCGAGTCTTGATATGAAACGATTAAGGGCCGCCATGCAGCCTGTTAGTTTCTACACATCTTTGACACTTCGAGGATGGCCCATCTCTGTTATTGCTCGAATTTGCTTGGTGCTGGCTTCAATTCCACGATGACAGACCAAGAATCCGAGTTGTTGTCCTAAAGGTACTCCGAATACACACTTCTTTGGGTTCAATTTCCATCTCCACCTTTTTAGATTTTCGAAGGTTTGCTTTAAGTCTTCAATCAGTGTGTCTGGGTTCTTCGTTTTTACTACTACGTCATCCACGTATGCCTCTACATTTTCGTCGATCTGATCACCAAGGCATGTTTGGATAGCTCTTTGGTAAGTGGCACCCGCATTCTTGAGTCCAAACGACATGGTCTTGTAACAGTAGGCACCAAACAGAGTGATGAAAGATGTCTTGCTCTGGTCTTGTTCTTTTAACGCAATCTGGAGATATCCTGAATAGCAATCAAGAAAGGATAATAGGGCAGATCCTGCTATTGAATCAACTATCTGATCAATGCATGGTAGCCCGAACGGATCTTTCGAGCAGTGTTTGTTGAGATCTGTGTAGTCGACACACATGCGCCATTCGTCCGTGTTCTTTTTCTGTACTAGAACTGGGTTTGCTAGCCAATCTGGATGAAGGATTTCACTGATGAATCCGGCTGCCATTAGCTTTGTGATTTCTTTTTTAATTGCTGCCTTCTTGTCGGGTGAGAATCGTCGTAGCCGTTGCTTCACAGGCTTGGAGCCTTCATTGATATCAATTCTGTGCTCAGCCAACTCTCTTGGGACACCTGGCATGTCGGCCGACTTCCAAGCGAAGATATCTTTGTTGTCCCGAAGAAAGTTGGTGAGCGCGAGTTCCTATTTTGCCGAGAGGTGGGCACTTATGGTTGCCGTCTTGGAGGGATCACCGGTGCCTAGGTCGATTTGCTTAACGTCGGCTTCTTTTGGTGGCGCAAGGATGCTGGGCTTTTTAGCCAGTATCTCTAGTTCCTCTTGGCTTATTTCTGCGGCAATAGTGGCTATTTCTTTTGTACCATTGTCGGCTTGTGCTTTGGCTATGATTTGGATTGCCTGAACATCGCAGTCAAAAGCACGCTTCAAATCACTTCGAAGAGAAAGGACACCGTTAGGTCCTGGCATCTTAAGCAGCAGGTACGGACAATGCGGTATCACCATGAATTTTGCTAGTGCTGGGCGCTCAAGGATTGTGTGGTATGATGAATCAAAGTCTGCAACCTCAAACTTGATGAACTCTGTATGGTAGTTCGAGGGAGTTCCAAAAGTAACTGGTAGAGTAATTTGTCCAAGTGGCATGGCTGCCTTGCCGGGTACTATGCCATAAAAAGGTGTACATGTTGGTGTAATCATCCCGGCGAGTTGTAGTCCCATCTTCCTTAGTGTTTCTTAAAAGATGATGTTGAGTCCAGCTCCCCCGTCGATTAGTACTTTGGTGACAGTCATTCCGACAATGGTTGGATCTAGAACCAGTGGGTAATGGCCTGCATTTCCCACGCTAGTCCATTGGTCCTCTCTTGAGAACTGGATTGGATATTGTGACCAATTGAGATATCTTGGAGTAGCCGGTTCTGCTGCCATGATGGTTCGTAGAGCTAGCTTTTCTTGATGTTTACTTCTAGAGTCTGGGACCCCGACGAAGATCACTGCTACTGTCCCCTTGGATTTTTGGAATCCCTTGTCTTCGTGGTTGTCTTCGTCTTTTTCTGATTGTCTTCTTTTGTGTTTCCCTTACTATCTTTTCTTATGTATCGTTCATTGAAGGTGTAGCAATTTCCGATGGTGTGATTTGCTTTAGGGTGCAAGATGCACTGCATATTCTCAATGTCGTCATATCTTCTGGGTTTGGAAAACTTCCTTGACTTGTTAGCCACCGCTACGGTGTTGTCTGATCCACGTTTCCTTTCCTGATGTCTGCCATTTCGATGATTTTGTCTGTCCGGGTTGTCTTGGTTGCTTCTTTCCGGAAACCTTTCTCGCGTCTTCTCCTCTATAGTAATCATCTTTTCTACTGTGCGTCTGAATTCTTCATTGTTTCTCGGGTTCTCTTTGTAGAAATCCTGAAATTGCCACCTAGCCATGATTCCATGAGAGAAAGCTTCGATTACTTCTCGTTCGGTGATGTCATGTACTTGGGCACGTAGTTCGCCAAATCGTCGATAGTTGTCTCTAAGACTTTCGCCTCCATTCTGCTTGAGTCCCTTTAGTTCTGCGTGGGTGATGGGGTGCGTAATGATACCCGCAAAATTTTCACAGAAAGCCCTTTGCAAGTCCTCCCAATTTCTGATTGACCCTGGATTTAATTTATCGAACCATTGGAGGGGCATGGTTTCTAGGGCCATGGGAAAGAACAAGGTCTTGATATTGCCGTCTCCTCCAGCCAGTTCAATTGATTGTGAGTAGATTCTAAGCCACTGCCTTGGTTCGGTCTTGCCATCATATTTAGAGTGGTTGGACAGCTTGAACTTGTGAGGTAGTCATTTTGAAGCAAGTCTGCTTGCAAAACAGGGGAATCTATCGTGCATCCCGGCTTCTCTGTACTCTGATTCAGCACATCCTTCCAGCCAACTGTCATTTTGGTGAGAGTAGTTCTGCGGGGCTGTCCGAATGGGTGCTTCGCTTCTGATCTGTCTTGGTTGTTCGGCTCGGTAGTTTTGACTGTGGTCCCTTCTACTTTCTTTGTTGTGACTTCCACTTGGTCCAAGTCTCTTGAATGTGGACTTTGTTTGATTTTGATCTTCCTTCCTATGAGATGTTGACCTAGCAGGTAGTCTTGAACGGGTTCTTCCATCGTGTGTCTTTAGGGCTGCTGTCCGGAGAAGTTCCTGGAGCTGTTCCTGCTGTTCACTAGGATGCGAGGTCATTCCGAGTTCTTCAAGTGCTTCTAGGATCCTGTTGTAGGGTGTGTTTGCCGCACGTCTTCCTTCGACTTCTTGTTCTGATTTTCTCCTATTATACTCGGCCAGATCTGACTCATATCTGACCTAAGCTTCCTTGCGCTGCCTAGCACGGTGTTGGCGCCCTTGCTTCAATTTGTTTTTTCTTTCCCTGGCTTGCCTCTGACTCTCAGTCTCACCATCATAGCCCTGAGCGAAGGGTGATATGTTGGACTCAGATTCGTCCGATGACCTAATGTCGGGCACTTCTAGGGGGATCAATGGTGATCAAGGATGGCGAACCATGAGTACTTCTCATGCGTGAGCTGTTCTATTTTTGGCGTTGGTTTCCATACTGTCGGAGTTGCTGATAACTTTAGTAGAGGCTTCAAGGTCGCAGATTGAGTCTCCTTCTTGGTAGGGTAGAATTGTTGTTGTCATCGTGCCGACCAGTCGAGTACTGCTATCCTCAGGAATAGAACCTGGCCAGTGGACGATGCAGTCTTGAGATGTTATAGTTAGTACGAGACCTTCCTGAGCTCCTTTTAGTGGCATTCTAAGCACTGGGTCGAGGGATCCTTCGAGTTGTGCCTAGTAAGACCTTGCCACGTTGTGGAGTCCAAACAGAAAAAGATCTGACTTCTTGAAAAGATTCTGAGTGCACTCCGAGTTGTATTCTTGATATGCCGAGGCCGCGTTCTGTAGCCCCATTGGAAAAGAACTCGGATTCTCAAAAGAACTCGGGTCATACTCCATCTCGGATGCGGAGCCTGAATTCGAGTCGGATGCGCAAAGCTGCGAAACTTGAGTTGAATCGGACATTTCGAGCTGCGCGAATCTTCCGGTGATTTGATCCATCGTAATCGTTGAAGTAGGAAAGTTTTCTTGGTGAACCGAATCTTCGAGAAGACGGCTTTGGAGCTTGCCATCGTCGCCTGCCTCGCAGATCCATGAACCAAAGATGAAGGTTGATCCCGTCGAGAAGATCATGTTGTTGAGGTCCATCGAGCTCTCGGATGCAAATTCGCCGAAAGCCCTACCTGGCGCGCCAGCTGTCAATGTTTGACCACTAATAGCCTACCACGGGGTTCCCTAGGGCAGTATGTTCGGGCTTCAGCGTATGCAGAACTCGACGGTGAACGCAAGAGACAGTCGATTTATCCTGGTTCGGACCCTCGATCGTGATCGAGTAATAGCCCTACGTCTAGTCGGCGTTAGCCTTTGCGTTGTATTGATTGTTTGGAGTTGTGTTGTTGTGTTGTGTCAAAAGTCCCTCTTTCCGCTAGGAACCCCACCCTCCTTTATACAGTTCAGGACGTCAGAGTCCTAGTCGGTTTACAATGAGAGTTCCTAGTAGGATTATAGAATAATACTACTACTAGGATTACATGAAAGGAAACCTAGTTAGACTAGATCTTCTCTCTTCCTTGCGAGGTATCCCATGGGTCCCGCATCGACACTCGCGTCCTCTAAGAGACAAGGCATCATGCCAGGCATCTCCGAATTGACAGAAGAGAGGCTGCAACACTTGTTGCACACAGATCTAGGCCGCTAGTGAGGAGGTGTGTGCGGAATGGACGGCGCGTCTGACGAGAAGTGGAGCGGGGGAGTGACTGGCCATCAATGCCCATCCTAACTCTGCCTTTACTGAGCGACCACCCTCCATGCAACCGCTCAGTGCGCATCACGGAGATGGAGGGATGCCTATTTGGCTCTGGGGGCTTCTACCGTTGTTGTCCGATCGGAGTGCTGGTGCCTCTCGTAGCCCTTCGCCATGGGCTATAAGGGGGAGCCCCTAGGGGACGGCACCCTCAATCATAACTATGGTAAACTCCTTCAGATCCATCTCCCCATAATCATGGCGGTGTTAGGAGTGCGACGCCACCCTCCGAGTGAGCCTCCACTTTGCCCAGTGAATCGCTCCTATGAGAGTGGAAGGATTCTGACAAAGCAGATCCAGCGGCGTAGCATGGGAGAAGGCACGGTGCTTTGGCCAGAACTGCAATCCTCTCCTCGTGCACCGCTGGCGTCGACAGTTTCCCACCGTCGGGGCCTGTCGAGCTCCTGTCTCGCTTTCCTCCCCTGGAATGTGGAAGAATCCCGGCGACATGGGTTGCCCAGGGCTCTTCCATTTATTAGTGGAAGAGTCAGTAGTTCAGGGGCTCACCGAGCCACCATGGTAGCAGGAAGGCAGCCCGTCTGTGGGCTCTAGTAGCACAGGAAGGCCTCTTGACCCCAGAGGTGCGAGAAGGGAGAGGGGGGTGGATCGTGGCCACCCGCTCTTGCCCCGACCACATGCACGACGGGGGCCGTCTCGGCCTTCACTGTGGCTGTCCATGTGCCATGGAAGCTCAGCCGGGGGGGGCAGTCCTGCCCACGGGGTTTCCGTCACTGTACCAATGGCTGCAACTCAGCGGTTTTTGCCGTCGTATATTGTAACTGGGTGGTTCCCATTGTAATGAAATTACTTCTGTGCATAATCTTATGCTCAGAAGTCATGCTCGGAGGCTTTAGTCCCTCGTTGGGATGGGATCGATACGACACTAGCCTCGGTGGCTAAGAGCGCCGCACCCGTGCTACTAGCGAGTAAGTCCACGAGAACCCCAAGTTTACAGTCGTTCCATTCCTTGGCCTTGGTCCCCAAGGGGGGAGATTCTCTGCTTCCTGACTATGCCACTCGTATAATTCCTGAGCCCATTTGACCAGTGATTGGGGGCTTGCTGCCTTCCTTGTTGGGTCACCATGACCGGCTCTAGGTTAGTACACGGACATCGTTCGACGGGTGGCCGGTTCCGCTTCTGAGCACACAGCTTCGGCCGCTTGTGCCCGTCCATGAACGTCCCTCGCACTTTAGGTGCTTTGGGCGGCCTTGAAGCCCGGTGGGCCAGCCTTCGAACCCTTAGCTATGCCCCATCTGGGGGGCCCGTGCTATCATGCGGCTGGGTAGCTTGACCTGTTGACATAGAGATAATCAAAATTGAAACAAAACAGAACGAGAGGGGGAGAGGATGTCATAGCTGGGAGTGCGTCGGTCGGGGCCGTCCCATTGGTGTTTGTCGGTCCTAGCTCGGGTCCCCCATCGCTCTTCTCACTTTGTCCGTCCCAACCCCACGTGGCTGGCGTATCCCTGAAACATTGTCCCTTCGGAGAAGGCAAAGGGCGATGAGTTTGCTGTCCTTTGCTATAGCTAGAAACTCACTGGGTCGCTCGGAGGGAGAGCAGTAATGGAAAGAAAGAAAGGTCGGGAGGTCGGACTTATCTTTGTTTTTGTTGTTGGGGCGTTGTGTTAGAGAAGAAGGCAGGCCAGGGTGGCTCGGCATGGATGCCGAGCTATAGGGGCAGATGGCTCAGCAATGGCCTCCTTTCACAGGAGGAGCGTTCAAAGCTCGCCTCGGTCGGTTCGACTCCTTCTGGGGAGTTGGACGCCTAGACGGAGGGGCAAAGGCCTTCCCACGAAGGGAATGGTCGGGACTCTCCTTGATCAGATCGGTTCCTTCTAGGGAATGGATCACCTGGATGGAGGGTCCAGCCGAGCCTTTGCAGCCACCCACGGTGTCCTGGGTCTCGCCGGCGCTCGGTTGATCGAGCGGCCTCGCCTCCTCGGTCTTCTTCTCCCCAGACGTCTTGCCCGTGACATGGTTGGCACTGGCTGAGCGACGCAGTCCCGGTCGCAGTAGTAGGCCTGCTCAAAGCCGCCTTCGACAGTGATGACTTCATTTGCTCCGGGCATCTTCAGCTTTAGGTTGGTGTAGTGGGGGACGACCATAAACTTGGCGAAGTAGGGCCGCCCGAGCAACGCATGGTAAGTGCCGGGGAAGAAGTCGACCACCTTGAAGGTGAGCGGCTCCTTCTAAAATTTGTTCGGCAGCCCAAATGTGACGTTCAGCCAGATGTGCCCGAGGGCACGGCTTCCTTCCCCGGGATGATCCCGTAGAACGGCGCCCTGCTCGGGCGTAGGCTGCCCCATGGGAACTTCATCTTGTCGAGGGTGCTGGCGTTGAGGATGTTGAGGCCACTACCTCCGTCTAGGAGCACCTTGGACAGGCGCGTGGTGCCCACGATCGGGCTGACCATGAGCAGATACTGCCCCGGATGAGGGACACGGTCAAGGTGGTCGCCCTGATCGAAGGTATGGCTGTCTGTGACCACCGGAGCTGCGTCGGGATGGCTAGGGTCTCGACGGCGTTCACCTCCTGCTTGGTGATGCAGCGCTGCCGGCGGGACTCCTGAACATAAACATCAAGATTTTTTTTGGATGAAGTACTGTTTAGAAGAATACGCTGGCTCTAACTCTAAGTCCAATTGTAATCGTGTGAGGAACAAACGGAGCTTGTAGCGGAGACTTGCTGTAAACTTAGGGATTCGGCGATGCAGTTCTTTACCTTATGTGGATGGCCCTTTGTTTTTAGTGTTGTGTTTTGAGTCAAGCTTGGGTTGTTATGTAAACTTTGTTCGCTTGTTTGGTTTGGGTTGTTCAAATGTACTCCCTCCATTCCAAATCATAATATGTTTTGGCTTTTTCTATATATATATAATTTTTACTATATACTTAGATATACACAATCTCTACATATATAGTAAAAATAATGTCTAGAAACGGTAAAATGTTTTATAATTTGCAACAAAGAGTAATAATTATGGTGATATTTTAGAACAAAGGCATTCACCCGGCTTTACTGAAAGCTTAGCGAAAGCCCAAGAACCATGGCTGGGATTACCAGCTTACAATAGAGAGTAAAGAGTTTAACTCGACTCACATCACAACTATAACCAGACCTCTAAAACTTAAACTCAAAAGGAAAGGTAAACGCAGAGAGAACTAGAGGGCCACGCCTCTACCTTCTCCTACCAAAAAAACCAACAGATGACAAAACTAAGAAACTTCAGATCAAAGACGTGGCAAAGGAGATCAGTTTACACCCCACAGTTCAACTGAACATGACGCAGTGCCATCAAAATCTGACATCAAGATCTAACAAGCATTTACCGAGAGAAGAGAGATCATTTTGTCCGTCACCGGCTACAGTTTTGGCTTCAACACTAGGCGCCATTTCTTGATCAGCATCAGAATCTTGAAGATGATCGCCTGCGGTGAAGATAGGAGCTTCTTGTTGAAGACCACGTCATTCCTAGTTTTCCAAATCGTCCACATGGCACCTGCACATATAAAAACCATTAGGTTTTGTTTTTTTTTTTCTCTAGCAGCCTCCTTTAGCTCAGCAAAGACACAACTGGTTGGTGATCTCAACCAACCGAGTGAGCTTCTTAAAAAGGACCAAAGATATATAGCAATGGGGCATTGGAAGAGAATGTGGTCTGTGGTTTCCAATTGGTCACACACAGCACATTCCTCCGGGCCTGACCATTGTTTTTTCTTTAATTGAACACTTGATTGAATTTTATCATGGGCAGCCATGCACAGAAAATTTTAACTATTAGAGGAATGATGCATCTCCATATCATCATCATTTGAACATCTCTAATACCCCCTGAAGTCATTAGTTTGTAGAGGGAAATGGTTGAAGATTTTCAAGATTGTTCCAAGGCCCAATATGCCCCATCTCTCCCTTCTGAAAGAGTAATCTCACTCAGGATGCTCTAAAGTTGAACCGATTCTTCAGTGAGGATGTCATTCAGTTGTCTTCTAAATTGAATTTGCCATTGACCATTCATATAGACTTTTGCAATCTCGATATCAGGTTGAGCAGTAATCTGAAACAGGTTATGGAAGGTGATTTTCAGGGGACAATCTCCTATCCAACAATCAAGCCAAAACTGTCACACCCTAAAATTTGCTTTTCCAAAAGTAGAGTTGAAATTGATTTAATTTCATTAATTGCTTTACATTCATAGGCAAATATTAATGATTTGCAAAAATCTTAAAATGAAATATAAGGTAGAAACCATGAATTGTTGCATTCATGCTGCTGCATTGTTTTCATGCTTGCTTTGTGTGTGTAGGCTCTCTTAAAACCCCTATTCAAAAATATAATTTTATTTAGAATAGGAAAAACCTTTTCTTTGTCTTTGGGCTTCGATCTAACCTAACTAGCCCCTAACCCCTCCTAGCTAACCCTAGCCCACCCTAGTTAACCCCAGCCAGCAATGGCTTGCTTCTGGCTAGCCACAGCCAGCCCTGGCCCCCCTCTGGCCGGCCACAGCATGCGGCAGCCGGCCATAGCCTATCCCAGCCGGTCACAGCCGTCCCCAGCCTGTCGCAGCCAGGCCGCAGCTGCCCCGGCCGGCCCCGGCCTCCTTTGCCACACGCATGCCTTGAAGAGCTAGCTAGCTAGCGCCAATCAGCAGTAGCCCGGCCCAATGCCCATGGCGCCACAACAACGCCATGCCCTCTGCCGCCTGGCGGCCGGCTGCATTTTGCCCTTTGCCCAGCCCACGCACCCACACCGCGCCTACTCCCCTCTCACACCCAGGGCCCATGCTACAGTGTCGACTCCCCCACGGAGATGGGCTCCAACCCGAGTCGGCACCGCCGCCTCCACCTCTGTTTTCCATGCCGCTCACGAACCGAGGTTCATCGCCCTATTTAGGGGATGAGTCTGCCGCCCCTGCCACTTTTCCCAACCCTAGCCGCTTCTGCTCTCGCGCGCCCTAGCCCTAGATCGAGCCACTGCCGCCCGAGATCGTCGCCGCCATCTATCTCCATCCTCACTGTCGCTTCACTGTGGTGAGTAGTCCTAACGGTTCCGCGTGGAGCTGGGGAGTACGCTCATGCTATCTGCGTGCCCTCTCTCCCTCTCTGTGCATCGCTCTGCGCCGCCGCCGAGCCGCTCCACGTCACGGGAATGGACCCCATCGGGTTCGCCGCGTCCCGCGCTACGTCCCCGTGCCCTCTCGCAACCGCCCGTGCCCTCAAAGGCCGCCACCATAAGCTTCGCAAGGAGGCCGGCCATGGCGGGCCGCCGCAAACTCGCCGCCGCCCCGCCTTTGGTCCATCGTGGAACAGTGGACTCGGTTCACGTGGTCGGCTAGCCTCAAGCGGTTTTGCGTAACCCCCGCCTTTTCCTATAATTAACGCACCGTCCACCATAGTTCAAAAATAATTAGGTTTAAGTCCTATTTTTAGCGGTTTAGCCCCTGAAGTCATTGGTTTTTGCACCCGAAGTCCAAAAGCCTTTCCTTTTTCAGTTTCAATTATTTTAAATGCAAAATTAGTTTGATTTAATTACAACAATGCCATCAACAACTTGTTTAGGCCATAACTTGCTCATTTTAGCTCCAATTTAGGTGGTTCTCGTCTCTACGGTTTCGTCTTGACGCGTAGAATAGTTTTAGAGTGTGTTTACTCCTGTTTCATGTATTGGTGTACTGCTTCTAATTAAACGCATGTTTGCTTGCATGTATTGATCTCGTGTGTGATGCTTGATGCGTATAGAGGACGACACGTTCATGGGAGACGAGGAGCAGGTTCCCAAGGAGTTTGAGCAGCCCGAGTTTGGACAAGGCAAGTGCAGGCGCCATTTGATCATTTTGATTACCTACTCATTATTTAATTCACTTTTACTTTCATTGCATGTGTCTTAATATTGCAAACCCTAAGGACATGACTAGCTCTCTACCACCATCCTTGTATACCTGGGGTTTCATATTCTGGGTAGTGTAGTTATGCTTAGCTGCTCCACCCATGTTTATTACATGATGTTGAAAGTAATACTGACTAATGGCTTATTGCAATAATTGTTAAAAGATGCTTTTATAGCAACATGGTTTAAGGTCAAAGGGGGAACGAGTACTGGAGCCTTTTTCCCGGTTTCTGGGGGTACTCGTGTCTGCTCTCCCTAAGGACCAGTTCGTGGAGCGACCACCTGGGACATCCCGTATAGCTTCAAGCCATATGGCTCTAGCTTGACGAATTAGCAGGGCCTCTGCTAGTAGTGTGTAGCTTATCGGGTAGGCGCATGAGGGGAACCAAGGTAATGAAGATTGAGTTACGGTTGTCCGGGTCTCGTGGCTACGGGGACGGCTGCCGTGCGCCTAGGTGAAACCTTAGCGGGTTGCATTCTATTAGTTAGAACCTGTGAACAGTCTCGTAGTGAAACCTTGCCTGCTCACGTCGGTACTGTTTTGGGGCTGATCACCCCGAGCATATGGGGATCATAACTTGAAGTGAAAGTGTACAACCTCTGCAGAGTGTAATCCTGGTATATCAGCCGTGCTCATGGATACGAGCGGCCCAGACCCTCACATGATTAGAAATTGGTTCAGATGAACAGGTGATGATGGTTTTACGGGTTGAGGTTGCTACCTCGGTTTATGATGATGATATAATGATATTCTCCTTCTTTATAATTAATGGTTGGGATCTTTCACTCACCTTAGTAAATAGGTTGCAATAATAAAAGTTTGCCAACTAAAATGCTAACCTGCAGTATGCCTGAGTCAACCTACCTTTGTTTAAGCCTTGCATTTCATTTACTTTCCGCCTGTACTTGCTGAGTTCGACATGGACTCACCCTTGCTATAATCACAAATAAAGGCTGCTCTGACTCACAAGACTGGGAGGAGTTCCCTGAAGATCTACCAGTGTGTTAGGCTCGCATTCCTGCCATCGACCTTCCTGTGGCGAGGTGGATCCGCTACGCCGTCGTCTTTGTGCTACCGTTGAACGCTATTGTTTTGTTTCCGCTAGAACTTTGATGAAAGACTTGTAATAATGATACTTGTTCTCGTTTACGCTTTTATGTACGAACACTGTGTTTTGGACCATTGATGAAGTCATTGCATGTGTGTAATTTGATCCTGGCACACATGTAATATACACCTGGTTTTATCCTTCAAAATCAGGTGTGACAAAAACCTAGTCTGTTGCCCACTTCTAACAATAACATCTCTATCTCTTTGGTGCCATTCTCTCATATCTAGACGCGATCTCAAGAATTGGGAACCTTGCTCTCTCTTAACTTGAAAGATGCTTTTCTGGCCCAAATATTTATTTCTCAAAATAGTGCGGCACAGACTGTTGTCACCTCTTTCTAACTTATCAATCCATTTAACCATCAGGTACACATTCATAGCTCTAGCATCCAAAAAGCCCAGACCACCAAACTCTTTTGGTCTATTGAGTGCCTCCCATTTGATCATGTGGTATTTCCTCTTCTTTCCTGTTCCTTGCTAGAAAAATCTTGATCTTAAGGAATCTAACAACTGAAAATTGCCTTCATATAAGTGATATACTCCCATAGTGTACATTGGTATACTGGACAAACAAGGGTCAATTAGAGTTGACTTGCCTCCTAAAGAGAGATATTCACATTGCCAGGTGCCAGTCTTTTCTCAGTCTTATCACTAACATACCTTAATTGAGTTTTAGTTATCTGTTTTTTTTTTGCGAAGGGAAGGGAGACTTGTATTAAATCTTGGCACAGTACATCCACAAATTACACATGAAAAAATCTAAAATAAAAAATACACATTATTTTATCTAGATTTTTTCATCGTCTTCTTCCCAATGGCTTTCCTTGAACACCGGAGCCAAAGTGCAGTCCTTATAACGAATCCAACGACCAACCGTGGTCACTGACTGGCATACCCAGGTAGTTCATAGGAAAAACTCCAAGCTTGCAGTTAAGAATTTCAGCCACAAGTTGTTGATCAGATTCTTCCAAACCCACTGTGAAAACCTCACTCTTGTCAAAATTAATTTTCATACCAGACGTGGCTTCATAACAGGACAAGATCACTCTAATGTTCTGGAGATACTCAGTAGAAAATTTGAGAAGGATGACAGTGTCACTGCAGGTGTGTCAGACCTCCATCTATCAAACTGGAGACTAGTCCTTGAATTAGACCTGCATCACTAGCTCTAACCATAATTATGGTGATATGATTCCTCTTTTTTGAGAAATGAAGTCGGACGACGTTAAAACTATGGACATCGGGCTGGCATGCATCTCAACCAACCGGGAATGGCCCCCGCTGTATTCGCGTGCTGGTTCCCCGGGCCAAACGGCAGGATTCGCGTGCTGGTACTACGTGCAAAGGTAGAGGCGCTTGGTACACTGAAGTCGTGCTGCGACTGCGAGCACCGAAGCCTACGCACATGGATGCATTTGTCGCGCATGTATCACGGGCGTGGTGGTGCATGCGAAGGTTGGTAGGTCTCGATCGGCCGCACTCTCTATAGCTAGCTACGTGACATATCGCACGAGGCGCCACAGAAAAAGCAGGCGGTCGATCGGGTCGAATGCCGTGGTCGTCTTTGTTTTGTGTTCATGCGGGTGTACGTATCTCGATTTGAGCCGTTAGGTGGGTATAGGTAGGTGCACACATATGTGCGCTTGTGTCCGTTGCATGTCTTTGTTTTGTTCGTTCTGCGGGGTTGATACCGCCGGCAAGAACCTTGATTCCGTACGTGACAATAACGATGGTACCCCATTAATTACCTTGCTTTAGTTTGATATACTAGGTAAATAACCGTGTGTTGTAACTGAAAAAAAAACTAATGCCCTGATAATTTAAGTATAAATGTAAGTTGTATTACTATCAAAAAAAACTATACTACGAGTGTGACACTACTATAGGATGGCCTTGTTGTCCCGGGCGGTAATGGCATTTAGTCCCAGTTACCGCGCCGGGATAACGATCCTGGGACTAAAGGTGGAACCTTCAGTCCCGGGTCATCGAGCCGGGAATAAAGATGGACCTTTAGTCCCGGTTGGTGTTACCAACCGGGACTAAAGGCCCTCCAGCCGAGTAAACGTGGCCGCACCCTTTAGTCCCGGTTGGTAACCCCAACCGGGACTAAAGGTTCCTTTTCTTTTTCTTTTTTTTGTTTAATTTGTTTTCAGTTCAGTTACACATATTTGTTTAATATATAATATATTTTTATGTACGTATTCTACGCTGCTAATATAAATACACGCATGCATATAATTACATCTAATTCTCATCTCGAGCATTATTATATTCGAATAAAGTATGAAACTATATATATTATAAATATATATATGTATATATACAACATTTTCATAATCTTGTTCTCGAAAATAACGATATCAATAAACATTTAATTTACATCATTTATTCCTTATGATCAAAGTAGAACTCGCCGTTGGGATTTAGCACTTTTTCTAGAAGAAATCCTGTTATTGACTCTTGAACTGCTTTCAGATGGTCTTTTTGCATGACCCTTTGTTTCAACCATTCAGTCTTGCATTTGAAATAAAAGGAAAAGTATTAATACATATATATATATATATTCATTTAAAAATAAATAAAAAATTGATATATACGTACTCTAAGAACATCTTCAGGAGTTCTTCTTATGTGCGCAGTGATAAATTCACAAACGTAGTATCCACACAAGTTATTATCTGGTTGCTGCCGCAACCACCATTGTACGAGAAGAAGATTATTCTCATCATCTCACATATAAATTGAAGTACGATATAGTAATTAAACGCGTGGAGAAGTATATATAGTACAACTTACTGGTATTTCAACTACATTAAGTGGTGCCTTGTAATCCTTGCGGTGTTGCCGAATAAACTCCTTCCAAATCCTGTGCGACCAATAATGTACGATCGTTAATAAATTATGGCAAAGTCTATTCAATAATAGTTGTGCGCGAGAGATCGAAATTACCCCTGGATAATGTCTATCATATCTTGGTATAGTGCCCGCTCTTTTCTCAACGAGTCCAAGATTACTAACCGACTTGAGTTTAACTCAATGACAATGAGTATCCAGTGAAACCTACATTGGTTTATACACACACGTATATGCATATAAGTTGTATTGATATTACATAAAATGTGTAGACTACATTATTATTAACACTTACTCAAAGTTGTACGGGAAAAATATTGTTATCTTGTCGTGCTGCTTCACGAAGAACCTCATAATATTCTTCTGTGCTTTAGATACCCACTGCTCCTTGGCAATAATATCGGTTTTGAATACGATATAAGGATCAATGAAGCCAACACTGGTGTCTTGTATTCTTTGGAGCTCTGACATCTGGAATCTGTATATAAATATAAGTTACATGTGAGGATAATTATATACACGTACGCATGGAAGTGAGTTTATTAAATAAAAGTAAGAATCACTTACAAACAAAAGCAGCTAATGATTGATTTGTCCAGAGCGTCCATGTGGTATAGTTGATGCAATTCTTCGAAACTAATATGTAAGATGTCATCGCCACGGAAGTAATGATGGTCTCTAAATCTGACAAAGATCCACTCCTCACCCCTGCCACACGCCTGCATGTACCACTTGTTGAGCAAGTACATTTGCGTACCCAATTCATTCAGAACCGTAGGGTTGTACAGACTTTTGCCAAATTTATAAGTCTTCCAGGTATCAACTTCCAGGTTCTAGATTGGAGCTTTGCCCATCAATTGATCCAAGATTAAACCAGTATCTTCAAAAAAAACATTAAGGTCTTGAACTGATACTTCTCTAGAGTTGTCTGGTCGATAGACTTCTATGTTGGAATCATATTCATTAGCAACAACAAGATTTTGCATTGGTTGCTTCTGTTGTCCGAGCTGTGGGACATCCTTCCCTGATGCTCTTTTCCTTTTCTTATCTGCATCATGTGACTTCACGAGGGAGCGGTCATAGTCTAATAGTGGCGGAGGCTTACGAAGTTCAAGCATCTTTTTCTTGTGAGCTTTGACCTTCTGCCTCACCAGATCTCGTGGTATGTAAAAGTACGGCTTCTCCTTAAGCTTCGCTTGTCTCTGCTTTTTGATATCTATAAAAAAATCTTTCACTTTTTTGTTTTCTTCAGCTGCTATTTGCTCATCAGTCTTTTCAGGAAGTATTTCTTGGGAAATAACTCTTTTTTTGTCTTCTTTGCCGCTGGGACCTTAGACGTCTCTGTAGTGCGTCGCTGTGGAGGGGGTGGGGGCGGTGTTGGAGACCAGCATGGAGGCGATGAGGCCGGTGTTGGAGACCGGTGTGAAGGCATTGGAGATCATTGTGGAGGCGGTGGAGCCGGTGTAGGAGTTGGAGATCGTTGTGGAGGCGATGGGGCCGGTGTAGGAGTTGGAGATTACCGTGGGGATGAAGTCGTCTCGCCCCCCGCGACACTGTGATGAGATGGGGAATGAATGATTGGGCTAGGCTAGGGGGAGACCTTGCTACAAAAACAAGTTGTGAGTCAATTATTTTTTAAGCCAATAGAAAATTAATGGAAAATAATATTTCATTCACTTTCATTCATACCTACGGTGAGGTAGGGGAAGCGGTGGCGCCCCAGGAATGATGATGAAGCGTTTGCGCCATTGAATAAATATCTTCTCTGCTTCTCCTAGTGTCTTCTCTCCATCACCGCCTTCAATGTCAAGAGGAACATTGCTGTAACCTTTGAGCACTCTATCGACCGAGACGCTACCATATCCAGGTTGAATAACTGACCCATGGATTCTTGGTGTCTTCGTTCGGTCTATTGGAGATACAACCCCGACAGCCACCATGATTGATGCATTATTACCATCTGGAATGTGCAGCTCATATGTTGTTAGAGGCTCGGTAATGTCATCAACAGAGAAGCGCAACCCAGCATCATCTTGAATAACTGGCAGCTCCGTGGAAGCACAACTGCTTTTCATCTGACCAACGGGGCTAATGGTGACTCCCAGCGTTGATTGTGATTGCATTTGACTCATTGCTAGCTGCACTTGTCTCTTGATCTCCTCCTGCATTCTTGCCTCAAGAGATTTTTCTCGTTCATGTGATTCAAGCAATGCTTGTCGTGACTCATTAACAAATTGCTCCAATACACGGATTCGGTCTGCCTCCTCATTCTTCTTTCTCTGACGGCTTCTGTAGGTATCCTTGTCTGCTGGGAATGCTTGTAGCCACGGAACCGCCCCATAGCCTCTTGTTCGACCACTATGTTCGGGATTCTCTAGGGCATATGTCAATTCATCCTTCTCTCTGTTGGGCTTGAAAACACCACTATCAGCTTCTTCCCTAGCACGAGCTAATCTCTGTGTTGCTCTCTCAATTTTTTAGCCGAAAATTAGCTTGCCAGTGTCTGGGTCTAGGCTTCCCCCATGAGCGTAGAACTAATTCTTCACGCGTTGAGGCCAGTTCTTCTCTATTGTTTCAGGTATGATTCCCTTGGCAGTAATCTCTGCTTCTAGGTTCTGCCACTTGGGAATAGCACTCCTATAACCACCTAATCCCATGCGATGATGGTATTGCTTCTGTCGAGCATTCTGCTGATTCCTCATCACATGTTCCTCACTCTCTTGAGATGTCTTGTATTCTACAAAGTCATCCCAATGGGACTCCAACTTGACAAACGCCTTAGCATTGAAATCTGGCGTATCATTCTTCAAGATAAACTTTTTATACAATGTCTTCTTCCAACTCTGGAACAATGTTGCCATCTTCTTCATTGTCCAATCCCTCACTAGCTCCTTCAAAGCATCATTTGCTTGTAATGTGAAATGCTGAGTGATATCTCTCCAAGCTAGGTTCTTGTCACGATCAGATACAAAACTAACATTAGGAGCGGATATCTTCTGCTTCCATTTACGAGCACTAACTGGGATCCTATCCCTTACAATGAACCCACATTGATTGACATATGTCTGAGCATGTGGTCCCAATGGTTTGCCGGTGTCAGTGTCGAATTCTGATATTATGAAACGACCCTCTAATGGCTTTTTTGGCCCTCGGACTTTCCTACTCTTGCCGGTGGTTGATGTAGATCCAGAGACCAGCTAATGAGTAGAAACACAACGATTAACAACAAATATACGTATGCATGCATCTATAAGAGATGATAGATAATCGAATATACCTCGCCAGTATTTTCTTGCGCGACAATTTATTGATCTTCAACCACCGGGATATTCAGGATATCCTCATAATCAGCAAAATACTGACTCGTGTCATCTACATCCGCATTGGTGCCGGCGTTGATAATATCCGCCATTATGTCATCATTCAAGTTATCATCCAGAGCAGCCATTTGTATCTTTAAGATAACACATAGATAGAATTACTATGGCACATAACATAAGTACATGTGATAACACATATAGAATTACTAAATCCAATTAAATATAATAACACATAATATTTTATAAGGATAAACAATAATAAGGTATAGGCTTTGGAATCAAATCAAAAACACTTTCGATCCAAAAACATGGAAATAAGTACATGTATATATACACAGAATGATACAATTTTCTCTCTCTCTCAACACATAGAAATAAGTGCATATGTATATATCTCTAGATATGCATGTGATAACACATAGAATGTCTCTCTAGATACAATTTTCTCTCTCTCTCAACACATGGAAATAAGTACATGTATATATACACATAGAAATAATTAAGTACATATGTATACATATAGAATCTCTCTCTAGATATGCATGTGATATAGATAGAATTACTAATAAAATATCCAAGTGATATATAGATAGAATTACTAAAATAAAATATGCATGTGATATAGAGATAGAATTACTAATAAAATATGCATGTGTCAATTACTAAAACAAAATTAAATCTAACATATATATAGAGAGATAGAATATAATTACTAAATCCAATTAAATATAATAACACACATATATCTAGATAGAATTAATTACTAAGTCTAATTAAACCTAACATATATACATAGATAGAATTACTAAATCAAAATTAAATCTAACACATATATAGAGAGAGATAGAATAATAATTACTAAATCCAATTAAATCTAACATATATCAAAAACTATCTAAAAAACTAACTAAAAAACTAACAATAAACTACTAATTAAATTTTAATACATTTTAATCTAACATATATATCAAAAACTATCTAAAAAACTATCTAAAAACTATCTAAATAAACTAGTAATTAAATTCAACATACATTTTAATCTAACATATATATAAAAATAATCTAAAAAAACTAGAAACTTTGTAAAAAAAATATGGCCGAGAGCAGCTAGCTAGCAAGCTAGTCAAGGATATGGATAAGCGGATGCAGGCGTCGTGGCTTGGCACCACGAGGCCGAGTTGAGCACCTCACGCAGGACGACGTCACATGCGAGACAGCGAGATCGATGTGGGCGGATTAGCACGGCCGGGCGAGGGATTTGTTTACTTCAATGGCGTGGCAGAGCGAGGCTCGGCAGCCACCGATGAGGCTCGGCAGCGAGGTCGGGCGTGAAGCTGTCGGCGACGGAGGGTGGGCTCAGTCAATGGCGGAGAGACGGTCTGCGATGCGCGGGCAGGCGGATGGCGTGGCCGTGCAGGGGGTAGACGACAGCGGTGGTGGCGCTGCAGAGAGGCAGCTCGACGGTCATGGCGGAAAGTTGGCGACGGAGGCGAGATCGAAGATGGCGGTGGCGGCGGCGATGATCGACATATGTAGATCGAAAAGTAGAAGATGAAACGAGCAGGAACCGTTCGATATATATATAGGGCCGGGACCCTTTAGTCCCCCGGTGGTAAGCCGAACCAGGACTAAAGATCCAACCCTTTAGTCCCGGCAGGCTTACCAAATAGGGACTAAAACTTTTAGTCCCGATTGGTGTTACCAGTAGGACTAAAAGATATTTTGGACAGGCACCAAAATTGTCGTCCACCCTTTAGTCCCGGTTCCTGGCCGGGGCCAGGACTGAAGGCCTGAAAATTTTGGCAGCCCGCCTGAGTAATTGGAAAGGCCTAAGATTTTGATTTTGTTCTTCTTGTTTAATACTAGGTTAATCAATTAATTCTATAGCAACCTCAATATTTTGTAATATTTATTTTAAAAATACTATTGATTAACTAATTATTTATTGTAAATAGGAAAATTTTGTAACCTAAAGTTTTTAATTTCTTTTATGAATATAGAATATAAATGTTACTAATACTAAGTATTTTGTTAATGTAAAAATATATTTGTAACTTAAAATTAATAAAACTAATATTATTCGATAGGAAATTTATTATCACATTATTGTAACGTCAATGTTTCAATTTTTCTCGGTTTTTGACCAAAATTGACAGGAATTTTTTGTTGAACCTATATAAATAAAGAAAATGTAGTATTTTTGTTCTACAACTTTTTTAAATAAAAAAAATAGCCTATATAAGGATTCTATATCTTGATGAGTTGAATAAACTTAATATTCAAAACTTTTCAATTTGAGACAATCTAGGGTTCCGAAAACTAGTTTGTAGGCGTCGAAATTTAAAAATCATAAATTTGAACAGTCCAAACTTTCTCAAATAAAAAGTTGACCAAAACAACAATTGTAGATCTTGATGAGTTTAACAAACTTGGTATTCAAAACTTTTCAATTTGAAGTCATTTAGAGTTCATAATATTAGAGTGAAAGTGTTGTTTTTTCATTTTACCAAATTTGACTTGGTCAAACTTGCTCAAATGAGACACTAAATGACCTCAGATGAAAAATCTCTGAATACCAAGTTTGATCATCTCAGCAAGATCTACAATTGTTATATATCTCATTTCCCATTTGAGAAAGTTTTATCAAACACTAGTCACAAATTCTTGAATCTCATATAGACTTTATAAAACAATGTCACACACTTGTGAAATTTTAACTATATTTTGTTAAAACTTTCTCAAATAAAAAAATGACCTATATAAGGATTGTAGATCTTGATGATCTCAACAAACTTGGTATTCAAAACTTTTCAATTTGAGACAATCTAGGGTTCCGAAAACTAGTTTGTAGGCGTCGAAATTTAAAAATCTCAAATTTGAACCGTCAAAACTTTCTCAAATGGAAAGTTGACCAAAACAACAATTGTAGATCCTGATGAGTTTAACAAACTTGGTATTAAAAACTTTTCAATTTTAAGTCATTTAGAGTTCATAATACTAGAGTCAAAGTGTTGTTTTTTCATTTGACCAAATTTGACTTGGTCAAACTTGCTCAAATGAGACACTAAATGACCTCAGATGAAAAATCTCTGAATACCAAGTTTGATCATCTCAGCAAGATCTACAATTGTTATATATCTCATTTCCCATTTGAGAAAGTTTTATCAAACACTAGTCACAAATTCTTGAATCTCATATAGACTTTATAAAACAATGTCACACACTTGTGAAATTTTAACTATATTTTGTTAAAACTTTCTCAAATAAAAAAATGACCTATATAAGGATTGTAGATCTTGATGATCTGAACAAACTTGGTATTCAAAACTTTTCAATTTGAGACAATCTAGGGTTCCGAAAACTAGTTTGTAAACGTCGAAATTTAAAAATCATAAATTTGAACCGTCCAAACTTTCTCAAATGGAAAGTTGACCAAAACAATAATTGTATATCTTGATGAGTTTAACAAACTTGGTATTCAAAACTTTTCAATTTGAAGTCATTTAGAGTTCGTAATAATAGAGTCAAAGTGTTGTTTTTTCATTTGACCAAATTTGACTTGGTCAAACTTGCCCAAATGAGACACCAAATGACCTCAGATGAAAAATCTCTGAATACCAAGTTTTATCATCTCAACAAGATCTACAATTGTTACATAGCTCATTTTCCCATTTGAGAAAGTTTTATCAAACACTAGTCACAAAATTCTTGAATCTCATAGAGTTTCTAAAACTATGTCACACACTTGTGAAATTTGAACTATATTTTGTTGAACCTTTCTCAAATGAAAAAATGATCTATATAAGGATTGTAGATCTTGATGAGCTGAACAAACTTGGTATGCAAAACTTTTTAATTTGAGACAATCTAGGGTTCCGAAAACTAGTTTGTAGGCGTCGAAATTTAAAAATCACAAATTTGAACCGTCAAAACTTTCTCAAATGGAAAGTTGACCAAAACAACAATTGTAGATCTTGATGACTTTAACAAACTTGGTATTCAAAACTTTTCAATTTGAAGTCATTTAGAGTTCGTAATAATAGAGTCAAAGTGTTGTTTTTTCATTTGACCAAATTTGACATGGTCAAACTTGCTCAAATGAGACACTAAATGACCTCAGATGAAAAATCTCTGAATACTAAGTTTGATCATCTCAGCAAGATCTATAATTGTTACATAGCTCATTTTCCCATTTGAGAAAGTTTTATCAAGCACTAGTCACAAATTCTTGAATCTCAGACTTTCTAAAACTATGTCACACACTTGTGAAATATGAACTATATTTTGTTCAAACTTTCTAAAATGAAAAAATGACCTATATAAGAATTGTAGATCTTGATGAGCTGAAAAAACTTGGTATTCAAAACGTTTAAATTTGAGACAATCTAGGGTTCCGAAAACTAGTTTGTAGGCGTCGAAATTTAAAAATCACAAATTTCAACCATCCAAACTTTCTCAAATGGAAAGTTGACCAAAACAACAATTGTAGATCCTGATGAGTTTAACAAACTTGGTATTCAAAACTTTTCAATTTGAAGTCATTTAGAGTTCATAATACTAGAGTCAAAGTGTTGTTTTTTCATTTGACCAAATTTGACTTGGTCAAACTTGCTCAAATGAGACACTAAATGACCTCAGATGAAAAATCTCTGAATACCAAGTTTGATCATCTCAACAAGATCTACAATTGTTACATAGCTCATTTTTCCGTTGGAGAAATTTTTATCAAACACTAGTCACAAATTCTTGAATCTCAGACTTTTTAAAACTATGTCACACACTTGTTAAAATGAAACTATATTTTGTTCAAACTTTCTCAAATGAAAAAATTTCCTATATATGTATTGTAGATCTTGATTATCTGAACAAACTTGGTATTCAAAACTTTTCAATTTGAGACAATCTAGGGTTCCGAAAACTAGTTTGTAAACGTCGAAATTTAAAAATCACAAATTTGAGCCGTCAAAACTTTCTCAAATGGAAAGTTGACTAAAACAACAATTGTAGATCTTGATGACTTTAACAAACTTGGTATTCAAAACTTTTCAATTTGAAGTCATTTAGAGTTCGTAATAATAGAGTCAAAGTGTTGTTTTTTCATTTGACCAAATTTGACTTGGTCAAACTTGCTCAAATGAGACACTAAATGACCTCAGATGAAAAATCTCTGAATACCAAGTTTGATCATCTCAGCAAGATCTATAATTGTTACATAGCTCATTTTCCCATTTGAGAAAGTTTTATCAAACACTAGTCACAAATTCTTGAATCTCAGACTTTCTAAAACTATGTCACACACTTGTGAAATATGAACTATATTTTGTTCAAACTTTCTCAAATGAAAAAATGACCTATATAAGGATTGTAGATCTTGATGAGCTGAAAAAACTTGGTATGCAAAACGTTTCAATTTGAGACAATCTAGGGTTCTGAAAACTAGTTTGTAGGCGTCGAAATTTAAAAATCACAAATTTCAACCATCCAAACTTTCTCAAATCGAAAGTTGACCCAAACAACAATTGTAGATACTGATGAGTTTAACAAACTTGGTATTCAAAACTTTCCAATTTGAAGTCATTTATAGTTCATAATAATAGAGTCAAAGTGTTGTTTTTTCATTTGACCAAATTTGACTTGGTCAAACTTGCTCAAATGAGACACTAAATGACATCAGATGAAAAATCTCTGAATACCAAGTTCGATCATCTCAGCAATATCTATAATTGTTACATAGCTCATTTCCCCATTTGAGAAAGTTTTATCAAACACTAGTCCCAAATTCTTAAATCTCAAATAGACTTTCAAAAACTATGTCACACACTTGTGAAATATGAACTATATTTTGTTCAAACTTTCTCAAATGAAAGATGGCCTATATAAGGATTGTATATCTTGATGAGCTGAACAAACTTGGTATTCAAAACTTTTCAATTTGAGACAATCTAGGGTTCCGAAAACTAGTTTGTAGACGTCGAAATTTAAAAATCACAAATTTGAACCTTCCAAACTTTCTCAAATGGAAAGTTGACCAAAACAACAATTGTATATCTTGACGATTTTAACAAACTTGGTATTCAAAACTTTTCAATTTGAAGTCATTTAGAGTTCATAATACTAGAGTCAAAGTGTTGTTTTTTCATTTGACCAAATTTGACTTGGTCAAACTTGCTCAAATGAGACACTAAATGACATCTGATGAAAAATCTCTGAATACCAAGTTTGATTATCTCAACAAGATCTACAATTGTTACATAGCTCATTTTCCCATTTGAGAAAGTTTTATCAAACACTAGTCACAAATTCTTGAATCTCATATAGACTTTTTCAAACTATGTCACACACTTGTGAAAATTGAACTATATTTTGTTGAAACTTTCTCAAATGAAAAAATGAGCTATATAAGGATTGTAGATCTTGATGAGCTGAACAAACTTGGTATTCAAAACTTTTCAATTTGAGACAATCTAGGGTTCCGAAAACTAGTTTGTAGGCGTCGAAATTTAAAAATCACAAATTTGAACCGTCCAAACTTTCTCAAATGGAAAGTTGACCAAAACAACAATTGTAGATCCTGATGACTTTAACAAACTTGGTATTCAAAACTTTTCAATTTGAAGTCATTTAGAGTTCGTAATAATAGAGTCAAAGTGTTGTTTTTTCATTTGACCAAATTTGACTTGGTCAAACTTGCTCAAATGAGACACTAAATGACCTCAGATGAAAAATCTTTGAATACCAAGTTTGATCACCTCAGCAAGATCTATAATTGTTACATAGATTATTTTCCCATTTGAGAAAGTTTTGTCAAACACTAGTCACAAATTATTGAATCTCAGACTTTCTAAAACTATGTCACACACTTGTGAAATATGAACTATATTTTGTTCAAACTTTCTAAAATGAAAAAATGACCTATATAAGAATTGTACATCTTGATGAGCTGAAAAAACTTGGTATTCAAAACGTTTTAATTTGAGACAATCTAGGGTTACGAAAACTAGTTTGTAGGCGTCGAAATTTAAAAATCACAAATTTCAACCATCCAAACTTTCTCAAATGGAAAGTTGACCAAAACAACAATTGTAGATCCTGATGAGTTTAACAAACTTGGTATTCAAAACTTTTCAATTTGAAGTCATTTAGAGTTCATAATACTAGAGTCAAAGTGTTGTTTTTTCATTTGACCAAATTTGACTTGGTCAAACTTGCTCAAATGAGACACTAAATGACCTCAGATGAAAAATCTCTGAATACCAAGTTTGATCATCTCAACAAGATCTACAATTGTTACATAGCTCATTTTTCCATTGGAGAAATTTTTATCAAACACTAGTCACAAATTCTTGAATCTCATATAGACTTTTTAAAACTATGTCACACACTTGTTAAAATGAAACTATATTTTGTTCAAAATTTCTCAAATGAAAAAATTTCCTATATATGTATTGTAGATCTTGATTATCTGAACAAACTTGATATTCAAACCTTTTCAATTTGAGACAATTTAGGGTTCTGAAAACTTGTTTGTAAGCGTTGAAATTTAAAAATCACAAATTTGAACCGTCCAAACTTTCTCAAATCGAAAGTTGACCAAAACAACAATTGTAGATCCTGATGAGTTTAACAAACTTGGTATTCAAAACTTTTCAATTTGAAGTCATTTAGAGTTCATAATACTAGAGTCAAAGTGTTGTTTTTTCATTTAACCAAATTTGACTTGGTCAAACTTGCTCAAATGAGACACTAAATGAGCTCAGATGAAAAATCTCTGAATACCAAGTTTTATCATCTCAACAAGATCTACAATTGTTACATAGCTCATTTTTCCATTTGAGAAAGTTTTATCAAATACTAGTCACAAATTCTTGAATCTCATATAGACTTTCTAAAACTATGTCACACACTTGTTAAATTTAAACTATATTTTGTTCAAACTTTCTCAAATGAAAAAATTTCCTATATATGTATTGTAGATCTTGATGATCTGAACAAACTTGATATTCAAACATTTTTAATTTGAGACAATCTAGGGTTCTGTAAACTAGTTTGTAAGCGTCGAAATTTAAAAATCATAAATTTGAACCGTCCAAACTTTCTCAAATCGAAAGTTGACCAAAACAACAATTGTAGATCTTGACGAGTTTAACAAACTTGGTATTCAAAACTTTCCAATTTGAAGTCATTTAGAGTTCCTAATAATAGAGTCAAAGTGTTGTTTTTCATTTGACCAAATTTGACTTGGTCAAACTTGCTTAAATGAGACACTAAATGACATCAGATGAAAAATCTCTGAATACCAAGTTTGATCACCTCATTAATATCTATAATTGTTACATAGGTCATTTCCCCATTTGAGAAAGTTTTATCAAACACTAGTCACAAATTCTTGAATCTCAAATAGACTTTCAAAAACTATGTCACACACTTGTGAAATATGAACTATATTTTGTTCAAACTTTCTCAAATGAAAGATGGCCTATATAAGGATTGTATATCTTGATGAGCTGAACAAACTTGATATTCAAAACTTTTCAATTTGAGACAATCTAGGGTTCCGAAAGTTAGTTTGTAGACGTCGAAATTTAAAAATCAGAAATTTGAACCATCCAAACTTTCTCAAATGGGAAGTTGACCAAAACAACAATTGTAGATCCTGATGAGTTTAACAAACTTGGTATTCAAAACTTTTCAATTTGAAGTCATTTAGAGTTCATAATACTAGAGTCAAAATGTTGTTTTTTCATTTGACCAAATTTGACTTGTTCAAACTTGCTCAAATGACACACCAAATGACCTCAGATGAAAAATCTCTGAATACCAAGTTTGATCATCTCAACAAGATCTATAATTGTTACATAGCTCATTTTCCCATGTGAGAAAGGTTTATCAAACACTAGTCACAAAATTCTTGAATCTCATAGAGTTTCTAAAACTATGTCACACACTTGTGAAATTTGAACTATATTTTGTTGAACCTTTCTCAAATGAAAAAATGAGCTATATAAGGATTGTAGATCTTGATGAGCTGAACAAACTTGGTATTCAAAACTTTTCAATTTGAGACAATCTAGGGTTCCGACAACTAGTTTGTAGACGTCGAAATTTAAAAATCACAAATTTGAACCATCAAAACTTTCTCAAATGGAAAGTTGACCAAAACAACAATTGTATATCTTGATGACTTTAACAAACTTGGTATTCAAAACTTTTCAATTTGAAGTCATTTAGAGTTCGTAATAATAGAGTCAAAGTGTTGTTTTTTCATTTGACCAAATTTGACTTGGTCAAACTTGCACAAATGAGACACTAAATGACCTCAGATGAAAAATCTCTGAATACTAAGTTTGATCATCTCAGCAAGATCTATAATTGTTACATAGCTTATTTTCCCATTTGAGAAAGTTTTATCAAACACTAGTCACAAATTCTTGAATCTCAGACTTTCTAAAACTATGTCACACACTTGTGAAATATGAACTATATTTTGTTCAAACTTTCTCAAATGAAAAAATGACCTATATAAGGATTGTAGATCTTGATGAGCTGAAAAAACTTGGTATGCAAAACGTTTCAATTTGAGACAATCTAGGGTTCTGAAAACTAGTTTGTAGGCGTCGAAATTTAAAAATCACAAATTTCAACCATCCAAACTTTCTCAAATCGAAAGTTGACCCAAACAACAATTGTAGATACTGATGAGTTTAACAAACTTGGTATTCAAAACTTTCCAATTTGAAGTCATTTATAGTTCATAATAATAGAGTCAAAGTGTTGTTTTTTCATTTGACCAAATTTGACTTGGTCAAACTTGCTCAAATGAGATACTAAATGACATCAGATGAAAAATCTCTGAATACCAAGTTCGATCATCTCAGCAATATCTATAATTGTTACATAGCTCATTTCCCCATTTGAGAAAGTTTTATCAAACACTAGTCCCAAATTCTTAAATCTCAAATAGACTTTCAAAAACTATGTCACACACTTGTAAAATATGAACTATATTTTGTTCAAACTTTCTCAAATGAAAGATGGCCTATATAAGGATTGTATATCTTGATGAGCTGAACAAACTTGGTATTCAAAACTTTTCAATTTGAGACAATCTAGGGTTCCGAAAACTAGTTTGTAGACGTCGAAATTTAAAAATCACAAATTTGAACCTTCCAAACTTTCTCAAATGGAAAGTTGACCAAAACAACAATTGTATATCTTGACGATTTTAACAAACTTGGTATTCAAAACTTTTCAATTTGAAGTCATTTAGAGTTCATAATACTAGAGTCAAAGTGTTGTTTTTTCATTTGACCAAATTTGACTTGGTCAAACTTGCTCAAATGAGACACTAAATGACATCTGATGAAAAATCTCTGAATACCAAGTTTGATTATCTCAACAAGATCTACAATTGTTACATAGCTCATTTTCCTATTTGAGAAAGTTTTATCAAACACTAGTCACAAATTCTTGAATCTCATATTGACTTTTTCAAACTATGTCACACACTTGTGAAATTTGAACTATATTTTGTTGAACCTTTCTCAAATGAAAAAATGAGCTATATAAGGATTGTAGATCTTGATGAGCTGAACAAACTTGGTATGCAAAACTTTTCAATTTGAGACAATCTAGGGTTCCGAAAACTAGTTTGTAGGCGTTGAAATTTAAAAATCACAAATTTGAACCGTTAAAACTTTCTCAAATGGAAAGTTGACCAAAACAACAATTGTAGATCCTGATGACTTTAACAAACTTGGTATTCAAAACTTTTCAATTTGAAGTCATTTAGAGTTCGTAATAATAGAGTCAAAGTGTTGTTTTTTCATTTGACCAAATTTGACATGGTCAAACTTGCTCAAATGAGACACTAAATGACCTCAGATGAAAAATCTCTGAATACCAAGTTTGATCACCTCAGCAAGATCTATAATTGTTACATAGCTTATTTTCCCATTTGAGAAAGTTTTATCAAACACTAGTCACAAATTATTGAATCTCGGACTTTCTAAAACTATGTCACACACTTGTGAAATATGAACTATATTTTGTTCAAACTTTCTAAAATGAAAAAATGACCTATATAAGAATTGTACATCTTGATGAGCTGAAAAACTTGGTATTCAAAACGTTTTAATTTGAGACAATCTAGGGTTACGAAAACTAGTTTGTAGGCGTCGAAATTTAAAAATCACAAATTTCAACCATCCAAACTTTCTCAAATGGAAAGTTGACCAAAACAACAATTGTAGATCCTGATGAGTTTAACAAACTTGGTATTCAAAACTTTTCAATTTGAAGTCATTTAGAGTTCATAATACTAGAGTCAAAGTGTTGTTTTTTCATTTGACCAAATTTGACTTGGTCAAACTTGCTCAAATGAGACACTAAATGACCTCAGATGAAAAATCTCTGAATACCAAGTTTGATCATCTCAACAAGATCTACAATTGTTACATAGCTCATTTTTCCATTGGAGAAATTTTTATCAAACACTAGTCACAAATTCTTGAATCTCATATAGACTTTTTAAAACTATGTCACACACTTGTTAAAATGAAACTATATTTTGTTCAAAATTTCTCAAATGAAAAAATTTCCTATATATGTATTGTAGATCTTGATTATCTGAACAAACTTGATATTCAAACCTTTTCAATTTGAGACAATTTAGGGTTCTGAAAACTTGTTTGTAAGCGTCGAAATTTAAAAATCACAAATTTGAACCGTCCAAACTTTCTCAAATCGAAAGTTGACCAAAACAACAATTGTAGATCCTGATGAGTTTAACAAACTTGGTATTCAAAACTTTTCAATTTGAAGTCATTTAGAGTTCATAATACTAGAGTCAAAGTGTTGTTTTTTCATTTGACCAAATTTGACTTGGTCAAACTTGCTCAAATGAGACACTAAATGAGCTCAGATGAAAAATCTCTGAATACCAAGTTTTATCATCTCAACAAGATCTACAATTGTTACATAGCTCATTTTTCCATTTGAGAAAGTTTTATCAAATACTAGTCACAAATTCTTGAATCTCATATAGACTTTTTAAAACTATGTCACACACTTGTTAAATTTAAACTATATTTTGTTCAAACTTTCTCAAATGAAAAAATTTCCTATATATGTATTGTAGATCTTGATGATCTGAACAAACTTGATATTCAAACATTTTCAATTTGAGACAATCTAGGGTTCCAAAAACTAGCTTGTAAGCGTCGAAATTTAAAAATCACAAATTTGAACCGTCCAAACTTTCTCAAATCGAAAGTTGACCAAAACAACAATTGTAGATCTTGACGAGTTTAACAAACTTGGTATTCAAAACTTTCCAATTTGAAGTCATTTAGAGTTCCTAATAATAGAGTCAAAGTGTTGTTTTTCATTTGACCAAATTTGACTTGGTCAAACTTGCTTAAATGAGACACTAAATGACATCAGATGAAAAATCTCTGAATACCAAGTTTGATCACCTCATTAATATCTATAATTGTTACATAGGTCATTTCCCCATTTGAGAAAGTTTTATCAAACACTAGTCACAAATTCTTGAATCTCAAATAGACTTTCAAAAACTATGTCACACACTTGTGAAATATGAACTATATTTTGTTCAAACTTTCTCAAATGAAAGATGGCCTATATAAAGATTGTATATCTTGATGAGCTGAACAAACTTGATATTCAAAACTTTTCAATTTGAGACAATCTAGGGTTCCGAAAGTTAGTTTGTAGACGTCGAAATTTAAAAATCAGAAATTTGAACCATCCAAACTTTCACAAATGGGAAGTTGACCAAAACAACAATTGTAGATCCTGATGAGTTTAACAAACTTGGTATTCAAAACTTTTCAATTTGAAGTCATTTAGAGTTCATAATACTAGAGTCAAAATGTTGTTTTTTCATTTGATCAAATTTGACTTGTTCAAACTTGCTCAAATGACACACCAAATGACCTCAGATGAAAAATCTCTGAATACCAAGTTTGATCATCTCAACAAGATCTATAATTGTTACATAGCTCATTTTCCCATGTGAGAAAGGTTTATCAAACACTAGTCACAAAATTCTTGAATCTCATAGAGTTTCTAAAACTATGTCACACACTTGTGAAATTTGAACTATATTTTGTTGAACCTTTCTCAAATGAAAAAATGAGCTATATAAGGATTGTAGATCTTGATGAGCTGAACAAACTTGGTATTCAAAACTTTTCAATTTGAGACAATCTAGGGTTTCGACAACTAGTTTGTAGACGTCGAAATTTAAAAATCACAAATTTGAACCATTAAAACTTTCTCAAATGGAAAGTTGATTAAAACAACAATTGTATATCTTGATGACTTTAACAAACTTGGTATTCAAAACTTTTCAATTTGAAGTCATTTAGAGTTCGTAATAATAGAGTCAAAGTGTTATTTTTTCATTTGACCAAATTTGACTTGGTCAAACTTGCACAAATGAGACACTAAATGACCTCAGATGAAAAATCTCTGAATACTAAGTTTGATCATCTCAGCAAGATCTATAATTGTTACATAGCTTATTTTCCCATTTGAGAAAGTTTTATCAAACACTAGTCACAAATTCTTGAATCTCACACTTTCTAAAATTATGTCACACAATTGTGAAATATAAACTATATTTTGTTCAAACTTTCTCAAATGAAAAATTGAGCTATATAAGGATTGTAGATCTTGATGAGCTGAAAAAACTTGGTATTCAAAACGTTTTAATTTGAGACAATCTAGGGTTACGAAAACTAGTTTGTAGGCGTCGAAATTTAAAAATCACAAATTTCAACCATCCAAACTTTCTCAAATGGGAAGTTGACCAAAACAACAATTGTAGATCCTGATGAGTTTAACAAACTTGGTATTCAAAACTTTCCAATTTGAAGTCATTTACAGTTCATAATACTAGAGTCAAAGTGTTGTTTTTTCATTTGACCAAATTTGACTTGGTCAAACTTGCTCAAATGAGACACTAAATGACCTCAGATGAAAAATCTCTGAATACCAAGTTTGATCATCTCAGCAATATCTATAATTGTTACATAGCTCATTTCCCCATTTGAGAAAGTTTTATCAAACACTAGTCACAAATTCTTGAATCTCAAATAGACTTTCAAAAACTATGTCACACACTTGTGAAATATGAACTATATTTTGTCCAAACTTTCTCAAATGAAAGATGGCCTATATAAGGATTGTATATCTTGATGAGCTGAACAAACTTGGTATTCAAAACTTTTCAATTTGAGACAATCTAGGGTTCCAAAAACTAGTTTGTAGATGTCGAAATTTAAAAATCACAAATTTGAACCGTCCAAACTTTCTCAAATGGAAAGTTGACCAAAACAACAATTGTATATATTGATGAGTTTAACAAACTTGGTATTCAAAACTTTTCAATTTGAAGTCATTTAGAGTTCATAATACTAGAGTCAAAGTGTTGTTTTTTCATTTGACCAAATTTGACTTGGTTAAACTTGCTCAAATGAGACACCAAATGACCTCAGATGAAAAATTTCTGAATACCAAATTTGATCATCTCAACAAGATCTACAATTGTTACATAGCTCATTTTCCCATTTGAGAAAGTTTTATCAAACACTAGTCACAAAATTCTTGAATCTCATATAGAGTTTCGAAAACTATGTCACACACTTGTTAAATTTGAACTATATTTTGATCAAACTTTCTCAAATGAAAAAATGATCTATATAAGGATTATAGATCTTGATGATATGAACAAACTTGGTATGCAAAACTTTTTAATTTGAGACAATCTAGGGTTCTGAAAACTAGTTTGTAAGCGTCGAAATTTAAAAATCAAAAATTTGAACCGTCAAAACTTTCTCAAATGGAAAGTTGACCAAAACAACAATTGTAGATCTTGACGAGTTTAACAAACTTGGTATTCAAAACTTTCCAATTTGAAGTCATTTAGAGTTCGTAATAATAGAGTCAAAGTGTTGTTTTTTCATTTGACCAAATTTGACTTGGTCAAACTTGCTCAAATGAGACACCAAATGACCTCAGATGAAAAATCTCTGAATACCAAGTTTTATCATCTCAACAAGATCTACAATTGTTACAAAGCTCATTTTCCCATTTGAAAAAGTTTTATCAAACACTAGTCACAAAATTCTTGAATCTCATATAGAGTTTCTAAAACTATGTCACACACTTGTGAAATTTGAACTATATTTTGTTGAACCTTTCTCAAATGAAAAAATGAGCTATTTAAGGATTGTACATATTGATGAGCTGAACAAACTTGGTATGCAAAACTTTTCAATTTGAGACAATCTAGGGTTCCGAAAACTAGTTTGTAGGCGTCGAAATTTAAAAATCACAAATTTGAACCGTTAAAACTTTCTCAAATGGAAAGTTGACCAAAACAACAATTGTAGATCCTGATGAGTTTAACAAACTTGGTATTCAAAACTTTTCAATTTGAAGTCATTTAGAGTTCATAATACTAGAGTCAAAGTGTTGTTTTTTCATTTGACCAAATTTGACTTGGTCAAACTTGCTCAAATGAGACACTAAATGACCTCAAATGAAAAATCTCTGAATACCAAGTTTGATCATCTCAACAAGATCTACAATTGTTGCATAGCTCATTTTTCCATTTGAGAAAGTTTTATCAAACACTAGTCACAAATTATTGAATCTCATATAGACTTTTTCAAACTATGTCACACACTTGTTAAATTTGAACTACATTTTGTTCAAACTTTCTCAAATGAAAAAATTTCCTATATATGTATTATAGATCTTGATGATCTGAACAAACTTGATATTCAAACCTTTTCAATTTGAGACAATCTAGGGTTCTGAAAACTTGTTTGTAAGCGTCGAAATTTAAAAATCACAAATTTGAACCGTCCAAACTTTCTCAAATCGAAAGTTGACCAAAACAACAGTTGTAGATCTTGACGAGTTTAACAAATTTGGTATTCAAAACTTTCCAATTTGAAGTCATTTAGAGTTCGTAATAATAGAGTCAAAGTGTTGTTTTTTCATTTGACCAAATTTGACTTGGTCAAACTTGCTCAAATGAGACACTAAATGACATCAGATGAAAAATCTCTGAATACCAAGTTTGATCATCTCAGCAATATCTATAATTGTTACATAGCTCATTTCCCCATTTGAGAAAAGTTTTATCAAACACTAGTTATAAATTCTTGAATCTAAAATAGACTTTCAAAAACTATGTCACACACTTGTGAAATATGAACTATATTTTGTTCAAACTTTCTCAAATGAAAGATGGCCTATATAAGGATTGTATATCTTGATGAGCTGAACAAACTTGGTATTCAAAACTTTTTCAATTTGAGACATTCTAAGGTTCCAAAAACTAGTTTGAAGACGTCGAAATTTAAAAATCACAAATTTGAACCGTCCAAACTTTCTCAAATGGAAAGTTGACCAAAACAACAATTATATATATTGATGAGTTTAACAAACTTGGTATTCAAAACTTTTCAATTTGAAGTCATTTAGAGTTCATAATACTAGAGTCAAAGTGTTGTTTTTTCATTTGACCAAATTTGACTTGGTCAAACTTGCTCAAATGAGACACCAAATGACCTCAGATGAAAAATCTCTGAATACCAAGTTTGATCATCTCAGGAAGATCTACAATTGTTACATAGCTCATTTTCCTATTTGAGAAAGTTTTATCAATCACTAGTCACAAAATTCTTGAATCTCATATAGAGTTTCTAAAACTATGTCACACACTTGTGAAATTTGTACTATATTTTGTTGAACCTTTCTCAAATGAAAAAATGAGATATATAAGGATTGTAGATCTTGATGAGCTGAACAAACTTGGTATGCAAAACTTTTCAATTTGAGACAATCTAGGGTTCCGAAAACTAGTTTGTTGGCGTCGAAATTTAAAAATCACAAATTTGAACCGTCCAAACTTTCTCAAATGGAAAGTTGACCAAAACAACAATTGTAGATCCTGATGAGTTTAACGAACTTGGTATTAAAAACTTTTCAATTTGAAGTCATTTAGAGTTCATAATACTAGAGTCAAAGTGTTGTTTTTTCATTTGACCAAATTTGACTTGGTCAAACTTGCTCAAATGAGACACTAAATGACCTCAGATGAAAAATCTCTGAATACCAAGTTTGATCATCTCAACAAGATCTACAATTGTTACATAGCTCATTTTTCCATTTGAGAAAGTTTTATCAAACACTAGTCACAAATTCTTAAATCTCAGACTTTCTAAAACTATGTCACACACTTGTAAAATTTGAACTATATTTTGTTCATACTTTCTCAAATGAAAAAATTTCCTATATATGTATTGTAGATCTTGATGATCTGAACAAACTTGATATTCAAACCTTTTCAATTTGAGACAATCTAGGGTTCTGAAAATTAGTTTGTAGGCGTCGAAATTTAAAAATCACAAATTTGAACCGTCAAAACTTTCTCAAATGGAAAGTTGACCAAAACAACAATTGTAGACCTTGACGAGTTTGACAAACTTGGTATTCAAAACTTTCCAATTTGAAGTCATTTAGAGTTCGTAATAATAGAGTCAAAGTGTTGTTTTTTCATTTGACCAAATTTGACTTGGTCAAACTTGCTCAAGTGAGACATTAAATGACATCAGATGAAAAATCTCTGAATACCAAGTTTGATCATCTCAGCAATATCTATAATTGTTACATAGGTTATTTTCCCATTTGAGAAAGTTTTATCAAACACTAGTCACAAATTCTTGAATCTCAAATAGACATTCAAAAACTATGTCACACACTTATGAAATATGAACTATATTTTGTTCAAACTTTCTCAAATGAAAGATGGCCTATATAAGGATTGTATATCTTTATGAGCTGAACAAACTTGGTATTCAAAACTTTTCAATTTGAGACAATCTAGGGTTCCAAAAACTAGTTTGTAAACGTCGAAATTTTAAAATCACAAATTTAAACCGTCCAAACTTTCTCAAATGGAAAGTTGACCCAAACAACAATTGTATATCTTGATGAGTTTAACAAACTTGGTATTCAAAACTTTTCAATTTGAAGTCATTTAGAGTTCATAATACTAGAGTCAAAGTGTTGTTTTTTCATTTGACCAAATTTAACTTGATCAAACTTGCTCAAATGAGACACCAAATGACCTCAAATGAAAAATCTCTGAATACCAAGTTTGATCATCTCAATAAGATCTACAATTGTTACGTAGCTCATTTTTCCATTTGAGAAAGTTTTATCAAACACTAGTCACAAATTCTTGAATCTCATATAGACTTTTTAAAACTATGTCACACACATATGAAATATGAACTATATTTTGTTCCAACTTTCTCGAATGAAAGATGGCCTATATAAGGATTGTATATCTTGATGAGCTGAACAAACTTGGTATTCAAAACTTTTCAATTTGAGACAATCTAGGGTTCTAAAAACTAGTTTGTAAACGTCGAAATTTAAAAATCACAAATTTAAACCGTCCAAACTTTCTCAAATGGAAAGTTGACCAAAACAACAATTGTATATCTTGATGAGTTTAACAAACTTGGTATTCAAAACTTTTCAATTTAAAGTCATTTAGAGTTCATAATACTAGAGTCAAAGTGTTGTTTTTTCATTTGACCAAATTTAACTTGATCAAACTTGCTCAAATGAGACACCAAATGACCTCAGATGAAAAATCTCTGAATACCAAGTTTTATCATCTCAATAAGATCTACAATTGTTACATAGCTCATTTTCCCATTTGAGAAGTTTTTATCAAACACTAGTCACAAAATTCTTGAATCTCATATAGAGTTTCTAAAACTATGTCACACACTTGTGAAATTTGAACTATACTTTGTTGAACCTTTCTCAAATGAAAAAATGAGCTATATAAGGATTGTACATCTTGATGAGCTGAACAAACTTGGTATGCAAAACTTTTCAATTTGAGACAATCTAGGGTTCCGAAAACTAGTTGGTAGGCGTCGAAATTTAAAAATCACAAATTTGAACCGTCAAAACTTTCTCAAATCGAAAGTTGACCAAAACAACAATTGTAGATCTTGATGACTTTAACAAAGTTGGTATTCAAAACTTTTCAATTTAAAGTCATTTAGAGTTCGTAATACTAGAGTCAAAGTGTTGTTTTTTCATTTGACCAAATTTGACTTGGTCAAACTTGCTCAAATGAGACACTAAATGACATCAGATGAAAAATCTCTGAATACCAAGTTTGATCATCTCAGCAAGATCTATAATTGTTACATAGCTTATTTTCCCATTTGGGAAATTTTATCAAACACTAGTCACAAATTCTTGAATCTCATATAGAGTTTCTAAAACTATATCACACACTTGTGAAATTTGAACTATATTTTGTTGAAACTTTCTCAAATGCAAAAATGACCTATATAAGGATTGTAGATCTTGATGAGCTGAACAAACTTGGTATTCAAAACTTTTCAATTTGAGACAATCTATGGTTCGGAAAACTAGTTTGTATGCGTCGAAATTTAAAAATCACAAATTTGAACCGTCAAAACTTTCTCAAATGGAAAGTTGACCAAAACAATAATTGTAGATCTTGATGAATTTAACAAACTTGGTATTCAAAACTTTTCAATTTGAAGTCATTTAGAGTTCATAATACTAGAGTCAAAGTGTTGTTTTTTCATTAGACCAAATTTAACTTGATCAAACTTGCTCAAATGAGACACCAAATGACCTCAGATGAAAAATCTCTGAATACCAAGTTTTATCATCTCAATAAGATCTACAATTGTTACATAGCTCATTTTCCCATTTGAGAAAGTTTTATCAAACACTAGTCACAAAATTCTTGAATCTCATATAGAGTTTCTAAAACTATGTCACACACTTGTGAAATTTGAACTATATTTTGTTGAACCTTTCTCAAATGAAAAAATGAGCTATATAAGGATTGTACATATTGATGAGCTGAACAAACTTGGTATGCAAAACTTTTCAATTTGAGACAATCTAGGATTCCGAAAACTAGTTGGTAGGCGTCAAAATTTAAAAATCACAAATTTGAACCGTCAAAACTTTCTCAAATCGAAAGTTGAACAAAACAACAATTGTAGATCTTGATGACTTTAACAAAGTTGGTATTCAAAACTTTTCAATTTAAAGTCATTTAGAGTTCGTAATACTAGAGTCAAACTGTTGTTTTTTCATTTGACCAAATTTGACTTGGTCAAACTTGCTCAAATGAGACACCAAATGACCTCAGATGAAAAATCTCTGAATACCAAGTTTGATCAACTCAGGAAGATCTACAATTGTTACATAGCTCATTTTTCTATTTGAGAAAGTTTTATCAATCACTAGTCACAAAATTCTTGAATCTCATATAGAGTTTCTAAAACTATGTCACACACTTGTGAAATTTGTATTATATTTTGTTGAACCTTTCTCAAATGAAAAAATGAGATATATAAGGATTGTAGATCTTGATGAGCTGAACAAACTTGGTATGCAAAACTTTTCAATTTGAGACAATCTAGGGTTCCGAAAACTAGTTTGTTGGCGTCGAAATTTAAAAATCACAAATTTGAACCGTCCAAACTTTCTCAAATGGAAAGTTGACCAAACCAACAATTGTAGATCCTGATGAGTTTAACGAACTTGGTATTCAAAACTTTTCAATTTGAAGTCATTTAGAGTTCATAATACTAGAGTCAAAGTGTTGTTTTTTCATTTGACCAAATTTGACTTGGTCAAACTTGCTCAAATGAGACACTAAATGACCTCAGATGAAAAATCTCTGAATACCAAGTTTGATCATCTCAACAAGATCTACAATTGTTACATAGCTCATTTTTCCATTTGAGAAAGTTTTATCAAACACTAGTGACAAATTCTTAAATCTCAGACTTTCTAAAACTATGTCACACACTTGTAAAATTTGAACTACATTTTGTTCATACTTTCTCAAATGAAAAAATTTCCTATATATGTATTGTAGATCTTGATGATCTGAACAAACTTGATATTCAAACCTTTTCAATTTGAGACAATCTAGGGTTCTGAAAATTAGTTTGTAGGCGTCGAAATTTAAAAATCACAAATTTGAACCGTCAAAACTTTCTCAAATGGAAAGTTGACCAAAACAACAATTGTAGACCTTGACGAGTTTGACAAACTTGGTATTCAAAACTTTCCAATTTGAAGTCATTTAGAGTTCGTAATAATAGAGTCAAAGTGTTGTTTTTTCATTTGACCAAATTTGACTTGGTCAAACTTGCTCAAGTGAGACATTAAATGACATCAGATGAAAAATCTCTGAATACCAAGTTTGATCATCTCAGCAATATCTATAATTGTTACATAGGTTATTTCCCCATTTGAGAAAGTTTTATCAAACACTAGTCACAAATTCTTGAATCTCAAATAGACATTCAAAAACTATGTCACACACTTATGAAATATGAACTATATTTTGTTCAAACTTTCTCAAATGAAAGATGGCCTATATAAGGATTGTATATCTTTATGAGCTGAACAAACTTGGTATTCAAAACTTTTCAATTTGAGACAATCTAGGGTTCCAAAAACTAGTTTGTAAACGTCGAAATTTTAAAATCACAAATTTAAACCGTCCAAACTTTCTCAAATGGAAAGTTGACCAAAACAACAATTGTATATCTTGATGAGTTTAACAAACTTGGTATTCAAAACTTTTCAATTTGAAGTCATTTAGAGTTCATAATACTAGAGTCAAAGTGTTGTTTTTTCATTTGACCAAATTTAACTTGATCAAACTTGCTCAAATGAGACACCAAATGACCTCAAATGAAAAATCTCTGAATACCAAGTTTGATCATCTCAATAAGATCTACAATTGTTACGTAGCTCATTTTTCCATTTGAGAAAGTTTTATCAAACACTAGTCACAAATTTTTGAATCTCATATAGACTTTTTAAAACTATGTCACACACATATGAAATATGAACTATATTTTGTTCCAACTTTCTCGAATGAAAGATGGCCTATATAAGGATTGTATATCTTGATGAGCTGAACAAACTTGGTATTCAAAACTTTTCAATTTGAGACAATCTAGGGTTCCAAAAACTAGTTTGTAAACGTCGAAATTTAAAAATCACAAATTTAAACCGTCCAAACTTTCTCAAATGGAAAGTTGACCAAAACAACAATTGTATATCTTGATGAGTTTAACAAACTTGGTATTCAAAACTTTTCAATTTAAAGTCATTTAGAGTTCATAATACTAGAGTCAAAGTGTTGTTTTTTCATTTGACCAAATTTAACTTGATCAAACTTGCTCAAATGAGACACCAAATGACCTCAGATGAAAAATCTCTGAATACCAAGTTTTATCATCTCAATAAGATCTACAATTGTTACATAGCTCATTTTCCCATTTGAGAAAGTTTTATCAAACACTAGTCACAAAATTCTTGAATCTCATATAGAGTTTCTAAAACTATGTCACACACTTGTGAAATTTGAACTATACTTTGTTGAACCTTTCTCAAATGAAAAAATGAGCTATATAAGGATTGTACATCTTGATGAGCTGAACAAACTTGGTATGCAAAACTTTTCAATTTGAGACAATCTAGGGTTCCGAAAACTAGTTGGTAGGCGTCGAAATTTAAAAATCACAAATTTGAACCGTCAAAACTTTCTCAAATCGAAAGTTGACCAAAACAACAATTGTAGATCTTGATGACTTTAACAAAGTTGGTATTCAAAACTTTTCAATTTAAAGTCATTTAGAGTTCGTAATACTAGAGTCAAAGTGTTGTTTTTTCATTTGACCAAATTTGACTTGGTCAAACTTGCTCAAATGAGACACTAAATGACATCAGATGAAAAATCTCTGAATACCAAGTTTGATCATCTCAGCAAGATCTATAATTGTTACATAGCTTATTTTCCCATTTGGGAAATTTTATCAAACACTAGTCACAAATTCTTGAATCTCATATAGAGTTTCTAAAACTATATCACACACTTGTGAAATTTGAACTATATTTTGTTGAAACTTTCTCAAATGCAAAAATGACCTATATAAGGATTGTAGATCTTGATGATCTGAACAAACTTGGTATTCAAAACTTTTCAATTTGAGACAATCTATGGTTCGGAAAACTAGTTTGTATGCGTCGAAATTTAAAAATCACAAATTTGAACCGTCAAAACTTTCTCAAATGGAAAGTTGACCAAAACAATAATTGTAGATCTTGATGAATTTAACAAACTTGGTATTCAAAACTTTTCAATTTGAAGTCATTTAGAGTTCATAATACTAGAGTCAAAGTGTTGTTTTTTCATTTGACCAAATTTAACTTGATCAAACTTGCTCAAATGAGACACCAAATGACCTCAGATGAAAAATCTCTGAATACCAAGTTTTATCATCTCAATAAGATCTACAATTGTTACATAGCTCATTTTCCCATTTGAGAAAGTTTTATCAAACACTAGTCACAAAATTCTTGAATCTCATATAGAGTTTCTAAAACTATGTCACACACTTGTGAAATTTGAACTATATTTTGTTGAACCTTTCTCAAATGAAAAAATGAGCTATATAAGGATTGTACATATTGATGAGCTGAACAAACTTGGTATGCAAAACTTTTCAATTTGAGACAATCTAGGGTTCCGAAAACTAGTTGGTAGGCGTCGAAATTTAAAAATCACAAATTTGAACCGTCAAAACTTTCTCAAATGGAAAGTTGACCAAAACAATAATTGTAGATCTTGATGAATTTAACAAACTTGGTATTCAAAACTTTTCAATTTGAAGTCATTTAGAGTTCGTAATAATAGAGTCAAAGTGTTGTTTTTTCATTTGACCAAATTTGACTTGGTCAAACTTGCTCAAATGAGACACTAAATGACCTCAGATGAAAAATCTCTGAATACCAAGTTTGATCATCTCAACAAGATCTACAATTGTTACATAGCTCATTTTTCTATTTGAGAAAGTTTTATCAAACACTAGTCACAAATTCTTAAATCTCATATAGACTTTTTAAAACTATGTCACACATTTGTGAAATTTGAACTATATTTTGTTCAAACTTTCTCAAATGAAAGAATGGCCTATATAAGGATTGTATATCTTAATGAGCTGAACAAACTAGGTATTCAAAACTTTTCAATTTGAGACAATCTAGGGTTTCAAAAACTAATTTGTAGACGTCAAAATTTAAAAATCACAAATTTGAACCGTCCAAACTTTCTCAAATGGAAAGTTGACCAAAACAACAATTGTATATCTTGACGAGTTTAACAAACTTGGTAATCAAAATTTTTCTGTTTGAAGTCATTTAGAGATCATAATACTAGAGTCAATGTGTTGTTTTTTCATTTGACCAAATTTGACTTGGTCAAACTTGCTCAAATGAGACACCAAATGACCTCAGATGAAAAATCTCTGAATACCAAGTTTTATCATCTCAACAAGATATACAATTGTTACATAGCTCATTTTCCCATTTGAGAAAGTTTTATCAAACACTAGTCACAAAATTCTTGAATCTCATATAGAGTTTCTAAAACTATATCACACACTTGTGAAATTTGAACTATATTTTGTTGAAACTTTCTCAAATGAAAAAATGACCTATATAAGGATTGTAGATCTTGATGAGCTGAACAAACTTGGTATTCAAAACTTTTCAATTTGAGACAATCTAGGGTTCCGAAAACTAGTTTGTATCCGTCGAAATTTAAAAATCACAAATTTGAACCGTCAAAACTTTCTCAAATGGAAAGTTGACCCAAACAATAATTGTAGATTTTGATGAATTTAACAAACTTGGTATTCAAAACTTTTCAATTTGAAGTCATTTAGAGTTCATAATAATAGAGTCAAAGTGTTGTTTTTTCATTTGACCAAATTTGACTAGGTCAAACTTGGTCAAATGAGACACCAAATGACCTCAGATGAAAAATCTCTGAATACCAAGTTTTATCATCTCAACAAGATCTACAATTGTTACATAGCTCATTTTCCCATTTGAGAAAGTTTTATCAAACACTAGTCACAAAATTCTTGAATCTCATATAAAGTTTCTAAAACTATATCACACACTTGTGAAATTTGAACTATATTTTGTTGAAACTTTCTCAAATGAAAAAATGACCTATATAAGGATTGTAGATCTTGATGAGCTGAACAAACTTGGTATTCAAAACTTTTCAATTTGAGACATTCTAGGGTTCCGAAAACTAGTTTGTAGACGTCGAAATTTAAAAATCACAAATTTGAACCGTCCAAACTTTCTCAAATGGAAAGTTGACCAAAACAATAATTGTAGATCTTGATGAATTTAACAAACTTGGTATTCAAAACTTTTCAATTTGAAGTCATTTAGAGTTCATAATAATAGAGTCAAAGTGTTGTTTTTTCATTTGACCAAATTTGACTTGGTCAAACTTGCTCAAATGAGACACTAAATGACATCAGATGAGAAATCTCTAAATACCAAGTTTGATAATCTCAGCAAGATCTATAATTGTTACATAACTCATTTTCTCATTTGAGAAAGTTTTATCAAACACTAGTCACAAATTCTTGAATCTCACACTTTCTAAAACTGTCACACACTTGTGAAATATGAACTATATTTTGTACAAACTTTCTCAAATGAAAAAATTACCTATATAAGGATTGTAGATATTGATGAGCTGAAAAAACTTGGTATTCAAAATGTTTCAATTTTAGGCAATCTAGGGTTCCGAAAACTAGTTTGTAGGCGTCGAAATTTAAAAATCACAAATTTGAACCATCCAAACTTTCTCAAATGGAAAGTTGACCAAAACAACAATTGTAGATCCTGATGAGTTTAACAAACTTGGTATTAAAAACTTTTCAATTTTAAGTCATTTAGAGTTCATAATACTAGAGTCAAAGTGTTATTTTTTCATTTGACCAAATTTGACTTGGTCAAACTTGCTCAAATGAGACACTAAATGACCTCAGATGAAAAAATATCTGAATACCAAGTTTGATCATCTCAACAAGATCTACAATTGTTACATAGCTCATTTTTCCATTTGAGAAAGTTTTATCAAACACTAGTCACAAATTCTTGAATCTCAGACTTTTTAAAACTATGTCACACACTTGTTAAATTTGAACTACATTTTGTTCAAACTTTATCAAATGAAAAAATTTCCTATATATGTATTGTAGATCTTGATGATCTGAACAAACTGGATATTCAAACCTTTTCAATTTGAGACAATCTAGGGTTCTGAAAACTAGTTTGTAAGCGTCGAAATTTAAAAATCACAAATTTTAACCGTCCAAACTTTCTCAAATCGAAAGTTGACCAAAACAACAATTGTAGATCTTGACGAGTTTAACAAACTTGGTATTCAAAACTTTCCAATTTGAAGTCATTTAGAGTTCGTAAGAATAGAGTCAAAGTGTTGTTTTTTCATTTGACCAAATTTGACTTGGTCAAACTTGCTCAAATGAGACACCAAATGACCTCAGATGGAAAATCTCTGAATACCAAGTTTTATCATCTCAACAAGATCTACAATTGTTACATAGCTCATTTTCCCATTTGAGAAAGTTTTATCAAACACTAGTCACAAAATTCTTGAATCTCATATAAAGTTTCTAAAACTATATCACACACTCGTGAAATTTGAACTATATTTTGTTGAAACTTTCTCAAATGAAAAAATGACCTATATAAGGACTGTAGATCTTGATGAGCTGAACAAACTTGGTATTCAAAACTTTTCAATTTGAGACATTCTAGGGTTCCGAAAACTAGTTTGTAGACGTCGAAATTTAAAAATCACAAATTTGAACCGTCCAAACTTTCTCAAATGGAAAGTTGACCAAAACAATAATTGTAGATCTTGATGAATTTAACAAACTTGGTATTCAAAACTTTTCAATTTGAAGTCATTTAGAGTTCGTAATAATAGAGTCAAAGTGTTGTTTTTTCATTTGACCAAATTTGACTTGGTCAAACTTGCTCAAATGAGACACTAAATGACATCAAATGAGAAATCTCTGAATACCAAGTTTGATAATCTCAGCAAGATCTATAATTGTTACATAACTCATTTTCTCATTTGAGAAAGTTTTATCAAACACTAGTCACAAATTCTTGAATCTCACACTTTCTAAAACTATGTCACACACTTGTGAAATATGAACTATATTTTGTACAAACTTTCTCAAATGAAAAAATTACCTATATAAGGATTGTAGATATTGATGAGCTGAAAAAACTTGGTATTCAAAACGTTTCAATTCGAGACAATCTAGAGTTCCGAAAACTAGTTTGTAGGCGTTGAAATTTAAAAATCACAAATTTCAACCATCCAAACTTTCTCAAATGGAAAGTTGACCAAAACAACAATTGTAGATCCTGATGAGTTTAACAAACTTGGTATTCAAAACTTTTCAATTTGAATCTTTTAGAGTTCATAATACTAGAGTCAAAGTGTTGTTTTTTCATTTGACCAAATTTGACTTGGTCAAACTTGCTCAAATGAGACACTAAATGACCTCAGATGA